>OZ020482.1:39363694-40563694 GCA_963971345.1 Andrena flavipes
TGTACAGGGTCATCGTTTAATCCTGCAACCTGCGCGCGCGCGAACTTGTAAAATGGCAACACCGCCTCAAGGACGCATTCCACTACAACCATGCACCGGCCCAGCGGAGAGCTGCCAGCGACCGCTAGACAAGAGTGATGTCCGAGCTTCGAAAATTTTAGCGTCGCAAAAAGCTAGGTATTGGGAATTTCACAGCCCAGGTAGTCGAGCCGCGCGCTCCGCTTTTATGATCGGTATACCACTCGCACCCCAGATTACTCTTAATGAGGTTTGAAAATAATGTCAACTGATCTCTTACCCGTCTCAATTTCAAAAATTTTAGCTACGACAGGATTGACTGCGGCGCTATACCCTTGTATGGAGAGATTTTTCATTACCTGCTTGTAAAAGCCACAATAATGGCACATGATTCCAAAAAATGACATTAACGGAAGCCAGTATAGGCGTGGCGTTGAGTAGCTAAAACATTCAAACACAAAAATTCTACAAAAAAAATTCAAACACCGCTACAATCAAAGACATGCCCGCATTAGTTACCCCTTACACCTGATCTAGGTATGCACCGCGTTAAGGATAAAATCATAAAAAAGAAAACCAGAACAATAGATTCTGAGGTCTGCAGAACTAACACATAATTGAATAAAAATTTAATTTCTCAATTTATGAAAGTAATGATATAGAAACAAGTAGCCTATTGTTTATCAACAACACGAATTTTAAAAACAACGTTAAATACATTATCAAATAAACAGTTTGCAAAAGCTTTTTAAACAATTATGGTTAAAAAATTGATAAAAGAAAAATTAAGTAAACGTAAAATATATTAAATTATCCATCATTAAGAGGGAATAATTTTTCCTCATTTTTCGTCGCAAATTGCATTCCGATATCTCGTATAGTTCAAAAGTTATACGAAAAAGATCCCAAATTTTTCAACCCGGACCGGGAAATTCTGAATACTTCTTTGCAACGTTAATTTGAAAGAGACCAGCCCAAAATTCTCGAAGCTTGGGCCTCACTGCTGACCAGCCGTCGCTAGCAACTCTCCGAACGCCGGGACGGTGCATGGTTGTGTTGGAATGCGTCCGTGAGGCGGTGTTGCCATTTTACAAGTTCGCGCGCGCGCAGGTTACAGGATTAAACGATGACCCTGTATAAGCATAGTCTTACCCCTCTCGCCGCCTGTATCGAACCTCCTTAAGAACTCCATGAAAACACATTTCACACCTTTTCACCACCCCCTTACAGTTAGGGGTTGATTAGGGCAAAATCCTGAAATTGGTTTTTGTTCACTTATGTGGGTAACCTTTCGAAGTAAGAGCCAAGTTGATATCTAATCGGGCCTAAGAAGTAATGAGTCCGACACAACACTTTTCACCACTTTTTACCCCCATCGGGTTGGAATTTCAAAAAATCCCTTATCGAGCACCTACGTTACAAAACATATGTACATGCCCTCCGAATTTCATGTTTCTAGGGTCAACGGTTTGGGCTGGACGGTGATGAATCTGTAATACATTGATTATATACGTATATATATATATATATATATATGTATAACAAGTCCACTTGTTATTTTTCTTTTATTATATTTATTTATATTTATTATATTTTTTTATAAATGTGTGTATATTTACTGTAATATATTGTGTGGAGTTTCTAATGGCTCATCTGTGAGTGTAAGGAAAGCTCAGGTCACGATGGTTCAAATTAAACTTTTATTGAAGTATTATCGGGATATGCAAGTTCTTTCAATATTTTTGTAACAAGCGGGACGATGAAATGAGAGGAATTTAGTTTCTGAGCCAATCTTTCGACGGTCACGATTGCATTTTACTCAATAGGAGAACATAAAACGTCTTCTTCCAGCTCCACAGGTCTCCTGGCACGGAACTGATCCTCCTAGTTGTAGTTCCATGATCGAAAGTTTTTTAAATCACTTTTGGCACTGTCATGCACTAATAGAATTCCTTCCATTAGTAAGACGTATGTTTTCTGCTTTTACAATTGCGTTAATGCCTTTTTTCAACTCGCATTGCACGGTGAAATATGTTCTTTCGTTACTTTTATTACAGTATCTTATACACGATGAAAATAGATATTCCTGACGCAGTAAGATGTGTTAAAAGAGTATATATCCTCGTCATATTTTTATATATTTCTCCTTGGAATATATTCTACTCAAATATCTTATCACACTTTACGCATTGTGCATTAACGATTCATTTTAACCTTCACTGTGTGCATAGGGGTCAAATGGACCCCAGTAATTGTAATACGCGATGTAATAAGTTTTTGCACCAAATAAATATGCCAGGCAACTAGGATTGCTTCAACTAAGGTTTTACACACACATAATTAAAAAAAAAAATCTAAAAAAATATTATCTATGACGTATCTACGATAGTTTTAAGCCAACCAAGCATGTTTTGGTGCATTGGAGTCAAACAGACCCCAATTTTTTTTCATGCATTGTGTATCAAAATTTATATTTTATATTTTCTTTTGTGGGAATATCTGGGTTCGGATCCCTGTTGCGTCGAGTCGGGCACCCAGACAGAGACGTTTCAGGCCCTCTGCGGTAAGTAGAGTATGCGTTGCCGGTTTGATGACGGCATTTGTTTGAAAAAGGACTCCCAGTCCTTAACGCGGGACTCGCCGTCAGAGGTGGTCTGGAATTCCTAAATAAATCCTACTCGCAATGGAGGGAGAAGACCTACAGGAGTGGTGTTTTTTTTTAAGTCTTTACAAAATATATGAAAAAATATATGGGGTCAGCTTGACCCCGTGCACCGACCACGGAAAATTTTCTATGCACAGAGTGAAGGTTAATGCACAGTGTTACACATATAAGTTAATTTTAAAACGTAATAGAAAAAAATGTTTACATATTCTGAAACAGATTAAATAAGAAATTAATTACAGGCAATTTATTTGAACATATTCTACAGTCTCCAAATTATGAAAATATTTTAATAAGAATGTCCAATAAGTTAAATCTTATAACAACGATGTTCAGCATGCAATAACTACCATTTACCAAGTCCAAAAGAATTTAAAATCTAAAAAAGGAACGCCACCGCAGTTTGCAGCCACATGCATGTAGATAAATGCATAATACCATAGTGGTATAAAAAGTTAGAGCTCATAACGCCGTTTAATTTTGTCATGTACCTTTTTCCTCATATCTATTACCGTTTCAAGGATATTGCCACTCCTAGCTCTGTGAGCAATTTGAAAGCACGTTCATGCTTCGAGCACATTTTCTGTAAGAATTTTACTACGACAAAGGAATTAATTTACCCATAATTTCTCACATTAAGACAGGATACCACCTTTGACTGCGATTTTGGAGGCGTTTTCTCATGATTTTTTTTTGCATATATAGATTGCGCAGAAATAAAATCGGTTTAATTCATTTATTAATGTAACTTTAATCTGTAATTACACATTTTTTGAAACTGAAAAAGTAAAAAATAATCTCTTGTAGGTGGCGCCAAAATACAGATGTTAATAATACATCGGCGTGTTAGATTAATCTTACAATTTTCATCGGATTCACTTGAAACTTTTGACAATTCTTCCCCGTGGTATAATCTATTGATGTACGTAGGACTTTTGCTGTAGCGTTGTTATTTTTTTTTTTGGTGCACAATTTTATAAACTTTTTTACCCTAAAAAATTGCGCTTTTTTGTTAAAATGACCGCCATTTTCTTAAAAATCGATATTTCGTAAAATCCCTACGTACATCATTAGATTATGCCACAGGGAAGAATTGTACAAAGTTTCAAGTCAATTCGATGATAATTATAAGAGTAATCTGACACGCCGATTTGAAAACATCTGTATTTTGGCGCCACCTACAAGAGATTATTTTTTACTTTTTCAGTTTCAAAAAATATGTAATTATAGATTAAAGTTACATTAATAAATGAATTAAACCGATTTTGTTTCTGATCAGTCTTTGTATGCAAAAAAAATCCTGAAAAACGCCTCGAAAATCGCAGTCAAAGGTGGTATCCTGCCTTAAAAGAGCCTATCCACTGACCTTCGACCAATCAATTTCAGCTATCATACACCTTTGACATACCGAATAAAGAAACACAGTGACCACCTTTCAAACTTGGTCGCCTAATCTACTCCGAAACGAGGTTTTCCCGAGCCCCTCTGGGAGCGAAATTTGAACGGAGACGCGCCCAGCGTAATCTCCAGACGTTGAAAGCAGCTCGCGGCGATATTAAGCGCTAAACGAAGAAGAAAGGAAAAAAATAGTAACTTTGCGGAACGCGGACGGGTCTATTAAACCGGCACGCGTTATCGTTCCGTCAGCCGCTCTGAGGCGGGCAGGGCCGAGTGGTGGAGTAAAGGAAGAACGGGGAGGAGGAAAAGACACGAACTTAACTGGAAAAAGGAGCTAATAACGCGGGCTAGCGTATACAGACACCGCTTAATGCTGCTCGTAGCGGCCACTTTTGGTGAAGTCTCTCGAGAATGAAGGAGAAGCTGAAGAGAATCAAGATAGAGAGGGGGCGGGAAGAGAGGGCGGCGCAGAGGGGTGGAGAAGCGAGCAGGGGCGCGAAGGAGAGAAAGGAAGAGAGGCACGACTGAATGGTCGAGGAAAAGACCCAAAGGGGTAGCCGCGAGCTACGGACCGTATTATGAAGCAAAGTAAAGGGAACCAAGTGCTGGCACGGACCTAGTCGAGGGTGAATTTAATTCATAATCTGCCACAATGCCTACTTGCCGGCAGCTCGGCTCATCAAGGTTTCACAAGGCCTTTTTCTTCGGCCATTGCCAACCGTGAACCGAGCCTTTCTCTCTTTCTCTCTCTCCCTGGGGGGTACGGTGAAACAACTCTTCTTGAATACAGGCCAAAATATCGGGGAACGGCTAGTTCGTTCTGTAAACACGTGCCAATGGTAAAATATAAGAGGTCATACAGATCGGTCAATTGATATTTCATTGTCGGGGCAACGATTTAATTCCTCGTTAATTTCTAATGGGACGGTTTAAGCCCTCGTTATGTGGTAGGCTGATTAATCCCGAGGTGGCAGGGGGATGTTTGCCGAACGGGTTTTCGAGGTAAACGATTCTTCGATTATTTATTAATGAGCATGAAGCGTTTTTTATTTGGATTTGAAGGGCGAGGTAAATCTTTCTTCGTCCCTGAAATGAGGGGGCTCCTGTTACCAGCCATAAACTCTTTTAGTTACCACTCCTTTTCATCTTTTACAGTATATTTAACTTTCACGTTTAAACGTAGCAAGTAAATTCAGAGAAAGTGTTAAGAATTAAATTTGGTTTACGTCAAACTCTTCGGTAGTGCCAAACACATTTCATCAATTAACCAAGTTTCACCCTACACCTATTCACAAATAGGGATTGCAAATTTACCGACTTTTTCAATTGCCGGTAATTCGGTAAAATTTTCAATCAACCGGTATTTTTTACCGGTATTTTTTTTAAGGTATTGAAAATAGGATAAATCCGAGAGACGCAGTCGACCTAATATAAAATGGCTATTAAAACTAATATAGAAATTACTTATTTTATCAGAAGAAACCTATATGCTCAGCATTTTATGCTGATTCGGAAGAATTGGTCGATATTTGCTATAAGACAATATTTACTGTTAATTGGGTTGAAAAGTGAAGTCATGACATTTGACCACCTCTCCCAAGGTGCCGGGAGAAATGGTTTTCGTCGTTGGCAGAGACCACTCACATATTTATTCATGGAAGTATAACAAGGATGAGAGCAAAGTTATTTATGAGTGAATACAACTTCAAATTCATTGATATTTAATTTGTTTACGCTAAACAAGTAAAAAATACATCGAAGAAAACATGAATTATTTGCATGGCAAATGAATACAAACGGGAATAAATAAACTATATAAACAAAAATAATAATAAAATAATAATAAAAAATATAAAAAAACAAAAATAATAAAAGAATCATAACTCGACCATCTCTCCTTTTTTGCAGCGAGAGATGGTCTTCTCGTTCGCTTTGAGAGGAATAGTTAATATGGCCAAATACTTTAGCTTCTACTATCTTATTATCCCAAACATTAAACGAAAATAAACTTAGAAGTATATTTTAAACACGATTCTGTACACCGTTGTTTGACAAAATAGGTAATAAATATAACCTCAATTTACCTGTTAAAGCCTATAAATCCAGAAAAATAGGAGGCGAAATGGCGCTATTCATTCAACTGTTTGGCTTCTAGAGAAGTATGTAATTGGTCTGCACTTTAACGCATTTTTACGTAGAGAGTCTGAAATATAGCGTCTCGACCAACTCTCCGGCCCGGTAGCGTCTCCCGGATTTACGCTAAAAGAGTAAACACTACAATAAACTTTTTTTTAACTCTAATCGAGCAGTATAAAAAATATATGCAAATGAAACTATTCTGAACATAAAATATAAAATGATATAACACAAAATAGATATATTTGTATAACTAATAGCAATACTTATTAATATGGATATTCACCACGAAAACAATGAAAAGAATCTTAACTTACATACAAAATTAAATATTCTTTATTTAACCATTCTTGTTAACAAATACCCACGGAAAAAAAACATGTCTAAACTTTGGTCTACTGATCGTGACCTAATTTTTGTACAATATAATCCAGTCACGGATAAAGCGCTCTCAGATTCTACACTTGTTGGCCATTTCTATATACAGTATTGTCTCCGTATATGCTCGATTTTATGCACGCGATACAAGCTTGTCGCTATCCCCACCATTTTTGTCTCACTCTTGTCCGACGAAGGCCAGAGCGAGATGGAACGCGTTGCGTGCGCGACGAACGAACATTCGGAATTAGGACTCTGTACAGCAGGCTTGCACAGCGAGCCTTTTGCAGCGCCTAGCGGCAAGCAACCAACCGTACGCCGTTACTAAGGGTAGAATCGGTGAGGCGAACTGCAGTAGTGTAGGTGCGGGCTCGTAGCCGCGTAGCGTAAGTATATATGCTTGGGTTCCTTCTGGGGCCTCAGTGCAGAGCATGTCCCGCAATATAATTCGGTGGGGTCACTGGGGCCCCACAAGGAACCCAGCCATATATACTTACGCTACGCGCCTACGAGCCCGCACCTACACTACTGCAGTTCGCCTCACCGATTCTACCTTTAGTAACGGCGTACGGCTGGTTGCTTGCCGCTAGGCGCTGAAAAAGGCTCGCTGTGCAGGTCTGCTGTACAGAATAGAGTAATTCCTCGTTAAGGTCGAGTTTCCTAGCAGCGGATGGCGGCGGCGGCCGGCGGACGCGGCCGCTGGCCCACCTCGGCGGCCAGACTCCGGCCAATGGCCCACCTCGGCGGCCAGACTCCGGCCAATGGCCCGCGGCGGCGGCTAGGCTCGAGCCGCGCAGTGTTCAGGGTCCCACTTTGGGTCGAGGAACGCACTTGAAAAGGTCTACGGTCAAGGATTCATATCTGCTTCGGAAATAAAATAATTTTTTATTCTCTATCGTGTCGATATGGAAGTGACACCAATGAATTCCTTATGTTTTTTTCCGGTGAAAAATCATACGAAATTTCATGTAAATCGGACTAATATTAACGAAGACAACTTGAAATGATATAAATGAATTTTTCATGGGATTTCCTTCACATGGTCCGAATTACGTCGTTCGTGGTGTCAGTTTAATCCGCGAAATATAAGGAATCCATTGACGTTGTTTTTGCAAAGATCTGATGGGAAATGCAGAAATATTGCACATTTCTGACTTTTTAATGATATTCGAACCCTTTCGAGGGTCGAATGCCATAAAATTCGGTGGAGCACTGCGACGGGTTGTCCTCAAAGGACAGGCGCCGCTGGAGAATCACCCTGTATGTAGTAGTAGAGTAAAATACAACCTGCTATAACATCCAACTAAAAAAATTCTACACCAAGAAGGCTCGAAGCTATTATAAAATCAAAAGGCAATCCTACAAATTATTAAAACAGTAAATATTTAGTTTATTTCCATAGTTTATTGATCTTTTATTTAACTATACGAATACTTACCGCGCGTCTACTTCTGCACGTTTATCTCCTTTTATTCATATTTTTGTTAATGTTAAGGGGAATAAAAATTTGTTTATACAAGATCTATTGTATAAACATTTAAGAATATCTCAGACTGATAGACCAAAGCGTCAGGCCACAGTCGTGGTTTATGTCCATATTGTCCCACGAGTCGGCGCGGCGTTTAATAGTAGTACCTACGACCGGGTCTGAACCCATCGTACGTACGAAAGCACCGACAGAGCAATATACGGATTAACTCATTGTCAGACTGAAGAATGTCTACAATTAAAGACGGTACTACGTCCTTAACTGCCCTTTAGAAATGCTGGCAAACAGATGTTGTCGAAACGTTTTTGGGTAAATATGAAATTAGGTATCGGTCGAAAACAACGCATTAATTCTCGCTTGGCTCTGATCCCGGTTTTGTCCAAACGCCCAATGGGCGTCAATCTCAAGAATAGAGAAAAAATTCAACATGCCACTTTTTCCAATCAACATGTCGAATTTTATGAAGCTATTTTACAAAACATCAGTAGTGTATCTGAAGAAATCGATAAGAAGTTTGGAAAATCTTCGTTTGAATCACAATGAGAATATTTTGAGCGTACAATCTTTTCTTTACTTTTTAAAACCTTTATTTCTGGCATCTTTGATCCCTTTACCCAATTAGCCGATTGGACGGTTGCCCAAATATTGTATAATTTCGTAGGAATGTATTAACCCTTTCTGAACAGAATTTGGTACCTATATAGGATAACATGCATACAGGTTTGCAAATATTTCTTCACTTACCACAGTATGCAGGTATATTTATCAAATTGTACTAGTTTTATTGGAAGTATTGACATTATTTTTTTAAATAACGCTAATCCACCGTATGAGTGGTATATTAATACTTTTTTTTATGAACTTCCTTAATTATATTCGGCAGTTTCAGTGCGAAAAATGTGATGTTATTGAATTTTCCCCCATTTCTTGGCATTCAGCCTCACTGTACGTGATAGAATACAGGTGATTACTCCATTATTGGTAAATATTGCCAAATCTTCTTTTCGCAGTTGCAAAGCCAAATATATGTTGATTATAAAACAAAAAAGAAATGCGCTCGGAAGTTCCCGGAGGGTAACTAAAAAGCCGATAATTGCTGATATTTCTTCAATGGGCTTGTTATGGAAAATAACTGTATGTAACTAATTATTTGCTATTGCTTACCAAAAAAGATACTACTCATTTCGGTTCCCAAAATATTTGTGTATCTTTTATATTATCAAAATTCGAAAGACTCAATTCAAAATTTTCCACAAGAAAAATACATATACAAACTTTGACACGTGTTTACACACAGATCAGAATTAACCGCCTCGATATTTTTCCCTTTTTTAGGAACTCATATTATTAGTTTACAAGAAATATATTAAAAAAATATAATCCCATAACTTTTGAATTCTGACTTGTTTCCTTATTTTTGGGATTCTGTTCCACTGTGACGCTGGATTGCCGCAGCGCGGACGCGGCTACGACTCAGTTTGGAGGAGTCGAGCTAAAATCCGCCGCAGTTAGCCGCGCGGCTAGTAGATCCCGCCATCATGGCGGAAAACAGACACTCATCGCATTGTGTTGCGTCTTGAGTAGCCTAGGTTGCTGCTGTAGCAGACGGGCGGCCGCCGCCGCTCGAAAACGCGGCTATATAGGAAAACGGTTACATGCTTCTCCATAAGAGCAGTGCTTAGGATTTGGCCGCCAGCCGCGTCCACCGGCCGTCTCCGTCGGCCGCCGCCGCCGTCCACTGCTAGGAAACTCGACCTTAACGCGACTGGACACTATTCCGCGCGGCCACTGGCGCGAGTGAGAAAACTTAATGAGGGAGCGAGAGGAAACGAAAGAGCCTCTCGCCCGTTCCCTGGTTCCCCACTCTCGGCCGAAGGATTCCAAGAAGTGGTGGGGATAGTCGCCGGGTTCCTAACGCGTGGTAGAAACGGGCTCCTAACGAGGAATTACTGTATATGCTCACCACCGGTCCCGAGCAGCGAGCAAATACGGAGACAATAATGTATTTTTTTTTCTCCTTACTTTTTCTACTTGGAAATGCGTCAATTTTTTTGTTTACTTAATTCAGATTTTTAGTTTTTTGTTGAGTCAGAGTTCTTTCTTCATGAGATATTTCGGTTTTCGTCTTTATTAGCAATTGAAGTTTTTTTTTCATTGATAACGTAGTAGATTTCGGCGGAATTAATGAAAGCATATATGCGCTATATTGCTAAACCTAATTTATCGCGATTTACCGGCATTGCAATCCCTATTCACAAATAAAGCCACCCCAAAGTTTCCTAAGTACACACGCGAATCAAATTTACATATTATACCTCATTTCATCAACCGTGCATTCCACAATCATTCCCACAGCCCGTACAATTAACTGTCAAACTCTTCAGTAGTATAAAACACATTTGGTAAGCCTATCTAAATGTCACCCTACACCCCTTCACAAATCAAAAACCGAACCCCTTCTCAGAGCAACCCCAAAGTTTCCTAAGTACACATGCCACTCTGTACAATCTACTGTGGCCCTTTCCATCAGCCATGCATTCCACCATTATTCCCAAACCAGTAAAAGTTTCCAGCGATCTCGTGTCCAGTTAATCCAAATGATTCCACGATAAACATGCGACGCATTCCTCCGCCGTCCACAGCCCTCCGGAGCGTGCCTGTAAAACGTCAGAAACTTGTTGGCCCGCGAAATGGAATCGGTTCTATGAATATTTTCTACGGTTCGCGTAACCGTTTCCTCCTCCTTTTTTCGCCGTAGATTTATTAGTGCGATTCCAGGGCTGGCACGAGCTGAGCCGCGGTTGCAGGGTCGATCGTCCACGGGGATCTTAAATTTGCGTATGGCTCGTAAACGAAGGCCTCCCACCGCGAGCTCAATTTTATGGATTGTAACGGAGTGCTCCGAGCGCGCCGAAACGGCGCTCCTTATTCTTCTCTCTTTCGTTAACCCGTTTTACCTTCGTCAAGAAAGAAAACGTAAAAAAAGGCACGGCTGGCAAGAACCGAGGGAGATCGATAGCGGGAAACCTTCGAGTAACTCTTCTAGTAGAGATGGAGGAAAAAAGAAGAAAAGTCGTTGTTGTATGTGGAAAGCGTTGCACCGTAAAGTCCAAAGTATTTGACGCCTATGATGCATGGCAGTTTTAGTTTAGGGCGTTATGAACTGCTGCTTCTGATGATTTCACACAGAATTTTTTTAGGTATGCAATCGTGGAATTCCTTGCAGTTTTACGCTAATTTATACCTTTGACGCCGTGACCGCTGAGAACTGCTTTCATGAATTGACACATATTGATTATATTTTATCGTTTAATAATTTTCTTTTACTTTTTTAAATATGTACTAAGTCATCCTAAGAGTTTCAATAAGTTAGAATAAATAAGTTGTTCGAAAAAAATCATGCTTTATTTTAGTCATCTATGTGAAGTTCCGCCTTAAACGATGAAAAAGAATTCTCATTTGCATTTCAAAGAGAAGGTGAAAAAACCATACATCGGCCTGATAATGTTATAATAAAACAGTACCTATTCTATTTTTATATGATGACATATCAAAAGCATTCAAATTGAAAAAGGAACTCCTTCTGGAGAATCTAATAAACTCCATCGAAGCGGTCGTCGGAGGTTCCTACTACAGAAACTTGAATCGCAAAACACAGGAAGAACCCTCGTAGAAGGAGTCAATTGTAGTTTCGCTCGAGCTGCGTTTTCACAGTGTTTCGTGGTGGTGGATAAAGGCGACTTCATTGGATTCCGTTCGATCGACACGTGAAACGCACCATTGGTATAATTGAATTAATTCGTCCTTTCATCCCAGCGAATCGTCGGCGAAACGACGTGTGTAATCAAGATCGGCCGCGTCGCTGGGCGGGTTTTTCATTAATGGACCGACGGGGCCTCGACGATCCCGCACAATGTGAAAAGAGCGGATAATCGCCGGGAGTTTCGGCACAATGGTTACGTGGAATCATCTTCCCCTGATTCGTATCGTCTTTCATCGAGCTGTTCGGGCACTCGAAAACTACAACAATTCGATTCGAACCTCCTGTCGTTTCTATCAAAAAAGTAAAAAAATTACGCCAAGTACATGAAATCAAATAAATATAAAAAAATATGTGAAATCAAAATGAGCTGCAAGTACATAACGGAGCTTTCCAACTGCGCTTAAGATGTCACAACTTCACATACACAGCTGAAATGCTGTGTTTATACATTCCGTTACTCATATCGCGGACATTTTAATTAATGCATCAAAAAGAATCCCATTTAAAAACGTTGTCGTAAATTAATTAATAGCTTTATAAAATTAATGATATAAAAAAATTGCGCCACTTATAACAATGGCTATGTATACAAAGAAAAAAATGTATTAAATAATATTAAGCAGATTTATTTTTATACAAATAAATATTTCAATACGAATAAATATTTTATTCAAAATACTTGGCGCTGCGAAACCGAAAGAAATGTTAATTGTCTTAGTATTAGTAATTTACAATAACTCCCTTACAATCTAAAATACGTAAACATATACATACACATATTAGAAACGCAGTCAAATTTATTCTACATATATTTAATTCTAATATCATACGTAGCATATGCACACGCACACATATACACATGCACGAACGCACGCCCAAGAAAGAAAAAGATTTAATGCAATTTATACATATTTATTCAGTTTAGCAACACCAGTTCGGAGCGCAGCGCCAAGTATTTTGAATAAAATATTTATTCGTATTGAAATATTTATTTGTATAAAAATAAATCTGCTTAATATTATTTAATACATTTTTTTCTCTGTATACATAGCCATTGTTATAAGTGGCGCAATTTTTTTATATCATTAATTTTATAAAGCTATTAATTAATTTACGACAACGTTTTTAAATGGGATTCTTTTTGATGCATTAATAAAAATGTCCGCGATATGAGTAACGGAATGTATGAACACAGCATTTCAGCTGTGTATGTGAAGTTGTGACATCTTAAGCGCAGTTGGAAAGCTCTGTTATGTACTTGCAGCTCATTTTGATTTCACATATTTTTTTATATTGTATATTTTCTTCTATTTTTGTTGTGATTTATTATTATTGTCTTCTATTTTTTGTGATTTATTATGATTATCTTTTTTTGTGATTTATTTGATTTTCATGTGCTTGGCGTAATTTTTTTACTTTTCTGAAGTTTTTTATTGGGATCTCACTTCTTTTTATAAAGATAATTTGCATTGGGAATGACTTCAGATAATTTTTAATATTATAACTTACAAATTATCACGGGATAGAATTAAGGGTAAATTCAGTCACAGCATCATTTTACGCTTCGATTACACTAGTTTACAAAATCCGAAAAATTATTTTTGATCCAGGGTCCACTATGAAATTCTTATGTAAGGTGATCCCCTAAACTCAAAAATCGACATGAGACAAAATCCTATGGATACGTTTTTGAGATATTGTCCGATGAATATTTTGGTAATTTTTTAAGAAGACGACCCGACGTTCTAGGCCATATCTCGCGTTAGGGTTGACCGATTTGATCGCTATGAATCTTAAATTAAAGATAATTAAGTTGCATACAATTCATTTCTACAGTGTTTTGCAATCGGATCAATAGTTTAGACGGAATCGAACGAAACTTAAGAAAAATGTAATGTTTTGGGGGCGAAATTGAAATCGAAAATTCACTACATAGCCTGAAAGACAGAAATTGTCATGTGGCGTCCAGTTTCTTATTTTTTACGTAGAGCGCGCACTTTTACGAAGAAAATAAGCCCAACTTCATCAAAATCCATGCACAAACAATAAAGTTATGGGCGATAGAGTCGGAGTGCCTATTTTCAACTTTTTTCCTATTTCCTCATTTCTTCCCGTTTCTTGGCGAAACCAAATTTAAATGTATTTTATTTTATTTTTTAAAATAAATTCTATCTCTTTCTGTTTCTTTTGCCCGCATTGACATCAGGTCCTTTTACAAGGATCAGTTTCTTTTCAAGGACATGTTAACACCTATATTCAGAGAATAAATACGTAAAAAGCATGTTACAGCAAGAGATCGATACGAATGAAATTATTACAAACAGCACTACATACCGATTTTCTTATAGTTCTCGAGCAAATTATTGATGATTTTCACAAAGTCTGGACTTTTATTGTTGCCAAAAAGCCAGTGTCGACCAATTGTAACAAATTAAATGCGGCATCTTCATTTCGCGATAAATGTAATTCAAATTGCTCACTTTTTGATCTGCGGTTCATCGAAAACGCCTTCCTTGATCTTGACATCGGAATGTGTCGGGAAAATGGTCTTCAAATATATGAATGCATCACCTGTTTTTAATAATTTCATTCGTATCGATCTTCTGCTGTAATATGCTTTTTACTTATTTATTCTCTCAATATAGGTGTTAACAAGTCCTTGAAGATCCATTACCTCCACTCGTCTTTGGATTTCTTCCCAACAAATCTTGGTGTAGTAATCGATGAACATAGCGAGCGACTTCATCAGCAGATGAAAAATATTGAGAGACCCTACCAAGGATTCTGGGATGAATCAATGATGGGTGACTACGACTGGTTCCTTGTAAGAGAAACTGATCTTAATGCGGGCAAAAGAAACAGAAAGAGATAGAATTTATTTTCAAAAATGAAATAAAATACATTTAAATTTATTTTCACTGATTATATATATATATATATGTATGTGTAAACTATAAATAAACTTCGGATAATTGGGATTGATGGAATTGGTTTATTTAAATTTGAATTTTCAGATATAAAGCAAGCACATACAAAAAGGAAACTGAGGATCGAAGCTGAATACACTCATTTATTAATTAATATAATAATAATAATTTTAAGGTTAAAAATATGGCTATTTTTCTAAAAATTTCTAATAATATCTCAAAAAGGTATCCGTAGGATTTTATCTCATATCGATTTTTGCGTTTAGGGGACTATCTTATATAAGAATTTCATAGCGGAGTCTACAGAAATGACTGTAAACTTATAGTGTTGTCTATATATATATATATACATAAAATCCTCAGTTTATTTACAAATAAAAAACAGTTTCATGATATTCACACATGGCGCTATTTAAATTTCGGCAACTTACCTTGTGTTTGAGACTGCATTTTGATTGCAATTCAATGGTACAACGATATACTTGTAAAAACACGTTTATAACTTGGTTATAACTTGACGATAAACTGTCAAAATTTGGAGGAGATTGCATAGTGAAGATATCGATTGACGAACGAAACATGAGTTAGTTTCTGTTGACTGAAGGTGTGCGTGTAACGCGTACTACCAGGAGTCGACGAACGAAGCATGTGTTAGTTTCATTTTGGCTGAAGGTGTGCGTGTGACGCGTGTATACGTATTATGTGGACGAAAATTTGGCTTGGAGAAGAAAAAAATCTAAAACTACCGGTTTCGACTGATCCATGAGACGATATTATGATATCTCTGTCATGCGTGGACCGATTTTATTGAAATTGGTCTTGTTCGAAAGCCGATATGCGGTTTACATAAGACAAATTCCTTTAAATTTACAAAATTTTGCAGGCGTGATGAGATATTAATGTATAAATGTCAGAATTAGGTTAGAATGCCTCCGTGACGAGTAAAGGTACACGGTAGCGACATCGACATACATATATACAGGGTGTTTTTCATGTACTTGGCGTCGAGACGCTACCGCGTCTCTAGATACGTATTATGGTTGACGAAAAATTTCTTGGAGAATCAGGAGAAGAAGAAAAATCTTAAAATTGACCGTTTCTGAAAGTTCCATCGAGACGATATTATGATATCTCGGTCATGCGTGGACCGATTTTATTGAAATTGGTCTTATTCGAAAGCTGATATGCGGTTTACATAAGAAAAATGCCTTTAAATTTAGAAAATATTGCAGGCGTCATGACATAATTAATGACATAAGTTTAAAAGTTAGGTTGGAGTATCCCGGGGACGAGTAAATGATAGCGGTAGCGACAGTCGACATATATAGGGTGTCTTTTTCATGTACTTTGCGTCGAGACGCTACCGCGTCTCTAGATCACAAAAAGTAGAAGATAATAATAATTGCAAAATAAAAAAAAGATGTGAAATTAAAATGAGCTGCAACTACATAAAGGTGCTTTCCAACTGCGCTTAAGATGACTCAACTACATATACACAGCTAAAATGCTGTTTCATACATTCCAATACTCATATCGCGGACATTTTAATTAACCCATCAACAACAATCCCATTTAAAAACATTGTCGTAAATTTTGAATAAAATATTTATTCGTATTAAAATGTTTATTTCTATAAAAATATATCTGCTAAATATTATTTAATACATTTTTTTCTTTGTATAAATAGCCATTGTTATAATTGGCGCAATTTTTGTGTATCATTAATTTTGCAAAACTATTAATTTATGACAATGTTTTTAAATGGGATTCTTTTTGATGGGTTAATTAAAATGTCCGCGATATGAGTAATAAAATGTATAAACACAGCACTTTAGCCGCGTATATGTAGTTTTGTATGCGTATATATAGTTAATTTCATGTACTTGGCGTAATTTTTTTACATTTGAAGTTTTTTTATGGAGTTCTCACTTCTTTTTACAAAGATAATTTGCATAGGGAATGACTTGAGATCATTTTTAATATTATATTTATTATTATCTTCTATTTTTTGCGATTTATTGGATAATACTCTTTTCCGTCTCCGACTTTTTCATGTACTTGGCGTATTTTTTTTTTTTTTTTTTTTTTTTTGAAGTTTTTTATGGGGATCTCACTTCTTTTTACAAACATAATTTACATAGGGAATAGTGGAGATAGCGATTGACGAACGAAACATGTGTTAGTTCCTGTTGGCTGAAGGTGTGCGAGTAACGCGTACCGAGAGTCGACGAATGAAACATGTGTTAGTTTCTTTTTTGCTGAAGGTGTGAGTCTAACGTGTATATACGTATTATGTTTAACGAAAAATTTCTTGGAGAATCAGTAGAAGAAAAATATTACCGTTTTCGACTAATCCATGAGACGATATTACAATATATCTGTCATGACTGGACCGATTTTATTGAATTTCGTCTTATTCAAAAGCTTATAACAGGCATGGAACTAAAGTGAACGCAGCGGCCGTTTTTCGGAGGCGACGCCTCCTTTCTTCCGCCGCGCGTCTTGGCCCCCGCGGCGAGCCTAGGAGCTTCGAGCGCCTCAGGCCCGTACCATATGAATCGCGCGTAGCCATACGGGGCGCCCCAATGCGCTACGCGTGGTTCATATGGTACGGGTCTGAGGCGCTCGAAGCTCCTAGGCCCGCCGCGGGGGCCAAGACGCGCGGCGGAAGAAAGGAGGCGTCGCCTCCGAAAAACGGCCGCTGCGTTCACTTTAGTTCCATGCCTGGCTTATAATATGCGGTTTACATAAGAAAAATGCCTTCAAATTTAGGAAATATTGCTGGCGTGATGAGATATTAATGAAATAAGTTTCAGGTAAGGTTGGATTAGCCGGGCGACGACATATACAGGGTGTCGAAACATGTACTTGGCGTCGAGACGCTGCCGCGTATCTATGGTTGCGTTTCGATTCACGCAGTGACTGCATGAAATTCATGGCATCGTACGATTCCCTAGAATTTCTCTCACTTGCCACCAATACGATGCCACTTCCAGTGCAGCGAGCGGTGCAGCAAACGCAGAATTTCAGAGGAGAAGCAGTCACTGCGCTCGCGCATGCATATTTCTTTCTACAAGCTTTGATTATTTGAATTTCTCTATTTCCAATAAAGAAATTTAGCTGATACAATTTAATGGAAAGTAATAAAAACAATTAATTCTCTCATGATTACAATGACACTTTCCTACGTTATTATTTTGAAGAAACTTCATTTGATGTATTTTTTTTTTATTACAAATGCATAATTACATACTTATTATCTACCGAAAATATTCTTCGAAAATTGTTCTAGAATATCCCGGGATGACACGTTCTCCATAATCTGTCAATTTTTAGGCAAACATAATCTGTCCGAGTGTTTTGTTTACAATTAATGATATATATATATATATACTGCATTCCACATTAGAGCATACCGATTTCGCGCAGGCACGACCCTCAGGAGGCGTTGGTACGCTCGACTCCCCACTGAACCGCCTATGTTTCTCTCCGTCGCACGACCTTCTACTTACTCTCTCTGTTAACTTTTCGCGCACTGTTTACGTTGACAACGGTCAGGTCCCGCGTTTGGGATGTACCAGTTATTCCTTGGAAATTACCACGACCAATCGCATGCAGTTCAAATTGTGGGTAGTAGTGGGAGCTGCGCAGATCGGTCGCAAATCGGTAGGGACGTCGGTATGCTCTCATATGGAATGCAGTATATTAATTCCGATTTTAAATGGTAAGTTAATGTCATCTTCTTTTTGTTTTCATCAGACAAATCACAGCTGCTGATTTCATTATCACTTTCTCTATAGTAGCATCCATTTTGATTTCGCATGAAACGCAGGAAAAAGCGTTCCGTTTTCAAATTTCAAGAACGCATGAACCGCAGTAACGAAACGGAACGATATGAATACGCGCAGCGACTGGGCTGCGATCTCTTCACTCACTGCGTGAATCGGAAGGCACCCTAGATTAGGGCTGGGACTATTCGAATAATTTAATATTCGAATGTTTTACACGTATTCGAATGCTACGAATAAACTTCGAATATTTGAGTATTCGAATGCTAGTAATAAACTTGAAATATGAGTATTCGAATGTTATTATTCGAATATTTATGTATTCGAATGTATTCAAATAGTATATGTGTGAATTATAAATATGTTCACTTTTTTACAAGCTGTTATTTAGTTTCGGTTGTGACTTCGTTAGTTTGTCACGGTGAAATCTTGTAAGCTAATTTTGACCCTCTTCAAAATATTCGATTGACTCGAAACTTTGCACACATACGCAATTTCGATGACAATACAATATTTTCACGCGTTTATTTTTACTCACATCTGAAACTAAATAAAAGCTTGTAGGTAGACCGGGGGCAATAGTAACAGGAGGTCGATTGTAACACGTTAAATATCTCAGAACATATGATAGATATTAACACAAATTTTGAATATATGATGAAGAATGACATTTGGAATACACACATCCATGTTCTAGCAGTATAGATACACAATAGACATGTATAGCGAAGAAAATAACTTTTCGATACCCTAAAGTAACTTTTTCTTACTGACTTAAAATTGTAATATAAACACTATCTTTGCAAGTATGTGCTATTCCTTTTGTTTAATCTTTAATCTGACCTTTTTTAAAGTAATACTGATCGTCACTTAGAATTTTTAACGGTCTCATTAGTCAAAATTTGTAATTGAAGTCCAAAAGCATGGTCGGGGACGATTGTAACATCGACAGTTGGGGTCGGTTGTAACGTTTAGATGTAACTTTTCTGACGTTTAACCATCATTTACCGCAAATTATAAGGTTATAACCAATCTTGACGATCGAATAATCGCTCAAACAATAGATTCCTCCGTTTAATTTTCTTCAATTTAAAATTCAGGTAAGCATTATTATTATTATATAAGCTAATAAATTTTATAATTCCTTCAACTTAAAGTCGGAATTAAACTTATTTTAGAATGCCTCGTACAAGAATTAGGAAGACTGATAAAGGCACAAAAAATATAAAAGCATATGAACATGCTTACAATGATATGAACGAAATAAAATAAAATAAAATAAAACATGTTTTATATTTGCCACAATTGTGATGCTGAATAATAGGTTACAATTTTTACTTTTTGCAGTCATTATTATAATTTAAAATCAATAAATATATTAATTTTGTAAAATTAAAGTTGTGTTACTATCGACCCCATGGAGTGTTACAACCGACCCGGAGTCGGGGACGGTTGTAACACTTTGTCCGCTTCTCATTTTTTATTAATAACCTGGATATTACTTAACAAACAGCGAATCTGTTGTGGCTCAATAAGTGTCAGATAAGTAAGTAACATTTTCATATAAAAAACTTTTGTTGTAACTTTAATAGTTTTTGCATAATCGTATTCCAAAGTCAAAGTGTTACTACTGCCCCCGGTCTACCCTAAAAAAAATGAACCTAAAGAACTTGATTTATAATTCACACAATACTGAAATACTCGAATAGTATTTGGATACTTGGATATTCGAATTATAATTGTCAAATAACTGAGCAACTGAAGTATTCGAATTTTCGAATACTAAAAAATTCGACAAATAGTCCCAGCCCTAGTTTCTATCGCGTTGCTGAAAGAAGAATTTGATCGCCAGGAATTCTGTTGGAGAGCCATTTGACTAATTCCCATTCACCAGCATGTGCCCTTAAAAATTCACCGCGAATGATACATTTTTCGCACGTGCGCAATATTAAGTTTTTTAGAAAATAAATTCTTAATTCGAGAAGTGGCTTGTTGGCATAAATTAGTTGCAGTGTGTTTCCCGGCAGGCTGTTCCTCTTACATCATATCAATCTGTATAATTGAAGCACGTAGGCGGGCATCGTGTTCCAGCATGGTTTACGTTCCCGTAAATATAGAGTTCCGACGAATGTCCCACGAACGGAAGGATCGTGTCGATTTCGAAACGTTTATATTTCTGGCTCGCGAAAGGGCTGAGCGGCAATTGTCCCGTTGGCTTAAATTTCAATGTAAAATGGGCGATCGTGAGTTATTGCCCCGTAAAACCACAGCGAGCCGTGCGAATGCATGTGCGTGCCGTTGCACATGCGCCAGGGTGTAGCGAGTCCCTATCACTTTTTAATTCCGCCGTGGCCACATAATGTCACGCGCGCCGACAGGTTGATGTAAACGTGTCGCAGCTTTGTCCAACGCGCCCAGAGCCACCGTCGATAGCTTTAATGTTTATAATACCGATTTTTGCGGCCCCGATTCGGATTTCCAGTTTTATTCGAACGTTACAACGATCCGACACATCGATTTTTTTGTTTTTAAATCACTGTATTGAAATAGGATTATAGCTAAATGGAGTTCTGGTAATTCGAGGCTAACAGTATGAGATTTAATAATAGGAAAAGTTAATTGATTCTTTGCAGTGGTTGCATGAGCTTGTGCAGGGAAACTTCAGGAATTTTAAGCACCTGTTAGAAAATTTCCTCTCCTCATAATTTCATAAGAATTGTCTTGATTTTGTGTTTATACGTTTATGTGCTTTATGCTTCTACTTTAGTTATGTATTACTTGTACAATTCTTTCTCTGATCTACGCTTCATTGCCCAGTGTAGGGCAGATCGGCTAGTTGATACGTTATTTTTTTCAATTTTTTTCATTTTTGTGTGAATTAATTACTTAATAACAAATATGCTAGAATAGGTATACTTCGGTCCTTCCTCTTTAATATGTAGTAAGTGAAAACTTGAGAAAATACATACAAAATGAATGAAAAAATGTTATTGAATTTGCCACACTGCGGGGCAAGTTGATGCTGCCGTGGGACACGTTGATACATCTGTAAAATATCCGTTTAATGCAGGACTGCCCAGGAGCCAGTTTTCAGCGACTAGCGGGGAGCAACCACCCGAGCGTCGAGCTGTCTCGTTGCTAAGGATAGAATCAGTGAGGAGAACTGCAGTAGTGTATTCTAAAAACCAAACAGATTATGTTAAATAAACAAAAACAAACATAGAAAAACATTGAACAGCACACTTCACATATATCGCTCAAATGGAGCTACATGTATACGGTGTCGAGATAATCCGTCTGTATCAACAAGCTCCGCTTTCTCCTATATTGTAAGTGCGGGATAGTTCGACCATTTTCTGGAAATGAAATTGTAGCATCGTTGTTTTTCACATTTTTGTCGTTTTGTGCGAATTAAAACAAAATCCAAGCAGTTTAGAGTATACATAAATTATAATGTGTGATAATTTCTGTTAGAGCTATCAGGTTTTAATATTATACATATATATTGAACATAAGCTTCACTACTACAACCATTTGGTCCAACCATCGACTAACGATTATACGATCCAAAGGCGCGCGAACTGCAAACACATATCTCCAATAATTTCAAATATTTATTATCCTTTTTAACCAAAAACATTGGCACGGCACATTTAATTCAATTGTCGCTTTTCGAGATTTCGAAATAGTTTTCTCCGTATCCCACGCATTCGTTTTTGTTCCACTGTTTTAACGACATATCACTATACCCTGAGATACATAAAAATGAAGTGAACAAGCAAATTGAGAAAATGCTAGAACAGGAAATAGTAAAACCATCTGTTAGTCCATGGTCAAATCCACTTTGCATTGTAACAAAAAAGAAAAAATAGTTGCTTCAGGGCAGCGGAAATGGCGAATAGTCATTGACTATCGCAAACTAAACGAGATGACGGTCGGGGACGCTTACCCGTTGCCGAACATTGAAGATATTTTGGAACAGCTAGGGCACTCGCATTATTTGACGACTCTTGATCTGGCGAGTGGTTTCCATCAGATCCCAATAGCTTCCCGTGATACACCGAAGACTGCGTTTACAACCCCGAACGGTCATTATGAGTATACGCGAATGCCCGTCGGTTTTAAGAATGCACCCGCTAGTTTTCCACGACTTATGAACAACGTTCAAATTTAGAGGATCATAAATAGAAAATTAGAAAAACATGTTTTCCAAACTTCGTGAAAATAACTTAAAGTTACAACCAGATACTTAAGTGTGAATTTTTAAAACAGTCATGCGAATATCTTGGTCATATAATCTCTGATAATGGTGTAGAACTCAATACAAAAATGTGGAAACTATAATTAATATGCCGCGTCTTGGAAAGCAAAAACACATTAAAATTTTCCTTGGGATGATTGGTTATTATAGGAAGTTTATTCCAAATTTCTCCACACTAGCTAAACCACTAACGATTTTATTGAAGAAAGATGTAACTTTTACTTGGGATAGACAATAAGAGGAAGCATTTCAAACTCTTAAACGTAAATTAATAGAGAATCCAATCTTGCAGTTTCCGAATTTCTCAGAATCATTTATGTTAACCACTGATGCTTCAAATGTAGGAGTAGGTGGGATTCTTTCTCAATTACGAAATGGAGAAGATTTACCTATAGCGTATTATTTTCGAACATTAAACAGCTCTGAACAAAATTACTCCACCACTGAGAAGACGTTACTAGCTATATTAAAATCCGTAGAGGATTTTAGACCCTATTTATTTGGTTGAAAATTTATCATTTATACAGACCATCGATCATTACAATGGTTATTCAATTGCAAAAATCCAACTTAAAAATTAGTTCGTTGGCGACTTAGATTAATTGAATTTGAATACGAGATAAGATTCAAGCCAGGACGAATTACAGTATTGTCTCCGTATTTGTACGCTGCTCGGGACCGGCGGTGAGCATATATTCTGTACAGAGTCCTAATTCCGAGTGTTCATTTCTCGCTTCTTTCTAGCCGAAGGGGGGAGCGAGATGGAACGCTTTGCGTGCGCGTTCCATCTCGCTTTGGCCTTCGCCGGACAAGAGTGAGACAAAAGTGGTGGGGATAGCGACAAGCTTGTATCGCGTGCATAAAATCAAGCATATACGGAGAAAATACTGTAATTATAATGCGGACGGTCTTTCTCGACTTGCTTTGGACAAGCAGGTTATGACAAATTCAATTACTGATGCTTTAACATATCACGATTTCAATAAATTTCATTATACAAATCAGGACGTAATAGTGTTTGAAAAGGAAATTTGTCCATTTTCAAAAGTCTCAGCTCCTATAGTAATAATGTGGTTACAAGACTTGGACGAAAGGAATGAATTTTCGGATTATATATGTCAATATATAATAAATAGTTTACTTAACATTCTCTCAAAATTTGCACTTCGAGAGATTAGAATATAAGAATATTTTTGAATCATTAATAAATTTGAGGAAAATTATTAAAGATGATAAATTTGTATTAGTTCTTCCGAGTAAGCATACTAATATAAACATCCAGCAGCTATCTAAAATGATTAAATTTATATTCCCTAGTAAAAACATAAGTATTAAAAATACAATGAGAATTATCCCTAAAGATCAGGAAGAAGTAACAAAAATCTTACAGGAATAACATGATAGCAAACTAACAGGATATTTTGGATTTCATAAAACGTACACTAGAATAAAGAAAAGCTATTATTGGCCACATATGAAAGTAGATATTAATGCTTTCATGTCACTCTTGCCAGTTAAATAAGACAAATTTCAAGCCTACTAAACAAGCCATGGAAATTACATCTACAGCTGAAATTCCGTTTGAGAGAATAGCAATTCATATCGTTGGTTCTTTACCTTTGACTGAATCTGGTAAAAAATTTATTCCTACATTACAAGATGAACTGACGCGATTTTGCTTGATAGAACCTATACCAAATCAATAAGCACTAACCGTTGCAAAAGTTTTAACAAAATTCTTTGCACAGTTCGGAATACCCAAAATTTTCTTAACAGATCAAGGAGCAGATTTGATGTCGGAGTTAATGAATTCCGTTAAATGTATGACGATTATCCTCAGTTACTTATTTGTCGTATGAATACTTATTTTAAAATAGCTAGAGAAAAATTAATAACTTCTAAATTCAAGAGTAAGCAATATTATGATAAAAAAGCAATCCTACAGAATTTCATATTGGAGATCTAGTTCGTTTGTATCAAAATCAAACAAAGCCTAGATTGAGTAAAAAACTATTACCCAATTTCAAAGGTCCTTTCAAAATAACTCGTGTATTTTCAAATGGCACTGTAGAAATTAAAATAGGGAATATTAATATTCTAAAACATTATGTTTCAGATCAATCTGTCGATCTTGCAATTCCTTCTATTTCCCATTCCGATACTAAACTCATATTTTACGAACACTCCTGTGAATCATTCTAGTGGAATATTTTATAATAAGAAAGGTGATGTACAAATATCCAGTACTGAATTAACGTTATTAATATTTCTTAATATAATCTCTGTTATATCTTTTCAAAAGACAACAGTAATGTTCATTGTTAACAAATATTAAAATTAATAGATGAAGACATACATAGTATAGATAATAAACATCAGATGTTTTTACATTTTAATGGGTCAAAAATCTAATAATAGGAAGCAACGTGGCATAATAAAAGGAATTGAGGCATTTGATGGAAAAAGGGCACATAGGCTTAGGTGCCCTTTTTCCGTAAATCGTTTAAATCGACTCACATATATGTTATATATATATAATATATCAAGGACATTTCTTCTCCCGCGTTTAAAGTAGCTAGTTTTGTTACGTTTTGTTATGTAGCGTGATCGACATGCAGCTACATGGTCGCTGAGCGGTCGCGCTACCGCGCTGTCTATTGTCGAGTCGTGCAATACGTTTTATTTTGTGTAAGCGATGAACTATGGAAAATGAGGTGAGTATCGAATCCGCAAGGAAAGTAATAGTTTTGGAAAAATTTAACAAAAATTACATATTTAACTTCTATAAAAATACTTACTTAAAACATTACATTTTTTGTTTATTTTTGTGATTCATTTTGTATTTTTATTTAAACAAAGTATAAAACATGTGTAACTAAGTAAGTAAACAAAATTATATTTAAATAAATAAACAAAGAAGCAATTTTCTACGAATTTACCACTTTTATGGAAAAAGGGCACATAAACCACTTGCATAAAACTATTAAATAAAGACACATACCATTTTCAAATCATGACTTCTGTTTACGAAACGTTTCAAGGATATGGTACTACATCCTTAAAAAAAATTGGATTTAATTGCATTACTTTTCACTAAGTTATACTATAATGAAAACTTTGAAATCGATTTACTCGAAATGGCATTTTGGCGTATGTGCCCTTTTTCCATCAAATGCCTCAATTTCGAATTTATTGTTTGGAACACCTGATGCTAATGATGCGCATTTTTATGCAAACAGTATAAACAATTTGTCGAATGATAGCTATCAGATAAAGAGGTTACTGAAATCGCAGGTTCAGATAATTTTCAGTACCGTAACTACATTAAATAGCTTGTTACATAAGCTTGAAATAAACGAAAACCAAATAAATGAAACATTAGGTTGCTAAATAAATTTACAAACGAGACAAACTTATATTTAAAATCGTTATCATTACAATCATTGATTACTCAACAAATGACTGTATTGACATCTATAATTACAAAGATTTTAAATGAATATAATAAATATACAGAGGCTATCGGTTTGGGCAATCAAAATGTGATCTCACCTGAGATATTGTCTCCGAAGACTTTTTGCGAACAATTTCTTAAGTACAAAGGTGATTATAATCTAATAGTAGAAGCATCTTAGAAAAATATACCAACAATTTATAAGTTACTTAAGCTACAATTATTATCATTAATGGACAATATAGTATTTGTCTTCAAGTTCCCACTAAGCAAACGATTGCACTTTCATTTATATGAATTAATCCCGCTCCTAATCCAACGTGACAATACATCTATTTTCTCTTATATACATAGAACCTAAATATCCATATTTACTCCTATCCCAAAACAAAACCAAAACAATATTGGTAATATTGGAATTTACGGAATATTAACAATTATGGTTAAAAAATTGATAAAAGAAAAATTAAGTAAACGTAAAATATATTAAATTATCCATCATTAAGAGGGAATAATTTTTCCTCATTTTTCGTCGCAAATTGCATTCCGATATCTCGTATAGTTCAAAAGTTATACGAAAAAGATCCCAAATTTTTCAACCCGGACCGGGAAATTCTGAATACTTCTTTGCAACGTTAATTTGAAAGAGACCAGCCCAAAATTCTCGAAGCTTGGGCCTCACTGCTGACCAGCCGTCGCTAGCAACTCTCCGAACGCCGCGCCGGGACGGTGCATGGTTGTGTTGGAATGCGTCCGTGAGGCGGTGTTGCCATTTTACAAGTTCGCGCGCGTGCAGGTTGCCGGATTAAACGATGACCCTGTACAAGCACGTTTTCCAGCACTTCACCCTGTCTTCTTAGATAGCCATTAAAAACCGTGGGACTAACTTTGACATTCGTTTCCCTCACCTAAGGCGAGTCGATGGGGGGCGCGAGACGTTGTTGGGTTTTTCCCAAGGGTTGCCGGCGTGTAGGATCCTTTAGGCAGTTGCATTTTTTCAGACAGTCAGTTACAGAGCGATCAAGCAGTTAGAGCTCGTATTCACCGTAAAACTCCATGTATCGGAAGTAAGAATATTTGCTTTTGAATAAAGTTAACGTTTGAGATTCTGAACGAGTGTCTAATTTCCTGGTACAGAACACCACCTTGTCAAAATAAATTAAATACTGTAGTTTTATGCATATTATATCCCCCAATATCATGATAGTGTAAATAAACTTACCTGTCTTTCAAATATCACGAGCACTGTAATTTGGTGTAAAAACTTTCAGACTCTTTTAAAGTCTTAAATGAAGTATCTTGTAATTTGAATATGGATTTGTGACAAGCGCATTCATTTCTTTTGTGCCAATGACACACAGCACTTTCACTTGCGTCAGTCTTAAAATATAAATACCGAACATACCTACCCCAATTATTGTTTCTTGTATTTGTCAAAGGGTTTCCGTTGAACTAAATAAAGAAATAAATAAGAAGAATGATGTCAATCTGTGATCCCGAGCATTGTCAATTCTGCTTTTCTCTTACCACATAAACGGTTCCTCTTCCAAAATCCAGATTTTATACCATCGACTCTTTTAACCAAATATTCACGTATCCACTGTCTGGTTTAGTATAACTTGCAACTTGCCAACATCACAACGACCTATGCACAGAAAACATGAATTGACAAATTTATTCTCTCCGAGCGAAGTAACCATCGCAAAGTTCCCGATGGAGGACTCGACCAACAGCAGCGAATTAAATCACGCCTCTACGTGCCTTCCTTCACTTTTAATGGGCTCAGTCTGAGAATTTAATCGTCAAACGTTGCGTTAAGCTCCCAAGTAAAATCACACAACGCAAGGGAAACTTGCCACAGCGTCCCGGAGACTTTGGTATCCCCTGTATCATCGGGGCCCCTCATAATTGCCAGAGGGACGTATCGGTGTGAAACAGACGAGAGTGGAAAGCTAGCGACTGTGTCCAGGAAAAGTCACACGGTCGGTTCGCTAAGCCGACTTGGATCCATGGGGAATTAATCCTCCGGTTAGTATGCGGCTGGTGAACCGGCTGTTACAACATCGCTTGGCAATAACCCCGCAAAATATTGTGTAGAGGCCGATATACCACCCCCGCTATCGCTCCACTTACCAGACGTGTGCACGTTGTTGAACTTCCACGCACCTATTTTGCCGCAGCAAACACACCAACCTAGTTTAATCTGCCGATCTTAGATAGAGGCTCGACCGCCGGTGGACTTTCCCTGGCCACACTTATCTCGGAGAGGTGTGAGAATCGCGCGAGTGTCTGTCGAACTTTGCGCTGGTTGGATCTAGGGACGAGTTGGATGGTGTAACGTATAGATTATAGAATTAAGAGTTTAGAGCAGAGGTTTTAGACGCTGAGGGAGAACATACGGGGAGATCTGAGGTGCATTTATTTCCAATTTTGAGACTACTCAAGTGAAACCATCTTAATATATAAAGCCGAAAGTGTTTGTCGCCTACAAACTTTCGAAAGTTAAACTCTGAGGTCACGAAATGTGTCCCAGGCTCATTATGCCTAGCCAATCCGTCTAGGATTGTGATTTTAGATGATTGTGATTATTTTCGCAAAAAATAGAAGCCGAGTAGTAAAGCTAGTCTATTTATATAGCTATAGGTAGATAAAATGAAGCCGTAATTATGTGATAGTGTCAGGTAAAATTTGCATATAGTATTTTATAGAATATTATAGTATACTATAGTTATATAGTTATATTATAGTGTTTTTTCATATATTGTAATTTTAGGCATATGTCGACTAATTTCGACTAAAATTCGATGTGTTCACTAATTTTTCATTATTTTTATGATCTGTTAAATCGATCTTGTTCCTACATATGTGAAAGTTAAAGATATACATATACTATGGAGATATATGGTGACTAACAGGCCCGGCTCATCGCTATAGGTAAAATAATAGGGCGCAAAATGGTCGCTTCGTTGTTGGCATTTATCGTATTAAAATAAAGTTCTACTATAAAATGTTCTAATTAAGGGGTTAGGACACAGTAACGGGCCAAGAAAGCAGACGACTTTTAGACGACGATAATAAGAAAAGTAAACAATCAATTAATATAAGGTTTCGTGTTTTAGTTCACTATATTTCGAACTATAAGAAAAACATATAATATTTACAAAATAGCATTTGCAATGTCTCCATTTAAAATATCCTTTTTTTTCCAGATGGCCAACTGGTGGGCCGGATTTCGCGAAATCGGATGGACTGAATTAAAAACCCCAAAAATGTCATAAACTATAATATATTTCCTAGGCATTGACGATCCAAAATTTAAAATTTTTTAATTATTGTACAAAATATAGGCAAAAAGATTCACACACTTCTGTCGAAATTTGATCATTATTTTTCAAACATCGGCCATTTTGTCAATTTTTTCAAAAATTCTTGGCCCGTTACTGTGTCCTAACCCCTTAAGTAAATGTATTATAGATAAGGGGTGCAAATAAAGTTCGAGCCGAGCCTGGTGACTTACTTGTAATCCGTTCTGAGTGTAAATCAATTTCCCTGAAGGTGCAAGGCGACAAACGTATTTTTTGTTACTTATCATAGAAGTACATCTATTTCGTTGCATTCCTACACATCCAAGTGTCTTGAAATACTAATATCCAAGAAGTATATCGAACAAGTTCCTAAGGTGTTGATTTACCGACTCGATACTTAAGGACCCTTACTCCACTTTAACTCCTTTTTTTTTTTAATTACAATAAACAGGTTAACAACCCTTTGATACAATTCAATACAAAATGAGGTAGAGAAACGGACACATATAAAAAAAGAAAAAAAAAAAAGAGAAAAAGAAAGATAGAACAAAAAAAGAAAAGCATGAATATACAATGCGAGACACTCAACGCAACAGACGTAAAATCTTTGTACGGATCTTATCTATTGAGTCGGAGAAAAAATCAAGTTGTTCATGATAAGAATTAGCAATGCTACATATGCGATCGATGCAATTAAGTTCACCATAGAGGGTTCGATAAGTTTTTACGTAGAAAAGATTACGATGCCTTAGGCTCTTAGTGGTTGCATTGAAATTAAATAAAGAATTTATAATTTCGACCGTATTTTTAGAATATTAAAAACCAAAAAGTGATATCAGCGCATAGGTTCGGTCATATAAACAATTAATAAAAGCTATTTTGCAATTATTTATTCGACGTTTCGGTCTATGATTTAGACCATTTTCAAGAAAGAAACTGAAACTACTGCGTTTGCTTTTATACGTTAAACACGTTATCTAAAGACGTGCACCTTGTTAGTCGGTTGGAGAGTGACTGAGGTAAATAGTATACAAGCGAGAACATCCGAAGGGTATAGAAAAATAACGGTCATAAACATAGTCAAAAGTGAAACTGTAAATAATTATTGTTTGAATCGACTTTTAAGCAATATTTGTTAATAATGAATTTAAAGTTTATTTGTTTTATATTTAATTAAAAAGAAGATAAACAATTTAAAGCTTTTTTGTTTATACAGAAAAGAAATTTTAACCCGGACAACACCACGCAAATCATACCACCAGTTATTATATATGTGGTAAAGTGACATTCAAGATGTAAAAGAGCATAATTACATATGTAAAATTTTATGTAGCATTGTTTGAAGCATATGAAGGAAGTGTGAGGTCGAAAAACTCCATTACAAAGGTCACATCATATGTCCTTACTTTTTCAATAAGGTTGCGTAATAATCTTGTATCTTCGGTGTTTCATACCTAAGATTTACGCTTGGTTGTTTAATCATATGTAATGTCTCTAATAGAATTCTCCGACTCCATATGGCTTCCCTATCAACAACTTTGACGTTGTCGTAGTCAAATCTATGATCAAACTCAAGTGAATGTTTAGTTAGAGCGGTGTGTTGAAAGGGAGATAAAAAAACATTTCTTTTATGTTCGTAAATCCGTCTATCTAAATGTCTCGAAGTCTGTCCAATATAAACTTGATTGCAACCCATACAAGGGATTGAAACGTCGAATAAATAATTGCAAAATAGCTTTTATTAATTGTTTATATGACCGAACCTATGCGCTGATGTCACTTTTTGGTTTTTAATAGCATTGAAATTAAGTTGTGTTAGTAAGGGTTGACAATTTATTCGGCTATTTATCACATTGAGTGGAAAGGTCAGGTCTGATATAATTCTTCTGTTTTCAAGAGTTAACAAATTTAGTCTGGAAAGCCATGGATTGTAATTGTGGTAGTATCTAGAGACGCGGTAGCGTCTCGACGCCAAGTACATGAAAAAGACACCCTATATATGTCGACTGTCGCTACCGCTATCATTTACTCGTCCCCGGGATACTCCAACCTAACTTTTAAACTTATGTCATTAATTATGTCATGACGCCTGCAATATTTTCTAAATTTAAAGGCATTTTTCTTATGTAAACCGCATATCAGCTTTCGAATAAGACCAATTTCAATAAAATCGGTCCACGCATGACCGAGATATCATAATATCGTCTCGATGGAACTGTCAGAAACGGTCAATTTTAAGATTTTTCTTTTTCTCCTGATTCTCCAAGAAATTTTTCGTCAACCATAATACGTATATACGCGATACACGCACACCTTCAACCAAAACGAAACTACAAATGTTTCGTTTTTCTACGTATATACGCGTTACGCGCACACCTTCAGCCAAAACGAAACTAACACATGTTTCGTTCGTCGACTCCTGGTACGTGTTACACGCACACCTTCAGCCAACAGAAACTAACTCATATTTCGTTCGTCAATCGCTATCTTCACTATGCAATCTCCTCCAAATTTTGACAGTTTACCATCAAGATATAACCAAGTTATAAACGTGTTTTTACAAGTATGTATCGTTGTACCATTGAATTGCAATCAAAATGCAGTCTCAAACACAAGGTAAGTTGCCGAAATTTGAATTGCGCCATGTGTGAATATCATCAAACTGTTTTTTATTTGTTTAATAAACTGAGGATTTTATGTATATATATATAGATAACACTATAAGTTTACAGTCATTTCTGTAGACTCCGCTATGAAATTCTTATGTAAGGTGTTCCCCTAAACGCAAAAATCAACACGAGATAAAATCCTATGGATACGTTTTTGAGATATTATTAGAAATTTTTAGAAAAATAGCCGTATTTTTAACCTTAAAATTATTATTATTATATTAATTAATAAATGAGTTTCTTCAGCTTCGATCCTCTGTTACCTTCTTGTATGTGCTTGCTTTATATCTGAAAATTCAAATTTAAATAAACCAATTCCATCAATCCCAATTATCCGAAGTTTATTTGTAGTTTACACATAGGTAGTAATATAATCAGTGAAAATAAATTTAAATGTATTTTATTTCGTTTTTGAAAATAAATTCTATCTCTTTCTGTTCGGTCAACTTTAACGCGAGATATGGCCTAGAACGTCGGGTCGTCTTTTTAAAAAATTACCAAAATATTCATCGGACGATATCGCAAAAATGTATCCATTGGATTTTGTCTCGTGTCGATTTTTGAGTTTAGGGGATCACCTTACATAAGAATTTCATAGTGAAGCCTGGATCAAAAATAATTTTTTGGATTTTGTAAACTAGTGTAATCGAAGCGTAAAATGATGCTGTGACTGAATTTACCCTTAATTCTGTCCCGTGATAATTTGTAAGTTATAACATTAAAAATTATCTCAAGTCATTCCCTATGCAAATAATCTTTGTAAAAAGAAGTGAGATCCTCATAAAAAAACTTCAAAAAAGTAAAAAAATTACGCCAAGTACATGAAATCAAATAAATATAAAAAAATATGTGAAATCAAAATGAGCTGCAAGTACATAACGGAGCTTTCCAACTGCGCTTAAGATGTCACAACTTCACATACACAGCTGAAATGCTGTGTTCATACATTCCGTTACTCATACCGCGGACATTTTTATTAATGCATCAAAAAGAATCCCATTTAAAAACGTTGTCGTAAATTAATTAATAGCTTTATAAAATTAATGATATAAAAAAATTGCGCCACTTATAACAATGGCTATGTATACAGAGAAAAAAATGTATTAAATAATATTAAGCAGATTTATTTTTATACAAATAAATATTTCAATACGAATAAATATTTTATTCAAAATACTCAGTAAACGATATCTGACAATAAAAGTATCAAGTAAATGCGAAATAAGAAATAGAAACAAAACCTTTTGACCTTACACCCTATTTTGTGTGTACTATAGACATAAAAAAAAGCAGGTATTGATATAACTTTTTACCAGTTTTTTTATTAGCTGATAATAATCAAACAATGCAATTTTGTCCTGTATTTTTGTATTTTTCTAAAAGCGGGTTTAACGTAGAATATTTTACATTTATTTTAAGTACATATTACATTCATTATAAAGTTTAAATTGATATTTATGAATAAATCGATCATGTTTCCTAAATCGTACCAGTAGGATTTGACAACTCGTATGTTTTATAGGTTATGTACGTATATCATATTCATAGGTTATTGCGGCCTGTGTGTGATCTATATAAATATGTATATGTAACTATATAATAATCATTTTCTTCTCTATTTGTTATTGATACTATTTTTAGTGGAGGTACAATTTAGGAGACCGAGGGGTACGATTTAGGAGACCGGTTGCCTAAATCGTACCTTTTACAGTACTTATGTGACAAAAAGAGTAATAACAAATTAATTTGTTCCGAATAAAAGGTAAAGCATATAATAGTAGGTGCCTAAAAGATCAAGTTACAATATTCCAATAGTCATTTGCGTTCAAATTAGTACCAAATATAAAATATAATGTAAAATGTCTTAAGTGGTACGATATAGGCAACTCTCCCCTATATTGTGGAATTTTTGGGGGAAAAACTCGATGGCTTTTTTAATCAAAACTTTATGTATTCGCAAGTGAACGTTTTAAACTACTTGCAGTGATTTTTGCGATGGAAAATATAAATAAATAAAAGAAATATCAGCGATCTCCCGACAGCAACTATTTTTCATCCGCGTGTGGTGACCACCCTAATTTTGACCTGGTTAATTTGAATCTGGTTATTATCTAGTCGTTAATCGTTCATTATCCCGAAAAAATTAATTTGCTACCAAATGACGGCTTCTCATAGCAGAAGTATCGATTTTCGCCACAGAATCACTCTCATTTTTCATCATTTTTCATCTGTAAAATAAAAACTACACAACGAAAATGAAAAAGCCGCGATTGAGGATTAAGTAGATAATGTAATATACTAACTAAATTTGATTGAGTGCTTAAAGAAAAAAACGTTGCTGGGAGATCGCCTATAATTCCATTATTTATTTAGATATCGTATTGTAAAAAAAACTACAAGAACTTTAAAATATATACTTTTGAATATACTACCGTTTGTTTAAAAAAGTCTTCAAGTTTAAAAAAGAAAAATTCCGAAAATACTTGTGTTTTCAGACGTTACAGGTAGACAAAACCTCTTAATAGGGTGACCTGTCCAGTGAGTGAACATTTAAGCTGCATGTCTCTTAAAATTAGTATTCAAAAGTCGTTATTTAACCCCCTGAATGTTATTTCAGTAAACGAGCTGCTTTATTACTAAAGTCAGACATCCTAGAACACAATTCTAGCAAAGTTTGATAGTTATAACTTTCATTAAAAGTCTGGTAGAGGATTAAATAAAAAATGGGTCAATGACCAGTGAGTGAACATAAATTGCTAGTGAGCGAACAGGAGTACCCCAGTGAGTGAACAGAATAATAACAGTCGTTAGGTTTCCAATATATTTAGACGATTTTTGGTGTAAATAATTTTTCATTCTCTAATTGCAATAATATTATTGATTCGATACTTTACTAGTCTTATAAGATCATAATTATGCATAGTTGAAATTTGGTTTCTGAGGTGGGGTAATCTAACCTCCACATTGACGGCGAAAATGTCAAGAGAAAAAAAGACCGGATAACCTGTTCATTCATTGATTAGGTTAGAAATGTCAGCGAAATGCGAATGAACGGTCGTTCACTCATTGGTATTCACTGGTATCTCCCATTCAATGCACGAACACCTAAGAAACTCGACAAATTCTTAGAAATCCGTTATTTCATACAGTACTTTTCGTTAAAGGAACATGAAACAATGTAATTATAACCTTAAATTCATCATAGGACCATTAGATGCACCCCAGAAAACAAATTGTAGATATCACGTAACAAGCCTTACCTTGAACTTGTGGGACGCCATGAGGACAACTGTTAAACAAATGGAATTAGGGTAAGCAGGCCAATAGATGGACAGTTTAGCTGATTCCGAAGTTTACATCAAGGTATTTCTTAGAAATATCTGCTGTATTAAAAAAAATCAACCGCTTTGCACGTAGTAATGTACAAATTTAAAGAAAAAAATAACTGCAAGTAAAAAAATTAATGTATTTAAGGATAAAATGATGAAAATTCTACTCATAGCCCGTATCACCAGTAGATGGACGATAGGGCTAGCAGATGGACAGTTCAAAACCAATAGATGGACCAGTGTCTGGTTAGACGAATAAAAGACTTATTAGCTACAGTAGGTACCTAGATTATGTTATTTTTTGTTAAAATATAGTTTATTTCATCAAAACGTAAAACGTATGGAGTCCTCATTGGCACAAAACCAAATATGTTAATGTTTTATAAAACAACCAACGTTTTTTCAACAAAATAATAAAACAATATAGATTAAAACTTTAGTTCTTTCAATATTAACGATTAACCAACGATTCGTCCATTTGCTGGGCCCCGTCCAGCTACTGGCCTGCTTACCCTAATACCGTATCGGTTAAAATGAAACAGAAAAACGCTTTTGCGAGATATCTGTAGATCTCCAGTCTAAATGTCCGTGACAGTTTCAACGTGAAGTGAGCTTGATATGCGTTCATTTTTCGTATTATATAAGCTACGTTCACTCACTGGGGGGTGTTCACTCACGGGACAGATCACTCTATATAAAACAGGAAGTGTTTGTATGTTTGTTTGTCGCCTAAAAGCTTCCGAACTCAGCTTATTATGCGTAGTTACTCCAGATGAACGTGACTATTTTAACAAAAAATAAATATTTTTTTCTATAAAATCAGAATCTAAATTTCGGGCGAAGCCGAGTAGTAAAGCTAGTATCACTATATGTTTATACATTACAACGTCACTCGGTCGTTAAGCACCCATTCATGGAACAATTACCTAAGTCATGCTTCCGTTTGTAACTTTTACGCTTTCACTATACCTACCTCTACGGTCGACAACACGTGTATATGTACCTATACTGATATTGCGGCCAAAGCTCAAGGTGCTGAGGGAACTGTAAGAAACGAGAAGAGGGAATCGCCCACTTGGGGTGCGTCTCGCCAACGATAACAAGCTCGCTCAGTTTTATTGATGCTCGCTTTAATACACAAATCTGCCAAGAAAAATGTTATGTATCATGCAAATAATCGAAATTCATGAAGGATTGTCGGAGAGAATGGTCAAAGGGTTAATATCATTAACAGAGTAAGACAGCTTTTCAAGGGCAGTTACTTCGCCCCACATTTTATTACATATGTCGAGTGTATCCATAAGAATCTCTCTCATTTGTTTTCTCATGTAAATAACAACATTCAACTCAACGGCGCAAAGCATAATAGTATCATATAATAATATATCATGTAACATACAATATATATATATATATATATATATATATATATATATATGATATATCATTACTCAATAGTCCCTCTTAAATCGTATATTTATATTTATATATATTTATTTATATATTTATTTATATATTTATATATTTATATTCTGTGTTATGTATACATATATACCTTCGCGTTTAATTCGTTTTATCCGCCAGCCTCGACCGCACCGTTTTCCTTCGGAGCTCGATAGAAAGCACGCCCGAGCCGCCAAGCCCAGAACGACTTTACAGAATATTCAACTCTAATCCATTTACGCGAGGAGTTCACTTGAGCAGCTGTTCATTACAAGTCCTAAATAGGAAAATAAGTTACATTTTTCTAGCGTCGTTTCTCTATAAAAGCAGGTGCCGCGTATCAAAATTTATCCTCAACCGTTTACACGAGGCTCGTCCTCTATTTAGCGAAGGTTGCCTCCGCTCGGGTGGCGCGATGACATGAGACGTGAGACGTGAGGGAATCATTCTCTATCATGTCAAGTTGAAATTTCTACAGTAGTATAGGTCAATCGCATAGCAGCCACCTAATCCGAACATCAGCCACGAGTAGCATTTAACATCGGCGCCTCGGTTTAATTAGCCTCGTGCTTAGCGCACGTCCGCGCGAAAGTACTAAATTCAATGTACAAACTTCAGTCCCTGATATTACACAAGGAAAATACCGAGTCTCGCTCCCGTTTAACTCCGGTTACAAACTCCCGCCGAGCACCGAGCGGAAACGATGCGGCCGACCACTTAAAACCACTTAACCACTAAGACGACCATTCTTCGCTTCGATTTCGTTACACGTTACACGCTAAGGTCAAAATATCCTCCCTATGGTATTTTACTTCTCTATATCCGCACCCTTGCTTCTTTACAATGGCCGTACAAAACGGGGGGGGGGGGGGGGGGGGGGGGATCAATGAACGACGAAACGGAAGTGCCTCGCGAGGGACGTGTCCCGATCATCCGAAATCGATCTACGATTTCCTTGGAACACGACGTTATTCACGATAATATCAAGTCTGAATGCTACGCAATTTGGATATCGAAGTTTCAATTCTAACGATAGTGATGCTTGGCTTGATAAACTTCAGTAGTTTATTCTAGAAAGAAAAGAATTGTAGTTTAAGCAAGTTTCTTATTTCTTTCATGCTCTTCTATGGATAAATCATTACCTATATATATAGTTATCAGAAATGGTAAAGAAATTCTTTGCCTTTCTCCTACGTCACATCGGTCCCGATTTACGCGGGGATGATCAAGAAGCAACCACAGCAGACATTCCAACCCACGAAACCCATCGATCAATTTTAATTCAGTTTACAAAGATAGAACTCATTATCTTCAAAATTATAAGCTTCAATATCCAAACAATTGTCTCTTCCATGGAATTTTCTTTCCAACACAAACAAAGACACAGTACCCTTCCCTTTTTGGTGGCCAGTGAAATATTCCAAGGGGTTGTGAATCGACTACAGATGTTTGGGTCATTTCAATCGCTAGATCAACACGCGGTCATAACATGATTTCTAACCGGACGCTTCGGTGAACTTACTCTAAGTCAATACGAAGGAAGACAAAGTATATCCACGCCACCAGCGAATTCTCCGCAGCTTCTCCATCTTTTTACAGAATTGACGTTCGGGATCCTGTAAAAATGGGCACGAACTCGCCTGTGTGGCATGGGGACACTGTGCCTCGTCCTGTTTCCTCTACACTTATCGTTTAGTCTATTTACTCGTATTTACAGGATCCGCCAGTTGACGTGTCGAACGTTATTATACTCAGGCCGATATTCGTATAGTGCGGATGTGCGACATTGTTCTATATCGATACAAATTAGCAGGAAAGGAGTACGGGGCGAACCATCACGCCTCTCCTTTCTCATCGCTGAACCGTGTTAATTACGGAGTGCCTCTGAAACTGTGCAATTAGGGTGAGAATCAAAGAGAGGCAACGATCGTGGAAAAGAAAGGTGGTCCTCCTTGGTGTTTACAAATTGTTGCTCGAAAATCATTTAAAATAAATTGAGTCTGTTTTTCTTTGAGACTTCAATACTCTTAGATGTTTTTTATTTTGAAAAAAAATTCTGCACCTTCCCCTTTGATATATCATCCCCTTTTCATAATTTAAATCTCAGTTGCTTTGACAGTTTCAAAATGTTTCTATCGACAATAATTTCCATAATTCATTGAAAACGTTAAGCTGCTGACACAATCGTTTGTAATAACGATTTATTTAAACGACACCAGAGCTCACTGCAGTATTAGCACAGTTCAGTATTAATTGTTTCGCGCGATACTTTGGGTGGGATTTCGTGTATTGCGATTAGACTCTTTTTTTTTCAATTTTTGTCGACACACGGAGGCTTAGAACTAAATGGAAGAGATTACACAAGGCATTACAGTAACTTACTATAAAATCACCAAACTTGAGTCACTGAAGAGTTATTTACAATTATTCCAATAGAAGATTTAATAAAATTAGATTCCTTTCGTAAAATGGTTCGTAGTTTATAAAAAAATATCAATATGTTCACACAAAAGCGCTCACGAACCAGTTTGGCTCTTTCGTGTTCAATCGTAGAACATGTTTACGCCGAGAACTTCTGAATTGTCAGAAAGGAGGTTTGTAAGGTCGATGGTTCCTAGTAGAGTTGTGTATTATCTAGATAAAAAAATTATTTAAATAACAAATCGAATAAAACACACTTTATCGTTATCCGTTATTCGAAGCTCGAATAACTCCAAAGTATATTATTCGAAACCCCACGGATGAATCGTTTATTAAATGGGAATTCATTCGACGAGGCAAATATACTTTTCTTATTCGAAGGTCTTTCGCTCTGAGCTTCGAATAATTTTTTCTACTTTAGCTGTATCTTTATTCGAATAAAGATACTTCAGGGTTATCTTTATTCGACGAACAACGAATAGAATTTTTTCTCTCTTATTCGAATTTGAAATTTTTTCAGATAATTTTATGTCCATCTCTGGTTCCTAGGCCTCGGAAGCGTGGCGTGTTTCGTTTCGATGACAAAATTAAAGATCTCATCGGGGTAAGTCCGCGTAATCCTCGAGCTCTACCCTTCTTTAATCCATCATGGGCGTTAACCCGTTCGCGCCCAGTGCCGGGACCCTCGAACCTGTTGCTTTAAACAAGATGTACGCTGAATAATGGATATTCCTAAGTAGTTCGAAGTCCGCTTAAACCGACACGCTGCGAGCGTGTTTGCGCGTCTCACGGATAAATTCCAAACCCTGCTAACTAGCGTACGGATAAATTGATCGTGTAACGCATTAACGAAGGATCTCATTGACGAAGCAACACTATCGACACGTCAAAATTGGAGACATTTGATTTGAAGTTGAAAGGAAAAAAGGGGATCGCGAAATAATGGTTGCTCGCTTGCGACAAATAATTATTTTATTATTATTGGCTTTGAATACTAATGAAGAAATAATGGTTTCGAGATAACTCCTTTCGATGTTATTGAGAATAAGGAAAATTGAAAAAGTAACTTATTTAACTATCTATTTCCAAATCGTAAATTGCAATGTGGTCAAAATGTCTACATACCTACGACTAATGAGGAAGATGACTGCACCTTTTTCCCACCCGTGACGCCACCAGCACACATGCCACTTGTCATCGGTCTGTTATAAAACATTAATATGTAACTACCAACTTCATACATTCTACAAATGAAAATTTGCGCGCAAACCATTCACACATGCGCACTCATATAAAACCACAGTACATGCACTAGTGGCGCCTTCTGCGACGAGCTTTGCATCATCTTCCTGATTTTGCAGTTACAAACAGTTTTCACTGCACGCGTTATTTGTGTCAAATCTCGTATACCATAACCTGCACTTTCAGAGAAACTGGTATAACCATGAAGCATGTTTGCAGGATTAAAAATCGTTGTGAAAACGTTCTGGTTGATTTTAAAACTGCCCCTCCACTCTCCCCGCACAACTGGAGCGATTGCTCAGTTATTTTTTTAAACCATTTTCACCATATAAAGGCAGCAATATTCTGTCGAACAAAAATTTCGAGATCGTTCGCTATACAGGGCGAGGATTGAAATTAATTCGAATTTACCTGTTTCGATGTATTAATACCCTTGATGGATTAAAACCGATTGAAAAGCCCGCGCCCGATATTTCGCGCTATTGATTCACTGACTATAAACTGTTCGAAGGAACGTGCAATGGTATTTCTATTTGTATGTTTTATTTCACTCGTTTTCCTCGTAAACGTAAATCACCGAGATTGACGTTCGTGATTACAAGTAATAGTCGAAGTCGGTGCAGCCGAAAATCTGCGAGTGGCATTCCGCGTCGCCGATAAACCTGTAAAATTATTCGTGAAAGGGTTTCGGTGTTTTTAGTGCGCGATAAAAACATTTTTCTCGCTGCCTAGCTCGAAACTAATGAAACTGCAACGTGCAATAAGAATGAAATCTCTTTATTTTCAAACGGCACCGTCCAAGTTTAGAAAATCGATACTTACAGAAAGTATTTATATTATGCAGTTTCTTTTTCAACGTTTCGATAATGTTTCTTCATCGAAACTATATACGTAGGACTTGTACAACTGTTTGTCGGCGTGGCCACTCTACGGAATATTTTATTCTTTTCTTTCTACATAAGAAAATGCCTCGGTGCGTCATTATTTTCAATTACGTCGTAATCGCGGATCCTTGGTTTTAATTAATCTAGAATTACATCGTCGAACCTGCTCGCGCATTAAACATTGCAGTTGCTTTTTATGGTCAATGTGTGGATTAAAAATGGCACAGATATAATTTTCGACAGAACAGGCATTTAATTATAAAACACATTGGAATTGGTAGATAGAACATACACCTTGACGATTCCCCGTAACGTTAAACAATCAACAAAGTAAAAAAAGAAATCATAATTTCCATTCTCCCTCGATAATAATTCCCACCAATTGTTGCGGAAGCATATAAGAATATCAAAAAGGATACTTTTAATGTTACTTCCCTTTCCAAGCACCTGGACTCATACACCAGCCTATGAGCGTGACTTTAATTACACCAGGGGAGAAAGGGGAAACAGTTGCGTAATGTCGAAATTAATCTTTATAGAAGCAGCCCTATTTTCCGTCATGCAGCAGCTTTCCCTCGCGTGTGAAAGCGCGGCTGCCGTCGGAAGAGCTAAATAACGCGATAAAGAGCGCAACAAAAGTGCGTGGAACAGAGGGACGAGAAAAGAGCGTGTATAACGCGGGGCCACGGTCGGGCTTGATTTTACACGAGTACCCGTGGAGAACTCTCCCGGGGCGAGACAAAAGGGGAGAAAGTCGCATGCTTTCCTCCGCGTGTAATTGGCACTCTCGTGAAAGGTACAAGCCCGTTTTCACAGGTGTCACACGCGCTGCAGACTGTTTCATTTCTCCAACAAAGACTGATTTCCATGTTCCGAGCTTGCGTCTTATTGGAGGAAAAAAGATTCGAATATCGAACGAGACTGCTTGTATTTTGCGACGTTACTTTGTGCGACTTCTACGGCAGTTCTCTTAGAAGCGTTGTGTTAGGGGCGAAATAAAATTGGTGTGCCCTTTTTGTGGTGTATAGAAGATTGTAATGGTTGTGGGAGGGTTAAAGGAGAGATGCTGTGTTGGTGGGGAAATGATAGTATACTTTGCATTCAGATGAAATTATGACGTTTTATGTTGGTTAAATTGTGAAGGTAAGTAAACTTCACCTGGCTTTGAAATTCTACTTTTCTCTCATTCTCTGTCATTCGAATTGTACAGTGGGTGGCCAAATTATTGTACTCAAATAAAAAGGTTTGAAATTTTGTAAGTTTAAGCGATGGAATAAAATAGATGGTCTCGTTTTTAATGTTATAATATTATTTTTTAATACTAGTATATGTATTTAAGAATGCGAAATTAGGTATATAGGTTTAAGACTATATTGTACTAGAAATACAATAACTCAATATTTGGTGACTCCACCTGTAGCTTTTATGATGGCTTGAATTCGGAGCTACACATTTTCAATGCATTCTGTGGCTACTTCCTGCAGTTTTTGAATATCCTCTCATACTCTGATAACGTCCTCTTTTAAAAACAAATGAGATTTATGTGTTGAAAAATTACTCATAAAGCTGCCAGATGTCGTAGCTAATCAATAAATAAAAAGACAATAACGTTCATGCATTGTTACTTTAATTACAGCCACGACTTTTACAGATTTTGATGAAATCTTTTTGTGTATAATAATTCGGCCACCCTCTGTAATAAAGTTTACAGTTTTTAGAATGTACCTGATATATTTAATGTTTCGGTTGAATTGAAAATTTGACTGAAGGTTTTCGAACGAGAAACCATCATCTAAACACAACTGCTTTATCTGAGAGATGGAGAAAGGATTTCTGAGATATCAACAGAGTATTTTCTCATCCGTAGCAGAGGCGAACGTAAAAAGTATGCTTATTTAAAAGGCATCTGTTTGACAAGAAGGTAACGAAGAAACTCCCGTTCGGTGTCTCACCGAGACATCTCCCCGAGATCGAAGACCTTCGCAAATAATAATATTCCACTCTTTAATATTCCTCCACCCTTGACGTCCCTGCACTTCACAACCTCTACCAATTTTCCTCTCTTTCGTCTCCGAGGGGGGTTCCCTTCGTGCAAGAGCATCCTCTGTACCGAATCTGACGTTTTAATCTCAAGTATCCAGATGGGATCCGCGATTTCGTATATAAGAAACGGAACGACGAGTGAGAAAGAGCGGGACGAATAAGGATGAAAAGGAACGAGGAAGAGAGGGCGGAGAGGACACTTCTCAGACAGAATAAAAAGAGGTACACCGGTGGGAGAGTCTTCCAGAAGGGGAGAGGGGTTGAAAAAAGAAACAAAAGGACGAAATCGATGGCGGAGACAATTTGTGCTTGCACCGCTGCTTTTGTCCTCTGCCCCCCCCCCCCCGCTCGTTCGCGACAAAAGGTTAGTTCTGCAACTTCGAGGCAGTTCGTTCGAAAGGTAAATTATAGAAAGGCTAATTTAGTTCAGGGTCGAGGATTCATAGCTGTCTATTTTTTACCGATTTTATCGTGACAGCGAGAGTCGTTGCGAGTTAGTAATTCGGGGATGGTTTAAAGAGAGCTGAAGCTTTTTATCGAGAAGTTTACTTACGTTTTCAGAGCGGTTCTTCGTTGAAATAAAATAGTAAAAGCGAGGGAGCCAGACACGTGGTCGCCGGTGCTCGAGCAGGTTCGGTTTTGCTGGAAAATTCGAGATCGTTGGCGCGGTCTCTGCGGCGACATTACAGCGTTATACAATATGTTACACTGAAAGCGATAGTCGTTGCACTTTGTGATTTGTCCACCCCTACGGTCCTCCGCGCCTCGTGCATTCTCGTTACTCGGTAGAAATTGATTTTCCTATCGCACGACCCCTCTCCTTCGCCTTCTTGGACACTGCGCTACACTGACTTGGCACGCGTTATTTATTATTCTTATTACTATTTATTCACCCCTCCCGTTCCTTTAATATGTCACTAACTACTCAGTCAATCTTCGCGTGTACCCGTGTGTATGTGTTCGTGTGTGTGTGTATGGTATGGGCGAGTGTGATTCCGTGTGTGTGCGTGTCCTAGCTCCTTGCATCCTCTTACTTCATTTTATTTCTCTGTTCGCTTTAAATCGAGTCCGTTAATTACAGATGATCGATCTTGAAGGCGCCCTTCGGTTCTACTTATCGCACGTTCGACACCGCGATAAGGGCGAGCATTAACAGTAATCCTGTTGTCGTGATGGCTGTCGCTGAGTCTGGGAACAAATTATAATAGAATTATGGATTAGAAATCTTGATGTAAAATTCTTGTGTGTTGGAATTTAAGTAGGTATGATTTCGAAGATATTATAAATTTTTGGGGCTTGAGAAATGATTTTACCCTGCTGGTACTTCTCTAATTGCAAGTCAAAGTGTTCAATGAATAAATTAATGTTATAAAAGTGCGGTGGCGGATTTAAGGAAAAAGGTCCAGGTGGCAAATGTTCCTGGGGGCCCATTTCTTCAGGAAAATGAAGAGGTTGTTTATTATAAATGGTCTAAGTGTAGTGGTACAGGAAAAAATATAGTGTTAGGGTAAAATGACAATTTTTTTAAGGTTAAGGGAACTAGGCAGCCGAAAAATCGATTTTTTATTGCATTTTTCGAAAGTACTGCGGGAATCACACCTTCAAATTGGATTACGTCACTTTTTAAGACCAATATTACAGAAAAACCACAGAAGAACGTTAAAATGTTTACCAGTCAGCACCATTATATTTAAAGGACATCTATATTTCATACCAATTTTGCTTCAATCCCTATGGCAATAATAAACATTGGGTAAAAGGATACACCTGAATTTACTTTCATTATTTTTTACAAATACTCTCTCCTTAATTCGGTCACTGTAAAAATGCTATAATCGTGAATAATTTGAAAAAACGAGTAAAACTTTTGAATATTCCAATACACTTTACTACTCATATAGGGGAGAGTCATACAGTACCGGGCAGCATGCAGTACCGGTCAAAGTTGATCTCGCTTCTAATGTTAGTTGACTGCACTATCGATGGAGAAATAAAAAATATTAGAGTCCATAGTAACGTATTCCGGCGACATTATTTTTCTTTCAAGATTTACCAGAGATCTAAGCATTTATCGTTTACGCTAGTGTTTCGGACGACAAAAGTTATTTTTTCATAGCTGATTTCTTATTTCTCAGGTAATTAAATAATTTTGTCATATTACGTACATTATTTTAAAGATATTAGCTACACATAAATGCCTTGGTTTTTCCAATTTGCTTTGTATATTTCGCATCAAACCTAAAAGGATAATGTTAAGTCCTAGAGGGGTTTACTGACCCAAGAGCGTACAGCATATGCTATACACTGTTGGAAAGGTCTTGCCAAGGCAAATCGACTGATACCATTTTTAACTTCGATATTTATCCATGGGCGATTTCGCCCTGGGCATTTGGAACGGGGCCCATGCGGCAAACGCAGGCCCAACACGGCACTGAAATGAAGGTGGTAGGGCACATTTGTCGTCCCAATCTGCTAGAGTATCACTTACACCCCTCGGTTTTTCCTCAGGTGCCTACCCGAGGTTTCTCGGGCCGGATGGGCTATTACTACCGGTTTCTTTTGTTCAAAACCGCAGAATCTCGAACTTTGAGGCCATTTTTCGACATTATCCCATCTGATATCGAAGTTAAAAATGGTATCAGTCGATTCGCCTTGGCGAGACCTTTCCAACGGTGTATAGCATATGCTGTACCCTCTTGGGTCAGTAAACCCCTCTAGGACTTACCATTGTCCTTCGTCCACATGCTTGTCGCGCAGTACAAGCCACCTTATAATCGTCCAGTACCGGCCAATTTTTTTTATTCTTTCCTATATTTATGGTCATTAAATTTTTCTTCTTAGTTTTTCTGCAGAAAAATGTCCGAAATTATAAAGAAAAAAAAGGAAATGGGCGCAAAACGACGTGAAAGCGGCTTTGAAAATGCTATTATAAAACAAAATTAGATTAAACTAAACTAAAGTAAACTTAAACTAGGGTTTGATGAGCAAGTCATTGAGTGCATCATTTGCCAAGAATCGTTCAACGATGATTGGGTGCAGTGCATCAAATGCAAGGGTTGGATTCAAGTTGACTCTAGAGACCAAGAAAATATCCATCATTCTACGTGTGACATTTGTAGACGTACTTAAATAAAAGTTTTATTCTATTTACAAACATTGTTACTAAGATTATTAATTACTTACACCTTACAATCTATTAACTAAGTAGTTGGCTGGTACTGGACTTCAATTTTTGTTCGCTGCGAATTATTAATCTTTATGATCAAATTTGAGAAAAACAATTTGCCTCTTCTTATTAAGCACTATTTGCATTACAAATTACTTCTTTGAAAATTGATTTTTACCAACAGTAGCCCAAGTTACAGCACTTAAAACTGAAAGCGGCCGGTACTGTATGACTCTCTCCTACAAAACATCGATAATTTCGAACTCTTTCAGATTCTATACCTATACACTATAAGCCACTTTCAACAACTAATAACCCTTTCAAATTAGAATCAAGCGATACCCAACCCTCCCACATATAGAATCTATCGAGCTCGATTCACGAAACTACTCAATAAGCCAAAAAGTGCAACCCCAACGGGCAACGATTAATTTCCACAACGTCCACTCCCCCTGTCCAGTGACGTAAACACAGGGAAGAGAAACATTTTTGCGTAACGAAGGCTGAAGGCCCCCCGAGCTCTCATCCCGCCGCATTAAAACGGGCCAAAACACCGGGAAATCGCGGGAGCCGCGGCCCGTGCCCGTAAAAATCGCGCCAGTGGCCCCGAAAGGGTTGATGCACAATCAAGAAGTTCCCACAGAGAATCTGCCCGTTGTTCCGGCGGAAAGACAGGCTGCGAAGGATCCTTCCGCCGAGGGGAGAAGTCAGTGGGAGGACCAGCAGCGAACAAGGGGGTTGTGGGGCCAAGGGTGGGTGGAGTTGCGAGGTAAGAGGGGCCGGGAAGAATAACTGACTAGTTATTCTTCCGGCTGGCCTGTCCTATACTTTTAGCTATTACTCGCTTCGAGGGAGATGCATTCCGCCGGCTCCTCCTGGCCTCACTCATCTCTAATTACAAATCAGAAACAACCCGGTGCACCTTCGCCTCAATCATCCCCCCTGCTCTCTCTCTCCGTTCTCATTTCCCGTTCGTTTTTCAGCCCTGGCAAGTCCAGAGTTGGGCACAGGTAACATCTAGATAAAAGGTCCTTTACGTTTATTTATTATGCGAAGATCGAATAAGTTGATTTATCCGAAGGTCTTTCAACTTGGATTTCGAATAACGGTTCAACTTTCATTCGATCTTTATACTAGAAGGTCGAATAACCGGCGTGAGCCGTTGCGGCCCGACCCGCGCGCGGTCGCCTAACGGTCAGATTCTACAGAATCTGAATTTGTTTATTTTTCATCGTATCAATATGAAAGTGACACCAATGGATTCCTGGCGTTCTCCCGATTAATTGGATAGAAACTAATTTAAATCCGACTATTTTTAACGAAACGGGCTTTGCATTCTGCAAATAAATTTCTCACGTAATATCCTTAATTATGGTCCGAATTATATCATTGTTGGGGTCATTTTCATCGGGAAGACACGAGGAATCGATTGGCAATACTTTCATCAACACTTGTCAAAAACATGAACATTTTATGTGGCCCATCACTTTTATTGCTCTCGACTATCAACGGGCGGTCTACTGGGGCCCGAAGGTCCTCGCTTGCAGCGAGAAAGCGAAACAGTGGGGTGGGTAGGTCTTTCCCGATAAATCGAGCTCAAAGGCTTCTGAACAATCGAAAGATGGTTCATACATATTCTAATGTAAAGATGGTACATAAGTTCTAAAAGTTGATTGTTTTTAGTAAATTTCGTATTTGTGCGTCTGATCGGAAACTTTTTGCCAGAGGTTGTAACATATCTAGTACTAATTATTTATAAAAACTGCGCAGTGACGCCAAATATTCTACAAAATATCATTATTCGACCTTTAGACTTATTCCTTAAAATTTCACATTCGTCTTAAGACAGACGTCCTCATTATGTATTTATGAATGCGGAAAGAAAAATCACAACTTGGAATATAATAACAGGTAGCAAATTTTCTGACGTTTGTAAGACGACATTTAATCATCGTTGTAATTTTTTTTTGTTAACTAACTGTTACACGTCCGAAATCGAGATTGTGATTGATAGATTGACTTCGCAACGTAAAGAAGGACCTTACCCCGTCGCCTCCGGCGTAACCGTAATTCCTAAGGCCGGTCACGCTTTTTGGAGTACTGTGCGGGGGCCCTGTGCCAGATCGGGGACGGGTTTCCTCAAGAATTTCCCCCACCTCGCACACACTACGCCGGAGCTGCGTATCTGTGAGTTGGACTCCGAAGCGCCAAGCTCACGGACACGCTGCTTCGGCGTAGTATGCGCGAGGTGGGGGAAATTCTCGAGGGGACCCGTCCCCAATCTGGCATAACAGTGCGGGGCAGGTGGATTGGCAGTTTTAATGATGGAGAAGGAAAAGAAGATGTGCGTTTCGTCTTGGGACCGTCAGCCAGACTCATCAGTAGGGCTATAGCCGACGGCCCCTGCCTTATACACACAGGGACTAAGAGGAAATAAACTTGGAACTTGTACATATGAGAACGAGACTATTAGTAGGGACCATGATGTAAGGACATAAGGTGTACTCTTGCGCAGCCTTTCCAGATTAGCCAATAACGTGTCCTTCCCAAGATCGTCCATATTAGATTGTCAACCAATACGATAGAATGAGTTTTTCAACATTTCGATACCGTGTCAGTACACTTGTATATGCATTTATATACATACATATTTTAATATGGCGGAAATTGGGAAGGCGCAGTAGAAGACAAAAATGAGCCGCTCAGCGAGCACACCTTATATCCTTACATCATGGTAAGGACATGCGAAAAAAGTAGATCTCTAGCGGCCGCCGGCGAAGACTGACCGGCGCGACCCATGGTGGGGTCGGGACGTCACACAAACCAACCATAATAATTGAAGGCTCAACAATGAATATTCGTTGGCAAACTGTCATTTCTTGTTAATTAAGGGGGCCGTCTCAGCGGGCCTTAAATATGTGCGTACGCTCACACGAGCTAAGTTAAGCGTGTACGTATACGCGTGTAGTAAACAATCCGTAAATTACAACTTTCGTCCTGGAATTGGCACGAAGGAAGTTTTTGCGGGTACAGTTGCCTTAAGTAGATATCTGTGCAGGATGGTCCGGTACGTTTGAACGCTAATAAGCACCGTACGTTAAAATAATAATGAATTTATGAATCGTGTACTCAGGACAGCTCGAAAAAGGACAGAATGAAGCTTCAAGGCTTCTCCATCACCGGCGCTGATGGTATTGTTACGGCGGGCGTTAGCCATAACGTTTATTACAAATCACAGACAAGGTCCAGGCGGAAATATTACATAGATACAATGTCAATAGGTCAATAGGTCTGCTCTTAATGGCGTCTGACTCTCAACTGACAGCTGGTCAGGCGATCGATCCGATCGCCTTCTTCTCGCTGTCTCTTGTCTCGGTCGCGAACACCATCGGCCATGGGTCCTCTATAGGGTGTTCGCAACAGTATATTCGTGCCTTGTACCATCAAAACCGGTGGAAGTCCAATCCAGCCGATAAATGTAGGAAAGACATAGTTGCCAAGATGTATCGAGAGTCGAATTGCGCCGTTGCCGCATTTCCCCTATCACTATTTTGTCATCAAGGAGGCTTGAATGAATCACGGCGAAGCGGTTGGAGAACAGAGATGGGCAAAGATAATATCTGGATAAACTCAAATAAAAGATACTACAGTATTGTCTCATTACGGGCTCGGTTTGGTGTACACGATGTGGAATTTTCGCTATTTCCACCACTTCTGTCTCACTCTTGTCCGCCGATGGCGAGTGCGAGCGAGGACGGTACGAGATAGACGACGGGATGATGTTTTGTCTCGCTCAGTCTTTCGGACGCCTGACACTCCGTCCTTTGCGTTCGCGGCCGTCGCGCAGGCAAAGTGTTCCATCTCGCTCCCGCCTTCGGCCAGAAAGAAGAGAGAAACAAACACTGGGAATTAGAGCTCTGTTCACGATACGGGTTCAACGCCGGTCCCGACCAGCGAGGTCTTGGGTTGTTCGGCGGCGGCTTGTAATCTCGGTTGGAGAGGCATACAGTGTTGATAAAATATAAAATGCGCCGTTTTCAGTATTCAGTAACATACTGCTGAGATATTCCAGATTAAAATGAGTTCAAACACGGTATAAATCGGATTATTTCTAGAACTGCACTTGATAATTAAATATATATGTTTGTTTGAGATTCGAATAGTTCGGATCTCCGCCACACCCAACTCACCGCAGCACCTTCTGAACTGCGAAACCACACGGCTGATCCACAATCGATAGGCCAATCAGGTGTCAGCGACAAAGCGCTCAGCCAATCACATTTCCCCACGTCGATCGATCCTCTAGACTTTTGGAGAAGACGCGTAACGGAAATGGATCGGCCATATTGATCATTCTTGTTCACGCAGCGTACTACTGAAGACACGTTTTTGATTTTCTGAATCGTTCTCACGTAACTCGTGAATTCTCATTGCTCATCAAGCTCCTTCTGCTCAATAAGAGCTTTCAAGCAATAGTCGTGGTATTTATCGATTGTGGATCACGGCCTGTGCGCGGTCGCGTGGACTTAGTGACACGATCGTTCTCAACGAGATTATTCGCTTTTGTTCGGCACAACGTGCTCGCGTTCTTTGCTCAACTCTCACGGCTCACGTCTTATCTTGTGACTCACTCCGCGAGTGGAAAAATAAACGTGTATATCTCCCTCATAACTCTTTTATGTGCTGTTTTTCAAACATAACCTCCCCGGCAACCCACTCTCACGTGATCAACGATCTAACTTTCAAACAATGTTACATTTCTAATCTAAAAATGCTAAAAATAATCCGATTTATACCTTGTTTAAATTCATTTTCATCTGGAAAATCTCAGCAGTATGTTAAACGTTCATGCCAATACGATAGCGAATGTGGAAGTTTTACATTCTATCAAAACAAACAACTTAAACAATCATTTTAATATATTTTTTATGAATAAATATAAATATTGCCCCCCCATGGTTATGTCCTACCCGTCGTCCTGGGGATTTTGTTCAAATTTAAATATGTTAGAGTCCATGTGAAAATAAGGAGGATGTAAATAATCATTTTGCCAAATTCGAAAGGTAATTTTCAAAAAATCGATGACAGTTGTGTACTTTGAGGGTCTGTATTTATAAAACAATTTTGCATGTAACAAAATGTGACAACTGGAACCCCTCTTATTTTTACACGCACTGTGTAAACGTGTTTCAATTTGACAAAATCTCAGACATTGAGTGTTCAAAGCGTAAAACAAGTGCAAAACTGTGAATCTGCTTGGCCGAGGGTTGAGCCCGGCCAAGTGCTAAGACCGAGAGGCGAGTACCGAACACAACGGACGATCGTTATTTGTTATTCGCGAATAAATTTTGGGGATTTATACGAATATATTCGAATGAAAATTTAGTCGAATAATGCCCAACTCTGGCTGCCAGCGTAGAAATACACACATCAGAATAGGTGTGCGTTCGCTCCGAAAAAATTCAGGAGCTTTATTGGTCAGAACATTGATCCCTTCTCGATAGCTTCATTTCGTATTGGTGTATGCATTGTTTCGTAACGCATACAACCAGGGTTCGGCGGGCTCCAGCTACCGTTGATGGAGGGGGACACACCTAGAGGAGGGGTGGTTATGTGTGCGTGAAGGACGCACCGCAATTCCGCACGATCCCTGCCTAGACGCAGCTCTCGTGTCGTATTCCTCTAAATATTCTCAATAGAAGGAGCTGTGGCAACAACGCGGTAGAGACAGAAAGAACAGAAAATGTGGCAACTATGCGTAAAAAATTCGTCTACATAAAGTACCTGGAGATGTCACCCCTGTACAACTTCTTTTTATCGACAGCAGTAGTTTCATTAGGGTCCGTCTGTTTACTGGGGACGCTTCGATCGATTCGGACCATAACAAAAATGAGACGGCAGCCTTAACCCACCATAATAATTGTAGGCGAAAACATCAGAAAGAATATGTATGTACAATCTTTCGATTGTTAAGAAGCCTTCGGGCTCGGATTATCGGGAAAGACATACTCACCCCACTGTTTTGCTTTCTCGCTGCGAGCGAGGACCTTCGGGCCCCAGTAGACCGCCCGTTGACAGTCGAGAGCAATAAAAGTGATGGGCCACAAAAAATGTTCATGTTTTTGACAAGTGTTGATGAAAGTATTACCAATCGATTCCTCGTGTCTTCCCGATGAAAATGACCCCAAAAATGATATAATTCGGACCATAATTAAGGATATTACGTGAGAAATTTATTTGCAGAATGCAAAGCCCGTTTCGTTAAAAATAGTCGGATTTAAATTAGTTTCTATCCAATTAATCGGGAGAACGCCAGGAATCCATTGGTGTCACTTTCATATTGATACGATAAAAAATAAACAAATTCAGATTCTGTAGAATATGACCGATGGGCGACTGGGGGTGGATCGGGCCGCAAAGGCTCACGCCGGTTATTCGACCTTTTAGTATAAAGATCGAATGAAAGTTGAACCGTTATTCGAAATCCAAGTTGAAAGGCCCTCGAATAAACCAGCTCCATCCTTGGCGCTCTAAATTAAGCTAACTTTATTTGAAAAGTTATTTCATTCGATTTTTATCTAGATTATGCCCATCTCTGTTGGCAACCACCTTCTCGGCTGCTCGCGACCGCCACGCTGACGTTCCCCATTTTCTTCCGCAACCAGTAACCCCTCTCCCAGGGGGTATCGAACACTCTCTTCACTCCCCACACCCTCCGTTTTTGTTCCATCGGTATTTTCCATCGGTTTTGCCGTCCTCCCGCCGCGGGGATTTTTTACTCGTCGCGCTGATCCAGCCGGGGCCAAATTTTTTCGAGGGGTAATTTGCGCCTTTCGATTCGACGCACTGGGTGCTCGTAAAATGGCCACTGTTTGCTAACGAATTTTGATGGCCTAGGAGATGAAATTCTGCTCGAGTCGAGTGGCTTGTTGATGGTACACTGATTGTAGATTGTCGCTTGGATTATTACTTGTACATTTCAAGTTTCAGATAATGTCTGCGTCTTTGTGAAGGCCCACGTGAACCGCGATAGATTCAGCAATAGCAATCACGAAGGATCCCAAATTACATGCGGAAATAAATAAATTCAGAATGGAAGAGCAGCACGAAATTGACACCCCGCGTGCGCTTGCACACGTGCTTCGAAACAATTAAAAGCAGGAACGACGGAGTAAGCCTAGGATGGAAGCTCGGGATAGGAAATATGTTGAGCAGCCCGTGAAATTCAATCGGGCGCATAACGAAATGTAATAAAGACCGACGCTGAGACTCGCGCGCCATCCGTCCCTCGGAAACTCCTCGCAGAAGCCAGGCCAGTGTTCGACGATCCCTGCGCGAGACAGATCTGGGCGTCTCGGATATCGAGGCGCCTCGTTCACAGTTCGAAAACGAATTTACCGGGGGACAGGCTGGTCTGGGAAACCGTTCGACCTTCGATACAACGAGGTTTCCCTGCTACCAAAGAGCTAGAAGTACTTATCAAGTTGTGGAGGGCTCGCAATTCCACGAGACCCTGCGGCCTAGTCCCTCTCTCCCCTCCCCGTTCACCTTTTTTCTTGTTCCATTTTTATTTAGGACAAGATAGTAAAAAACTAAATAACCATTCGAATGCTAATCGGTAACATTACAAAGGCCAGTTATCTGGCTATAACAATACACGGTCCTATTAAGCTTCTCTCTACATTTACATGTCAAATTTTTCGTCTCCTAAAAAAGTGTGTTTTGTCCCTTTCATAAATTGGCTGTATTGAAAGGGACATGGGTGTTTATGAATGGGACAGTGTAATAAAATCGGGTAATATTAATATCATTTTTTTTAATTATTATTTATGCAGGTACCGAAATCACAGTAGCTATTTTAATTCGTAACAGGAAATAAAAACTCAACAGTTAAGCTTATATAACTAAACGATCTTAATAGCTATAAATCATGAATTGTCTAATGGCATCCCAACCCGTTTTTTAGGTGACATATTTTCAGTGAAACAAGTGAAGAATAGTAAGGTTTTGAAGGGGACAAGTATGAAAGAGACGTCCCCTTCATAAATTTTTGTTGTATCCCTTTCATAAATAAGGCACCAAAATTGAAAATCTAATTCCAACAATTACAATATGAATCAAAAAGAGTCGGACATTATACGATATCGTTCTTAAATATATAAATACCTGTTTAGATGCAGTAATAGAGAAATCAGTCGCTGATAACAGCACTTCACAAAATAGTTCAAGGAAATACGAAAAATTTTACTTTGAACCTCAAAAAAATTCAATCGTGTATTTTGGAGTCGTGGATAGGATAGCGGCTTGAAATTGGCTTGATTACACATGAATGAATGTGGCTACAAAATAAAAACACTTTTTATCATTCAAATAATGACCATGTCCCCTTCAATACGTGTCCCTTTCATCCCACCTCTCCCCTACTTCCGCGGAGCTATCGAGATCGAGCCCGCGGAGAAAACGGATTTTCACACTTTGCCATTATGCAAATTCCTTTTAAAAAGAAACCACGCCTGCGGGGAGACCGGCTGTATCGAGGTCCGAGCGGCGGGGGTGGAGGGCGCGAGTCTGTTCTAAGAGACCCGGAAGGGCCGGGCGGGGATTGCGTTGCGCAGCTAGGGGGGGGGGGAGCAGGTCGAGGGGGTGCGCGGGGATGAAAGAAATATTCCGATAACGCCGCAGGCTTAGAGGAATTCTGGTAGGGCGTCGAGCCCCCTGATCCACGGCCGGCCGAAGTTCGAGCCTCTTGTCGTTTAAATGCCGCTGCGCAGCCACGAAATGTCGGATAAACCGCAACCCCGCTCCAAAACCCGGCGACGTTTTGTTTTCTTCGGTGCTCATTTGCCGCGTCTGCCCTATTCCACCTCCAGACTTCTATGGCAGACATCGATTTTGACGTACCCTCGCCGAACTTGCCCGACTGTCCGTCCCCAGTATCGGTGTCCGACAGGGCTATTATTAATTTTTCCGACTGACGGAAGCACCGGCTAACGGCCAGCCCGATTAATGAGCACGGCGACGACGAAATTTCCGACGATCCGCGCTCATCTGCCACTGTTCCTCTTCTTTTTACCCCGACGTCCCGTCTATTAGCGGCGGCCTTGAATTTAGTCGTCAAACTTCGAGAGTTCGTTCTACTCCAGACAAACTAATCGCGGAAAATTATATACTCGATGCCCCATTTTCATATGCTATTGGTATTTTTCTCGTGGGTCGTTATTTAGGCAGAGATTGATGAATTATAATCAGCTGCTCGTGGCTCTGCAAATGCGATGGAGTGTAATGCGGGAGGTTACTATCGATTCTTTAGTCCGTGGAATAAGTGTAAGGAAAATGGGAAGAGGAGACGTTAGCCGTGTCTATCGGGCTGTCCCGTTTAAATTAGACCACGGTTACACGTAGCAACAGAGCTTACCGCTGTCCGGTGTCCAACCGTAATTCCTTTTCCTATCTGGGTCACTCGATTTTTGCTCCGACTTGCCGATCTCGCTGAGGTTCGACTGGAATTTATTACCTGCAAGCAAAATAGACGCCCGATCTAAATGAAACTTGACACACAATGAAACTGCGAAATTACCTAGCCTGTAGGTGGGCCGGGGTGTGTATATATCGAGCTGGACGGCGTCTGTTTTAAATGAAAATATGGCCGCCACGAAATTAAATGCAAATGTCTTGAAAGTTTCGTCGGGAAATGGAATGGTGGCTAGCATTTTGCCTCTTCGATTACTGTAGCAGTTCTAAGCGTGAACAAATCGAATCGGCGATCCAGACTATTTCTTTACTTTGTGCAACGTGTTTGATATTAGCAGGAGTCTTCCAATATGTCAGTTAATTTTTTTTTTATGCAGGGACTATGTTTGCAGTTTTGTAGGAGGAAACCAGAGTTGGGCATTAAATAAGTAAAAAAATATTTAAATAACGGAACGAATATAATAAAAGTAATTTTAACTTTAGATAACTTTAGATTATTCCAAGAATAAAGTTAGGTTTTTTTATTCGACGAGAATGTATTCCACGAATTAAGTTAATTTTTTTATTCGACGAATAATCTTTTTCAACTTCTATTCGTTATTTAAAAATATTATTTAAATAAAAATTTTGCCCGTCTCTGGAGGAAACTAATTGAATGATACAATAATTGATGCAGTAAGGGGACTGGCGTTCGAAAATGCGAAAAAATAATGTTCAAAGGTTAAAGAAGAGGGGAAAGTTAAATGTTGTGAAACTGTATTTTAACATGGCGATACATAAGAGAGAATGGGGTAATTACGAACACCTAAGCAAAAAGCAAACAAAACGAAAACTATATGAGAAATGAATTTGTTTATTATGTACAAACATAATAAATCTACAAAGTTCTGTGATGATTTTTTGAAAAATTATAATAAAAATCAAATTTATAGTGAAAAAGCAAAACCCTTGGTGTTCGTGCAATTGGGCGGAATATCGAAAAAAATTATAAAGGTCGTTTTTTAAACTTTTTTTGTCTGAGCCTGAAATGAAAATTCAAAAACCCCTTTTGTAGATTAAGTAAGTTTTATGCATACTGAAAATTTTATTAAAATCTGTTATCATTGCTAATCGATGGTTCGAGATTACACCATCCGAGTTATTCATCATTGCCCCACATCAAAAAATAAGAAACAATCTATTTCAGAGGTTAGAATTATAATTCAAGCAACGGCTTGGTCACAAAATGTTGGTAAAAAAAGTGCTTTGTTTCAACATAAAAAGAAACAATTGTATCATTAATTCAAGCGTAATTACATGCAATTGAAGTGAACAAAATATTACCTGAAATATTATGATAATAATAATTTGTGATTATCTTGAATAGCAAAAGCATTCTGTATTTATTACTTTTTGCCCGGCATTGGATACGGCCTAAACTATTAGCTAGTGGAGAGGAAACATCGTTTTTATTTATTAAAACGCCGTAACATCGCATTCGCGATCACCCCGCGTTCGTGTTTAATCCACGCTCCCTTATATATAAATCTCGTGCGCCACCAACAGTCAGCAGCCGCGTATAATGCGCTACTTAGCAGTCTTATCACTCGTGTTGACTGTTGGTGGTGCGCGAGATTTATATATATCGCCATATCTTCTACAATTATTTATTAATTAGTGTGAAAATTTGTGAAAATCTTCCTTGTATATTAAGGAAATACTTTGTCGCTGCAAGTTAAATGTACCTCAAAATTGCTTTAATACTTTTTAACGGCGAATGTTGAAAAACATGGGTTCTGTCCAGTATTACTTTTTAATTAAATATTATTACATTTTTTAACACAAGGATTTTCTACACACACTTTATGGCATTGCTAGAGTTTGCTGAAGTTATGTTTTAAATCTCATAACGATCAGTTATTATTTACTCAAGTTATCGCAATTTATGTTTAAAGAAATATTGACTTCGGACGAAGAAAAATTTTTTGTTTATAATTTTTAGCTCGGATAGTAATGATTGAATAAACAAACTGTAAATAAAAAAAGTGTGTGTCGTGGCGAGCTTTACAACATTATATTTTTTAAAATACAGTATAACAATATTTAATTTTGCAGTCTTTTTTAATGTTTGGACAATAATTTTACGCATTTTCGAGCGCTAGTCCCCTTATTGTATCCGACCCTTCAATTGATGTTATTTTACCTACAGTATCTTGCCTAAAAGGGTACTTGTTAATGCTAGCATCTACATAGTGGGAAATAATGTGGCCAGTAGTATAGGTCAACGATAAGTCAGTCAAATACGGTTGAGAATAATTATTGTAGTTACAAAATGTGATAATATTTCCAGCTTCTAGGAAGTGATACTAGAGATATGTGTCTTTAAAGTACAATAATGGCGAAATAAAGCATAGAAATGGGGCATAAAGTTGTGAATAATTTAGGTGATTTTGGGAACAATTTGTCGTTTGATTTCAGTGTTGAATTAATTTTACACCGATTGTAGCATCGACCAGTTGCATTTCCGATACTAAAATTTTTCATCAGACAGGCGAGAAGTTTGTTACACACGCGCTTGAGAGCGCTGAAAATTGAGCCGAGAGCGTATGAAACGCGAGACGTTAAATTGTTACCATCGTTGGAATTGGATTACATGTGTGGACACGTTTCAAAACGGAAAACGTGACGGGAGTAAAATTACTCGTTCGGTTGGATATATTTTTAATTATCCTTTCTGCTGGTGTTATCGCTCGTTGTGTTATTATACCAATAAACGACTATTACTGTTCTTGTCTATCGGAGAATATCATGAAAAAGCAACCAAAATTGTATATGTTTAATTTCCGCCACTGCACAAATAAAGCTTGCTCATCATTAATAACTCTAGACTTGATTAATTTTCGAATTTTCTGTTTGATCAATATCAATATTCTTTATATCTGTAATTAATTAACGATTGTTATTCTCTCCCTTGCCACTGAAACACTTAAAATCTCATTGAAATCGAATAAATTTTATTCCACCAGTTATTTAAAGTAACACTTTCTAACGCATAACTTTTTTATCAGATAAGATTTTGGGGTATTTTCTCCCACATCAACGTACATCCCCTATTTGAAAAATAAAGAATCCCATTAAACGAAATTGACGAAACCATCCAAATACGATTCCAGTCACTAGACGCTATTCACCTGCTCCACAGACCAATATCCAGCCAACACGCCAACTCGCTCCATCGCAAGCAGCTTCCACGGCCAGGCAGAGTCGATACAGAAATATTTATCACCCCGAACGCGTGGTTAAATACACCGGCGTTGGTCGCGATCTAGATCTAGCCGACTTCCTGGCAAGAATGAATGCTCAATGAAACCAAAGGGGCACAAAGGTCGGCAAGACAATGGGAACGGCGAAAGAGGAGCGGCGAGTTTAAAGAATGGAAGGAAGTGGCCGGGGGTTGGAAGGAAGCGCGGACAAAGGGAACGTACGACGAGTGGCCCTTCCATTGAAGATGTTTACGGGCCTGTTACGCGTAAAGTGGGCGGCAAACGCGGTAACTAGTATGCAAACTACGAGTAAACACAATTCCCTTATCCGCGGCGTAGACCCTTTCATGCCGTCGCGTTTGTCACGGTCCAGTCTGCTGGATCAAATCAAGTAATGAAACTAGCACCCGGTGACTGCTCCTTGACCAGAACTGTCTACGTATGGGGAGGAGGCGAGAGAGGTGGGGGGAGGTTTTTTTGTTGGTTTAATCTCCGTACCACGTGTAACCTCGGCCAGGTGGACGGGCCAGGCCCGACTAGAAATTTTGTAGTTACAAGCTGAATCCCCATTTGCATATATCAACCCGAGCGGGGGAACCGAATTTCGCGGAGGAAGAGTCTCGTTGACAGGGATCGTACACCACCCGATGTCAACAGAATCCATTCACGGATCTCTGGTTTTCTCGTTAGCTCGGTTTCGACTGGTCTCGTAAGTTCCGCGTGGAAAAATCACGGATAAGACTGATCGCGCTCTTGGTGACAGGTACGGAGAAGTTTGTGCGGACTAATTATTTAGGGGATAGATACAGAATGGTATGTGTGGAGACAGTGAGCTTCGTGGAAAATGATAGGTACAGTGTATGACATAAAGTTTTAGCATTTAGTTTGACAATCACCGCGATTCATGATTCCCAGTTTTGTGCAATTCTAGATGTGGGAGTGCTTTAGGGATTATTATTACGTCTTTATTGCATTTACATATGTACTTACATATAGCTTATATATACCCATACAGCACACTTTCGTTGCAACAAAGTTGCAGGAACGTTGCCGCAACATTGCAAGAAGGTTGTCGGAATATTGCAGGAACGTTGCAGCAAAGTTGCCGAATCGTTGCAGTGCAATATTGCAACGCAACATTGATGCAACTATGCAACGTTGCACGGCAAAATCATGCACACTGCAAGTAACTGCAAGGTTACTGCAACCATTCTGCAACGTTGCCGCCACGAAGTCTGCTGTATGGGTACAGACAGGTACTGTTTACCACGGTACCGACATAGATATAACAGCGCAAAAGGCGAGGTTCAGCGTGAACGCTGCTGTGTACCTAATCATTAACATAAGACTAATGAAAAGAGTATCCTAGGTGTTCACCTCCGATTGCTTTGAATTTTGGATGTGTCTTAGAGGACCAAAAAATAAGATATGAGATAAGTGCGGGTAATAAGGCCCATCTATCATTTGTCCTTGGCAGGTCAATCTGCAAAACTGTTAGTGCCATTTATTGCTTTTATTACATACAAAGTGTTACTACAAGAGTTTCCGCGCGATTAAAATAACATTTTCTGGCTGTAAATTCAACAAATGTTTCGCTGGCAACTAGCGTTGCTACAATTATAAGAAAATACGTCGGTTTTTTGGTTTTGTATTGAGAGTACTAATTATCCAAATACTGTACAACTGTAGGTATGTGTAAGTACCTATGTTGGCAACATATTCCCAGGATATTGATGATTTTGCAAAGTGCACACTTAACATATAACCTCGGCAGTGAGGAAGTAACAAAACAGATAATAAGGCCCACCAAAATAGTAAGTGGGCTTTAAGGCTTAGGAAGTAACCAGAGACCATTTTCAAAGCAGGAACGATATTGAGAAGAGCTCCAAAGCACGTGTCACTTCAACCGGAAGAAAAAAGACAACAGTGTGTCAACAAGAGCCCATGCCATCCACCTCCAGATAAAACATGGACGGCAACTTTGCAGACAATTGGTTTTGCAAATTATGCAGAACTGTATTCAAGAGTGATATGCGACAGGTGTCATGTGTCTCACTTGGATACACGATGACTGCGTTGGACTCACACCTGAGGAAGAAGATGTGTTTGTTTACCCGAGTTATACATTCTAAATAGGTGGGCCTTATTACCTGCACTACACGAAACAAAGCGTGTTTACAAAGTTTTTAGAAACCTTATTAACCCCTCAAATGTACAAGATTTTCAGGTGTTCGTCTCCGATTGCTTTGGTTTGTAAAACCAAAGCAATCGGAGGATGGCACCACCTATTCTCATGAAATTTGAGGGGTGGTTTCATCCTCTGAACATGCAGAGAGGCCAAAATAAAAAGACACCTATTTCTTATTTTTCTATCCTCTAAAACACATCCAAAAACTAAAGCAATCGGAGTCGAACTCCCGAAAATCTTATAACTTTGAGGGGTGCTATAAAGAAACACGTATATCTTATTTTTCGGTCCTCTAAAACATGTCCAAAATTTAAAGCAATCGGAGGTGGACACCTGGGACACTCCATGCAAGTAGAGCATAGACCGAAACTAAAGCTAAGGATATTGACTAAGAATGAAAGTTGTAGCAGAACATTTGAAGGAGGAAACACATTGAATAGAACGAACATTCGCAGGAAGGGAGTTATAAAATGATGCAGAAGTGTAGGAGAAAGAGGCCTGAAATTTGGTGGTGTACATGATCAAACTTCCTAGGATAATATAAAAAACGAAGACAAGAATTCTGTTCACGAGGGTATATGAGGGGTTTTAGCCTTTTTTTAAATGTCCTTTGAGGGTTAAGATAATATAAGTTTCATGAATATAAATGGAAATTGATATACCCTTCGAAAATATGTATAAGGCGCATTTAATAACGCATTTTATCGTGTTTTTGCAGACTGAACATGACTCTTCTTTTCAAGGACTTCCCTCGGTAATAGGCGTGCGAGCGAATTGAAGTAACTGCCCAAGGATATTGCAATTAAGGGCGGGTAGTTCTCTGAATGACTATTCCTAACGACATCGTTTTAAATACAGTTAATTTTAAATTTTTCTTACGCGGACCTCAAACTTTCGTTCCCAAAGTTTTCTTAAAAGCTTCCAAGCAATTGCCTTCCATTCAGGTACACCGAAACTTTATCGTCCACAATTATTATCCGCGCATTCTCGATTCAACCGACATCACGCTTTGCGCGAACGTAAACACCCTCACCTCGAGATTTCGAGTAGGAACCATTCATTCTCGTTGTGCTCAATTCCCTCCGCAGAGGACTCACCAGCGAGCCTCCGATCGGACAACTTCGCCGACCTGGCAGCTCTGCTATCAAAAGATGCCGATGCTCCAATCTGCCTCGCATCACCGTCCGAGTTGCATCAGCCCTAATTCCCATAGAAAGTCAAAACCGAACAGCGAAACTTCTGCTGGAGAATCGTCTTCCTCGAAACAATATCGATAAACCCTGTCAGCAGCCGGCAGCTGGGACTTAATTCTCGGCCGGAAGCTGCTTGAACGCACCCGCTTTGTCTTCCTGGCCTCCTGATTAGATTTCGTAAGTTCCTGGCCCGAAGGCAGCCGCTGCAAGAGCGGGAAAGGCAGGGACAGCGACGGGGAACACGGTCTTGGCACAATACCCTATTTCGGTGAGGTAATGGGCGATCATCCTGCTACACGCGCCTGCGCCGCGAGTCACTTGTTCGCCCCTGTGTATAATAGCGGCCCGATACAGCCTCCGGGCCGATCTAACCGGTCGTATACACGTCCATCGACAACAAGGCGAGATGCTGCGTCGTATACGGAGGAATGGATAGGCCGGACAGACGTATGCAAATTTCGGCCAAACATTACCTGACGACGGTATACAGTGCGGTGTACGGCACACGCGGAGCTCCAGCGATTGGTGGTCGCCATTTTTGGGGAAAACAGTCCTGATAAGACTAAGAGCCAACAGACGTGTCGTTATGGAACGCTTCGTTTTATGTGGGCTGAGAAGTGACTTGGTATTGAAGTTCATTTTGAAAGAGAAGGGTAGCGTGATTGTCGACGAAAGTATTAATTTTTAAGTGGGGATTCGTAGGATGCAGATTTAACGAAAATTGGTAATCGAACCTTTTGACTGACAGTCTGTATTGGATAAGGGGGTGTTTATTGAAGAATGGGGTTGGAGTTGAATGTTATATTGATTAAACGAGCATTATACACGTGATTCTGTTGGTTCTTCGAGGTAATGAAAGGATACTTAGTGAATATAGTAATGCAAGGATAAATTAGTTTCCTGTTGTCCTGTTCAGGATAACTCCCCCATGGGCGCAGTAATACGCGATAATGTTCACAACTGAAGCAGAGGTTTGCACTTGCAAGTTTCTATAAACGCCTGTCATAGTTGGAAGACAAATACATTGCTCATGACAATTAACGAACTGCGTTTGTTCATAATTCTGGAGAAGAAGGCTTATTTATCTGGGACGAAAGTGGTAGTAACGCTGACAGCAAACATTCAAATTTGTGGAGTTTCATTTAATGTTCTGTATTCAGACTTTTGATAAATTTAATACTTACAATCAATTACGGATAATTATATTATTTATATGTATGATTCATTACTTATTTCTGGAAGTTTTTAAAAGTAACAGCATAGCTTCCTGAATTCTGAGTCTGGATTTTGGAGAAAATAGATTTTTGAAGTAAATATGTTTATTTCTTCGAGTGATACGATTTGACAAATAAACTTTTATGTGAAATAGTAGTCACGTAAGGAAATAGTATTTCAAATATATAAATGAGTGAAATGAGTATTTCATTGAAATATAAGAAAATAGTAATTCAAGTAATAATATTTCGAACAATGCCTACTATTTCAAATAATAGTATTTCAAATAATGACTAAATTGATTAGAATTTCGACCGTATATATGAGATAATTCAAAATTAAATAATGACTGACTGACAACACAAACAATGTGTGTAAACATACATACCTACGTTCAGAAATACTTGCAAGAAAGATTTACTCGAATACCTGTATGTAATCTTAAGTAGGTAACGAGCAACAATTGGGAAATCTGTTTGATTTTGAAATTAGTATCTCCTATTTTCAATCTCCTATTTTCTGTATTTAAATGCGAGTGTAAATAGTAAATAGTATTTGCTCATGATTCAAGCATTTCACGAAATAGTACCTATTTGATTTAAGTATTAAATGAAATAGTATTTTCAAACAGTATTTGCTTATGGAAATATTTCAGTTTTTAGTACTTTGTGTCAAACTATTTGAAATTTTCCCCAGCCCAGACCCTGCCTCATGTTAGCTTAATGAACGAAACAATTTGTCAAGGATTAAATGTCAGTGGATGTTAAAATAACTGATCTTGGATTCGAAATAACTCCCTGAATGTAGAAAGTAGGATAAAGGTGATCTGTGTCTCTGGCCCGTTTTACATTAGAGAATTAGTAAATAATGCCCTTAAAATTGACATTAATCTAATCGGACAGAATGGGAGAACTTTGAAATGAGGTAAATGAAAAGTTAAAAAAATCATCGTAATTGCAAGCACGGTTATGACAGACACTTCCTCTCTCATCAGTTATGTAAATTCTGTGCATGAAAAAGTCACACTAGAAATACCCTCCGTATATTCTTGCTCTCCCTCTTCTGTTATTAAATTGCCACTTGAAAAAATAGTTCCAACGGACGATGCAATTTTATTTATAAATTTTCGTATAGGAAATAACGATTGCAGGAAACACATTCGGCCACACGACCAATCCAGATGCGAATGACACATTCTCTCAAAGATTTTATGCAAATTTTATCGCCTCGCTTCTAACAACCCGGATTCTGTGTTTACACTTCGATTTTAGATTGTAGATCAAAAGGGATTTAATTTCCTAACTGCATTTTATTGGTCCTCCACTGTCAGTTTTAAAACGAAAAAATCTGCATTCGAAATCTTCACATTTACCAGCAAAGCGAGAAACACCGAGTTGGCAATCAGCTTGTTAGCGGTATCTTTCAAATATTTTCTCGTTGAACTCCAAAATAGCATCTTCGAGCAATTAAACGTTCGATTCTTCTCAACCAAGAAAACACTCAGCCCACGAACTTTCCCCCAAGATGTCCTCCGATTTTCTCCAAAGCGCGGCAACTTTTGTAACAAGATTATCCTCGCCCAAAGCCGCGGCCAATTCGTCGAAAAAGTCGCGGAATCTCGTCCAGCTGGACTTCTGCAAAAAAATTGTGACGAGCGTCGATGCGCGACACGAGGCCCCGACACATTTTCCAGGATCATTAGCGGGCAGCTTTACACTTTCATTTCCATTTATTCTGCCTTGCAAAGCAGCCGGTTCGTCAGCGGTACGCGTCAAATTTGAAATGCAACGAATTTCCAAGATTGCAAATTAGAACGCAGAGTGCCGCGGCTCGTAGTAATATTTATGATAGGCGCGTTTGCGTGCGTCGCCCCTGAAACGCGCGGTTAGAGTGCAGCATAAACATATCATTTAAAGCTGCGCCACCACTGTTGGCTCGCCGTGTGTGTAAGCCGTCACCGATACATGTGTGCCTGTGATAGCATACAAGGCGTATTGAGCGATTATAGACAGGTGACTAAGTCGGCGTCAAATGCCCTATAATCGACAAATAGGGAGGCTCGCCTACAAACGTCTGCCCCGTTACGGGGAAGCACTACTCGCGCTGGCTTGTTACTGACTTATATCCGCGATTCGGGTAATTAAATTGTAAGAGTGTCGTTGTAACACTTTCGAAATGTGTCTGAACTTTGTTCCTGAAGAACTGGATGACAATCTGTGTGTGCTTGGTGACAAAAATATTGGGGAGCGTATGTACTAGATGTTTTGTGAGATGTCTGAGGTATTGTAGGTATTAATACTTACTCCTGTATTCTGTATTTGGAAGCTGAGTATAGAGATTCGGAGAAATGGAAGTAGGTAGTTTAATTTGACGTGGAAATGTAGTTTGTGGGTGGTGTTAAAGGTATACGAAGGAATTTCACGAGGATCTGTGTTTTTAATACAGACAACGTTGTATTAGGTCGTTGCGAAAGTTCGTTCATTCACTGTTAGGTAATGTTAGGTGTATGGAAATGTATTTTTTTACTGCACCTACTTGTAGTTTTACCAGAAGAGTGGTAAAATGCCATAGATGGCTAAGGAAAATAGTTTGATTAAAAAAACATGTAATACAGTAGAACCTCAATACCTCGAAAGTCGAAAACCTCTATAAGTCGAAAAATTTCTTCATTCCCTTCCGTTCCGCTGTAAACACGTCTACATCTCGAAATAAAACTTCCTTAACGCGAACTATATTTTCCATGTTAAATTATGTGTTTCACCTCTACAACTCGAATTTAGAAGAACTCGAACCTCTACAAGTCGAAGTTTACTACTACATATGTATTACGAAATTTTGTAGAAAGATCTGAGAATGTTGAGGAAAATCTTTTCTGTGAAAAAATGCTGTCCATTTACAATCCATTAAAAGACTAGCACCAAGCAAAATCACAAATTTTGTTAATATGTAATAAAGAGTAATATTTCGGACATAAAATGTTATTTTGTATATAATATGTAGGTATATATGTAGTACATATTAAGTTATAGGTATATTTAATTATAGGTATACAATAAACAACTGACCTTTAAAACTGGAATTTGCCTTGCTATACAGCTTCACAAGTTTTACAAAGCACCTATAAGTAAAATTTTTGTTTGTTAAACCTCTCTTACTCGAAAATTCGTTAAGCCGAAATCTATAATTCGAAATTTTTTTCCATCCCTTGAGATTCGAGTTATCGAGGTTCGACTGTATATCTTTCCTTTTAATAAAGACTTTGGTTCAATAAAATAAACGAACTTTTGCACCAAGCTAATGTGTCAGGAATGATTTTTCTTGCATCTTTAAATTGTAGATCATAAGGATGTTACAAATGTTTTAATCGGTAGAACGTAGTGGTGCATGTGCTATATCGGTACGTTAGTTTCACTAAATTGGAATGCTCAAAGCGGAAGATGGAAGTCGGTTAATTCGGCGGCGTGGAATATTGGCGTATTTGCGAATGCGAATTAATTCCCGGCCTGTATTTCAGACACATGATTTTGCAACGTATGCCATGATCGACTTCGTGGCAGAGCTGACCCAGTTCAACCCGTCCTTCGAAACCCATTTACCGAATATTAAGCCGGCCTGCACGCACATACGTGCACCATAGTATGTAGAACATGTTGACAGTGCGTGCACGCGCGGTTAAGTCAATCTAGATATCTACCATTCTCGAAATCCAGGCAATCGAAGATAACAGGGAGCACCGATGGAATTAGGTTGTACGTTGATTGTGCAGTTACTGTTCCAAAATTTCACGCAGCTTCCCCACTGGCTACAATCGACAAACTCTTGGCCAGTTATCATCTATCTGCCTGCCAGTAGTAAACAGTAACAAGATTATTATCACGCGTTACGTCCAGAATATTAAACAGTTGACATACATTAAAAAATAAGCTATATTGCATTCGAAAAGTTGACCTCAATTTCCATCATCAATCCACTTAAAATTCAAAATAGGACATAATATCTCTGATCCAGACTTATTAACTCTCGAAACAAGTAAACCTAAGGACCGTACAACGCGCAACAATCTATTTCTATATCGCACGATGCATTGTCACTCGAATTAGTACGGCGGGTTTAAAATAGCCTGATTACCAGGCTTATTACTGTTTGGTGGAGAAATACAGCGCGTGGCGGCGACGATCATCTCCTATCAGAGATTTAATCAGGCCGGTGTTGATGCCATTGATGCATTCGCGGCATTGCACCCAGGTCCTCCCGTGGCTCGCCAGCAACTCTCATCGTACGCGTGAGCTCACGATAGGATAGCACCCCCTTTATCTGTATTCAAGCATGCGACTAAGCCAACCTCTGTACGTTCGCCCGCTGAATTACAGGCGAACAACGGTCCCCGAGGGAATTAAGGGACACCTAAGGGCGTGTGTGGCCTCGAAGATGCCACGATACCGCAACCGTACCTGACTGCATCTGCCATTGCAACTTTGGGGTGACGCATTACACCGTCTGGTACACGCTACCAGCTCGGTGGCTGTTCGAACGACACTTGGGACACGTTCAGGGGAAAAACAAAAGTTAGATCTGACGTGAGATTCCAATCACCCGGGTCTGTGAAATCAGCTGGTTTTACAGATACTATGGCAGTGTTTCCCAACCTTTTTTGAGTAACAATCCTCTTTTATAATATTTAAATAACCTGTGACCCCCACCACCATATAAGATAAGGTAAATTTAACATGATAAAGAAAACACATTAAAAATAGATATTTCAGAATATATTCCAATTTGATAATATTAAAAAAAAAAAAAAAATAACCGTGGCGTCCCTCCAGAAAACACTTCGTGACCTACAGCTTGGGAATCACTGTACTATGGTGAAAGTGTTTTCTATGTGCGCGATTTTAAATTTTGAGACTTTTAGAAATTGTAGTCAAAATTGTGGTAGAAGCATAGTTAGGATTTGTGTGTTTGTAATATAGTTTGACGTGAAATGCGAAAACGGTCTACAACATGGAGTATGTAGTGATCTATGTCTGACTGCATATGAGTCGTTTCTACTTGTGCCTTTTTAGTACGGAAATATGTATTAAGGTCTGTGAAGTTGGCACTCCAAGTGTAATTTTATAAAATAGAAACAGATATCGTTTGTCCACGATTTGTCTATGTTTGTCCACTCGGAATTTTTGTTTGTCCACATTTAAAAAAAAGTCTTGACCAAATTCAAAAATTTGTTAGCAGCACACCCATGAACAATTTTCATTAATTTTGAAGTGGGATTTGATTGCCTACGGTTGTCCACCCTGCAAAAGAGAATTACTTATAGTGAAGTAAATGAGCAATTATCTTAATGATCACATTTTTTAATTTGTTCATCAATTTTATTTCAAGAGTGGACAAACGCGGACAAATCGTGGACAAACGAAAGCTGTTTATATTTTATAAAAATTCCCACTAGGGATGTCAACTTTACAGACCTGAAATATAATATTGTTTATGAAGAGGACTGAAGAATAAATTTTTTATTATGTAGCCTTTGTATAATTTTGAGTATGTAGGGTCATTTTCATTAAAAAGAATGATGATGGCTCTGATTTATAGACATGTGGCAGAAAAAGGAGTGAATTTTATCACACTGCACATGATACCTCCTTCAAGACTTAAGGAAACTCTCTGGTAAAACCCCTTAAAAAATAAGCGATTTTTATGATTTTTTTACAAGAAGAGGTTTTAACAATATCCTAAAAAATATTTGTGGCATTTACTGATACATTCGTTAGGGTGAAAAAAATATTGTTTCATGTTTTTGGTCTTGATGTATTTTCTAAGTGACGCTTAGTGCAGGCGGTGCCAAAAAGAGATGCCAAAACAGTAACCAGGAAATTCACTCACAGGATCAAAATCAAAAATAAAAAATGCAAACAATTTCTTAAAATTTATTTCAATGGATATCGCAGCTCCTCTTGTTGGGGCAGAAAGGACCAAAACTACATGCAGATAAAAAAAGTGTTTCAAAAAATTGTGTAAAAGCGGAGCTGCGATAACGAGTCCAGTTACGAATTAAATACTTCAAGGTTTTTTTTTAATCGGTTCATTAGTTTTCCTGAAATTGTAGTTACTGTTTCGAAATATCGTGTTTTGCGAACAACGCGTTCACAGTGTTCTCGGCTAATACCTACTTTCGGAGTTTGAATTAGTTATGTGACTGTAGAATCTATACCGTTACGATTTTTGGTGTGAAGTTTTCATAGGGTATTCTCGGGATATTATACTACAAAAATATATACCTATATATAAAAACAAATCGATATTCTGAAAAATTTTAATCGATGGGCCCCTTTAAGAATTTGTAAAAATTCCCAACGAATCTAATTATCCGCAATGTCGATGTCAAGAATTTCTACCGAAATCATCACTCATTCCTAATTAAACCAACATTAGTTCCCTCGTTGTTATTTTATGCAAGAACAACATCAACGGGAATAATACGCGTGGATTTGCATAATTGAAGCAAAACAAAACCCCGTGGAGTCGCTTCAAAAGTTCCACATCGATGCACGAAGGGAACAGAATTTCAGTTTCCAATTGTGTGCAAAAAAATCCAGTCGGAGACTAAAAGCATGCAGACAGACTAATTATATCTGACGTTGAAAAACTAAACGTCCGTGCGGTGTGTTCACTGAGCCCCGAGCTAAAGCTTAATAACAGTAGCTTTAAAGTTTTAAACGCACAGGTACTCCATAACTAATTAAGTTTTCATTGGCCCAATTGTTCGATTAAACCAGGCCTGTTCAACTGAACTGGGTAGTTTCCCCACCTATTAACTGTCATAGTGTGCGTGTATTAGAAGGCAGGACTGATAATGATTAGGAGTTAGTTTTTTTTTTCAGGAAAGCGGTTTTTTGGAAAAATTTTCCACCAATTTCACATCAACACTCTGGCAATATTTAGAATCACCAGTTAACTAATTAGCCGGTAAATGGGTCAAAGCTCATAGGTACGGCTTACAGAGGATGCAAACTAGACACCCCTTTACTCAGTAATTTTGTAACTTTTTAAAAATGAAAGATTAGGGGCAAGCTTTATAGGGACCTAAGACTAGAGATGGCCAAAAATTTTATTTAAATCAAATTTCGAGTAACGAATAGTTGAAAAAAAAGTACTCGTCATTTGCCAGATAAAGTTGACCCGGGTTAATTTTATTCGACGAATGAAGAAAATTATTTGACGTTGAATAAAGTTAAAGTTAGTCATGCCAAAAACGCACAAAGAGAATTTGGCTTGGAGAATCATTGTTTCCTCTATTGGTGGTCCCACTTATAAACTATCCAGTTTTCTAGCTGGTATACTTTCTAAGATTGTGGGTAAATCTACACACCATACTATAGATAGTTGGCAGTTTTGTAACGAAATTAGAAAAGTGCATATTGATGATGATATGCTTTTGGTGTCATTAGACGTCGTATCACTTTTTACGAATGTACCTGTTGATTTAGCCTTACAGGTTTTGCACCATCGTTGGACAGAAATTGCACAACACACCGATATAAGTAGAGATGATTTTCTCCTAGCCGTAAAATTTGTGTTAGAAGCCAACATTTTTTCGTTCAATGGAGTCTTTTACAAACAGATTTTTGGAACAGCTATGGGATCTCCAATTTCCCCAGTAATCGCCAATTTGGTAATGGAGAGATTAGAGACTGTCTCTCTTTCGAAGGTACCTTTTCAATTAAAATTTTATAAAAGATATGTTGACGATATTATTACATGTATTAAACCTGAAGATTTGCCTATTTTGCTTGATACTTTTAACAACTTTCACAATAGATTACAATTCACATACGAGATTGAGAAAGATTCTTGTCTAAACTTTCTTGACACATCAGTTATTAGGTCAAATAACAAACTTTGCACCAATTGGTATCATAAACCGAGTTGGTCGGGGAGATACATAAACTTTTTTTCGGCTCATCCCATGCAGCATAAGGTGGGATTAATAAAAGGATTAATAGATCGTGCAATTTTGCTCTCGGACCCTGAATTCCGCCCAGCTAACTTACTTCTCATAAAGAATACTCTAAGACTCAATGGTTATCCCATTAAAATGGTCACAACAATCATCCGTGACCGTATTTTTGAAATTTACCATCCAACATTGATGGAAAAAAGAAAAGAGGAAAAAATCAAAAAAATGGGACCTATTAGCTGGAGGAATACTGTGGTTATACCTTTTAGTAACAATATTTCGAACGATGTAAAAAGAATTTTCAGGAAAACAGGCATACACACAATTTTTAGAATACCTTCTTACACTAAAAACTTGTTTCCCCCAATTAAAGATAAAATTCCCTTATTAAAAAATTCAAATATTGTTTACTCAATCCCTTGCATGGGTTGCAACCAAGTTTACATTGGACAAACGTCAAGACTTTTAGAGAGACGGATCTATGAACACAAAAAGAACATTTTTTTATCACCCTCACAGCACACTGCCCTAACAAAACACTCATTGGAGTTTGATCACAGATTTGACTTCAATAATGTTAAAATTATTGATAGAGAGGCTAATTGGAGTCGTAGGATCCTGTTAGAAACGTTACATATGATTAAAGAACAAAGCGTAAATCTCAGGTATGAATCACCTAAGATACAAGAATACTACGCAACTATATTAAAGCAATAATGCTTTATGATGTAATGTTACTGATGGATCTGCACTTCAAAAAATGGCCAGCACGAACAAATCACTAATACATAATAGAACTGCATTATGTAATCATATTCTGTGTCCTCTATAGTGTTTTCGGTTGTTACCACAGGTAAATTCTTTTAGTGGTATCTTGTCTGTGATGCTGTGAAAGTGTTTCAATATACTTGTTTAAGAAAATTTTAAAAAGGAATCTTTCCAAATCTCATAGATCCGTTTACGAATTTTTAACGGCCTCTCTTCTGAATTCTCAACGGTTTCTCTATTGACTCCGTTTTTGCCACAGTCGTTTTCACCTTTAAATAGCCCCCCAAAATATTGTTTACTCCAGTCATAGTCCATCGACCCGCGTTGTCACACGTCGTATCAAACGTTGTTGACGTATTTAAAAGCGACCGCAGTAAATGATATTAAAGTTCTTTCCTTGAAAAAGGTCTAAACACAGACCGAAACGTTGGAAATTAAATCTATTACATTGCAAAATAGCTTTTATTAACAGTTAAACTGACCGAACTAGTGCGCCGAAAACACTTATTGTTTATTAAAGTTAAAGTTAGAGCAAAATATACAGTTAAAGTTGAAAAATTTATTCGACGCTAACGTTGTAACGCTCGGCGAATAAAAAAGTAACTTTATTCTATATATGTATATAAAAGAAGAAGTCCTGTCTGACTGACTCATCAACGCCCAGCTCAAAGCGTTTAACCCATGACGTGAAATTTGGAACAAACATTGTTTTCATGGCGTATGCGCTCAATAAGGAAAGATTTTTGGAAACTCCATCCCCAAGGGGGTGAAAAGGGAAAATATGTATTTTCCCGAACCCCCTAATATCTATTAGACGCGATTAGATATCAACTTGATTTTAACTCACAAAGATTACCCACAGAAATGCCTAAAAATCAATTTCAGGATTTTTCCCTAACCAACCCCTACGGGAGTGAAAAAGGACGGAATGTATTCTCACGGACTTCTCAATATCTCTTAGGCCCAATGCAAAGCGCGGGGTATTTTGCTAGTCATCGAATAAAAAAATTAACTTCTTTCGTCAAATAATCTAAAATTACAGTAACTTTAATTCGATCTGTTATTTAAATCATTTTTTATTTTTTATTTACACCCTGGCACTGTTGCTCACGAAGGCGTAGCTTGGCGCTTTTCGACGCTGTTTGCCCATGCTCTCGAAAATGGGCAACGAGTTGAACGCGACTGGATTTAACAATTATCCGGTCGATAAGCGTTTATGGGGGCGAGAGGTGAAGATAATTAATGCGACGATGTATAATTTCGTTATTAGCCAACGATCTGTTGTTTAATACGCCGCGGACGTAACAGATGAAACGTATAACGAATCGATTTTCCGATTTGCTCGAAAACCATTGTTAATCATCCCCTTACCATTTATGTCTACTGTAACGAGAAACTGCTCGTGATAAATCTTTCCAGGAAACGAAACATGTAAATGGATTTGCGTTTACATAAAAAATTTGCTATCTTAATATAGAAAGCTTCTATAAGTTTGTGTGTTTGTCTGCCGCCTAAACACTTTCGAACGATAAACTCTGGGATCATGAAATGTGCCTCAACTCATTGTGCCTGACTAATCCAGATGAATGTGATTATTTTCATAAAAAAAATTGAAAAAAAATGCTTTTTTATAAAATCAGAATCTAAATTTTAATCGAAGCTGAGTAACAAAGCTGAGCTTTGATAAAAGGAGTTGTGTAGGGTAAAGTAGCTTTATATTGTGACCTCTTCTAATACGGGACCCCAGCTTATCTCCGCTACAGAACTCCTGAATGCTATAGCGATGCTATTTCTTTACTAACTAACCGTGTATTTGTTGTTTTGTCAGCACAGTGGCGTACACGTGGTAAGTATGTAATGTTTTTCACAAACACTCTTGTATAGTGCTTGCAATGGAGTTTAACGCTTACTAGTTGTATATCATTAAATGCTGAAGACTTAATTTCCAAGCTACTTAATATTTATCATGTTATTGTTTTCGAATGTGAGACCCGTGAAAGTTCAAGTGATAAGAGTGAAGAAGGAATTGTTCTGAGTGATGAAAGTGATTAAGAAAGGAAATTGTAGAATACTTGTTTTGCACAGGTCTTTATTCTTCAGATGTGCTAGATGAACAATGGGTTCAGTGTACATATAAAGTGTTATTATGGGCGTGGTGGGCCCGTGAAGACTTCGGTGCTGAGCCCCGGAAGACTGGGGTAGTGATGAAGTAGTTTTTACATGCCGACTTTTTAAAAAAAGGAAGGAAAAATAAGTTTCTAGAAAAAACAAACTGGGTCATATATTAAGAATCCATTTTTTTATCTGCGTATTTGAATGACATTCGTTTTTATTTTGTTATGAACAATCCGAATCATTGTTATAGTACTTTCCAGTAGATTGCTAAGGAATATATATTTTACTTTTAAAACGTGTATCAAATTTTAATAAAAATGTTCTCAGCCAAGAGTTACTTCGGTTACTTTACCCTACTTCGAACATCTTCCTTCTATAATACCAACTACCGTTATTAAAACGTCTACATATATTCACCAAAACTCGTCTACACCTTTTTATAAAAAATGACCCCAAAATGAGGTCTTTTTTAGATTCTTTTTGGTCTCACGATTTTGGAACTGAAGTTTATGCCGATTGATACCTTATGATGAGACGTCAATCACACTCAATTTTCTGAGATATGAGAGGTAAAAGAAGTGAAAAATCGTTAACGCGTCAGCCCATACGCTTCAATGTACGAACTTCTATGTCAGTCCAATAATTTAAACAATTATTTCCAGGGGTGTTACTGGCTGCTAACAACGAATTTGAACTTAGATTTTCAAAATTCACAAATCAAAATGAAAATTAAGAAATATGAATATCTGTGTAGTGGTTGCTTTTTTAATATATCGTCCACCATGTTGAATCGGCCATTGTGAATTTTGAAAATTTAACTTCAAATTCGTTGTTAGCAGATAGCAAAACCCCTGGAAATAATTGTTTAGATAATCTGACTGACATAAAACGAATGTTCACTTCTTTCACCTCCCATATCTCACAAACGAATTGTCACCTGAACTTGAAAGTTTCGTGTGATTGATGTCTCATCCTAAGGTATCGTTTCGCATAAAATTCAGTTCGAAAATCGTGGGTCCAAAAATTTCTTGGGCCACTTTCTATCGCTAATTTAGCTGGGCTACAGTGTCACAGTCTCTTTCACGGCCTCAGCACTGACGAATTAGCTCGGGTACTCCTGTACCGACACTTTCCGCCCTGCGGCTTCGTTTCCTGTCATGAAACATCCAGGGGACAAGCCTCAGTCCCTGGGGGATCTCTATCACTCAAGTGATGCATCCATACACTTTCAAAGCAGTCTATATAATCAATAGATCCCAGCCAGCGAAGCACAACGGGCTCTCAAGTAAACAGCCAAGAAGAAGGGTAATCGCTGTGTAATTAAAAACGTCGTGTCCATTCTCTTCAAGCACGAAGGAACGCAACTTCCCTCCCTCAGAAAAATTACTTACGACTCAATTCAACAACACCAAAAGAACAAGGCAGGGAAATGGAAAAGAAATGAAAAAGGAGACGGGAGGAAGAGGGACAGGGTGGGCCGAAACAATGAGCGGAACGGAGAAGCGAGTCAGTAGGAGAAGCGTCGAGGGGAGCAAACATTAATGCCACCCCGCAGACCGCAGATGTTGCGCCAATTACAAACCTCACCCTCTCTTTCTACCCCCTCCCCACCCGTCCCGTCTCTGTCTCCCTGCGTGGTCGTGCTCTCCGGCAACCCCTTCCGCAGTCGGGGGCGCGGGGGGGGGGGGGGGGGGGGGGAGGAGAAGCACGGCGTGTTCCGACTTACGAGCCCGATGTCGCATACCTTCCTGCCTTCAGCTCTTTGTCTTTCCCTTCCATCTGCCTCCTCGGCGACGCCGTGTGCAGCTTAGATGCAGCCCAACGGCGATAGGGACGCGAGAGGGGCGGGTAGGGACAAGGGGTTGGCCCCAACGAGACACGAATTTTCGAAAAGGCTCTCGCACTTTGTTAGATTAAATTTAGCGCAAGGCGCGAAAGAACGGTCTCTGTGCGACGAAAGAAGAAAGGGCTAACGTCGCCTGGTAGGGCTGGGTGGGAACGAAATCGTGGAGAAGCAGAGAAAGATACTGGCGCGGGGTGAAAAAGGGGTTGGCGGAAGGGGGAGAACACGGAGTACGCCGGTGGCTGATATTATTCTTGGGTCTTCCTTGCTGGTGCATTATTAGTTCTGGCGTGTTAGCATACATGAAATATTGATGTTACAAGGGCCCCAACCCTCGACCCTGCGCCCCTTCCATAGATCTTTCTCCATCCCCGCACCTCTTGGCTTTCTATATTTTACACGTATACGGGCATTCACTTCTACTTTCACGACTCTTTCACTTGTTGTTCTCTTGCTTCCTGTTTCCTTTTTGCCTGCGGATCTTCTTTGTGGACGATCTTTACGACTCTAGAGCCCTCGACTTTGGTCCCTTGTAATCCGCTCCTTGATCGTTTTAGGGGATGTTTTTTTTTAGAACTGGCATCCCAGTATGCGTTTCTGGGGATAGATATTTGATAACTTATTTCTATTGTTACTTATTGATTGAGTTTGGGTTCGTTGTCTCGTGTCCTGGTTGGTTAGAAAGGTTTTATGTTGCGACGATAAAGGCTGCTGAATTAAATCGAGCGACTTGAAGGTAGTGGATAATTATCTCGTGGTTTTTAAACTTCGATGACTTCGTACAGTGGGGAAATTTTACGATTTTATGGTCAAAACCTCAAAAATAAATTTTTGAATTCCACAAAATAAATGCAAATGTCAATTAAAGAACTAATATGTGCATCAAATGCCTCCAATTTTACTGTTAAATGTTTTAATACAAAGCTCGTACAGACGCACAAATGTTTATGTTTATGTGGGGTTAGACTGATCGCAAAGAACTATTCTAGATTTTCAAGTTGCTTCAAACACTTATATTGTGTTATTCAAAGTTCTGAAAATAATTTGAAGGCATGGATTCAATTCCTGGTGGTGCGTAAGATATCCTTTTGTCTTCAAAATAATTATGATTCGGTTTTTAATACGTAATTTATACAATTTTGAAAGTAGTGTTTTAGAAATAACCTTTTATATAAGAATCAATTTTCAATATATAAAATACTTATATATCCCATAATATCCTGCAATGATTTTCATTCCTATTTTACGTTGGACTATTTTAATTCTATACTTGCTATTATTAACTGCTAATAGCTGCTAATCTTGTAATTATATGCATTTTTTTTAAATACGATCCAGTGTGTCTTGTATAACATACGACATAAAATATTTATATATCCCATAATATTCTTAATAGATTTCATGTTATTTTACAAGTATTATCAAGTGGCTACGCAGTAGATGTTAAAAAATTTCAAATGTATGCTATAGAAACGGCAAAATTATTTGTTGCATTATATCCTTGGTACATGATGGCTACTACTCTGCACAAAATTTTAATTCGTGGTCCTCACATAATTGAAAATGCTGTCCTTCCAATTGGACAGCTTTCGGAGGAAGCTCAAGAAGTACGAAATAAAAATATTAAAAAGTACCGACAAAATTTTTCTCGAAAATGCTCAAGAGAAAAAACTATGGAGGATATTTTTAATTGGCTTTTATTATTGTCAGATCCTGTAATTAGTAATCTAAGAAAACTTCTTGAAAAAAAATTAAAAAGTTTGTCATCAGAAGCAATAAACCTTGTTCTATGCTGCACTGTAACAGACATAGGACATAGGAAAAAGCGATTAATGTAAATAATAAACAAATATTTATCCTTCGTAATTTTTGTAATTGCTGTTTCTCGGATAATTTAGTTCCTTATATATTTCTTATATATCAGAACGTAAAAGTGCCAAATTTTATATATTAAAAATAAGTTTTGTCCACGAAAATGGATATAGTTCTTCAATTGGCATTTGTATTAAATTTGTAAAATTAAAAAATTTCATTTTTGTGGTTTTGGCCATAAAAATGCGAAATTTCCCCACTGTACTTCGCTCCGAAGTTTTTCTGGAAATGTCCCGTTTCATTGTGATGGAATAATGAATAGCAGGAGCTTCTCTTCTATGGGAAAGTGCAATACTATGCAAATCGATGTTCGATTAATTTTTATGATTGTTCTTAATTGAATAGCAAAGTAGTAAATTAATTATCGAAAGTGAAATATCCTATGTCTTGGATATCTTATTGATAGAGTAGAGCACTATATTTGCAGCATAGAGGCGTAGATGCACTTTACATAGGACAGATGTCCCAGTTATTGTCAGTGTCCCTATTACTACCACTTTATTTATTTTACTTAATAAAAACAACGTATAAAGAATTGCTTATAATAATAATAAGAAGAACAGTCCCAATTTATGAATAAATTCTTTTTGTACAGTATTCTTTATACGTTACGTTTTGATTAAGTAAAATAAATAAACTGGTAATAATACGAGCACTCCCAATAATTGGGACATCTATCTTATAATCCATATTACAAAACCACTGTTATTACATAGTAAAATTGTCTATCACTTGAATTTTGTAAAATCGAATAATACCTTCTTAGGCAAGACATTATAGTTGTAATAAAATCAACTAATTCCTCAACAACACTATATTTACGCTATAATACCCGTGACCAATGATAGGGGTAGTTTTTAGCATAACTCACAACTGAAAATTTAGCTTCAAGGGTTCAATTCATTTTGTATTAACTACGATTTATACATCGTACCGTGAAATCGGATTTATACATTGCTCTGTAATGAAAGAATGAAAATCGACATTATGAGTACACGTACGACCAGTTGCGGGTAAAAAGCGTAAGTGAATCGTTCGCAAAAACAATTCGATTCGCCAGGCCATCGAGTATACAATCCGAGAGATTTCTCTTCGCTTGACTGCTAACTTTATCGTATTATTACATTTTTGTTGCATTTCTGTCTTGGCTGGGCGTGCTCCCCCTTTTCCCGAGTTTCCCGCGAGAGGTGTCGGGGTGATCGATGGGTTCTTCGAAAAAAGATCAAGATTGAAGAGAATGCGTTTCGCCGGTAGACTCGACGGGAGAGAACTTTTTGTCATTTACATTTACTTTTCTCCATCTCGTACGGAATTTCCATGCGTCTGACTTGCTGATACGACTTCTACTTGTCACGTTGTTAACGTAAGCTCGATAACGACGACGATAGGATTTTCCGAATGCTTCTTTTTGGACATGTTGTAAATGTATTATTACCCACCGAAAAACTCCCATTATATTATATAAATCAAAGTAAAAAATAAACACATGTACTGTTCTGCAATTCTATGATCAATGATTTTTAATCCTCCGTGGCCACACCTTTTTATAATCATAAATTGGTCACATGGGGCTCACTGCACCCGAGCGTCATTTTTCCGTTACCATTTTCGTACTTTTTAATCTTTTAACTTTTGAATGATTATTGTGGATTCGTAATACTCACGATGTAAATATTGATAGCATGAAATTTGTATTTGAAAAAATATTTGTGGAAAGAAGCGATTATTTATAAAAAAAAAATAATACTAAAGGCTAAATTCATTTTGAATCCGTAACGACGTGACGTTTGAACTGGAAAAGTGTCTGGGGTGCGATACACGCCGCGTTACCACGAAGGGTTAAAGTATTTTGTGGTGTCAAGTGCCTCGATTTGTGTACTTTAACTCATCCATAACTGTGTTAATTCTGTTAATAGTTATACATGTAGAAGATTGCATGAGAACTAGTAGTATAGGTCTTAAATGCGTCAGAAATTGAAGAAAAAGCAATTTGTATCGTGCAGGTAAACATTGTCCCATATTAAATTCGCATTCTTATGGAAATAAACATCTGAATTCACGATACCTTTTATTTGAAGAAATAGTTAAATTCACGATAAACTTATTTCCTAGAGCAACGATTTACGTGACACACTCCCCTCAATTTCCCCGTACTAATTCTTATCACTGATAAATCAGCCTGTCAGCTGATTAATTTTTAAGCTAATTGGACAATGTACCCAGGACAGAATTTAAAAAATGCTGCCACTAAGATGAATCAAGGATCTGAATGAATTAATTACGTACGACGTACCATCGCGAAGCAATGTTTCACAAAGGGACTTACCAGTCTTCGTGCTTTTTTCATTGTGGATCGTCAGAGAACTGGGATTCCCGTAGACAGAGTTATTCATTTCAGCCATCAGCTCCCAATCTGTGCAGAAAATGTCGCTTTGTAGAGGTTCGTTCAGGGGACCGTATGAGAAATAAAATTTCAAAAATCCTGGCCTCTAACTTCGTTTGTGCTTAATCTGCGTATATAATCTCCGGGAGTCTACAAAGTACGTCTTATAAATAATAAATCGCGGCCATTCGACCGGAGGTCGGGAGCTAAATTACTTTCCCTAAGAAATCCGTGAAAAGTTAAGCTCCTTTCGAGATTCGAGTGCAAAGTCCCGGAAAATGCATCAATAAAATGCGACCGCGCCTTCGGTATACCTACTTATTAACGTGAAAATATCCCCCAGTGGTGTTATTTACATCGGGCATTTAATACACGTTGAATAAACATTAGAAGCTCTATTGACCACCAAAGCATTTGAAATACTGACAATCCCGCAACTTATAAATTAATAGAAATGGGAACACAAAATCCAAAGGGAGCTACTAAGAAAAGCCAAGAATTCCTTGAATTAAATTTAAATGCACTCGCTTCGGTAACATCCCACGTAAACACCATTCCTATCGTGTCCAGCTTTACCCAAAGAAATTTACTCCCCCAAAAGAGGGCACACCTTTGGTCACTTTCAATTTGCAATTTTTCTCCATGAAACCCCTCGACTGAATAACGACAGAGGGGAAGGAGGAGGAAGAAGCTCGGGATTCAACCCTCGTAACGAGGAGTGGGAAGAGGGAAGCGAAGGAGCAGCGAGCGCGGCGGATAGAAGCTCTTGAAGCGCTATCGAGAAAAAATAGAGGCACGCGGCGCTGCCGCTGGATAAAATATTATTTTCTCCGCCATTAAGGGAGGTTTACGAGCTCACCTTTCTTCGGCATCTCCGTGGTGGACGGGCTGGGGCTGGTGCTCGGCGGCGACGACTCTGCAACGAAAGAAACAAGTTTTTATTTTTAATTAAAGTTCCTTCCCTTCTGGCGTAGGCGCGTGTGCCGTTAGAGCCGGCGACGGCGGAGGGTGGTTTCGTGCAACGGGGGTGGAGGAAGATAGGTGAGCAAGGAGGGGGTTTGGAAGCTGCAGGGACCGTTATGGATCGCGCCACCTGTTACTAACTTCGCCCTCAAACGTATTAGCCACCGTGGCGCCGTCCAGGCCGGCCAAACTCCAGATCATATTTTACAGGCTACCCACTGTTGCCCCCTCCCCTCCCGCCACTGAGCCCTCTCACTCTCGTCTTCGTCGACCTGGTGAATATAGTTGAATAATTATTCGTAATATCGTCATTCGTCCCGCGTGCTCCGCGTCCTCGTACCCCCAACGTCCTCGTCGTCCTAGTCACACGGATATTTAGTAGTAGCTGCAGCTGGCTTGCAGATTACGCTAAGTTCCCTGCATGTGGGGACGTAGGCGTTCAGTATTGAGAAATCTAATGTTTCGCGTATGATGGTCTTGTTACATCAAGTTGGAGGGATTTTAGTGTTTCGCTCCTCGGAGGTGGAAAAAGATTCGTGGCTGCTACGAGGGGTACCCAACGATTGTTGCGGCGTTCAAGGTTACATTGCCAGAAAGTGCCTACTTTATATAATTTTATTTAAGGGTCCCGTCAAATCAATACAAAAATTTATTTTCAGCATTTTATTTAAAAGAAAATAAAAAAACTTCTTAGCCTGCATTTGTACAACATTGAAGATAATAAAAAGAATTTTTTGCATATTTTATCTAATACTGCTATCAGTTGGTGGCTGTGACTGTCCTGGCGATACAAAAAATAATTCCACATCTGCGTAATTTATAAAGCCCTGTAGAATTATGTGAAATCAACAAACCAGGAAAATTCTTAAAGTTTAGAACATTGATCATCGAATCATCTACAGTCACAGCAAAATATTGTAATCTCATGTTTTGGCACACGTTTGAACCACAAACGTAAAAGAATGTGTAATTTGTTTGAAAATGTTTATAAAAAGAAGAACTCTGGTGGAAATAGTTATGATCGTATATAATTCCTTGGAGCATCTTATAAACTTTAAGAATTTTCTTGGTTTGTTGATTTAACATAATTCTACAAGGTGTTATCAATTCCGCAGATTTGTCTGTATCACCAGGACAGTTATAGCCACCAACAGACAACAACATTAGATGGAATATAAAAAAAATTATTATCATCAATGATGTACAAATACAGCCTAAAAAGTATTTTAACACTATGGGTTTACTTTTTTTTTTAATTAAAGAGGACCTATTTTTTGAGTGATTTGATGGGAGGGTACCCTTAATTATCTTTTGTATGTGAGTAATAAATTCTTTCATGCAAGTTCAGTATACATATTAGTTTTCCTCTTTTACTGTATACCGGCGAATAAAATGGCGGTTGTTTTAAAGTTGCGAAATGTTTCTTCTGCAGATTTTGAATATTCTGTTTCCCTCTCTTCCCTTTCGTATCGTATTGATTGATGAAATGCTGATATTTTGAAACTACCCGCTCTTGGAATTCGAGGCAATTTAGTATCGTGGAAGGAAATCATCGAAATTACTCTGGCGGAATTCCCCGGCAGACACGAACAAACTAACTCGCGACAGAGTGACACGTTCATCGTGAAAAAGTCATCGTTATTTGTCACGGACGGCTGAGCGATTGCTCGTATGTGGAAAGTGCATGCCGCATTCCGCCAGACACTTGCACAGTCCCGAAGGTAAATAGTATGGGATGACAAAGTGTGCTTCTTGGCAGACGTGTTTACGCGCTTGGACATAATGCAGAATATGCGGTACCGCTGCTTTTATTGCGTGATAAGGGTTAAATTACTCCCGTGGTCATCCCTATTGCGTGATTCACGCTGAACTAGTAAATGCTTTCCCCTTTTTTCTTCCACTTTTAAGCTTTTATTTTAGAACGCGTCTCTTGTATATTTGTACAGAAGTGAGTTATAGTTTTTGCTATCATTTTTTTTTAATCGGGACGACATATTTTACCAAAAATTACTTTTAAAATATACTAGGAATGCATTCATATTTCCATTGTACATATATATATAACAAAAACAATAAATTTTATTCCCAAATGATATACTCGCTAGCCAAAGCGCACGCGATACTTATCAACTTAATTAGCAGAAAGTGATTACAAAGTAAATAACCCTCCATAACGCATTCCATAATGCGGAAATGAAATCGCAATATTAATTTGCTTCGATGAACTAACATTCTGAATCGTTGCTTTATTATTAGATGTCCCTGCGTACACTGAATACATTAAGGTCGTGGCCAGATATATTGGCCGGTGACTTTTGTGAGGGGTATTATCCCACTACACAGTTTGCCTGCCTCGGTGCTCCTTTTATCAACGTTTTCTGACTCGCTCTCTTCCGATTTCGCTCTCGCTTTCGCAGAACAAAACTGAGTCAGAAGTGGTGGGGATAGTACCAAGCTTCTGGCGTGTAGACCAAACCGAGCTGACAGCGTAGAAATACACACATCAGAATAGGTGTGTGTTAGTTACGAAAAAATTCAGGAGCTTTATTGGTCAGAACATTGATATTTTCTCGATAGCTTCATCTCGTATTGGTCTACGCACAGCTTCGTAACGCTCACAACTATTACGCTAAAGACAAATAAAGGTAATAGTTGCGAGGGCCACGCAACTCCAACTATTACCAGCCAATATATCTGGCCCCGACCTTAATCTGCTGGAGCCAATATACACACGAAACACAAATCTGTATTAATCAAACTGCGAGGTAAAATCAGAGGCATAATAAAAGAAACCATAAAAGCAGTTTACCTAGGGTAAAGGACCCAATTACTGCCACCTACGCAATTTCTGTCACCTTAAGTTGTTTTACGTAAAATAACAAATAAATCTTATAAAATGATGCACAACAAAAAATTTAGCATACAATTCCAACTCTTATTTATACGATACAGAAAACAGTACTTAATTTCTTTTTTCGTTAATTTGATTAAAATGATAAAAAAAAATTAAGCGAATATTAGGAGAATGGAAACGATGACTTTCTTATTAGCGAAAGAGAAAACAAGGCGTTAAAGAAAATGCTATAATTGTAATATTTAAGCTACCAACATAAAGAAATATAATGTTTTAAATAATATACGCATCATAGAAAGTAATAAAGATCCGAATTCAACGATTCATTAAGGGGGTATTCTAGTCTAGACACTCGTTTTTGAAGGCGATATTTGGAAATTAATTCTGGAAAACCTATCAAATCTACAGGGCAGGGGTTTTGCACACATATTTAGTAGTGCTTGAACTATCAACACAAATTTTTGGAATGCATTATATTGAAATTTGTACAAGTTACATGCCGAAGCGCAGGTCATGTCATAAAAAACCGGCCCTATCGGGCGCACGAATTGCGGTCGTCCTAGTCATCTGAAACGAAAGTACCAAAGATTTTTTTAATCTATATGAGTGTAGTTATCGCCCGAACTAGAAGTAACCAAGTCCGGACATTGTTACCGAAATCGCAGCTGTTTAAAAATTTATATTTGACTTTTTCGACTTTTCTTGAGCTAAAACAAGGTGTGGGGGAGGTTGTATTAAAACTATTGGTATAATTCTAGTTCGAGCTATAGGTACACATTCACTTTGAATGTGTGTAAAATTTTAGCTCAATCGGTCCAGTAGTTTTTGAGAAAAATGTGCGCCCGATTTAAAAAAATTATTTCGAGAAAAACGCGTTTAAAGTTTTTCATGCAGTTACGACCTACCTATGTAACTGAAGTTACGGTATAATACGGAATAACGAATATAAGATTAAAAAATCGGTATTCGTTCGTTAACCTTAGTTAACTGTATTCGACACATGACGAATAATTTTTGCCCATCTCTGGCCTGTATACAATGGATACAAAAGTCGAGAAAACGACTGCCGGCCACGCTGCGGCATTAAGCCCCTATAACTCTGGGAGTTTTTCGAATTTCACTTTAATATTTTAGGGACATATTTTCGAAACCTTAAACTATTAGAAAATAAAAAAAAAAGAATCGAATTTTTGGGTAGAATACCCCCTTAAGTATTTTTACTTATTAATTGGGCGACAGTGATTGGTACAAGCCAGGGGCTACCACTCTTATATGCGATTTTGGGATAGTGTTTCGACTGCCACCTAGGCAGTTCCAATTTAATTCAATACGTAACTAAAATTCAATATGGCCGTGCAACATAGTCTGCGAATCCAGTAATAATCTATTAAGTGCTGCAACATTTGTTGTATTTTTATCGCAAACCATACTGAGGATGATAAGTCCTGTTTCTTCGACAGCTTTTACAACAGTTTTGATTTTGGCTTGCATTTTGTGAAGTAAAGCAGGCAGAGCAAAAACGAACTAACCTACCTTTTTTCGAAATTGAATTAGTCGTAATAAGGTATTCCAATAGGCTCTACTAACCATATAAAATAGATAAAAAAAAAATTTTTTAATGTAGGTTGGTCCGTTGTTGCTCTGACTGCCTCAAATAATAAGCAAATGGGAGTTTCCAGTTCGACATGATACCTTTTAGCGTAAATACTAATGCATGGCCATATTGAATTTTAGATCGAAAAAATTGGAACTGCGTAGGTGGCAGTCGAAATACTGTCCCAAAATCGCATATGAGAGTAGTAGCCCCCTAGTACAAGCGTTTCAAGCATTTTGGTATTACTTACTGTCATAGCAGTAGTTGCTGATGTACATGACATGACGTAACCATAAAATGGCATAAACAGTATTAGGTTAGCTGTCAGTAACTGGGGTGTCAGTAATTCAGTCTAATACATTTGACGGGTGTTAGTAATAGATCCCCAAATATATTTTTAAAATTGATGAATTTATAAATAAAAATCGAAGTTTTAAGACCCACCAAACTTTTTTCATCATGTAAACATATTAAACAATAATAAATAACAAGAGCAACATATACTTTTAGTCTATAAGTACATAACTATAAGATAATATCAGCGTCAACGCTTAATGTGTCAGTAATTGGGTCCTTTACCCTATATCGAGAAAAAAGCACTCCTCGTTCCCCAATAGAAGGTCCACAGAACAATAACCTGAAACAATTAGTACCTACAATCAATCAATTTTCAGACCAGTACAGAAGCACACGGAGTAGAAGGAACTAACAAGATACAAATCCACCACAAATACCCCCGAAAAGTATTCAAATCTCCTACTCTGTTTTCAATTAATTTTCATCTCGACCCCAAACGAGATCGGTCCCTCCACCGCCAGAGGCGCCATTTACTACTGAGAGAGGGTTCCGCGAGCAAATTAACGAGTTCCTGAGAGCCGGAAGAATATTCCCGTACGACACGTCGTCTAACGTTATTACAGCAATATGTATACACCTATTACCCATAATATTATAGCGTTTGCGAGGCACGAGCAGGCGAGATAGCATCTCCATCGAGCACTATCGTGTGTCTTTCGGGACTTCTGTCGTCGCCGAGACGCTCGACCAGCTCCACGGGGCAATGGCGTCATTTTATCGCGGGCAAATCAATTGTTAACCGCGGGCACGGTTAGTCGAATGCGACCCAGTTTGTAACCGGCGACGAAAATTACAGCGGCGAAACGAGTGCTCACTTTCCAGCGGGCAATTTCCATGACAAGTTGTAATCTTTCGGAGGCGTGCGACCGCGCGATAAGCCTAACCGACGACACAGGGAAGCGAATTTTACGATCAGAACCAACCCCCGACCGTCGCCCCCAACAGCTGCTCTTTAACCATAAAATATGTTACCATCAAATTGCCACGGCGAGATCCCTCGATAGAGTCGACCTGCCGGGCACCTTCTTTTCTCTTCCTTCGACGTGGCTGCAGAAATTTCAGTATTTCTCGAAAATTGCACCTGTTCGGTGCTTCTTATCCACGCGGGCATCGTAATTACACGTACTTCCAGCGATTGCCACCGCAATCAGATCGTCGGGCAAGTTTCACTGGTTCGAAAGTTTCGGACGCTTACGCATCATCGTTGATGCTAGGTTCGCTGTGTTAATTAAAGGCGCAACAAGGGGTGGAAGGTTTCAGATCGTTTGAATTAGGGTGATGCTTCTCGGTGGTTGTTTCTGATTTAATTCGATGGTGATTTGGGTATCCGAGTATCAGGGACGAAGGGATGGAAATCTACCGGCGATTGATCGCAAACGCGACGTTGGATAAAAAAAGGGTGCTTTTATCTCGTTCATATACGTTTAACGTAGTCGTTGATCACTTCGTTTAGATGAGTCGGCTACGGTGCATGAAATGAATTACACGATTTTTCATGGAGATCTTTCTCGGGATACGCTCGAGCGATTAAACGACCCACTGAGCAAGTGAGCAATAGGCTTCGAACTGTTTTAAGAAGCTTTTGCAATGGGGATTAAAATATTCGGAAGTGTGTATACGCGTATACCAAAATGCGAGATTAAATCGTTTGTAAAAATGATAGGCTGTGGGTAAGTTTACACGTGTAACCTACATCGAGACGTGACGGACGTAATTTACTACACGAGGAAGTAGGTATATCGTGGGTCACGCGAGTTCTATCTAAACGTGATCTATTTTTCCATTTAATTCGATGATAATAATAATGCAAAGTTATTATCCTCTTAAAGGCACTTCCCGGTCAAAACATCAAAACAAAAATTCTACATATTTACACCCTGCACGTCAAGAATGACCAGGTAAAATTTTAGAATGAAATTATTAACGGGACGGATTTTACAGGCAGTTAAGGGGGACGAACAGTGTGACGGCCGTAGAAATTGGTGTTTTTTGAAGATGGTTTGTGGCGCAGGTATGATAGATAGAAAAGTATTTTAATTCATAATAAATTTATTAAACTAAAAGAACTATCAATTTTTATTTTAATCGAAAAAACATGTGAAAAATAGGGCGCTCACGAACAAGTGCCAGTTACACAGTGGTTTAAAATGCGTTTCTAACTGAGCAAAATTATTTTTGTCATTACTTTTTTCTAGATTCGGCTATTTTTTTTTTTAAATCTCAATAACCTGCAAAAACCACCCAAAGTGGTCCTTAAATTTGATTAATGTATTTATTAAAGTAGCAGATAAAATAAATATTGCTGCACTTCTTAATACTCCGCATTATTTTTATTCTACATACATTATACGAATTTTTTTATTTTTGCTGCTGCGTGTATTTGTAAATTTTCCATTAAACTATAGTGGGTGGCCAAATTATTATACTTCACCAAAAAGGTTCAAGATTTTGTAAGTTTAAGCGATGGAATGGTTGTATTTCTGCGGAAAAGAGTCGCAAAAAAATATTTAAAAACGCATTTTAACGCATAAAATTTCTAGTTTTTAAATAAAGGACTCAATTTTTTCAGCCATTATGATACTGTTTTACCAAGATGAAGCGTAGGAAACGAAGCTTCAGATATTTTTGCCTAAGTAGTTTGAATATATACACAGACCGAAACGATTTTTTTCCGATAAATCCAAATAAGAGGTCTTATAAAGCAATCACTTCTCGTCAATTTTGTTTTTAAATGATTTTATTCAGCTTCGATCCTCTGTTTGTTTGTATGTTTTTTTGTTTGTTTGTATGTATGATTCAAATTTGGCAACTCAAATTTAACCAACTTTCAACTATCTAATTGTCTTGAAACTTTCAGACATGCGTAGTTTGGATGACAATACAATATTTAAAAAAAAAAGGTACCCCGCCGTCAATACATATAACTCACAACCACAAATCCAAACGATTTGAAATCAGCCACTCGCATTCTTTAGGAAAACGACAAAAAGCCCCTGTGCGATTACCGAAAATACACAATTTATCGAGAAATGATCCGTCACGTATGTACGAGTAGTAAAATTAAAACTTTGCAAGCATTCGTAGTATATTACCATCGAAATTATAGTACAAATAAATAATTATTTTGTAGTGACTGCAACACTATAGCGTTTAAGCAAACCGTTAAACTGCATACAGCAATAAAAGATATTTGTAAAGAAGTCTGTGCTGTGAAATGTAAATCCAAAACCACTAAAAACTAGAAAATAAAAATTATATAAAAAAAAAATTGTTATGTTAAACGATTTTATTAAAAATACAGTAAAAACTAAAAAGTAATTATTTTTGAGTTTTTAGTGCATTTTTAATAAAATCGTTTAACATAACAATTTTTTTTTATATATATTTTATATTATTTTTGGTTTTAGTGTATGATTTCGATTGACCGAGTTATTCGCGATCAATGAAAAAGGTACTTTTCGCTTTGAACACAATAACTTGGGAACTCATGATCGTAGACAAATATGCAAGAGTGTTTTGAAAAGCTAAGAAAGTTTCCTTTCAGAACCTTTAGTTGCCAATTTAAGATTATTTTTTAATCGTATTAAATCCATTTTGAAATGATCCCAAAAATTGATGAAAATGTTTTCAGTATAATAATTCGGCCACCCTCTGTAATTGATTATAATCTGGAAATATTATATTATCGAGAACACTTATATTTTTACATACACACAGAAACAAGGAAAAAATAAAAATAATCATAAATAATTAAAAAAACCTTTAAAAATAATAAATGAGTAAATATTATTAAATTATTCTATGCGTACCGGAAAAAATACTGACAAAAATCATTTTGCTTAGTTGAAATCGCATTTTAAACCAATGTGCGTCACTAGATGAACGAGCTCGGCATCAAACTTTAAGTATGTTTTTCTCGAAACCATTTTTCGCGCACTATCCCCACTGTAAAAATGCAATTCTTGAGCGAATCTAAAAATTCAAACACGATTCTATTCGTAAATTTTTATACACTTATTATTATTTTCCGAACACTTTTGTGCGAAAAAAACAACATTTAAACATATGGCAATCATCCTCTAATTGTTAACAATGAAAGAGCACAGCGCGATAACCACGCATATGTAATTAAGGAATATCATTGGTTTTTTGATTTTGGATGATCCTGTCTGGAGTTTACATGGGTGATAATCCATTCCTTTTCTTGTTACAACGATACAGTATGCACTGGAAATTAAAGGCAGGAGTAGGCAAAAATGAAATAAATTTGTCATTTATACCAGAATAAAGAGCAAGAACTTTTAGTTCCATACACTGTATACTTTTTTCTAGAAAAAATCTCCCTTAATAAGCGCCCTTAGATAACAACGAACCCATGCGAAGCCTAGGAGCAGTTACGAAAACGGCAGAATCTCCAGCTATAAAATTCAAAAATCTCCCCGCGGGAAATGCATCTGGCTCGATCGATATCGCCGAGAAATCATCCACGCGATTATTACGAGAAGATTATCCAATTTCAGGGGTGGCACGGGGGCGTTCCGGCTCCTAGATACAAATAGGCAAGGGGAAAAATTCATTTATCACTTCTACAAGTCATCGATGGAAGGAAGAGGCATTACTTAGGTGCTGCAACAGAGAGTGACGGGGAGAAAGAAACGAGTGGAGATAAGGAAGGCGCAGAGGGAGATGAGGAAGGAAGAGAGAGAGAGAGAGAGAGAGAGAGAGAGAGAGAGAGAGAGAGAGAGAGAGAGGAGGGAGAGAGAGAGGAAGACAGTGAAGACTTTCCATTTTGTACGTGGCTGAGTGGCAGGCGGAAGGAAAGAGACGAGAAGGGACGGAAGACAGAGAGGTATATACAGTCGGACAGAGACTTTTTACTTTTGATTTATCGCGCCAACTTTTATTTCTCCGGGGAGATATTAAAACCCGTTGTCCCAACCATTTAACTCCGGCCAGCTGATTGATGATTGGGCCAGATAACGTGGCCAATTCTTTCGATGCATCGAATCTTTCGTCACACGCGATTAGCGAGTGAACATAATTAGAATTCAGCGGCTCCAGCTTTATTACAAAGGAGATGTGAAATTCTCTCGCGGGGACCATTGAGGAATCCCTCAACAGTAATTCAATTCATAGTTCCATCCATATAACCTCGAAACGAGGAGCTAGTGTACACGAAGTTTCGTATTCACTTTTGTCAGTTTGAATCCGAAGTACCAATAAACAGGAAGAATCCGCGGGAACTCGCGAGTTTGTAGTAATCGCTGGAAATGAAATCGAAAGTTTTGAGAAGCTGGTGTTCAGTCAAATTTGAAGAGTGGAGGGGGTAGAAGACAATTCACTTCTGGAAAAGTTTACACGCCACACGCGGCTATTCGAAGTTCCACCGAGGTAAGGTAAGTGAACTCGTTAAAATCTTAAGGCGCCTTAATTAGCCTAATAGCATCATCCTTTTTCGTCGGTCCATCACCGACCCTCCCGCCCATCGCTCCATCCAATTTCTTCTTCTCGTTGCCTAGGACTTGGAAGCTGTTCAAATATTGCCCGGTGTACTAATTCCAATTAGTGCATTTTGGCTGTTACAACCCAACCCCCCTTCGCCGCTTCCCGTCCCGCCTTTCACTTCACTCCAAAACGAGAGGCAAGAGTGTGGGGTGTTTTTCAGACAGTGGACGGAAAGTGCCAGACCGTGTAATAAAGTCAAATGTTACTTTATGCATGCTAAGTGAATAGAAATTGAAAATTACGTTGTGCTGTAATCAGCTGGAAGACTAGTGAAAGGTTACGTATAATGTGCACGGAGGAGGCAACGGAAGAAGGGATTCCAATTTCGGCTGAAAAATTTAGGGCTCTCTTCTTCCTTATCTCGGGTTCCCTGACGGTAATTACTATTCAAAGTTGGGGATAGTTGTTACATATTTCAGGTTCCTTACATGCATTACGTATCTTTATGTCCAGTTGCGTGTTAAAATTTAGTACACTCCTAGGTGTGAGTAATTAAATGTGATGGTGTTTCAAAGTAGGGAAAATCTGTATAAAACCGTATACCATACTTATTCCTAAAAATAAATGAAAGAAGCCCACGCTCGTTTGGCAATTGTTTTCAGCTATATTGAACTGTTAGTCAATAGAGAGTCTGCGTATATTGGTATTTGGTTCCAGTAGTGTCGCCTCTTTAGCTAGGACGTCCACATCTTCGTTATTTAGAACACCTATGTGCGACGGTATCCATGTAAATCTAATATCAATGTTATCTTTTTCTTTTATTTCGTGGTAATTTCTTTTGATACTGATAATATGTGGATTAACGTTGATGTCAATTTTATTACTGTTGAGTGCAGAAACAGCGCTTAAAGAGTCTGCTATAATGTTTTAATTAGACTGGGGTGTCCTTATAACGATATTAAGGGCTTCCTTTAATGCAAAACATTCTGCTGTAAAAATTGAAGCAGTTATGGGAAGGCTTTCTTGTATTATGGCATCTAGTTCTTTGCATATACAAGCACATCCAACCGATTTAGCTCCGGCTATTTTACTTGCATCAGTATATATATTAATATCCTGGTTCTTGTCTGAGTATTCGTTTAATATTAGATTTGGATTTTCAACCTCTTTTAATGTTTTACCTATGTCTATATTAGTTGGAATATGGTGGACTAGTATGTTGTAATCGAAATTGTACATTTCAAAGTGGCTACTTATTCGTAATTTGTTTTTTGTTTTGTCCAGAGTGTTCTCTATACCTACATTGTTGGATGAGTCTTTTTCTCTTGCGTTTTCTTTTCCTAGTTATTTTATAGAACTGATGAATATTTTTATACGATATTAAGTTGGAATTTGATAGAGCTTTCGTTAGAAAATAATTACATAAAAATCGTGCTCGGTCTTGAATTGATTAAAGCTTCGATTCAGCCAAAAGAATGTTCGTTGGTGTTGTTACTTTAGATCGGGGCAAAATCGTATAGTGCATATGGTTTTTCCCATCCTCTGGGGCAAAATCGAAGAAAGAACAGGTTTTGATTTATTGTTAATGTAAGTAGCCTGTTTGGACTTTGTTATTATATTTCTGTTATTTAGAGTTGTTTATAAAAACATTTAATAAATACCGTTCCCATTAGCCAATTTGTTTTATAATTTTAAATTTTTGGACAGGTTTCCACTAATTGTGCCCTTTTATGGCTATGGTAATGAGGCCGTAACACATGTTAGTATAATACTTCCTCATTATCAACTCTTCGCGATAGTCACAACTATTCAAAGTTCCCCAAGTTTTGACTCTACCTACAATGCCACCAACTTTACGAAACGAGAGGAACAATTCACACGATAATTCACTATACGTGTCAGATTTAATAACATAGCAATTCAATCGACTCAAGGAATTCACGTTTCTAGGACAAAAGCGTCCAAGGGATTTCCCAGCAATTCAATAAGTACGATAAATTTCCGGTCCACGGCTGGGAACTGTATCATCCTAGCAACTCCCAGCCGAGTCTGCTAATAAAAAACCATACATTTATCACCTTTATCCGCGCTTTATCACGGCTACCGCCGCGAACTCATAAAACTGCATTATCCTTGTACGTGTGCGGCAACTCTCGGTTTTTATCGGGCATGCCGATGAAATTCGCCCCCCTCCCCTTTCCACCATTCCCTTCCGTCTCTAGTCTGTCCAGCAGCCACCCCCTCCTCGCATCGCGCTGCAACGCTTAGCTTATACCATCAAACAAATTTCCTTGCCTGTGTAAATTTGATTATAGCAGGGTTTTCGTCTAAGCAACAATTCCTCTACGCGGGACCGCGGGCGCAGCAACGCGCTCCAACCTCTCCACCAACCTCTTGAGTGGAGTTTAACCCTGTTTGCACGCATTTTGTATATTACGCACAGTTTGGCTCTGGGATTTGGTGGCATTCTTGGTGGTGTTATTAGTGGCTAATTATGGGCATTACTGTTGCTGAGGTTGCTTGAGTATTGGATATTAGAACATTGAACAGTGTTTAGCTACTGCGGTGTTTTGAAGCTTGCGCTTGCGATCCGAGACAGACGAACGTTATAAAGCTGCGAACTCACGATGTGATTTTACATGAAAATTTTCTATCACGAGACAAAAATCTCAGCACCAACAACTAAATACAAATAATGTAAGTAGGAGCGAGAAATTTTTGAAAATACATCATGGAACTTGTCTCATGAGAGTTTATTTTCATGAAAGTTGTGACAAAATAATTAAAAAATAATAAAATAATGAAGTAATTGCCTCATGAGATAAAAGTCTCATGTGAAATTTAATGGTTTTCACATTAATAGTTTCTCGTGAATTTTTGGAAGCTTCTTGGCTCAGGTGATTCGATGAGACTGTTTAGTGTCTCAAAATATGAAGGAGATGTAAAATGCAAAGTTTTTTTTAATATATTCCTATAATAACTGATGAAAATACAAATGACGCGACCAATTGACTCGCCACTTCTATTTAAACGAACTTTATTTCCGCAGCTTGTCACTCGGCAAATGTGGAGATTAAATTCCTTTCATTTCACAGGACCTACTGTAGTGCTAATGAAAAAGTAGGGGTATTAATCGGGCAATGGTAATGAGGTATTGATGAAACACGTTTCAATATACTTTCGAGACCAATTACGAACGTTTACCGTGTGAGAGAGGAGTAACTCAATTCCCATTTGCCCATAAAAACACGCTGTGCGAAAAATTGTCAATTTGGGAAGCGTTGGTGACTTGCATTTCCCCCGAATTCGTCCATCCATTCAGTTACAATTTCAGTGTGTATATTTAACCTGCCACATGATTAACAGATTCCATTCCCATATTATTCTTCCCAGAAAAAGGGACTCGCAATAACTGTCTCGAACTTTTTCACCGCAATCGCTACCAGCATAGCTACCATTTCTTCCTTTTCCAATGATTTATATCATCGAATCAATCTCCACTAAAGTCTCCAAAGCCTTCCTGCAAACGTTCTCTCCGTGCCAGCCTTTCACGTTTCCACAAACATAGCAAGGTGTCGGCGAAAGTTGATCGCCAGAATCAGCTGCCTCGTTCTCCGCCGTCCCTGTCGCAATCGAAACATAGCCGAGCATAATTCCCGCGAACGGTGGCCCCGTAAATGTCGCGGTGACGATCGTTAACCATACAGCCGACGACAGATCCGGCAGGAAATAATTTGGCGGAGCGTCATCATCGAATCATGGGGGGCGATAGGGCAACCAGGAAATTGCCAGCCTCGTTGGCTGCGGATAGGTAATCCAATTTCTGAGGACAATGTCGTCCCGCCGCTGCCTTTTGTAGATGCCTTCTGTACGTGTCTATAATTACTCGTAACGGAATCCAGCGCTGACGTATCAAGCGAAGATAGTCGCTCGTTTGATCCAATTAAGGATAGACGTCCCGTGTACACAGAGTCGCCCGGACCCCCGTCAGCCTCCGTCATATTCCCCCGTTCCCTATCACGGCTACTCGAATGTCTCCAGCTCGCGCTGCCACGTCCCGCTTTGATAATTACCGACGTACGTCCTATTTACGCACCCTGTGGCGCATCGATCTATTAACGTGTCACCGATGTCTCTGGTGGAAGGTGACAGGCAGCCGGAGGCTGCACGAGCTGATTAACAGCCGTCGCGTTGCCCGAGAATATTGCCTGCAGAAGACGTCGATGATGGTATATGCCAGGGGCTGACAATTAAATCCCAGTGGCGAGTCCTAAAAAACACATTACCGGGAAATTTTCTGATGGGAGTGTATAAACACACGTGAAAAGTGGTTCTCGTTGTTGATTGAACGGGGAATGTTGTGTGCAAATGTTGGACGATTTGATTGAACCAATTTTTTCAGTACAGTGGAACCTCGAGAACTCGAAAACCTCTATAAGTCGAGAAGATTGTTCATTTCCTTCCGCTTCGCTGTAAACACCTCTACAACTCGAAATAAAACTTCCTTAGGGGGGTAGTGGACTATTGGATACGTAAAATCGTTAGTTTTAAACAATCCTTAATATGTACCATCTTTCGATTATTGGGAAGCCTTTGGGCTCGGAGTATCGGAAAGACCTACCCACCCCACTGTTTTGCTTTCTCGCTGCGAGCAAGGATCTTCGGACTCCAGTAGACCGTCCGTTGACAGCCGAGAGCAATAAAACCGACGGGCTACATAAAATCTACATGTTTTTGACAAGTGTTGATGAAAGTATTACCAATCGATTCCTCGTGTCGCCCCGATGAAAATGGCCCCAAAAATGATATAATTCAGATCATAATTAAGGATATTACGTGAGAAATTTATTTACAGAATTCAAAGCACGTTTCGTTAAAAATAGTCCGATTTAAATTAGCTTCTGTCCAATTAATCGGGAGAACGTCAGGAATCCATTGGTGTCACTTTCATATTGATACGATAAAAAATAAACAAATTCAGATTCTGTAGAATATGACCGATAGGCGACCGGGGGTGGGTCGGGTCGCAAAGGCTCACGCCGGTTATTCGACCTTCTAGTAAAAAGATCGATTGAAAGTTAACCGTCATTCAAAATCCAAGTTGAAAGGCTTTCGAATAAATCAACTTATTCGATCTTCGAATAACGAATAAACGTGAAGAAACTTTTATCTAGATATTATCTAGATATTATCTTTGCTCAACTCTGGTTAAATGCCCTATGCCAATGCCTCTGCGACACCGTTACTTCAACGGTGTACTCAATTACGTACGATGCTATAACTTAGGCAATTATTTGAATTTTCATAAAGGATAAGACTTTCAAAATCAGTAAAAAAAAAAATCAATTTTTTAAAGCTGAAATAGTCTACTACCCCCTTAACTCGAACTGTATTGTGCATGTTAAATTAGGTATTTCACACCTACAATTCGAATTTGAAAGAGACCCCGACCTCTATAATTCGAAGTTTACTTCTACATATGTGTTACAAATTTTCGTAGAAGGATCCCCGAGGATTGAGAAAAATGTTTTCTCTGCATTATTCACGATTGAAAATGCTATTGAATTACAATACACTAAAAGATTAGCACAAAGCAAAATCACAATTTTATTTTAATATGTAATAAAGAGTAATATTTCGAGCATTAAATGTAATTTATAATTATTTTTATATATGTAGGTATATACGTAGTACATAAGTTGTAGGTTATTTTTGATTATAGATATACAATAAATAATTCACGTTTAAAACTTGAATGTCTTGTTTTACAGCTTCACAAGTCGAAAAATTAACAGTCGTACAATGCCTCTATAAGTCAAATTGTTGTTTGTTGTACCTCTCTTCCTCGAAAACTTGATAAACCGAAACCTCTATAATTCGAAGATTCTTTTCCTTCCTTTGAGATTCGAGTTATCTAGATTCGACTGTATTACTTTCGCGACCAGACTTGAAGTGCTCGCAACAGAAAGCTGATAACTGACAAGGGAAGTAAGCCAACCCAGAAATTCAGAGAATTATGCAACTTTGTGTGCAAGTAAAGTAGCTCATCCGTAACACAAACCCATTTTTGTTGGTGCCATAGTGCGGCTTTATGGGGTGGAAACCCTTGAGAAAGATGCAGAATTATCTTTTTCGTGGAATATCTTGTGAACGGTGAGCGATATCGAAAAGAAGTTGCATCGTTTTTTATATCTACAGAACTGCGTAAAAACAGTTATCGAATTAAACATTGGTGGTATGGGTATCTTGAAAAGTATGGATTTTTCAATAATTATTTTTCCTCGGGTATGATAGATATAAAAAAAGATGTAACTTTTGTTTAAACTTCTTTTCGACATCTCTCTCCATTCTTGAAATTCTACAAAACAGAAAATTCTGGATTTTTCTCAAGGGGTGCTTTCACCCCATAGAAAAATAGGTTTGTGTTAAGGATAAACTGCTCTACTTGCACACAAAGTTGCATAGTTTCTCTAAATTTTCAGGTTGCCTAACTTCTCTTGTGAGCACCGATACCTTTTTCTACTTTCACAAACTTCTACCGCCATCCAACCTACACCGAAATTAGGATCCGAAGAGCAGCGAGGAAATCGCATCCGATATCCAAGGCTTGCACAAGGTGAGTATTGAAAATTCATATAGACGAGTCCTATCCCCATTCATCTTTTATACTCATCTCGCCCTAGAGGAAGCTACTGAAAATCTACCTACGAAGGTGCTCCGGACCGTCGATGGTTAAATTGCAGCCTGTATCCCATCGAAAGACATCGCTCCACGGACTCAGGGCGCAGGTAGACGGTTAAGGGAGGTTAAAGTAGTCGGCGGCGGGGGTGGAGGCGCAAGTTTTAGAGGCGGGGAATTAGTATGCGGCTGGTGTCGCGCTCCCCTCGACGACGGCGCCTTCCTACACCTTTCTCCCAACCCCTGGACCAGCCAGACTAGACCGTTAATTTTCCATCCCGTGACTCCAATCAATCTTACCGCCCGTCAGCGGCTCTCCCTTATGGCGGTGCCGTCGTCGTTTCACCTCTGGCTTTGATACGTCATCGCCCCGCTACCCCCGTTCCTCGTCGTATTTCCTTCATTTCCGCCGCGATTTCTGACACCCTGACGGAGAATCCGCTAAATACCCACGGACGTGTCGTTTGTCCCCGCTGACACGTCCACGGAAACGGATTTCTGATGGCCAAACGCCTCTGCTGCCCCTCCGACTTATCGTTGCTATCAGGGACATTGACGAAAGCGATAAGGCTGGGTACGGGAACTGTCGACACTTGGGATGGAAGTTTGCGACAGCGGTACCGAGTTCGGTAGCTGATGGGCGACGCTCGTGGAGAGGCTCGTAGGAGAGATAGAAGGTAGTGAAGAGGGAGTTTATTCTGTAGATGTCTTTAATTTATTTAGAGCTGGAAGTAGCTGGAATCCTCACCGTGGAGATTGTGTTGTAACAAGTGTTTTGTGATTGTCACAGCTTCCTACTTGCTATGACGAATCGTAAACGTTGCGAGAAATCCTCGAATTAGTTCCGTTTAAATAAAATTCTTGTTTTAAGGGGGGACGTACACCTAGATATGCCAGAAACGTGTTGCCATACGTTGCGTTGATGAGGATGCATTCTTCCCGGAACCAGGTTTTCAAACACGCTACCCACGATTACATAAACACTACTCAACCGCTTTACTTCCAATTTTTCATGGCTATATGATACACTATTACGCAGCTTTTGACAGGGTGTAATTTTTATTTGATTCATAGTTTCTTTTTTATTACATTAAAAAGGCAAGATTTCATGCTCCAAAATTTAACGTTTCATTTACCGTCAAGGATCCAATTCCTGATCAGTTTAGTATATAAATATCAAATAATAAGTTTATCACGATACAAATTTATTCTAAAAAATTACTAAATAATTATGAAGTACATATTTTTAAATTTATACGCGAACATTTGACAACTCATACTAAAATGTTTTTGGTTGATCAGAATCTGCTTCCCTTGCATATTAAGTGATCAGGAACTGGGTTCTTGACGGTAAAGTACTGTCACTTCTTTACAAATAAACTTCATTTGTTAATATATTTTAAGAAACTAATTTGCTTCTTGCTAATATGTAAAATCTGTTTAATTGGGAGTAGGTACCGCAAATCATTGCAGCGAATGGCGCATTTGGAACTAGCCCCCACTACCTGTATTTTACGATTAATAGTTTTACATACAAAAAGTAAGTATTATAGGCAACGATGTGATATAATTAATGAAAAAATACGGCTGCAATAATGTTAATACTTTCTTTAAAAAAAAATATAAAAGAACGTCATTTATTAGGCCTCTCTAGGTGTAGGAGAGAGGTGGGATGAAAGGGACGAGTATTGAAGGGGACATGGTCATTATCTCAAAGATAAAGGATCTGCCCAGGCCAAAAGTGTTTTTATTTTGTAGCAATGTAGCCACATTCATTCATGTGTATTCAAGCCAAATTTCAAGCCGCTATCGCATCTACGACGACAGAAATACACGATTGAATTTTTTTTGAAGTTTAAAGTAAAATTTTTCGTATTTCCTTGAACTATTTTGTGAAGTGCTGTTATCAGCGACTGATTTCTCTATTACTGCATCTAAACAGGTATTTATATATTTAAGAACGATATCGTATTAATGTCCGATTTTTTTTTGATTCATATTGTAATTGTAGAAATTTCATTTTCATTTTTGGTGCCTTATTTATGAAAGGACACAACAAAAATTTATGAAGGGGACGTCTCTTTCATACCTGTCCCCTTCAAAACCTTACTATTCTTCACTTGTTTCACTGAAAATATGTCTCCTAAATAACGGGTTAGGATGCCATTAGACAATTCATTATTTATAGCTATTAAGATCGTTTAGTTACATAAGCTTATCTGGTGAGTTTTTGGTTCCTATTACGAATTAAAGTAGCTACTTTTAAACGATTAATTAAAAAATTGATATTAATATTACCTGGTTTTATAACACTGTTCCATTCATAAACACCCATGTCCCTTTCAATACAGCCAATTTATGAAAGGGACAAAAGACACTTTTTTAGAAAACGAAAAATATGATATGTAAATATAGAGAGAAGCTTAATAGGACCGTGTATTGTTATAGCCAGATGACTGGCCTTTCTAATGTTACCAATTAGAACTCGAATGGTTATTTAGTTCTTTTACCATCTGGTCCTAAACAAGAATGTCCCCTTCATCCCACCTCTCCCCTATGTCCCTCGTTAGGTAATCACGTGTCGATTTTTCTTATTTCATACGACTTACAATTACTAGGTACCTTCAAAAAATTTCCAACAAATAACACCTACTTAATGCTCCAAATAATTAATGAAATAACATTATAGCGCACCTCCCAAAATCCTCTACCCCTACAACAGATTTAAAAACACTTCCCTTGACCTGTTACATAATTCGTCCACCAAGAATCTTCTCCTTGCATCAACTTCTTCCATCTTTCATTGCTTACAGATCATCCTCCTTAGATTTTTCAGGCACTTTATTTTCCCCTCCAAATAAATACCTCCACGCGTGTTTGAAAGTACCTTGTCAATTCTCATGCTTGCTGGTTAATTCTTCACCTTAATCTGCGCTCGTTCTGACAGGTCATACGTTGCCTGATGACTGTACCACCTGGCTTTCCCTCGTTTCACCTTCGACCCCGACAAGCCACGACCCACGACCCCAATTTTCCTCGACCCTCCCTGCTTTTGTTACAATTCGAACGTGTCCACCGAACCACCGTTTTTCCACGTTGTCGGCATACGTCCGCCGAAATCTAATTAACGTCCGCGTGTGAATGGCTTGCGATATGGATGTAGACCGCTGACGACTGATACTAAGGAGTTTTTTAGGTAACGCGTTTAACTTTTCTCCATTAAATGTTCCTTTGCACTGCACTCACTCGACGTCGCGATTGATCGAACTTCCACGAAATAGAAACGATCGATCGTAACCTTGAAAGATAACACTAGTTTACAACCAGTTTGCGCAGCAGGTGCCACTATTTCTTTCTTATGTAAAATGGTCCGCTGATTCCGGAAATAAGATCCAAAAAACTTTCTATGGATACGTTTTGGAGATATCGCCAGGTGCACTTTTTACCTGTCTGTCAAAAAGGTGGTCCCACTTAATTGCGAATATTTCGTGCTGCGAATGTCCGATTTGGTCGAAAATTATATCAAACTAAAGATAATTGTATTTCCAACAAATATCCCTGACAAAATTTTCAAATCTATTTAATAATTCGGGCGAAATCGATGGAAATATGTGAAAAAGTAATTTTTTTTCGACCGAAATTGAAATCGACAATTCATTTAATCATCTGGGAAACATCGAAATTGAAACAATGGGCCCAGTTTCGCATTTCTTACGTAGAGTCTGCACTCTTACGAAGAAAACAAGCTGCTAATGAAGAAAATCTATGGATAAATACCGAAACTAGAGACAATTGTGTGAAAACACTAATATTTCATTTCTTCTCGGTTTTTGTTTTTTTTTTCAATTTTATTGCGTTATTTCAATTTTAATTCATTCTTTACATTTCTCAAGTATTTTTTTAATATACATATGTGTGTTTTAGAAATAGTTCTGGCTCTGCTTTTGTTTTTTGTTCGTCTCTCTTATAAGGAAACAAATATAAGCTCCCATCATTGTGTCATCCCAAAATCCATGATATCGCCGCTCAATACTCATAATATTCTGATGGAATCTCTCTCCGTATTCATAATTTACTTACGTCACTAAGAATTTCCGGGAAAAAATTCAAGTAAGAATACAAGAAATGGATCTTCAGCGACATATTTACGCCTGTTGAAAAAATAAAAAAAAGATGAAAGTCATACAATAGAACGTGAACTACGAGTAGAAATATATAAAAACAAATTTATATTAAACGATTTTATTAAAAATACTCCATGATTTTATTTAAAGCGATAAAACACCATCGAAATTGTAGTACAAGAAAAATTATTTATTAGTTTTTAGTGCATTTTTACTATTTCTAAAACAAACACATATTAACAAAATACCTGAAAAGTGTACAGAATGAATTAAAATTGAAATAACATAATAAAATTGAAAAAAAAACACAAAAGCCAAGAGGAAATGAAATATTAATGTTGTCACATAATTGTCTCTAGCTTCGGTATTTATCCATAGATTTTCTTCAGTAGCAGCTTGATTTCTTCTTGTAAGTGCAGACTCTACGTAAGAAATGAGAAACTGGGCCCATTGTTTCGACTTCGATTTTTCCCAGATGAGGAAATGAGTCGTCGATCTCAATTTCGATCGGAAAAAAATGACGTTTTTCACATATTTCCATCAATTTCACCCGAATTATTGAATAATTTGAAATTTTTTTAGCAATATTTGATGGTAATTCAATTATCTTTCGCAATTAAGTGGGGCCACCTTTTTGACAGACAGGTAAAAAGTTCACTTGTCGATATCTCGAAAACGTATACATAGAATAAATTTTGGATCTTATTTTCGGAATCGTGGGACCATTTTACATAAGAAAAAAATAGTGGCATCTGCTGCGCAAATTTTTTTTTATTTTGTAAACTAGTGTAATTTGTCTTGTTTACTACCCCGAATTAATTGCATACAACTCCCTCGCGGTGTCTCTAGATTTAATTACAAGTCCCTCCCGTTTCATATATTTTGGCGGCCGACAGCTGCCAAATATTTGTTTTAAATCTATCTTGCATTCTGAAATTCTCCTGTGAAATATTATTGAAGTTGTGCGATTTATTCGCGAGGAATGGTATTCGCTGAAACCTTTCAATTTCTGTTTTCGAGTTTTGCACGGTCGGTACGATGTAACAGTACATTTATCGATTCTCCTTTTTGGCGATAATAAAATGCGAGTGAAATATTTGTTTTTCCAGCACCTGCATGAAAATAGGTGCTTTTTTACGCCTGCTGAGCGGGAGCAAAATTACCAATTTTAGACGTATTCGCATAAAGTCTTTCTCCCAAGGGAAAAAGACTTTACGCGCATGCGTATTCATAATTTCTTACTTTTCCTCCCAAGGAAACTGGACTACGCCTATTTTCATGCAGGTGTTGAAAAAAACATAGTACGTGACAAGGGAGAGACAGTAATGTATTTCGTATAAATATTGGGGTGAGTGGTTTAGTCAATTTGCGAAAATTAGGGGCAATGAGAAGGATGTTGGAATAGCAGAGGATGTTGACATTGATATCTTTGCAGTGGATGCTTCTATTAATAGTTATGAAGCACCTCCACTTTCTTAGGCAGTGTTATTGCCCGAAGTTTCGTCGATGCGCCACTTAAGAGGAACTTCCAAGCTGACTTTCACTTCGGGAGATATTTTGAGCATGCCAAAAGGTACCACAGCAGGAATATAAGTGAAAGTTGTACTTCGCGATGCATATTGAGAAAATAGTAACGAGTATACTTTTTTAAGAAAATGCTATCCCAACGAAATGATAATTAAGTACAAATAATTTTGATAATTAAGTGCTAATAATTAAGTACAAATGCATAGAAGTACCTACGAATGATTCTAAATTCAAATTGAACTGGAAGATAATGACCTAGTAACAAATACAATACTAAATCGTGAATTAGACGATTTTCCATCTTTTATGCACCATGGAATTTTTTGTTTATACAGTAGTGAACTTTAAATATTTACCATATTGCAGTTGCTTAGTTGTAAAGTCGCGTTAACATTCACACCACTTGAATCTGACAAAATTGTTATACAATTTAAAACAAAAAATCTGATCCTATATCTATTCCATATAAAAGATATTAATGAGGGCTCGGATGCAATAAGGGGACTAGCGCTCGAAAATGCGAAAAGGTATTGTCCAAACGCTAAGAAATATTGGAAAGTTAAATGTTGTTAAACTGTATTTTAAAAAATATAATGTTATAACGCTCGTCACGACACACATTTTTTCTATTTACAGTTTTTTTTAACGAATCATTAGTATTCGAGATAAAAATTATAAACAAAAAAAATTTCTTCGACCAAAATCATTATTTCGTTAAACATATATTGCGATAATTTGAGTAAATATTGACGGATCGTTATGAGACTTGAAACATAAAACTCAGAAAACTCTAGCGAAGCCGTAAAATGTATGCACAAAACCCTTATGTTAAAAAATGTAATAATTTTTAATTAAAAAGTAACACTGGACATAACCCATGTTTTTCAACGTTCGCCGTTAAAAAGTATCGAGGCAATTTTAAGGTACATATAACTTGCAGCGACAAAGTTTTTTCTTAATATACAAGGAAGTTTTTCACCAATTTTCACACTGATTAATAAATAATTGTACAAGATATGACGATATATATAATTCTCGCCCGGTGCCAACTGTCAACGCGAGTACTAAAACTGCTAAATAGTGCATTATACGTGGCGGTTGACTGATGGTTGCGCACGAGAATTATATATATCGTCATATCTTGTACAATTATTTATTAATCAGTGTGAAAATTGGTGAAAAACTTCCTTGTATATTAAGAAAAAACTTTGTCGCTGCAAGTTATATGTACCTTAAAATTGCCTCGATACTTTTTAACGGCGAACGTTGAAAAACATGGGTTATGTCCAGTGTTACTTTTTAATTAAAAATTATTACATTTTTTAACATAAGGGTTTTGTGCATACATTTTACGGCTTCGCTAGAGTTTTCTGAGTTTTATGTTTCAAGTCTCATAACGATCCGTTAATATTTATTCAAGTTATCGCAATTTATGTTTAAAGAAATAATGATTTTGGTCGAAGAAATTTTTTTTGTTTATAATTTTTATCTCGAATACTAATGATTCGATAAAAAAAAAACGTAAATAGAAAAATGTGTGCCGTGACGAGCTTTACAAGACTATATGTTTTAAAATACAGTTTAAAAACATTTAATTTTCCAATTTTTCTTAGCGATTGGACAACACTTTTTCGCATTTTCGAGCGCTAGTCCCCTTATTGCATCCGAGCCCTCATTTCTCCAAGATTAATGACACGTTCTTCATTTAATGAGTCAAAGTAGAACGATATGAAATCATTGAATCATTCGTCGTTCTGTTTCATCATTCATCGTGTTTCAGCAGTTTCAGCTATCCATTTCGAAACGCGAGTCAAGCGTTATTTCACGTTAACTTTTATACTTTCCACGCCCGCCGCTGCACCATTTCAAATCCTTGCCCCCTAATAGACAGAAAATTAATAATATCTGTGGAATTGAGAATGAGGGGATGGCCGACTATTATGAAATTGTCCCGAATAACCTTCCACCTTCGGGGTAATTACTATCCAATCTGGCAAGTATGCGAGAGAGGGAAAGAGTCGCTCCAACTTCGCCAAGTTCGTTCTTGAATATCGCGGGACACGCGAAGATAATTCACGGGAAAGTCGGGGAAAGAGATAACTTCACTTCTGCGACGTCGAGAACGTGCGGGGACGGTCTTCTCTAATTTATCGAGCATAAAAACGAGGCGAACGACCCAGGGAAGCTGCTTCGCGTAATTAATCGTCATTAACTATCGTACGACGAATCGAGAATTAACACGTACTGAACCGTGCAATATAAATCTCTATCTGAACGGGCAATCTAAATATAAATCTTGTGTTTCGCGAGTCTGATGTAAAAAGTGGCGCCTCTGGAGCATTTACTGTTCCTCGCGAGGAGAAAATTGTATATGTTTAAGGGTATGTTACTGAAATGTAGTACAGAATATTACACATGACTTTTGAATTTTTATTTTGTGGCCCACTGTGTAATTTTGTTGAATTATTACGTGGTGTTGGAATTAAAATGAAAAATCTGTCAGGAATGCAAGAAACTATAATGATAGATATTACATTTGTGAAAGTAATATCTCTATACATTGTGAATGATTTACAGATTCAGAAACAGTTCCAGGAGAATATGAAAGCTGTACCACCTGACACCCTAGACGGACTGAGAAATATGCAAGACGAAGGAAATTATTAACCTCCAATTTCTCATTTACAAATGTAGTATTCTATAATAAATCACCTCAATCATCCAAAAATGTCCATCAGTAAATGTCCATCCCTCCGCCTATTAGTTTAATTGCGTTCATATGACTCAACAGATTCATTACGATTTATTATTCCAGTAGCCACAACTAATGCCAATAAAATGTCGGCAATACGATACTAACTTCCAACAATACAATTATACGATTGAGTAAAAAAAGATCCAAGGATAGCGGGATTAATGTTTCTCGCTGCCGAGGCTTGTTTTTGAATCGTTGCTTTCTGGAGCTGCGCTGTTTACGAATAAACGAGGGGAGAACTCAGCCTTCATGGAACTTCTTCGACGAATGTATCCACGCGAAGAAAAAGCATCTACGAAATTAATCCACGGGGGCAGGAATCGAGCCCAAGAAAGCTAAGATCTTCGAGATACGAACCCACGATTGCGAAATGCATTCCGTGGAAATGTTATTCCTGTGTCGTGCTCAACTCCATCTCGCCTAAAGTTTGCGCGATGTTGGATTCATAATTTTCGGTCATACGAAACTCGGCATGTCGAGGGGAACACGGCACCATTGTTCAGCTACAGATGCGTCTGGGACTTGGATGCTGCCACGCGCTTGCCCTCGTTCTGACGCTTCATATACGAATGTTGAGGAGAAAGTATTGGCCTTGAACCAGTATTTTGTGTGTAAGGGAAGGTAGAAATTTTTGTCGCACACAACAAGTCGTTTTTTTTTTTAGAATGAGGGTTGTAGAGTTATTAGCATTGTCGGGCTTCTGGGAATGATTTGTGGATTAAGTGGAAGAAATAAAAAATAAGGAAACATTCTCCTTATTTTGTTTCACGTTTTATAGAACTCCAGTACTAATCTTACGATAATTATTCTTCTTTAGATATATAATTATTATTAGACAAAATCTTTGTAAGTTTGCATTTCTTTAAAGATTTCAAACCGGAGGAATTATTTCTTCATTCATTCTCGATCTTCCTAAATTTCAAGTTTGTTATTTTCTCGCTTAAACGTCTCCAGCAATTGCTTTTTAATTGTTACTTTATTATCTTTTATTACTAGGTTCGTTTGAATTAACGAACAGATAACTAATTGATACGACCTTCAAAGGAATTTCCACTGCGTGTCAATCTTTCTTCCCGGTAACAAGGGCGAGCAATTGGACTAGGCGACTGTTCCTCCAAGAATAATCGCGGATCTTTTGATCCCGAGAGTTTAAGAGGGCCGCGACAGCGAAGATGGGAACGAAGCAAGAAAATTAATTACATCCCAGAAAGTTGCGTAATTGCATCGATCGCCTCTGCAGGACCGTGTTTCGCTTAATCTTTACGCGTCAACTTTTTAACAAGAGCGCTCCCTATTACCATTCATCCCCTTATAAGTTGTGTCCAAACCAAAATTAAAAGAAAGTTGTATCATCGTTTCAATCTAAACTTATCATACTTAAAACAGACCTACTATTATATTATGCGAGTTAATGTATTTAGATGTTGAAGCTTCTAACAATAATTTTCAAACTTTTGAATTCTGATTTTCAGATTCTGAAATATTGTACTAAATCGCATAATTTTTTCTGACTATCCAGCTGCTGAAATGTGTAAGATTGGAATTAGAAATGGTGCAGTTGTGCAATAATCTCTTTATCTTCCATTAAAATACGAATGAAGCTAATTTAACCTTAGAATCTAGAGCTGGGAACGCGGAAGAGTGAAGCTTAGAATAGATAGAATACGAGAGAAAAAATGTGGAAAAGCTGAGTCTGGTCCAATTGGTACCGAGCAGCCCGAATGGGAATATGTCTGCGTACGGTAATGCGATTAAAGTGGGTGCAAAAGCTACCCGTGAAAAAGAAGATTCCCGAGGGAGAAGAAAATATTTCCATAAGATCCTCCGAGACGACGAGAGAACGACAATAAGGCTCCCTATTCGGTGGATTCGCCAAAATTTTAAACCCTTTCTCGTTTGTTCGCTATCGATTCGTCTTCTGAATACTATTTTTCATAAAAAGGCGCTGGGCGCCTTAATTGGAGCTGGATCGTAACTTTATTAATAATCGCATTAAGATTGAATATTTTCGTTGAAACGTTCCTACGTAGAATTAATTACTCAGAAAAAGTGTCGAAATACTTTTGTATTTTATTTCTGTTCCAAGATCTTGTTCCTTAAAATTGGCTGAAACTTGAAGTAAACGTGCTGGCTGCTGCTTCGTTAAGAATTTTTAATGAGCTCCATTTTTTGAGAATAATTTTTGTAAAGGTTTTAATCTGAAAGATGTCTTACTTTCCCTGAGTTTTAGTCCTTTTGATAATTGTTATGCGAATAGTAATAACGTGTTTAATTAATTTTATGATGAAATTAGAAAAATAATAATGCTCCCTGCAAAAGGGGAGAAAGGAACTCGTTCTTTGTGTAAAATACCAAAGCATTCAATAAGATCCTCGACCGTTCATTAAAACTCATCGTTGCTGCACCTACTCTAATTAAAACTCCCTTTACTAACACTAGGAAACTTTCTTCTTATCATTTCTTATCTCCACATTTCAATTTCCTCGAATCAGAATTCGCTCAAATAATTCTTTAGCTCCCTTCTGACAACCGATTCCCGATAGTTCTTCGGAAAATCCTTATTATATGTAAATGAAACAGAATTATCATGATGAGCGAGCACGATTAATCAAGTATTTTGAGATGGACTTCTTCGAGTGGAACAAAACTATCACTGAACACAGAATTAGGTACTCGGAAATGAATTGACACGGTAACACACTATCTCTTTCAACTAATCGTGAACTATCACATTTTTCGTTAAATCCAAATGCAATTAGACTACAATAGTAATTGAAATTTCGAGTATTTTAGATACAACAAATCAAAGTTGGGCATTATTCGAATTATTCGAAAATAATTTATTCAGTATTCCCGAATAATTTCATTTTATTTGCAATTCTTATACGAAATTATTCGAATAAATGTTTATTCGAATAAGAATTTATTCGCATAATGCCCAACTCTGCAACCAATTCACTTTAAATATCTCACTCTCCGTACTCGATTTCTGTGTCTCTATTTCTCACTAATAATATAACCACTCAAATTTCAGATTCCACTTATATTACTTATATCCACGGTTTACCAAATTATTGAACAAATGTCTACTACCAAATGCATTTATACAACTGAAATATATCCCCGAAGGTGCAATTTATAAAATCCTCTCTTCCCACCTACAACAAACGACATTAACTAACAAGCAGCATGTATGAACTATATACACTAATTCAACTTCCAAACTAAACCACTTACTTCATACCTCTACAATCTCAGTTCCACCAATTCCCCCACAGAATTCATTTTCCCATTCGATTCGTTAGCACGTCCGAACTCAGTCTTCATTCATCCACCATCTCCGAACCCGCCTGGTCCAGCAGATATTAAACTTCTCCCTCGCGACGGCAAATAAAGGGACTCCTTGGTCCCAACAAAAGCCCAAGCACACTAAACAAGCCGAGGGAGAGTGCAGGGTGGTTTAGAATGGAAGAGCAAGCGAATCGCGTTGTCCGTTCCTTACGTAACACACAAAAAGCCGCGGGCCAAAGCTTCAGCGGCTCATTAGAGCCCAGAGAGAGAGAGAGAGAGAGAGAGAGAGAGAGAGAGAGAGCGCCAGCTACCCGGTCTAATTAAAAGCCACTCGAACACGGGAGCCGATCAACCGCGGCGTTTATTGGTGCGAGCGCTCAATCACGAAAGGGGTCGCCGACAGGGGGTCGAACCCAAGTAGCTTCTGGCACGCATTCGCGTCTCTTTCCCACGTCCCGAGGGAGTCCAGGCTCCCTTTCGTCCCTTACCGTGCCCATCCACCCTTAACCACGAGGCTGAAGGTAGCTGGGCACGAAGGGTGGTGGAACGGGGAGGGGGGCGAAACGTAGACGGGACAAGAAAGGAGGGGGGGGGGGCAGCAGGAGACGAGCGGAACGAGCGACAGAAAGGCAGAGAGTCGCTTGTATAATTCATGGGACCACCCCGAGTGGTTCGTGGTCCATGGGTCCACCCACGTTTCAGCTGCGTGCCCCCCCCCCCCGGTCCCCCAACACCCCCTCCACGGGATCCAGCAGAACGTCCCGCAGCATCTCAATGCTGACCGACCGGCAGATTAGCCCCAGGAAATTGCCAAACTTCTTCCTCGCCCCACCAGAAAAGTCGATTCCAAAAGTCGTCCCTCAAGCGGCCAGTAACCTCTGCCGGAGACTTTCTGTTCGCCTTCCTTAAGGTGGACCACCGTGGGACAACCCAGAAATTGTCTCTTAAATTAATACGCCGTGAGACGATCTCCATTTTCCCTCCTCCCTATCGTCCCTTGTCTCCGTCTACCCACGCTGCCACGTTTCCGTGCGTCTGCTTGTTTTCTTCAACCGCCCCCCCCCCTCCACCGGCCAGCTTCATCGCTGTGATTTTTGTGTCGCTTCAACGTGTCGCGCTCGCCGGCCTCTCGTCTGCGGCTAGTTGGGGTTGTTCCTCTTTCACTGCTCGAAATCGTTTCCTTACGAGACAATGGTCTGCTCGATTTACGGGGCGTAGATCGGACGGGTTTATCGGACCGTGGCGATGCACCCAGTTCGGGGTTATAAATGACAACGGTTCCTGGAACGGGTGTTTCGGTGGCCTTTCGAGCGTCTTCCGTTTCGATTGATTTTTATTCAGACGACCAGACGAGCGTTTCCTACTTTCTTCTGCTGGTTCGGAGATTCTGTAATGTCGGCAGCGTGTGTCGACTTTTTCAACTTGGCATACTTGGGTGCTACCGTTGCAAGTACGCCCGGTGAATTATTGACTAGTTCTACTGGGAGAGTTAAATGTATGATAAGCGCTGAAGTGCTGCTATTTTTTGACTCGGCTTTTTTAAAATTCTACATCCAAGAGAGGCCAATCATTCCACTTATGTATATGCAAATATATTTCACTAATTTCGAGTTATACGCCAAGCTCCATTTGAAGAAAAAAGGGAAAACAGGGAATGTCACAAAACAACGTAATCGAGAAGAGCACGTTTTAATACCTTAGTCCATCACTAAAGAAACAAGGTACAAGAAATTTAATTTTCTTACATAATTTTCTTCTTAAATAATTTCTTATTTTACCTTGACGACAGAATTTCGTATTTTGTTCTAGTGCAGAGTGGACAATTCCGGATTTTAACTAGTAGGTATACCAAATCTTTAACGTTATCTTGAAGGGGTGTTCGAAGGGGATTTATGACCCTTTGTGATCCGGCAGTTCTGTTGTCCCAGTTGCTACCAACAAAATATGGTATAAATCACAAAATCAGGAAAAATGGACATTCCCGGTTTTCCCCTTATGTTTAATTTACCGTAGTAAATTACACACCTTACTGTTAGAGTGTAGGATATATTTATACCAAAAAGAGCCTTAAGCGTCTCCATAAGCTGTCGCATAATTCCATTTTAATAACCCACTCGCGACATCATCTACCATTAATGACAACGAAATTGTATCAGAAAAACAGCTGCGTGCTCGCACTAGGAATCCATGAATATTAATGAGACCCACTACATCCTCTCCTGGTATCAATGTTAACGTTGCCACGGACGGAACATTAATTCTTCCGCGGTTATTCTTTCATCGAGATACTTCGGGGGATACATCCAGGGCATTTTTAGCATCTACCACCGAAAAACTACGCCCGCCTGCTCGTTCCATGCGCGGCGCTGCAACGCGCCACGAGAATGAGACATTTAACGAATTTACTTTCCGCGCCCGCTAACGAAGCAGTGTTCGTGGCTCGCAATTAATTCAACCGCGAGGAAGCGTGCACCTATTAAAAAAAATGCCCAGTGTAATTTGCACGGTAAAGAGACAAAAATCGACGAAGAAAGGCGAGGTCCTGCAGCTGTACGGTCCTCCGTCGCCCCTAATCTTTCCCGAAAATATCCTGCAACGCTCTTGGACCATTCCGTAATTCAGAATAATTAAAAATTTCCAAGTTCCCGTGTTACACACCACCCTGGTGTCCGTAATAATTTCTACCGTCTTTCGGCGAGCCCGCGCGAAAGGATATCTCTGATATGCATGCAATGGAACCGGAAAATTAGAAATTCGATCGAAACTCGAAGCGAACGGAATATCGCTTTCCTATTCTTTTCTTTTTCCGTTCGTCGCGACGATGTTTTCCTTCTCGATGGCGATTAATTGAAAACGAGCTCCGTAAATCGGGGATGAAAAATTCACCGACCCACTTTCTAATGGAAAGTTTTTAAACAAGACTCTCGGCTGGTCGGAGAAAGTTTCCGGGAAATTTTTGCCTACTTCGGGAGCCGGGGTTGCACGAAAATTGGAGAGCTTGTTTCTCAATTGCCTTGAAGCCTTGCTGTTGGGAGAAATGAAGATTATGCGTTTGAAGACTTCTCGCCTACCTACTTAGTATCTTTGTTTGTAATATCGACTGCTGTTTTCTATGTGGAGAAAAATGGTTAAAAAATATACGATTCTTGAAACGCTTTCGAAATCCCACAGAATATTATTGTAGAAACTTTTTGTAATTTCATCAAAATCGCCAACTTTTTCAGTTTCATATTCGTTGAAGTTAAACCACTTTACCTTCGTTCACTTTTAATTTCAAACTCAAAGATTAATCAATTTTCCGTGTAATCACTCGCACGATTTTGCAGTTCAGAAAATTCGACCTCCTCAATTAAATTTCACGCGGTCCATCTGCTTCTCGAGACTGATTAATTCCCCATCATTCCAGGAGTATCCTAACAATCAGGGAGTAAGAAAAAACAGCGACTCACCCCCAATTAACGACAATCCGCTTTCAAAACACGGGGAACTCCTCGATGATTGAGACCTGCGGGAGCGAGTACTTAATTTACCGCTTCTTTATTATTCCTAATTGATTCATTCACTTAGAATCGATTCGCGAAGGAAAGGGAGAACAATTTTGAGGAGAATGGAAAGTGAAACAATGCTGCAGGAATGTCAAGGGGGGTGGGAACGAATTAAAAAGCATGGACAAGGCTTGTCGATGGTAGGGCGGATCGGCGGCAGCGTTGAGTTAATGAGCAACCGTTGTTATTACGATGTTTCCCTGGTCCACCCCCTTGTACTTGCGTCGCAACGTCGCATTACCGGATGCAGTATGCTAAACGTTTCGATCCATTATCCGTGTCCGTGTATCTGAAACTGGAACACTCGCCGTCACTCAGGAGATTTTAGGTAAATTAAAAAGCCGCTTCCGTCGTTTCACCCTTTCTTCCCAGCCCCCTCCCCTTTGCGCAACTGCTGTCCCAGAGCTTCGCTCGCGAGAGGGAAGCTCCGTGCCTGTCTTCCGGAAGAAAGCAACAGTTACATTAAATTGCGGTGCCTTCCCTCGAGTGACGATAACGGAATCTTTGTGCTCGCTTCTCCCGGACACCGTCTGCTGCGGCAATTGCAATCGGATAATTAATAGGAGATCGAAGAAGCTAACTTCCAGATTCTTTTAATTGAAATTCTTCGCGTTCGTGTTGACATTGTGGGGTTGTAATGTAATTTCTTTTACTTTTTTGAGGGTAGAGTTCTGCGTTTGATATTTCAATGTTGAAACTAATGCATAAAAATAAATTTACTTCTGGGGGCCACTGAATTCTGTCCATTGACAAGAGAATATTTTATTAAGAATCTTTTATTCTTTTTTGTACATTCTGTCAGTCAGTTAAAATTGTATAGGTACTTCGGAACACGAATAAGGGAAAATCTCATCAAATCTCAAAATCAGAAGTCAGAAAAATATGTGTACGGGAGACCGGAGCTAAATGATACATTATTCTGTTTCCAATTTTTTGAATTTTTATTTGAATTAATTACTTAATAACAAATAGGGCAGTGAATTTATGGACATTTTAGATTTATACTTGAATATATTTATGTATAACAGTAAAATAACTGTTGAAATTGCATTTAAATTTATTTTTCTTGAAATTTCTATAAAAATAATTACTTATTCTTATCGTAATTTAAAAAAAAAACAGATTATAAAATGCGAAACGTGTAGAAGCCTAGTAAATGACCGCATACTTTTAATAAGAATTGAACTTATTAATGTTTTTTCAATACGCGTAACTAAAAATATTGGATATTAAAAGTGAAATTATAATCCATTTATAAACATATACCTCATATTTTTAAATTTACAATTGACATTTCTTTGCCTAATAGTCTTTGCCCGGTCATTCATTGGTATGCGGTCAATTTCTGGTTCGTTTACCCTACGCCAAAATATACTTTGGCCCTTCCTCTTTAATATATAGTAAGCGAAAACTTGAGAAAATACATAGAAAATGAATAAAATATGTTATTTGGAGGATCAATTTGGATGTACAAAACTATTTACTTGTTCTCTACATAAACGAAAACAGTTAAAAAATGGTTGTTATCGTCAAGCTACACAGACGTACGCTGGATCGTAATAAAGAATTGAACAATAAACGTCACATATCTCGCTCAAATGGAGCTACATATATGTAAACGGTGCCGAGATAATTCGTCTGTATCAACCTGCCCCTGTATCAACTAATTTCAAACACCCTGCTGGAACTGCCAGTTACAACCGCATTGAATTTTGAACTGGATCTATCTGGTTCAATGCGGTACTACCTGGATTTTCAAGCAGTGATTTTTGGTAGTTCAAAAAAAGAATCTGGTTCAATGCGGATATCCAGATCGATGGATGAAACAGGATTTTTCAGGTCTAAAATTTGCCAGTTTCTATCAGGAATTGCCATTTGTAAAAACCCGGAAGGTTAGTATCTGAAATTGCGGATCAAAAATCTTATGGATTCAATCTGGAAATGCCACAAATTCTTACGAGCCCGTCGCGAACCAAAAGGGCAGAGAAAATAATTCACGGGATGCATATGGGGTTCGAAGAAAAAAATTTAACCCGGTTTCCAATGGATTGGCGGATAGAAAATTAATGCGATTCCTTCCGGTTTTATGAAATTCATACTTTAAAATAATTGATTTGTTTCGAACACCGCTAGGTGGCCGCGATACTGGTAACTCCTCTCGCGGCAGCGATGTGCGCCGCGAGACATAAGATCGGAGCCGCGAGCTAACGCGGCAGGTCATTCCGTGATCAAGACTTCGATGCAAGATTGACCCCATAAAAAACTTCAGAAAGTAAAAAAAAAACGCCAAGTACATGAAATAAAAAAAAACACAAAAATAGAAAATAATAACAATTACAAAGTAAAAAAGATGTGAAATCAAAATGAGCTGCAAGTATATAAATATGCTTTCTCGTAGCGTCCAAAGGCAACACTGTGTGTAACATAATAAAAGACAAAAATAGATGTCTGCGGTCTGGAAGTCAAATACTTGGCGTGGCCAGGCAAGGTCAGGTCAAGGTGCCGCTGAATAGGAATTATTTAAAAAACGCAAAATAATGAAAGTGTATTCATATTGTCAGAGTTTTAAATTGACAAATTATGTGAAAGCTTGTGAGAAGAAAGGTGTTGGTGTCGATGAATGATCTTACAATTATTTTAAAACGCAATATAATGAATATGTACTCATATTGTCAGAGTTTTGAATTTAGGGATGCCGATCTTTCCCGTAGAATCGATTTTTCGATTCAATCCAGATCGTTGTGCAAAGAATCGATTCGTAAAAAAATCGGAACCTAAAAAATCGATTCTGTCGAGATCGATTCATTATAATAAAAGAATATAAAGGCCGGTATTTATAGTCGTTACTTATTCTTAAGCAAACTTAGAGCATATAAACATGGAGGAAGCTGCAAGAGGAGAAAATGTAAACAGCGATAGAAAGAAAAAGATATACATTGGGGACACCCCCTCTCTTTCTAGCGCCAGGGGCGGCAGTGTATTTTTTTAATGTTAGAAAGAGAGGGGGTGTCCCCAATGTATATATTTTTCTTTCTATTGCCATCTACATATTCACCTATTACATGCTTCCTCCATGTTTATATGCTCTAAGTAAGCAAATGCTTAAGGGGGTAGACACGTCACGTGACACGGGCGATGCACCGTGCTGCAATACCGACAATTTAACCTGAAACATGGGTTTGGGATTTTTCGTTTTTCGTCCTTATATGAGCAGATTTTGGGCTGGGCGAGGTCTCATTCGAAAGAGGAAGATTCAATGCGGAGCGCTCTGCTCACCGTTTCAGTCACAAAACTCGTTTAGTGACCTAAAAATACTTAATTAGGTAAACACGCCACGTGACACGGGTAATGCAGCGCGCTGCATACCGACACAATCTGGCCCGAAATATGGGTCTGGGATATTACGTTGTTTGTTCTTATATGAGGAGATTTTGGGCTGGGCGAGGTCTCATTCGAAAGAGGAAGGTTCAGTGCAGCGCGCTCTGGTCATCTATGTATACAAAGAAAAAAATGTATTAAATAATATTAAGCAGATTTATTTTTATACAAATAAATATTTCAATACGAATAAATATTTTATTCAAAATACTTGGCGCTGCGAAACCGAAAGAAATGTTAATTGTCTTAGTATTAGTAATTTACAATAACTCCCTTACAATCTAAAATACATAAACATATACATACACATATTAGAAACGCAGCAAATTTATTCTACATATATTTAATTCTAATATCATACGTAGCATATGCACACGCACACATACGCACATGCACGAACGCACGCCCAAGAAAGAAAGAAAAAGATTTAATGCAATTTATACATATTTATTCAGTTTAGCAACACCAGTTCGGGGCGCAGCGCCAAGTACTTTGAATAAAATATTTATTCGTATTGAAATATTTATTTGTATAAAAATAAATCTGCTTAATATTATTTAATACATTTTTTTCTTTGTATACATAGCCATTGTTATAAGTGGCGCAATTTTTTTATATCATTAATTTTGTAAAGCTATTAATTTATTTACGACAATGTTTTTAAATGGGATTCTTTTTGATGCATTAATTAAAATGTCCACGATATCAGTAATGGAATGTATGAACACAGCATTTTAGTTGTGTATATGAAGTTGTGTCATCTTGAGCGCAGTTGGAAAGCTCCGTTATGTACTTGCAGCTCATTTTGATTTCACATATTTTTTATATTTATTATTATTACTATCTATTTTTTGTGTCGTTTTTTATTTCATGTACTTGGCGTAATTTTTTTACTTTAAGTAATGACTTGGGATAATTTTTAATATTAAATTTAAAAATTATTCGATTATCTATATACTATATTTAAACATGTCGCAATTCAAATTTCGGTAACATATCTTGTGTTTGAGACTGCATTTTGATTGCAATTCAATGGCACAACGATACATATTTGTAAAAACACGTGGCATCTCAAATTTTGAAAACATCTTATTTAACACTCGCCAGGTTATAACCTGACTGTAATCTGTCAAAATTTTGAGTAGATTGCATAGTGAAGGTAGCGTTTGACGAACGAAACATGTGTTAGTTTCTGTTGGCTCAAGGTGTGTGTAATGCGTACCGAGAGTCGACGAACGAAACATGTGTTAGCCTTTCTTTTGGCTGAAGGTGTGTGTGTAACGCGTATATACGTATTATGTTGATGAAAATTTTGACTGGAGAATCAGAAGAAGAAAAAAAATCTTACCGTTTTCGACAGATTCATGAAACGATATTACGACATCTCTGTCATGCGTGCACCGATTTTATTCAAATTTGTCTTATTCGAAAGCTTATATGCGGTTTACATAAGAAAAGTGCCTTTAAATTTAGAAAATATTGCAGGCGTGATGAGATAATTAATGAAATAAGTTTCAGGTTAGGATGGAATAGCCGGGGACGAGTAAATGATAGCGGTAGCGACAGTCGACATATACAGGGTGTCGATTCATGTACTTGGCGTCGAGACGCTGCCACGTCTCTAGATACGGCAGAAGGTTTTGGTATAGTAGGTTTAAGAATAAAATGATATTAAACACCAGCTCACGGTGTAAGTGACGGTTATTCGACGACTCCTTGATAATCTGAGTAAATTGGTCGAGGTACCATAGATGTGTCGCGAATACAAATAAAACCAGGTAGTAAAATGGCTTGGAAAAACTGATGAAGAAAAATCATCTGAATTTTAATCTACACTCCTAGATTGTATTTAGAAACAACTAAAAATTTGAGTCAATTTCATTCAGAAATATGTGTGTTTGAATTTGCATTTACAATATGCAAATCTGTGTAAGTACTGGTAGCAAAATAACTTGAAAAGACCAATAGATTCCATTTTGGTTTGGATCTGGATTTCCAGATAGAACCAGCTTAAAAAATTAACAAAGTTACTCAAGAACTTTACTAGTAATAAGTGAGTTACTTCATGTAAATCCGAGCAGATCCGATAACAAATTGTTCTAGGAAATACAGATAGATACCATCAAGATTTTTACCTGCATATCCGATTTGAAACTGATAGAAAATATTTCCTCTGGTTCAATCTGCAATTTACGAGAAGAAAACCGCATCAATCCGGATTTAAAAATTTTTAATGAGGTTCTAACTGGCAGTTCCAGCAGGGGCAGTAAAAAGTTATCAAATTCTCTTGTTTATTTCCTTCAATATTTCTCAGACCATTATCATTTTGATCAACAGACGCGGTCGCGTCTGCAAGCTAATTCCCCTTCCCCTCTACCCATAGGCACACTGAGCGACCACGTATCTATACACGAAAGATAGCAAAATTGACAGGTCGTCGGAGCTATTTTAGCCTTATTATCTTATTTTATGACATAGTGCCGGTGTTTTTACATGATTAAGCGAATCATTTTTTTTTTTCGAATCCATATGTCGTTTTACTTAATGTATGAAGCTATTTGTCTAAATGATATAAGATTTATTCTGAATTAATAGTTATCAAAATGATACTTTTAGGATTAAGAGGTATGACGTCACGTTGTTCTTCTCCACTTGACGCCAGTAGATGTCGCCCCGAATGCGTAATTTATAGTGATCCTCTAGGTAGTGATAGGTAGATGTGGGCGCCGTTTTCTATTGGTCGACACCATTAGTGACCGAAACCGGAAGTAGGGAGAACAAGTAAACAAGTAGAAAAAGAAAGAGATACTGCTCGCACGTAATTGGTACGTGCCTTGCCCCACCACCGTTTATCTGCGTAATTTTTCCTATTGGGCAAAACAATAACATGTACCAATTGGATTCCACAACATTGAGCGAAATGTGGAATCAGCAGCAAACTTCATTTAATGCTGTCATTTTTTAACGTGCGAACTATTTATTGCTAATGCGTGCAGATTTTGTAAGTATGAATATTTATGAGACAAAATTTAGGATAAAGCTAACTCGTCAATGCACGAGTGAAAAATATTTCCGAATGTACATGAGTGGAGTTCCAGGAGTCACTGTTTTATTTATATTTTTCTGCTTAGTATAAAAATGCCTGGCTGCTGCGCGGATTATTGCACTAATTCAGATAAAAAGGGGTATAAAATGTGCAGAATTCCACAATGCAATAAGAGGAGAAAAATTTGGATAGAAAATGTTAATCGCGCCGATTGGATAGCTGGTCCTCATGCAGCCTTATGTGAAGTAAGTAAAGTATTTAACCTAACATATTTTAATTTGTATCAAGAACGACAGAAGGAAATGGTACAACTTCAGTTTTCTCGGTTATTTCAAAATGTGCCCGCCAATTTGCGACTTCCGCTTTAGGCCAAAATGGTGGACACATCTGCCGATCACTACCTAGAGGATCACTATATAGTAATTTATAAATGTCACTTGGCTGTCATTCAATCATAACCTGTTAGTTGTTAACATTTTTGAAATGTCACGATGGTAAAGAAGATCTCGCGCGATAGCGGCGGGGCGTGATCGGCGATACATTTGCTTGGTACGTTGAGGGCTCGCTCTTATATGTATACTAATTTCAATTCAAGAACATCGAGGAACAATTGGATTTGTTGCGACAGCAAATTGAAAACGTAGCGGCTTGATCGACTTCTTACAAGACACAGAAACTGAAAGATATACGTATAATAATAATCTATTACGTATATACGTATAATACGTCATGTATTATACGGGGGACATCATGATGACTCCCTCTCTCTTTCTAACATAAAAAAAAACGCTGGTGGGAGAAAGAGGGTGTCCCACATGTATATCTTTCTCTTTCTATCGCCGTCTACTTTCTGTCGTTTTCGTAAAACCGCGAGTGAGTGATTTCAAGTCGTTTGAGTTTGTGGTTATGGGTTATATTTATTGATTATTGCTGATTGGGTACAATTTTCACTTCCTCGGGGTTATTTGGTTATAAAGGAATCATGTTGTTATCCGAACTACGCATGCCTGCAAAGTTTCAAGAGAATTTGATTGGTGAAATTGGTTTAAATTTGAGTTTGCAGATATGTAGCAGACGTACAAGAGGCAAACAGAGGAACCGAAACTGAATAAATTCGTTTAAAAAATAAGATTTATTTTCATTTTTGACGATACAAAAAAAGAATATACACATTTTTAGCGTTTTTGGACCTTTCGTTTGATTAATTTTGTCATTGTCAATACATTTCTATGCTGATGTACCATCACGAATCTTGTAAGAATATGAACCGATTTGAGGATGAAGACCGTTATGAAATAGGGCACTTATATAGTAATTGATAACATATTATGAAAAAAGTGATGAAACCTCCCCCCCCCCCCCCCCAATAAACATGACTCATGTATGAAAGAAGCTAATTCCCTTTACTTCACGAAAAAAGTTCTCACGCAAACATTGTGAAATCAACTTTGCTAATTCCAATTGTATTCTCGTTCTCCGTTCGAACACTGATTCCTCTGTCACTTTTTATACTTGACATTCCTTTATTGGCCACAAATCAGTTCAGTTTAAGGAATTAGCGGGCGAGAGGCCTGTAGTTGACACAAAAACTTTTATAAGAGGAACATCTTCTGTTAAAAATGTCGTATGAAAATCGTTTTACGATGGAAAATAATAAAATCTTGGTAGAGAATAATTTAAACGAATCAAAGTCGGTAATAGATTAATAGCACATTCGGCAACCTGCACTAGTGCGCATTAAGTCCGAATACGCTGTAAGAGAGATGCGGAGAATATGAAAACATTTTGTTTTAAGTCGACTTCATAGTTTTTTTCTTATACAACGCCCGTTAATTCCTTAAAACCGAAGCTGAAAATCTGAGCACTGAACTGATTTGTGGCCAATAAAGGAATGTCAAGTATAAAAAGTGACAGAGGAATCAGTGTTCGAACGGAGAACGAGAATACAATTGGAATTAGCAAAGTTGATTTCACAATCTTTGCGTGAGAACTTTTTTCGTGAATTAAAGGGAATAAGCTTCTTTCATACATGAGTCATGTTTATTTTTGGGGGGGGGGGGGGGGGTAAAACTATCACTACCAATATCTCACACGATGGCCACTACCACGATCATCTTCACCACCTACTAATACCAATCTTTTAACCCTCAGAGCGGTGCTCGTGATTAAACGTAGTGATCCTCTAGGTAGTGATCGGCAGATGTGTCCACCATTTTGGCCTAAACCGGAAGTCGCAAATTGGCGGGCACATTTTGAAATAACCGAGAAAACTGAAGTTGTACTATTTCCTTCTGCCGTTCTTGATACAAATTAAAACATGTTAGGTTAAATACATTAGACTGTTTCTAGATCTCTATGGAGCACGTAGGGTTGTATCGAATATTATAAATTATTATTATTATTATTATAATTATTAATATTACACTAAGCAGAAAATATGAGATAAAAATATAGATAAAACAGTGAGTCCTGGAACTCCACTCATGTACATTCGGAAATATTTTTCACTCGTGCATTGACGAGTTAGCTTTATCCTAAATTTTGTCTCATAAATATTCATACTTACAAAATCTGCACGCATTAGCAATAGTTCGCACGTTCAAAAATGACAACATTAAATGAAGTTTGCTGCTGATTCCACATTTCGCTCAATGTTGTGGAATCCAATTGGTAGATGTTATTGTTTTGCCCAATAGGAAAAATTACGCAGATAAACGGTGGTGGGGCAAGGCACGTACCAATTACGTGCGAGCAGTATCTCTTTCTTTTTCTACTTGTTTACTTGTTCTCTCTACTTCCGGCTTCGGTCACTAATGGTGTCGACCAATAGAAAACGGCGGCCACATCTGCCTATCACTACCTAGAGGATCACTAGTTAAACGATAAACGGGGCGACGACCTGTTGGGTATGACACGTTCCCCCATAGAGGGCGCGCCGCGGGGCACGCAGCGCGCGACCGGCAGTGCCTCGCATGGAGGGCCAGTGACTACTTCATGGCGACGAGCCAGTTATAAGTTACATGTTATATGAACATGGCGGCCAACGTGGTTTACTGTTTTACTGTTTCCCTTTCATTAGTCAGATGAATATGTTTAGTCTTGTATGTGATACCATAGATATTAAAATGTTTATAACTAACGCCATGTGGCTTCATTATACGAATCCAACAACTGGCGCTGCGGACAATTAATTTGTGGAAAAATCTGTGTTTCTGTGCTACCGATTCCTACTACGAATCACAATGGCGGACACGGCGAAGAGCATCCAAGTCCTCACGGCGGGTATCAACAGCCTGCTGCAACTTCAGCTTCGCAAATATGGCGCTCAGGATGTTGCTGGACCTTCAACTCAGCAGCAAGACGCACCGCATCCTAACCTGTACAATCGACTCTCTCTACACATCGAGAAGTACGTCTTCGGTTATGGCGATGAAATATATCCTTTCGAAAAATGGCTATGACGCCACCAATACACCATTGTCACGAAAGCGGAACCTCTTCCTCCGGAGATGCAAACACGATTGGTGTTAGAAAACCTGGTGTTCCGCGTTGCATCAAGGCGCGGAAGAGGTTTCTTCGGTTTTATTAAAAAAGAGAAATCCTGATTTATTATCAAGCAATCCTCGAATCCGTACATCTGCGATGCACATTTTTCTAAACGGTTTGGCCGTTACACGGGCCAATTAGTTACGACAATCAAGCTGTAAACCGTCAACCCAACGCCAAGGTAGGCCTGCTTTTCTGGCAGCCTCATGGACTACTCCAAAAGGGTCGCTGGTCAACGCGCCCTCACGTGCATCCCAGATGTGGGGTGTTTTTGCGCTTTCGCGCCGTCCTACGCAGGCAAGTAGGAAATATCTTGCCGCCAAAATTCCGACCATCACGACTCCCACAAAATCTGGCTCTTTCCTGGAAAAAACGCGCCAAGGGCGCAGGGAATAGGTGGCGCGATTTGTGCTAGGGAATTTATCTGATTGGTTGATACCAACACTACGTTGGCCAATCGGGTTAAAACAGCCACTGCCGGACTCTTCTTCATATATCGGAGGAGTCCGCAAAATCAGCCTTAAAACATCAGCTTCCGTCAGCGCAGTACTTGTTATTCACAAATCATTGTTTAAATCTGTTATACCTGTTAATTGATTTTAAATATACCAGTTCACTGTTTCCTTATATTCTGCAGTCAATTTACTAGTCCTACTTCAGTAAAAAGAGTAGGGATCCACGTAATTTCGGTGTCAATAAAAATCGTAACGGAGATTTACGACCTCCGTTGACTCGACACTCCTGGAATAAATAGAATTAGAGAGGTTAACTGACCACGTGGCCCCCCAGGATACAGCAAAAATACCTAAGAAAGAACTGCTGGAAATTCTCAAAAATCAGTTCCGAGACAAAACATCTCTTACACGCAAACGCATAGAGGTATTAAATTTCCGTTACAATAAATCTGTTCCGATCGCGGAACACATAGACCGCATCAATCGTAATGCTGCGGAATTCGAACGGGCGAATTTATCCGACGACAATTTGAGGGTACTACTGCTTCTGCAGTTTTTTTGTTTCTCCAGCGACAACGACGTGGTGAAGAAAATTGCACTACGCGTCGTGAAAAAAAATCCGAATGCTTCGTTGAAGGAAGTAACAGCGGAACTCGAGGCCCATCTTAACGTCACTTCCGGCATGAAGACCCTCGAAAATCCCATCCACGATGTACCAAAGCCAACCGTCAACACCGTAGTCCACACCAAAGTGAAGAATAAATCGCGTGAGGAAGCTAAGAATAAACTGCGCGAGGAATTTAGGAATAAACCGCGTGAGGAGGCAAAAACTGCAAATCCGTCTGTGTACGGAAAGTGCTACGGTTTGTGCGCACAGGTTGCGGTGGTGCACATCTTCGTGCAAAATGCAGCTTCCGCGACGTGTTCTGCCACAAGTGCGGGAAGGAAGGCTACATTAGCAAAGTGTGTCGGTCCGGACCAAAAAAAGGGGAAGATCTTGCGAAGAGTGGAAGTTTGGTCGCGTAATCGATTACAGCGGTCGGTAGAGGGCGTAGGATCTATTTATCGACCTCAATCGTCGGGAAAACAGTGCGTTTCCAATACGACAGTGGTTCTGACATTACCATTGTCGGCAAAGATGAGTGGATTCGGTTGGTATCACCGAAACTCTCGTCGAGTGAGACGGTGGAGCACGCCGGCGGAAACGAATTCAGAATCCTCGGTAAGTTTCGTGCGGTGATTCGGGTTCTCGGGCGCAAAAAGGAAGTCGTGGCTACTCGGAACGACGTAAATCTGTTGGTCTCAACGCCATCGATAACTTGAGTTTGTGATTCGTTCCACTCGGTGAATTACGTGATTCGGACACTGTTTCTTGTGCTAATGCGAAACCGAATGTCGTATCGTGTCCGTCCGACCATCGTCCTGCAAACTCGCGCGCGCGTAGCGGACGGTCGAGTCCCGGAATCGGAACGTTGCTGCGTCACCGCCAAATCTTCGGGAAGATATCCTCAAGTCTTTCCCCAGTCTGTTTTCCGTGGAACCTGGTTTGTGCCACGACTTTTGGGCGAGCTTCCACATTACAGAAGATGCCAGACCGGTGCAGCTTCCCTGTCGCCCAATTCCATATGCCATGGAGGCAATACTCGAGAAGGAATTGCAACGATTGGAATCCAGCGGTATAATCGAGCGTGTGACATCCTCTAGCTGGACAACGCCGATCGTAATTGTGAAGAAGGGCGAGGAAAAAATTCGCCTATGCGCGGACTATCGACGGGAGTGAATCAGGCACTTATCAACAACCGCCAATCCTTACCGAGTGTGGAAAGTATTTTCACGAAACTCAACGGGAATCGAGTTTTCAGCTTGCTCGACTTGAGCGACGCTTTCTTTCAAATTGAAATTGCTGACGAACACCGCGAAACAACTACGATCACCGCGCCGAAGGGTCTCTTCAAATTCAAGAGGCTGCCTTTCGAAATTAAAACAGCCCCTGCCATATTTCAGCAGGCAATAGATGGTTCCCTCACAGGACTGGAAGGCGTACACGCATATATCGATGACGTGGTCGTAATGGGCTCCAATTAAGAGGAATAAGACCAGCGGCTCCATGAAACGCTTTAACGGCTCCAAGAAAGGTCGTCAATGCAAAGGGAATCTCAGCCGACCCACAAGCCACCCGATTCATTGCAAACATGCCGACGCCTTCAACAGTTTCCGAGGTACAAAGCTTCTTAGGCATTGCCAATCACTACGGAAAATTCATTCCAAGCCTGCACCAATTGAAACGTTCGTTAGAAGAGCTCACGCGCAAGAATCGTTCTTGGAGTTGGGATCGCGAACACCAGGCGGCGTTCGAGGCGATCAAAGAAGTCATGCTCAGCCATATTTTGCTCAGCCTCTGCTTCTGGAGCATTATGATCTTCCCAAGAAGCTGGTTGTGGCCGCGGATGCATGCTCCACAGGCATTGGCTGCGTTCTAATACAGCGTCATCCGGACGGTCACGAGTGCGCTGTGTATTACATGGTACAGAGTCCAACGGACGCACAACGCAATTATTCACAACTGGAGAAGGAGGCACTCGATTTAGTTACCGCAGTCGAGCGGTTCCATAAATTCGTGTGGGGCCGCAAATTCATTCTCCAGACAGACCATAAGCATCTAGTCGCTTTACTCCAGGCGGGAAACATCAAAGGACTCAAGGCGACAACGGCAGCGCGGCTCAAGCGATTGGCTATAAGGCTGCTGGGATACGAATTTCAAATTGAGTACGTTCCGACTCAGGAATTCGGACAAGGTGACGCGTTGTCTCGCCTAGTCGAGAAATTTCGTCGGGACAATATTGGAGAGCTGCATGTGGCCACAATCAGGACAGATAAGTGGCGGTTCATACAAAGTCCAACTGCCGCGGTGCGCCTCAGAATCTCCTCTACAGTAATTCCTCGTTTGGAGCCCGTTTCCACCACGCGTTAGGAGCCCGGCGACTATCCCCACCATTTCTTGGAATCATTCGGCCGAGACTGGGGAATCCGGGAACGGGCGAGAGGCTCTTTCGTTTCCTCTCACTCGCTCATTAAGTTTTCTCACTCGCGCCAGTGGCCGCGCGGAATAGTGTCCAGTCGCGTTAGGAGCCCGCCGCCAGCCCCGTTCGTCGGGCTCCTAACGAGGATTTACTGTATAGCAGTATTTAAACCATGCAAGATGGAGTGAACTTCAATACTTTCACCGAAAAACACCGTGCAGGTCACAGGGGGGCGGAACAGTCGAGGGAAGGTGCAGACCATGTTTGATTCAATGGGATCACTGTAAGGAATTTTTGCTATAGGTAGGCCTTGAGGTCACAAATTATATACGTTCGCAACCGTGGGGACCTACCCATGTGGTGTGCCAGCAGCAAGCGACGCACTGGGAGAAAAACGGTCACCCATCTTTCCCCGATATGCGCCCCGCGACGTTTGTTGATCTTTAGTGATCGGACGAGAACCGGTGCTTTTATCACGGCCAATGCCGCTGGCTCACAATCAGGACAGTCCAATGTGAACTGGAGGGAATCAGGAATTCCTCCATCGATTTCTACGGGCAAAAGTTGCGGGACGGCTTGAAGACGGCAACCGCCGAAAATACATGTCTTTGCGCTGTCATAAAGGTCATCGCGACCGGCTGGAAGTCGGTCGAAGACTCGGAGGAGGCCACATTCTACAAAAGTCGAAAAGACAACTTTTTTTTCAAAATGATTTATTATCAGGTCGTATAACATATGTAATGGGATATGTGCGTAGAAAGAACATATAAAAAAACTCAAACAAGATAGCATAATATGCATAGAAGAATCAAAATGTTCGAGTGGTATCGAAACTCTTGGATATAACGCTCGCTATATATATATAAAACTGCATATATATATACTGTTGCGAGCACCCTATGGATAGAATCCATGGTCCGCTGGTGCCCGCAACGAAGACAAGAGGACAGCGACATCAGATCGATCGCCTGCCAAGCTGTCAGCCAAGAGTCAGACGCCATTGCGAATAGACATACCGATACTTCTATTGCGATACTTATTGCTGTATATTAGAGATGGTATTTCAGTTACTGTTATCCTGGTTAATGTTACATTCCATCTGTTGTACATTAATCTTCCATTATGCCAAACCCAAAACGTAACAATACCTTTGATTACTATAAACAAAGATTTGTTAGGAGATTAGAAAAAATAACAAAATATTTAACAGTTCAATACACTTGGTAAAGAGGTAACGCCAGTGTTTAACTCAAATAGCTTTGTGAGGTCGCTGGTAAAAATGTTAAAAAGGATTAGTGAGTTGACCGTTCCCTGCTGCAGTCCCTCCGAGATCACGAATTCCTTGGAAGAGGTATTTATACCATCCCACGTAACAAACGTTTTGCCCTTAATCATATCCCAGATCATGAGTGTGAGCCACTTAGGGAATTTCATCTTTTGAAGCTTAAACAGTAACCTATCGAGCCAGACAGAATCGAAGGCCTTCTTCAAGTTGAGCAAGGACGCACCAACAAGTTGGCTGTTGCCAACCTGTGAGTTCAGGTCGGCTAGGAGTTTATGAATTGCGTGGACAGTAAAGTGCTGATTTTTAAAACCAAAGCGGTAGTCAGGGATAATGTTATTTTCCTCGCAAAACGATACAATTTTGTCGTTTATAATTGATTCGTAAACCTTGCTGAGGCTGGGGGTAAAGCTTTTCGGGCGATAGCTTGAGGGGTCATGGGGTTGTTTGTTCTTTTTTTTCAAGACTTGAAGCACTTTAGTTTTTTTCCCAACAGAGGGAAAATAATTGTGATTCAAGGCGTTGTTGAACAGAACAGTCAGGTCTTTTGACATTTTGCTGGGAAGATGTTTTAGCACTGGAGAGGGGGGGGGGGGGCGGAGGTATTATCCAAACCACACGAAGTTTTGTTGGGGAGATTTTTTAATATGTAACCGATTGAGAGAACGTAACGGAATGTTCCTTCAGATTGGTGAATTCAGCTCTGAACTCTTCTGCTGCCTTATCAACCATTTGCTTGATATAAGTATCGGAGTTGAGGTGGCAAGGAGAGTTTATAGATTCGTAGAAAGCCCCAATTAGGTTAAGTTTACCTGGAGAGTCAGTGAAATTATAACTATTGTTAGACTTAGGGGCATTAGAAGTGTTGCAACCGCTTCTAAGGATAATAGGTCTATTATCAGGGCTGATGTGGAGATCTTTAACCCCATCAAGCTGTTTAGGCCTAAATATGGCATTGATTTTTGGAAAGAAGGGTTCCGGTTTGCGGTGGTCAATTGTTTTAATCAAGTTTGTCCAGAATTTTTCTATCGTCGACCTGAACTCAATTTGAAGCTCCTTGACGACCAGTTTGAGCGAACTTTTAGTCAGTACTATGGATGGAAGTCTAGAATAAGGGTCCAAGACATGGGGGTGAAGCAGCAGGGAGATCAAGCGAGGTTTGCGCATTTGGAGATTTCTGATTTTATGATTAACGTACTGCAGTGTAGTATTATTGGTGGCTATTTTTGGCACTATTGCAGAGATGGCTTCATTAATTAGTGTACTATTAATCTTTTGCAGATTGGCGTCAATTTCAGGGATAGATAAATTACGGTTTTCAGGAATGATAGTATTATCAAGTTCAGCCAGTATTTTAGTGAATTTACACCATTTGGTGGCCTTGTAATCAAACCGGTATATAGCCGGTGTACCATTAATGACACTTATGCTGTCATTGCCCAGATTGAATTTGAACAAAATGGTAGAGTGGTCGCTATCATATGGCAGTGTTATCGCTCTACCATTTATCTCGTTGGTGCGGTTCAGTCTCGCATCCACGAGGCAGATGTCCAAAAAGGTCGGGGCAGATTTGAAAGTGAGTGCTGAAGGTGTGATAACTCTTACTTTGAATCTGTCCTCTTGGTCTAGTTCCCAACGATCTAGGTATGTCGAAAAGACAACCTTTGCGTCGTGGATGGCACAGTACTTTTTCTAATCTGCTAGCAGTAATAGAGTAGCCATTCCGAATACGATGCAAGCTGGATTCTTCCAGCACTTCACAAGGGTCATTCAGCTATCCGTAGGATGAAACAGCTTGCACGGCAGTATGTTTTTTGGCCTAAAATTGCGAATGACATCGAACGCATTGTGCGTCCGTGCGATGCGCGCGCGTCCACACAGAAGCTTCCAACGAAGGTACCTCTAAGCCCGTGGCCAATGCCCACGAAGCCGTTGGAATGCTCCGCAAAGCGAACGTGTGACCTCTACAGGGAATTCTTCAGCCGGTATGGGCCACCGGATATTCTCATTTCCGACCATGGAACACAGTTCACGTCCGAACTGTTGTAATGGTCCGTCCTCTGCAAGGAGATGCATATTTCGCACCTATTCTCTCCGGTAAACCATCCCCAATCTAATGGACAGGCTGAGAGGATGGTCGACACCATCAAGAGGGTCATCGCCAAGAATCTGGCTGATTGGAAGATAGAACTCTTCCGATTTTCTTCAATCATACCGCTACACTCTATGCTCTTCTGCTCCAGACGACAAATCACCTGCCAAACTCCTGTTTCGACGCCGGATGAAAAGGGTGGATACATCGTCATGCGATAGACAACGAAAAAGAATGGAGGCGCAATTCAATGTACACCATGGGGCGAGAAGAAGATACCTCACGATTGGGGATCGTGTGATGGTGGTACTACAAAAAGGCAAAAGGGCTGCGGGGAATATATGGAAGAAAATCTCGACGATGAGATACGCCATACTCCTGGACAACGGCAAGGTTGTCGAACAACATGTCAACCACATCTGGAGGGGCAGCTCGAATCCTTCATCGCCGCCTTATGGAGAAGATGACGACTGGCTGTTTTTTGAGCCAACTCTGATTACAGGTCCAGCCAGCACCAACCCGAACGACTGCCAAAACGCGGAAAGGACCCGCAGCAGCCCCATCCCGAGAAGGTAATGGTTCCCATCACAGGGACCCGGAAACCACGGAGGACCATCGGACCCCGCAGAAACCCGCTTGGGTTCGAGCACCGCTCATGACACTAGTCCTGGACCCCAGCGCTGCTTCCTACATCAGCTGGTGACTTTCCTAACGAGGAGGGTGTTGGGTACGGCACGTTCCTCCATATAGGGCGCGCTGCGGGGCACGCAGCGCACGACCGGCAGCGCCTTGCACGGAGGGTCAGTGCCTACTTTATGGCGACGAGCCAGTTATAAGTTACATGTTACATGCAGGGCCGTATTAACAAATTTTTGGCGCCCTAGCCTCCGAGAGTGCACTTTCTCCAGATTGAAATTTTTGTCTCCGATATTGAAAAGAAAAAATTATTTCGACGTATTTGATTCTTAAGCGCCCTTGGGTCACGGGCGCCCCTGGGCTATAGCCCAGGTTAGTCCATTGGTAAATGTGGCCCTGGTTACATGCGTCTGGCGGCCAACGTGGTTTACTGTTTTACTGTGTCCCTTTCATTAGTCAGATGAATATGTTTAGTCTTGTATGTGATACCATAGATATTAAAGTATTTATAACTAACGCCGTGTGGCTTCATTATACGAACCCAACACGACCGAAGAGTACAATTCGTCTAATTAATTTATCGAATCGAGAGTTAGTTTAGTGGGGGCAAAGTTTCATCACGACCCCAGAAGCCACGAAACTTCCCTCCCGCGAGAGTTAGTCGTGGCAAATTTTTACACCAACGTAGACGTCGCAGAAAAGAGGCGTCTCTCGCCTGTCGAGTTCGTGGAAGTCTCGATCAATTCGTAATTAAAGCAGCGAACGGGAACTTCGATATCGCACGGCGGAACAGCCTTCGTGGAAGCTGTTTGCGCGCGTAACACGGTAAAGAATTCATTAGCGGGATCCCCAGGCCGAAATGAAAATCACGGCGAAACTTCTAGTAAATTTCTAAAACGCCCGGTAACCGTTCCCGTGTTTTCCTTCAATTAACCGAAAACGACCACGTTAGGCCGCTGGATAATTGATAGAGGCGCATTAATCTTACAACGAACGATCGCCACCCATTCACCTTCGAATTATCAATGCTCCAATTTTCCCAGAGTGACCGCAGCATTTATAAGTCCTCTGCCTTGGCTTTGAGAATTATAAAAGAAAGTACATCACTCGAGTTGTTAAAATTGAAAATTACTTTCACTTGGGCTAAATTATGCAGTAAGCCACTAACCCTCAATGATCTGAGATTATTGAGTAAATTTAGTTTGAAGACTTTAATTGTTACAGAAATGTAGCTTCATTTCTATTGAGTATATTTTATTTCTTGTTATTATTTTACAATTTTTTTAATGGGTTATTTTATACTGAATAGTAGGTATAATTAATATTATTTTAAATTTTCTGTTGTTTTCGTTTTTAAGCCTGAAATGGAACTATGACTTTGTAGCTTTAATAATTGTATAGAGTTGTTCTATGGGTTGGTAACTTTTTACAAAATGAATTTCACAAACTGGCGGGCTCCGTACTGTGTTTAATTAATTTCTTGTTATTTTGAGGGTTGGTAGGTTTCTGCATAAATTTTCCCAATTTTTACAGTGTTGATTTTTCGATGTGTGTTTAATAAAAGTAAGCATGCTTTTGGTTTCGTTTTTTGAAAACAATGCAGCCAGTATGAACTGAAATATTTCTGCATGTAATGTGAGAGGGAAAATTGATTTTTATAGTGTGAATGATTAGAGTTCAAACTTTCGAGTTTTTTTTCTAATAAGAAATCTACGAACTGCTGCCTGCGTAGGCGGAAAAATTTTGAGAATACTGTGTCATGGAAATTTGTGTCACTGGTAAAAACCGCTGAGTGCCCGCTGGACAGTTAACACAGTGCGATTTCAGAGTAAATTTGCCCTTCGTTATGTTTGTATTGCGTAAGGAAAAATCGAAACTTCCAGTCCGCGTAACAAGCTGTCATTTCAACCTCAACATTTGTCGTAATGGTGCTTCTAATTGTACTTCGCTGTACAACGGCGCTAACTTAGGTAGCAGTAATGAAATGCTCGATTAAAGTTTCTCCAATTGGATGAAGATTCATTGGAAATATTGTATCTACGGTACCTGAATATGTGGATTATAATTGTAAAACAAATTAATTGAGTTTTATTAAGTTTTTAGTCTGCGACAAATTTTGGGATATATTTTATGCGTGTAATTGGATAACGTAGAACAATATGAAAGTCAAAGACTCTGCTTAACAGAGAACTTTGGCCGTGGAAGAATGTCGAAAATTACTTCGGCGATGAAATGAATAATGACTGCGAAATTAGTATGTCCACAGTGTATCGATGAACAGAATTTTTCATTTCATCATAGCGCGAAGAAATTTTGCATTACCGCCGGGAAATATTACACGAATATGCTGTTATACGTTCCCTGCGACAGCGTGCTTCAATTAACATAATTAATATGTGTAATTAATACCTACTATGCATCGCATATGCATCTATAGCGCTTCGTATGCACTCCGTCGCAGAAGGACATTAAATACTCCTTGACGGTGGTAAATGCATCTCGATCTCATTAAGTTAAATGTCATTCCTGTTCTGTATATATAATATTCATCGAAATAATTAGTCGAGACAGATGACATGGATATTTATTGCAATTACTTTAAAGTGACAACAGGAAAACGAGCAGAGACACATTAAAATATTGAATTCAAAGGAAGAAAGTGATAGACTGATTAATATAAACTTTCAAAAATGTGTAACGGACAGTTTGAAATAAAAAAAAATTGGCTCCTTGTTTTAATTCTGTTTTAATTGAACAACCGCTATACACGAGAAAATAATGGAAACTTTGGTATCTATAACTAAAGGAATCCTTTGTACCTTTCTCTATAAATTGCATACATAATGAGAAAAATGAATTAGGCCAATGGAAGTATGAAGAAGAATTAAGTCGATAGGAATATTGGATTATTTTTCGCACGGCAAGCTTGCAATGGCTGGACAATCGTTTCAGTTCTCGCAGCTTGCGATGGCGCGAGGACAGAGAAATCTTCGTGAATTTTTTATCAGCAGCGTAATTTGCCTTTCTAATTTACTAAACGAACAGCTAATTTGGCACAGGATAATAACAGGGATGGAGCAAGAACGCGAGCTGTGGGAATGATAGAACAGAAGAAAAATTTAATATCACGTGTGAGATTAAATCTACAGATACGCATAGTATGTGTTATCGTGAAAGGAAATTGGTTTCGATTTTGTCGAAGGCAAAATTATTAAATTCCTCAACAGTGCAAAAACACAAACAAATAAATGGTGTAGATCGAATTCGAATACCCGGGGAGCTCATAATATTGTGCTTTTCAATGAGATCTCATAAAAGCCAGTGAAAGAAAAAGAAGGAAGAACATGAAATTTTTTTAGAAAATTTCTGAAATATGTAACTGAGGATATTGGGCTTTTTTACCAGAATAAATTTAGCCAGCATGTTGTCATTAATTGTAGCACAAATTTTTTCAATAAAATCAACACAATAGTGAATGAAGACAAATAGAACTGCAATTTTGGAGGAGTAACATTCAAAATTTCTAAAGTTCAAACAATTAAAAAGTTCAATACTTAAGATTGAACTAATCCTTGAGATCAGATTTGGGTATGAACCAAATAAAAAATTACTTAAATAACGAACTGACGAATAATTTTCTTAACTTTTATTCGTGACTCGAAATTATATTTAAATAAAAATTTAGCCCACTCTGTCTGAGACACTCTAAACCCAACACTAATCTCCTAAATAAATTTCACACTAAAACAGAAGAAACCATTAGAAAACCAATTACTAACAAGAATCTCCTTCCTCCCATCCGCTCAGAGGCAAATAAAACCGCATCAAGGATCCCACAAGTCCAAGAAATTAAAAAACGGCGCGTGCAAGCCGAGACTAACCTTTGCGACGCGCCCTGTCCGAAACAGAGCGTGGAGTGATTAATAAAGCAGAAGGGGGTGGGGGTTGCAGGAAATCACGAAGAAAAGCGGGGGAATGGGATCGTTGTCATAAATGCCTACAGGAGGTCCGCGTAACGACCGACAATTAAATCCTCGTCTTCGGTCGGGGCCCGCGGGGGTGGAGGCGTTGCATTATGTATACGAACCGTCGTGTCTGAAGAAACCGGAGGAAGAAGAACAAGAAGGGAGAGGAACGGTGGCGGACAGCCGAATGAATACGATATTGTTGCTATCCGCGGAACGCTGGCAAGTTTCGTTCCTTCGCAGCCACCCCCTCTTCGCCCTCCGGCTGCCCTCACAAATAGCAGTTTGACTCGACTATGGAATAAATTAGCCGTGCCAGAGCATCTCTACTGAACGATGGAAAGGGAGAGCCGCGTGTCAGAAAAAGTCAGAAAGATTCGGGGGAAGGGGGAGGGGGGCGCGCGAGTAGCGGCTGGGAGCCAAGGAGAAAGGAACCAACGGGGCAGAGGGGAATGGGGTGGTTGGAGGGAATGGTCGGTTATCAAGAAACAGGGGTACTTTGGCCCTTAGGCGGTCCTTAATAATAAATTCATATCTCTACGACCTCCTGCTCCCCGTCCAACTCCCTTCTTCTTCATCCTCGCGCGCAGCCACCCTTCCTCCTGCTCCACCCTTGCTCCAAAGTCGAGTCCCGCAACCAGAGCCACCCTTGGCCAGGGTTGAACCAAGCGGGGAAACTGTCCTCCTCTCGCTCAGACTACAAATCTCTTTTTTATGCCGCTTAATAAAACTCGTCTGACATATCTCTGACTTCTACCACTTAATTTCGACTCCCTCTGTCTATCGTCCCTTCCCACGCTCTTCTTCCGCCTTCATCCAGCGTCCTCCCTGTCCATCCCCGTACGTGTCGGTGCTCGTCGATTCTTTGCCTTCGATTCTTTTTATCCCCCCCCCCCCCTTCTCAGTTCGACGTTTGCGGAACATCCCTTTTGGGACCGGCCGTGGACCGCGGAGAGAGCTTATTCTAGCCCATTCCCTTTCTCCGCGTGCGACGGAATGAATTCGAATTCCTCTCGAGTCCCGGCATCCCTTTGTAACCGGTGCTTCGTCAGAGGAGGATCGATCCTGTCCTGCAGGATAAGGAACGAAGCGCGATAGACAAAGTTAACTGGGTGGAAAGGAAGCAGGGGACTCTGGTTCGTTTTAAACTGTATCGAAACTTTGTACCGGTCGTTCCGGAGAAAGTACTGGCAATAATAGTTGATAGACGTCGAGGGGGATAATTAATAGTGCGAAGTTACAGCCGACGTGATAATTTCACCCTGTTTACGTACAGGTGCGAAATGGGGAACAGGTGAGTTCAGTGGATGTAACCGATGGGCGAGCTAAAATGCTGCGTCAGAGCAACATCTGTATTTTGCGATATTCAAAGGATGCCGTATCTAATACCACCTAAACGATCCAGTCCAGTGTCCCAAACTTTGCGTACAAAACCAGATTTGTCCCACTGATCTTAGCGAGCTCTCTGCGTACACTCTTTTCGTATACTAGATACTGGAAACCTGGGTAGGGAAGGTAATCTTGCAACAGTGCACTGCTACTACCTTACTTCCCTGACTTTGTCTGGATGTACTTTTGCACCCACACATTCTGTACTGACCCTTCGGTCTATGGATTTTCACCTTTGACCTCGCAATCCCATCTTATTGCTGCATTGATGCACTGCTGGTGCGTGAAACGAAGGGTAGCTGTAATAACCGGATTTCTTCACTATTTTCTGATAGTTTAATGTAACATGTATGATTTTAATATACGATAACCCCTGCATTGTGGATAAATTAAAAAGAAAACTGAATAAAAGTGTATGTAGCTGCTATAAAATCTGCGAATTTTTATAAAATCGCATATTCATTCTAATGTCTTTACCAACGTATACTTACCAATGAATGCATACAACTCTCTGGTGGGTGGGTAAGCGAGTATAAGTCAGAATTATTAGATTTGCAGGAAGACACTTAGAATATTTATAGTGCTATGTAAGATCAGCTGTTAAATTTTGTACGTGAAAGTTGATAACACATACTTATGTTAAAAGAAACTTTTATTCTTAACTTCGATTCACAGAGAGAACAAAAAAGACACTGTTTAAGCTTGAGGTAAGATTTTACCAAAATTTTAGGAAAGTACATATGTACAGTTACCAGAGACTATACTCTATCGGTGGTTTAGTTTGTAACCTGCTACTAAACGATTACCACGTGAATGGAGTGCAAGAAACGGGGATGAACTTAGTTACAGAATCACTCCGAATCATGACTGTTAAAAGAGAGGCTGAATTAAATCACGGTCGAATGAACAAAGAAAGAATTCAGAGAGCTAAGCCTGAATAATTGCGAATGAGGTTCGCGGGAGTGTTTGCGAAACCGAGAATAATACCTTTATACATTTTGTTTCATGAAAGCGACCAATTAGTAAGTAATATTCGTGTCCTGGGGTAAAAACTCTCTGAGCTATTGTGTGACTTTTAAAAATCTCGCCAATTAGAAAGCAATTTCCCGGGAACACGCCGAGGATTTCCCTCTGGTATACTGGTCGGCATATTTACGCCCGTTTCCTTCTGCCCTTTTTCGCGTTAAACGATTTCTGCGTGTGTGTTTCCACTTAAACTCGGGCAAAAGTAAGCTTGGTTACAAATGCTTCTCCTTAAACTCTGTTTAGTGTTTAGAGCTCTAGTTTCTGTGTGCAATGCGTGTTTGGCTTTTCTCGAAACTTTGAACTCTAAGAAAATCTCTTCCCGATTTTTCTTTTAAGTATACTTGATAAATAAAAATAATTACATAATGAAATTAATTTACTTTGACCTGGAGTTCCATTCTGACACGTGGATTTAACCTGTGTACCAGATCTAAGTAGAGACTTACCGTACCAAAAATTTATAACTTCTGACTCTAATCTCCACTTGCGTTCAAATTCTCTTGCTCACTTACAAAAGGAGATCCACAAACCGGAAATTTAGAAAATTATGAAACTTTGGGGATATGTAGAGGATATACCTGTATATACAGGTATGTATTACACAATTTTTTTGTCCCCAAATTCACTCTAAGCGGGTGAAATTAACCCTGAAAATCCGTGTATTTTCAAATTTTGTTATAACTCGCGAACTGTAAAAGATGGAAAAAAAGTTTACAGACAAAAGTTACTTCTTTTAATTGGGACTATCATTTGATAACTTACAGTTTTTACAGCTCACGAGTTATAATACAAAATCGGAAAATAGCCGGATTTTCATTGATTATTTCATCTCCTTTAAGTTAATTTGGGCAGAAAAAAATATTATGTAATACATAATCTATATATTCTCTATATATCCCCAAAAATTCATAATTTTTTCAAATCTCCGGATTGTGGATCTTCTCCTTACAGTATATATGTATGTATCTTAATTGCGCTTCAATTGTAATACAGTTTGGAAAGAATATATTGCAGGTACTGGTCAACAGTTCCCTACAAGCTTTGCGTAATTTTGGAAATTAGACGAAAGCATTCATATTATTCTTCTGAAGTTTCATTACTCCGCTGCAATAACCTCGATTTCACGAGAGGAAATCAACTAATCTCCAGTGTCCAATGATTAATAGTTACTAATCATGATTAAAGTTATTAGCCGCGCTTTACCGGCCAAAATTAATGACGAGTTTCAAACGTGGATCCATAACGCATTTGATTATTCAACGTGGCTTTCAACGACAAGCTAATTTCGGCTTACCTTCTACGAGGTAATAGTTCCAAATTAGTGCTGTATCAATGGCTCGTCGAGTTGACCGTGTGGAATAAAATATTAACTAGCGTCACTAACATTCGTGTCGTAATCCAAAATTAAACGAGTCACCTTTTTCTATTGAAAAAACGCCTAAAACGTTGATGTTGTCCATGCAGGAACAACGACAGCTCGTTCATATTGACTATTGGGTGCAATCGGTTGACTTGCCTCGGTAATCAAAGCTGCGGGAGTTAGCTTTTCTGCTCCACAGTGTTTGCGATTGAGGGACCCACGTGTTCTATAGAATCTTCTACATTCATAATAACTATTAAAACCGTACAAGAATAATTGGTAAATCCCCGAGGTTGAATTTTATTCTTTCGGTAATCTTGGTTAATTTTGCAACAGAGTGCCGACTGAAGGACCACCCTCGTTAGGGAAAATATTCAATTTATTCAATTTATTCAAAACGTAATTAAACGAAATTAACAGTGTATAATAAGAGAACTGTGATATGGTATGTACGATGCTATGGACTCGTGAATATGGTCTATCTCTACTGAGTGTCAAGGTTGTTCTGATTTTTCTCTCGACCTCGTGACTCCTCGCAACCGCTCCACCCTCCTTCGTGGTGATCGGAAAATCGCCTTGCCCAATCAGCATCGTGAGGCCCGTAATCACCCCTCCATTCCGACTTCAGTAGTCTGTGTAAGGTGGTGTTCGGGGCATCAACTCCCACTCCTTGGGGCACAGTCCGGCACCGAGGTGGGAAAACCCTTAGGCCCCTGACGTCAGCAGCAGCCCCTTCAAATGGCGATAAATCGAGGCTATGTTTGGACCCATGGTGTTTATGAGGCTCGGGTCGTGGTGGCCTGGTCTATGTCCTCTTCGAATGACACGAGGTCGAGAGTGCAATATAAACTCCTTTGTGAAGAATTTATGTGTCCGTTAACTTTCTCCAACTAAGTGTCGCGAGCGGCTGGTCTGTACAATATAATCCTAAATAATCCTAAACAATAATTACTAATGATCCAAAAATGTAGCATGAAGTTATCACTCAGAGTGAATGTTAATAACCCTTAACTGAATAGGAAGAATTTAACTCATCATTTCTCACAAACATTGCAATTAACTACTCCCTGTACAAGCAGTGCATCCTTAGAATTCTTCATGAAGTTAACTTGACCAGATGTTGAACGTCTATTAAAATATTACTGCCACATTACCTACACGGCAAGATTTTATTTGCTTCAACTTTCCTCACTGCTCCCCAATTTTTCTAAAGCAACCCCTCGGAGGATTTCTTTCTACTCCTCGCCAACACCTGGAAATCACCATCAACACCAGATCGTTAACATAGCAAACGTTTGATAGACAAGCGATTCGCGGAATCGCGATGAAACCCCCTTGGTCACTGATTGCCACGGATCCAGACCGTTTTCCCTCGGTTTTCTGGGAGGTGGTAACCGGGAGGAGGTTAATCGCCACACGGATCACCTCCCTTTTTCATGTTGGCGGCCTTTTATGCTAAACGCTCGCTTCATTTGAATGTCGCTAATGCGAAAAACCGATGCATACTAATGGAGAGTGTCCCCTCCCCCCCCCCCCCGCCCTTCTCACCCTGCCGTCAAAGGATGGGAGGCTGAACACCGAAATCATCGGCCCTCGTTTCTACCCTCGTGTTCGTACGCGGTGTTTGCGTGCACAGCCACTGGCTGTTTCTAAGCTGGCTCTTTATATCATATGCATGCATTAAACTGGGTATGGAAGGTGTACGGAAGCTGCTCGTTGGAATTGAAGATTTCACGGTGGCTGAGAAGCTTCAAGCGATTTCAAGGCAAATGCAAACCGTTATGGTGACGATTCCGCCGCAATTTACGATTAGCGTTGCGACGCAACAGAGCCTTTCGTGTGCCTGTAAACAGCCCCTATCGGATAATCTGTGAACCTCTGGAGACCGGTTCTGGACAATTATGTATAACGCTGTTAATATTATTGTGCAGCTTCTTACTTGTATGATTGCAATATGTTTTATACATTTACAGTGAACAGTCTATGAGAAATACGAATTTTATTGAGGCTGTGTATCCTCCAGTTAAATTCTATTATAAAATTCCATTATTCCGATTTTTTGGCTATTTGTATGGGTGTGGAACTGTTGCTAGGCAACGAGGTCTTAGATATGGTTTTCTTCAAATGGAAGCATATCTTCTACTAATGCTTAGTCAGAATGAATTTGCAGACAGTTTCAGTGGAATACATTTATATACTACTAGCTTTACTACTCGGCTTTGCCCGAAAGGGTCTAGCAGGGTAAGCATGGGCAAGCGGCCTCCATACCGATTCTTGGAGTTGTTATTTATTAAACAATGCTCCTTGCCTGAAACATCATTGTGTAAAGATTTAGATCGCTATTCCCCCCCTTTAAGGCGAAGTTCCGGTCCAAAAATCGATTTTTTTTATTTCATTTTTCGAACGTTCAACCTTTTAGGAATCAGAGATGGGCAAAGATAATATCTAGATAAACTCGAATATAGGATACTTTACGTTTATTCGTTATCCGGAGCTTCGAATGACACGATTTATCTTTATTCGGAACATCACGGATAAATAAATTTATTCGATGTGAATTTATTAGACGGCGAAAGATAATTTTTTTATTCGAAGTGACTAAATAGTCGACAGATAATTTCTTGATTCGAGGAACTTTTATTCGAACCGTCGAATAAGGCTTTTATCTTTATCCGTAGTTTATTCGGCTTTTATTCGACGGCTTCGAATAAAAGTTCCTCAAATCAAGAAATTATCTTTCGACTAAATTCACTTCGAATAAAAAAATTATCTTCCGCCGTCGAATAAATTCACATCGAATAAATTTATTTATCCGTGATGTTTCTAATAAAGATAAATCGTGTCATTCGAAGCTCCGGATAACGAATAAACGTAAATCGTGTCATTCGAAGCTCCGGATAACGTATAAACGTAAACCGTATTATTCGAACATTGGAATAACGAATAAAGATGAACTTCTATTCGACACGTTATTTAAATAATTTTTTATCCAGATAATGCCCATCTCTGTTAGGAATACGTGTTTAAAAAGATTAATTGAAATTCGTAAAATTCTCGAAGTTATAGGCATTTGAGTAGTGCAAATGCATGGGTAACACCCGGCCACTCGACACTAAAACTTTAAGCACGTTTTTCTCGAAACAGTGTTCTCAAAATTGGTGGGACTTGTATCTCCAAAAGTTATTATCCGATTCGACTGAAACTTTTTTATTTTGAAGAATATACTTCTGGCAAGGGGAGAAACCAGTGAAATATAAAAAAAAAATAATTTTTAAAGGTGATGAAAGAACGAAAAATGTAGGGAAAAAATGGCATGTTTTAATTCTTTTCTGCCCCCCCCCCCCCCCCTAGCCAGCAGTATATTATTCAAAATAAAGAAAGTTTCAGTCGAATTGGATAATAACGTTTGGAGATACCGGTCCCACCGATTTGGATGAATTTTTTGACGTCTGGAGTTTAACGACTTCTCAGTGCCGTCTGCAATGATTAATTATGAAACAAAAATATAGTTCTATAATGTAAGTCATCCGTAATGCATTGCAACAAGTCCCATTAAATTATATGTAGTAGTTTTCCTTTAATTAATCCCTAAAGATCACCTATTTGTGTCAGCTGTAGACCGGAACAGCCCCACGATTGTGGTTCGTTTGGGAGATCGAATTGTGAATGATTGTTTGGAATTTATGGTTTATATGCAGTGTCGGGCAAACATGCGAGCCGTGGAGCGTGACGTAAGAGTAATCAGTGGGAGTTCGAAAATCAAAGATACCTAATAACAAGAAAGGTCGACATCATTATTGATTATTATTTATTAATCTTCATCGCTACTTTCGTCAGTAACTGTCGTTATGTGTGTTCCATCAAATATATTAGTTAATATTTCGGACGGTTTAACTATTTTTTATTTACAACACCCGTGACCTATTCACAGCGATCCTATTGTGAAAATAGCAATCTTCCAATATACTACATACGGTGGGTGTTCCATATTAAATATCTTGTTATGCACGTAGATGAACAGCACACAAATAGGTATAAGTCATTTAATTTATTTTTTACTTTCCTTCAACGTAAAAATACATTTCCATTTAAAAAGAGTACATAGGGTAAAGGACCCAATTACTGTAACCCTAAGCTGTTTTACGTAAAATAACGAATAAATCTTATAAAATGATGTAAAAAAAATTTATGCATACAATTCAAACTGCTATTTATACGATACAAGAAACAGTACTTAATTTTTTCTTCGTTAATTTAAATAAAACGAGAATAAATTTTAAGCGAATATTAGAAAAATGGAAACGATGACTTCGTTACTATTTAGCGAAAGAGAAAACAAGGCGTTAAAGAAAATGCTGTAATTGTAACATTTAAGCTATTATCATAACAAAATATAATGTTTTACATAATATAAGCATCATAGAAAGTAATAAAGATCCGAATTCAACGATTCATTAAGTCTTTTTACTTATTAATTGGGTGACAATGATTGCTACAGGCGTTTCAAGCATTTTTGTATTACTGTCATAGCAGTAGTTGCTCAGTATTAGGTTAGCTGACAGTAATTCAGTCAAATACATTTGAAGGGTGTCAGCAATAGAACCCCAAATATATTTTTGAAATTGATGAATTTATACATAAAAATCGAAGTTTTAAGATCCACCAATCTTTTTTCATCAAGTAAACATATTAAATAATAATAAATAACAAGGACAACATTTATAATTACATAACTATAAGATAATGTCAGCGTCAATGCTTAATGTGTTAGTAATTGGGTTCTTTACCCCATGATGTAAGGATATTAGGTGTGCTCTTGCGCATACCTTTCAAATTAGCCAATAACGTATCCTTCCCAAGATCCTCCATATTGGATCTCAACCAATAGAATAGAATGAATTTGTCAACATTTCAATAACGCGTCTGTACATATATATATATATATATGTATTCATATCCATACATATTTTAATATGGCGGAAATTGGGAATGCGCAGTAGAAGACGAAAATGAGCCGTTCAGCGAGCACACCTTATATCTTTACATCATGCTTTACCCTATGGTCTCCGAAACTAGAAGTAAGAATTCCCAGAACAATGATACTTCTATCATCATATGTACATACTTCCCCCTTAAGTTGGGCAACTTTCATTGTTGCCACTGTTTCTCAAGTCCAAAAACAACGAAGATATTACATTCGAAGCTGCTTAAACGATCCCAACGAGCACAGATATCAGTTGCATCAAGTTGCTGTCTGGAATTACACAGCAACTGAACGATACCTCAGGATATCCAGCTTTTCCGCGTGATTTCGCGAACGATTTAATCACGAATTAATAGATCGCCGCAAAAGCGATCTCCGAGGCTCCCAGGGCGGTTAATTAATCGACCGTATATATTTGCCAAGGAAGACCAAATTACTGGAATCCTAGATGCAGCCGAACCGAAACCGAACACGTCAACCGAGGAGCATTTCGCATCCGATCGCTGAGCCTCACCGCAAATAAGCAAATCGTCTTCGTCTACTTCGTGAGTACCCTTCCTAAGGGTGGCATAGGTGTGCACCAGTGTCTCTCAAACTTATTTATCTTCTACCACTCAATAAGCTGATTTTCTAAGATAAACCGAGTATTCTGTTAAAAATGAATCCCAAACACAGGTGTATGCACCTTCTCATTTTGAGACTGATGAATAGAAATTGAAAGCGTTTTTTCCCTTTAATATCAAGTTGAATAAGAAAGCTACTTTTACTTTTGTATAGTGTCTTCCTGCCTTCCATTGGATCTTTAAGACATTTATTTGGTTTTGAATAATGCTGGGGCTTAGAAAAATAGTTTGAAGAGATTTAGTTTAAATAGGTTGAGCATCGAATAGGTAATGTAGGTAATGTAGTAACTTTTTAGATTACTAAATTATTTCTATTTAATAGAACTCTTGAACAGAGTATTAAAGTAAAGATAATTCTTCAGTTACAAAATCGAAATTCTCTATTGAATCTCATTGCAATTTGGAAGGGTGGACAAGTGCAAACTTTTTAAACATTCTGACCCCCGAAATTCGGACGAGGCACCTCGTTTGCGAGCCACTGGTGTACACGAAGGGGCCGACGATCCGTCATTAGCTCGACAAACGTTTCCGCAGGATGGTTTAAAGCATAAGCAAATAAACGACACTTACTGTACAAGCCGATGGTGCCGTCGGTCTCTCCACGTGGATTTTTCGCCACGCACTTGTAGTTACCGTAATCCTCCTTCTGAAAGAGTAACATTAACGTTAGAGATTTCTGGACAGGCCTATACTAATCGACGTATTCGAATAAGAAACTGATCTCACGTAGAAGAAAACGATACAAAGTAAAAATAAATTAAACGCACATTATTACTCCTATGGATCCAAGCGTTAGTGAAATACTTTTATACATTATTGTCGCCAAAAGTATGTCACATGAAAGTGACGTAGGTAGTTTGCACAAAATTTATATCGAAACGAAAATTTGTATTCCATCAATCTTTATCTTTCTTTCGTAATGCTACTTTCCATAGATTTCTATGAAGCTATTAATTCTTCAAAAACTCAAATATTGGTTGCGCAGAAACTATTTACTGTCCCCTGTACTCAAAAGGAGAGGTTTTTACAGTTTTTAGGTGCCCGTCTCCGATTATTTTAGATTTCGGATATGAATCAGAGGACCGAAAAATAAAGTATACGTATATTTTCTTCTTATAGTCGCCCGTTTTCATATTTAGTGGGTTAAATCATTCCTCAAAGTTCATAAGAAAAGATACAATAGTTTCTATTGTTAGTTTAAAGAATATTATAACGTTGGGTATAAAAATTATTTATACCTATCAAGTTTTATTCAACACAGTGTTATAATATTCTTTAAACTAACAATAAGAATTTTTCTCCCTCTTTATATGAACTTTGAGGGGTACTTTTACCTCTTTACCTCTAAACAGGCAAACAGGCTAAAATAAGACGACACGTATCTTTTATTTTTCGGCTCTCTAAAACATATCCAAAAATCAAAGCAATCGGAGGCCAACACCTAAAAATCTCTCCTTGTCAACCACTTGCCGATTTGTTTTCTATTCGTTTGTCCCTTTTCCCTCGCTTTAAAACTCGCAAGACAGCTCCGTTGATAACTTCTATTGCGGCTGACTCACGGCTAGGTTTGATTTATAAAGAACAGCACGAGCCAAGTAGAAGTAACTTCTATCTTTACCGCGTTTGTACTTCTGAAATCTTTTCCAGACGCATTTATTATCCTTGTAAAAGCAACGCAATAAAAATCTGCGAAAATAAAGGGACAGAAGGGTGGAGAGAAAAAAGGATGTAGGTATCTCTTCGTGAGTCGACGACAAGAGAAAGTTTCCACCCTTACAATAAGACAGGGGCATTTTTAAGCGCGGCCTTTCCATACGTGAAAATAATCCGCGAATAAATCTCGCCAGATGTCGGATAACTTTTCGAATATCACCTGTTGGCTTTCACAGGTGCTGGATGAAGTTAGGGTCAGGGGATGTTCCCTTCCCGATTCGGGACTACACTTGTCGAGATTACTCCGCAGCTGGAGAATCTTGGACTTTTCTTGTTACATTTTTATTCGTTGTAAAAAAGACTGTCGCGAGAACCGAGATTGCGAAAAGGAAACTGGAATAACCTGTTAGCGATCATATTTCTTACTGTACCTTTCTCGAGATTGGAGAGGACGTGTAGCACATAAGATATTGGGTTGGGAAGTGAACGAGACCGTTTTTAAATCTAGTGCAGGATGAATCATGTGAGACAGAATACTTGAACACCTCATTTGGAGTTGAAGCTGAAAATAGATATGTGGGAAATAAAATTAGGTGGTCTCGGAGGAAGAATTTGACGGACGTTACTTTTTTCTCAGGCTTAAAGATTTACTTTGTAATTACTCGTCTTTTTGTTTATCAGATGAGTACCATTTAAGCTTCTTATGAAAGTATAAGCTTAAGGATTATATTGAATTTCTTTATTTTCTGAACCTGTACCTTAAATGACTTACAAAGTGTTTTATCATATTTCTTCATGAAAGCTGATTGAAAGATATGCAAAAGATGATTAAAAGTGATGTATAATTTCCACTTTATAATGCAGGGAGCACGATGGATGGAAGAACATTTGCATGGTAAAAAGCTATTACAAAATGTGTACGCTGTGAACAGTGGAGAATAAAATATCCGCAGAGGAGATTAGTTTTTAGCGGAGCGAAATATTTTGATATTACCAGTGGAACTTGCTTTTGGGACCAGAGCCGAACTATTCTGATTTACGATCAAAATTTGTGCGGACTGCCAATTCAAAGGCACATTTTTAAAACTGCCTCTAGTCGTTTTAATACAATTTTATTTGCCACCCTACATAGTGTATAGAACAAACTTTCTCTCGACGAATGCATTTCGAAGGCAATTTTTTCCGGAGATCCTTGGACACTGTTTTCGACGGCGGTTATGCGCGCAAACAAACTCTCCCCGTCAGACATGAAATTTTCATTGTTGATTTTACGTATCGATATTGGGAACAACTTTATTTTATCGAATGGTAAAATGGATCCGCCAGAATTAAAGAGACAGCGAGAGAGAGAGAGAGAGAGAGAGAGAGAGAGAGAGAGAGAGAGAGAGAGAGAGAGAGAGAGAGAAACAAGATTTATGTTAACGGAAATATTGTACTAAAGTAACATATTCAGTCTTAAAAGATGCATTAAAGTGGTTGCAATTTAATTATTTGATTCTCAATGAAGTGTAAGTGAAAGGAAGAAATTAGAAATGGAAGTAGTAGTATGGAATTTACGTTAGAATTAAGATAGAGATACTGAGAGAAGATAGATCTCTTCATATAAGACAGGAAATTGGCAACTGTGCATCAAAATACATACGCTGACACAGTTTAATTCACTCACATTCAATATTGCGTTCAGTATTCAGAGGGTCCATTTACCGATGGTACGTTTGCAATCCCAATTTGAGGCGCAACTATGCCTGACTACATACTGGGCGTTTCTACTTGCTCGTCTTTGCCAAAGAACCAATTTACACCAAGAGTGAACAGAAAAACTATTTCTGCTGCTTCACGACATCACTGTTACGACCCTCTACACGTTAATAAAATAGACTACGTATTTCATATTTGAACCCACGCATTGCCATTTAAAAAGTCACTCGTGCCTCCCTTAGAAGCAAAATCTTGAAGCAACAAAAGAATCCGTTTATGCCAGAAATATTAGCTCACAACGCTCCCGACTTTACATCCTCCAAATTACAACAGGTCAGTTTAAAAATATTCCACCCCTAGATCTCACTTCATACCTCCTCAGTTCCTCAATTATTGACTGAAACAAAGTTCAAAGAGCAGAACGTGATAGTATCCCGTGAAGAAGCGCAAAATATACAACTACACCAACGACGCACGTTTCTCTCGACGCCTTTACTCCGAGAACAAGTAGAAAAGCAAACGACTAACACCGTCGGGGATGAAAGACCCTCGCTCACCTGCAGGTCGTATATAGTGAGGGCCATGTGCGTCTTGTAGATGGGTGTCTCTGGCATCGACGTGGCCTTGTACTTGCTACTCTCGTGAATCATCACTCCGTCCTCTCTGGTCCAGTAATTCAAAGAACTCGGATGAGCCTCGGTGTAGCATTCCAGCGTGACGTTGTAGCCCAAGGGCGCGCCGACCAATTGGTGCGGTATCCACAGCATAGGGGGGACTGCAACGAGAAAAGTGATTGATTGGCTCATAAATGTTCCAATTACTAGCGATACAAGCCGGGGCACCGCGATCGATAACCGTTCCCCGTCGATAAATCTCGACCACGAGTCTCGCGAACACGCGCCCCTGCACTTCAATGCTCTTCCGAAGCGCGACAAAGCGATGAAATCGGTGGACCAACTTTCTGTCCAACGGCCCAGCTAATTTGCCGGGCTCTGTTTCTCCTGGATATATCAAGCTTCCTTGGTTTCTTTCAACGAATCAGCTAGAATCTTCAGGGCCATTTCAGACGAGACTTGTCGCTCGGGATTGCTGCGTGGGATGTACATATAAATTTTTCGAGTTCCTGCTTGTGCTTTCCGAATTACTATTGTCTGTGTTGACCAAATACGTCGTGGGTGTGATTAGTTGCTAGCTATCAAATGTCTCGCCTGGGGGGGCCATAAATCTTTGTTTTTATCATAACAGTACTAGGGGTGTACAGTTGATGTAAAAGTTAAAGGGACTATATTATATTATATTATACTATCTGATCCGTTACCCGGTTTCACACGGGAATTATTTATACTGTTTGAAAAATAAAAAAGCCTAAACAAAAATAAAATAAGTAGCCTATAATCTAATGTAGGACGCATGTAATATATATTCCAAATTTCATTGAAATGCGTTCAGCCGTTGCGGCGTGAAAGAAAGAGAAACAAACAGACAACGTTTCACTTTTATATATTAATAAGGATTATATTATATTGTATTGTATTAAAGAGAGTAGATATCATATTAAAAGTGTTTTCTTAGCCGCGAAAATTCTTTCAATAAAGTGTCCAGAAGTAAATGAAATCAAGTTTGAAAATGTTCCTTTATGCCATGTAACTACAGTTGTCATTTACTCCTGTTATTCACATATTTTTCCACCAGGTTTTAATCTATATCTCGAATATCACGTAATTGTGGTAAAATTAGAATCAGGCTGTTGGATTAAAAACAACAGCTCGAAAGAGCAGTGCCAGGTTTAGAATGGGCGTTACTTCAATGTTTCAGCTGTAGTTTCGTTTTAAATGGGCCAGCTCTGCGCTGAGAATGAAGACGAATGCCGGCAATATTTTATGGAAATTCGATAAAGTGTTCCTTGAATTACAGGAACAAAAGGAGCAGGCCATTTTTTCCTGTTTTACAACGCCGTGATGGATTGTTGCTTCTAAATGGAGCGCGATCAGAAAGGTGAAATCTATCCATGTCGTAGTAGCGTATTAATCGTAATCGAACATTCATTTCAGATAGTGTGTCCTCGAATAAACGTTAGAGTCTATGTCCTGCAGCCGTGATGAGGAATTGAGCTCTCGGTGCAGCATATGTCACTCGTTTGTTGAGCAAGGAACCTGCAATGTCTAAAAGTTTCGGGACGTATGTAATTGGTGACTAATGAGGAGAATTATTCACTGAATTCATTCATTAGCATAGAAATACATATACCAACCGTGGGTCGAAGAGCTAATTCCCAAATAGGTTAACCAGAACCACATATGGGATTAAATAATTTTGATAAAGCAGAACTTATCATAAAAAATAAATACAGAGCGAAAGAAATTTAATTAATCCACAGTATTGTCACTTTGTCAGCCACTTACAGTCCTAACACTTTATCGCTAACAAACAGTTAATTAATATACGAAAGCGCAGATAACGACTACTTGAAAGTGACAATTTAGTTAATCAAAACTGAAATGATAAATCTACACCGTTGAAGGCAGGAATAATTTGCTCGCGGTCCTCGACACGTCGCTTTAAAGTTACAATTTTACACTGCCCAATTTGACGTGAAATTTTAAACAGATTACCCCCATACGTCACGCCCTCCGCTTCCAAAACATTAAATCTGGGAAGATAAGTCACGCAGACTTAACTACGCTCGCCGTAGAATAGTGGCTTCTATAAAAACGCAATTCCGCCAGGACGAATGGTTTTCCATGGGCGTCTCTTCTGGCTTTTGATAATGCTTCCTTCCATGGGACGGGAGTTGGCTTCAATTTAACTTAAACCTCGTAACAATACACCGGGCGACCTCCAACTTTCCCGCCAACTTTTGGTCATATTTTTTCTGGCTGTTCGGGGCGAGTCAACGTTACCTCGCGCGGCGACGTCCCCGACAAAAGGAAGGAGCAAATTATGTCGGGGGGTGTAAGTAACCGGCGGGGGTGGTTGTGTTTAAAATTTAAATGAAGAAGAAAAACGGGTACGGATCGGGAGGATCTGAGCGACGAATTACTCGATGGAGGACACTGGAACGAATTCATAATTTCTGGGAAATGGAAGCGACGAAGTTTCAGGCGCGTTTATGCGCTGAAAGTTGCGAGGGGCGTTTGAAGAACACGGTATTTTCACTTTTCATAGAGCGGAGTAACTGAAGATGATTTTGAAGCTACTTGTTATTATAATACATTCAAATAAGGTTGCTGTGGACATTGGATATTCTATGTATATCTGTTTAGGAGGAATGTAGGGGAAGCCCGGGCAAAGCGGCTATGTTAAGGTTTAGTGAGAAAAATAACACAGTTACAATTGAGATGAGAAATATTTTTCATTATAATAATCTTTTAAAATTAATAAGCTTTTAGATAGAATAAGGAAAAAATTAATAACTAAAACATTTAAACCTATTTACAATGAAAAACGTAAATAAGTCAATCAATCCGCTTTGCCCTACCCCCCTGGGCAAAGCGGATGTTATTAAATAGTGCATAGTTAATTTTGGCATTCGTCACAAAAGTAACTGCCAGATCCTTTATACATAGTGCAGCATTCATGGGCCCATCTGGTGCATTGGCTGCACTGTATCCAGTCTTCGGATGGGGGTCGCAGTACGGCTCAAAACATACCAAGCAGAAATATACAGTATTTTTGTTATTTTTTTTTGTCGTTTTTTTTGCTGGACAGCTACAAGTAGGGCTAGCTATTTTTACTATTTTCGTTTCCTTACTGTCGACTTTTTTAAACTTAGAAGCATTAGAGGATTGACCATCCGCTTTGCCCCCATCCGCTTTGCCCAAAGAACCCACTTGGTGGAAAATTGGAATGTTTGGTAAAAATATGAACAACAAATTAAAAATATTAACCTGTAATAGAATCTTAAGAACACAGAGATCTTATAAAAAACATTTAGTGTGGTAAATACCGATAAATATTAATAATAAAGCCACGTAGATACCTGAGCGAAATATGTAAGAAAACGCACAATTTTGGTTTATTCTTCACAAACGACGCACAACAGCAATCACGTGGTTTATTGTGTTGTCATGGCGTGGACAACTGGTCGCTTTCTCGATCAGGAAAGACTCGTGCGGCCATCTTTAATAACAAAGTCAAAAAAGAGACTATCCGCTTTGCCCAGGGCATTCGCTTTGCCCGGGCTTCCCCTACGTCAACAACCAAAAAATCGAGATCTCTCTTATATTACGTTATATTGATTTATATTTATATATTATGTACTTGTACATTTTCGTACAAGTTATAAATAAAATGTTGCAATCATAGGTAAGGTTGACATTAGAGGAGCATATATGTTGTGAAACATTTTGCTCAATAATGACAATAATGAAGAAATATTTTTTAATACGCAACACTCGAAATATCTCGAAACAAAAAATACATGACACATAATTTACACCATTTTCATAATCACCGGCACATATGTACCTACGTTTGATTTTGTGGCAGACAGACTATCTTTGTGTAACTTTGAGATTAACCCTTACAAGTTCGCACAGAAATTACCGTAAACTGGGGGAACATTGGCAGGTTTTTTAAACATTTTGTTATATAATGTAAAAATTTGCATATTTGCATTTGCTTTAAGTATCCTATCATAACATTGCATTTTATAATAAAATTGTTTGTTTGTATGTATGTATAGTTCAAATCTGGCAACTCAAATTTAATCAACTTCCAACTATCCAATTATCTTGAAACTTTGCAGGCGAGCGTAGTTTACATGACAATACAATATTTAAAAAAAATTTAACCCCGAGCGGGTGAGAAAATTACCCAGTCATCAATAAATATAACCCATAACCACAAATCCAAACGACTTGAAATCAGCCATTCGCGTTCTTTACGAAAACGACAAAAAGACGGATCGCTAGTCGCATCGTGATTTAAAATTAAATAAAAGATATTTCTAAAGAAATCAGAGCTGTGAAATGTAAATCCATAAACACTAAAAACTAGAAAGTAAGAAATATATAAAAAAAGATTTTATGTTAAACGATTTTATTAAAAATGCACTAAAAATAAAAAATAATTCTTTTCGTGTACTGCAATTTTGATGGTGTTTTTTCACTTTAAATAAAATTGTGGCACAGAATTTTTCATAACAGAATATGAATCTATTTAATACAGCATCAAACGTCGAAATGAATTTGTTGTGAGATATCTTGCTCCACGATTTTATTTGAAGTGAAAAAACACCATCGAAATTGCGGTACAAGAAAATAATTACTTTTTAGTTTTTGGTGCATTTTTAATAAAATCGTTTAACATAATTTTTTTTTGTTATATATGTCTTTTTTAATACATGTTAAAAACCAGCCGGTACGGGGTAACGTTGGCACATCAGATAAATAGTATTAGCAGGTGAAGTTTTACTAATTTGAAGTCAGTAAGATACATTGACACTTAAATTTGTTTATTTTATTTTATTATTTACATCTTAACTAAAAACTAATTGTAACATTTGCACACCATATAAATAACATTAACAGGTTAAGTTTTACTAATCTATAAACTAATTGTAACATTTGCACACCATATAAATAACATTAACAGGTTAAGTTTTACTAATCTGAAGATAGTAAGCTAAGTAATTGAGGGCTCGGATGCAATAAGGGGACTAGCGCTCGAAAATGCGAAAAAGTGTTGTCCAATCGCTAAGAAAAATTGGAAAATTAAATGTTGTTAAACTGTATTTTAAAAAATATAGTCTTGTAAAGCTCGTCACGGCACACATTTTTTCTATTTACAGTTTTTTTTATCGAATCATTAGTATTCGAGATAAAAATTATAAACAAAAAAAATTTCTTCGACCAAAATCATTATTTCTTTAAACATAAATTGCGATAACTTGAATAAATATTAACGGATCGTTATGAGACTTGAAACATAAAACTCAGAAAATTCTAGCGAAGCTGTAAAATGTATGCACAAAACCCTTATGTTAAAAAATGTAATAATTTTTAATTAAAAAGTAACACTGGACATAACCCATGTTTTTCAACGTTCGCCGTTAAAAAGTATCGAGGCAATTTTAAGGTACATATAACTTGCAGCGACAAAGTTGTTTCTTAATATACAAGGAAGTTTTTCACCAATTTTCACACTGATTAATAAATAATTGTACAAGATATGACGATATATATAAATCTCGTGCGCAACCATCAGTCAACCGCCACGTATAATGCACTATTTAGCAGTTTTAGCACTCGCGTTGACAGTTTGCGCCGGGCGAGAATTATATATATCGTCATATCTTGTACAATTATTTATTAATCAGTGTGAGAATTGGTGAAAAACTTCCTTGTATATTAAGAAAAAACTTTGTCGCTGCAAGTTATATGTACCTTAAAATTGCCTCGATACTTTTTAACGGCGAACGTTGAAAAACATGGGTTATGTCCAGTGTTACTTTTTAATTAAAAATTGTTACATTCTTTAACATAAGGGTTTTGTGCATATATTTTATGGCTCCGCTAGAGTTTTCTGAGTTTTATGTTTCAAGTCTCATAACGATCCGTTAATATTTACTCAAGTTATCGCAATTTATGTTTAACGCAATAATGATTTTGGTCGAAGAAATTTTTTTTGTTTATAATTTTTATCTCGAATACTAATGATTCGATAAAAAAAACTGTAAATAGAAAAAATGTGTGTCGTGACGAGCTTTATAACATTATATTTTTTAAAATACAGTTTAACAACATTTAACTTTCCAATATTTCTTACCGTTTGTACAATACTTTTTCGCATTTTCGAGCGCTAGTCCCCTTATTGCATCCGAGCCCTCAATTAATACGTAACAAAGTTACCTATAATAAAATCTCGAGCTCGAGTACAGATTTATATGTTCATGCGTATCGCTGCCAATGTAACCCCGGCATATGCCAATGTTACCCCGTGCTGCCAATGTTCCCCCAGTTTGCAGTACATATATTATTTTTGTGGCACAATTAATCTACTTCTGAAGTAGTTATTATAACCTTTCTAATTTTTCATTTCGCCACATAACTTTTGCATCAAATAACTTCGTGAATTATACAGAAGCACGGAGTCGCACAGTTTGCCAAGAATTTGAAGAAAAAGCTGCAACACCCCCTGAATATAAAATTCGAAATTACAGGTCGTAACGAAGTACATGCATTATTTCGAGCAAGCAGCAGCATCGCGTAATTTTTTTTCTCAACGGAAACATGTGCGCCTTGGAGCTATTTAATTTTTATTCGGTAAGAATGGAGCGACCATCGGATATGATGTAAGAAAGTATCTGATTTTGCTATCAGCCCATGGTAGACGAAGACTGATATAACAGTTTGTAGATAGTAAAGAGCTTTAAAATTTAAATAAAGATCCTCCGTCGAATGGTTTCAGGAAGCAACTTTCACCCCCTCTCATTCCACAGGGAATTACATGGCTCCCTATCCCGCTGTACCCATAACGCCGCCTGGAAGCTTGATTTTTGTGATCCTTGAAGATTCTTGGAGGCATGTTTTATTTAAAGATAGTGAAACATCTTGAAAGCTTATCCTCGATGTCGAGAAAGACACATGATAAATAATATATGACCCTAAACGGATCAGACATCTTTAATCCCGGATCTCGTGTCATTAATGTTCCTTTTTATTTCCATCTACGCCTCAATAAGAAGTAAACTGATTTTTGCCATGGTTTCTTTTTAAAACTTACACTCCACGTTTCATCTTGGTTCTTAGCGTTAAAGCTACTTTTCAGCTTTTAAAACTATCTATCAGGTTATAAAATTTTTGTGATAGATTTACAGCAGCTCGCGAAAGTCCACGTACACCCCATAAATTTGAAATATTATGAAAAATAAAATACTGTCAGTAATTCTGGCAAGTATGAGTGTACGTAAATTTTTCCAACTGACTGCACATTTTTTTTTCGCGCAAGTGAAGAGAGAAATTGCTTACTCTATTCAGTGAGCTGGTGTTTTTGAGGCTCCGTAGAATTTATTTATTACTGCCGGGTAATCTCGGTGGGAAAACAAATATCGCGATTTAAATAAGAGTGCCTTCGACACGGCGAGGCGAAACGGTAAAAGAAAAGTGGATACGAGCGGCAAGTGGATGTAAATTACCTGAAAATTTAAATAAACATCCCCCTTGAATTGCTCCGGAGAACAAAGTGCATTCCTTTGAACCTTCTTCCTTTATCCCACCGCTTTCATTGATTTTCGCCACTCTGTTAAAATTGCTTTCATTTTCTACTGCCGTCGAGTACTGAGCAGGTATCCATGCAAGTTGCAGTGTTTTCTTAAATAAAACTACGGGGAATATCTCGGTCTCGCCTTCCACTTTACACCCAATTAAGTAGTAATAAAATGAGGAGCTTAAAGTGAACATCCTCTTTACTTATTTTCGATGTAAATTCAAGCCCTGTACTCATTCTACAGCAAACCTTTAATTTAAATTTCAAAATCATATCAGATATTTCACGCCACAATAAAGATTAAAATTATTTTATAAGTGCAATCTGTTCTATAATCACTATTATCATTGCAGTATTACGGAACAACTTATAGAATCTTGCGACTGACTAAAACTGACTTTTTCTTTTTAAATTGAATGCTACGGTAAAATCAATATTTTCAAATTCAACATTCCAGGAAAAATCCCTCACATTAGTGCTACTATTCTGGTTAGAATATCAATAATTGGTACAAAACTTAATTAAACTCAGACTTCTAGAATCGTTAATGCTGGCAAAAATTAAAACTCGACATTCGGTATAAATTACTCACTGGAAGAATGTCGAATAATTTAATTATTTCCAATCTTCAAAATAATTGCAGACACATCCTGCCAATAAGGAACACTATTCTAATTTTAACTGACTCTATGAAAATTTGTTTCCATCCCTTTTGTGTTGGTTGAATAAAACAGAAATCCGGGGGTGTTCGTAAAACAGGATGTTTGTGTATATATGTAGGTATATTCCGTGTAGGTATATAGAAACTGTGGAGATATCCAAACGTCGCCTGGTCCGATATAAATTGGATAAAGTTCCCTTCGCGGATTCCCTTTCAGATTTCTTTCTCCACGGATTTTTGCCTCCCTCGTATAACTTATACACGGTGGCAGTTTTACTTTGTATACGGTGTCCCTGTCTCTACGTCTTTTCATCGTAAATCAGTCCCGATATACATAGCGTCTAAAGTTGTCCACACCTATTGAAACAGCTTCTTAGAGAAACCACATCTTCGACGCTGCGAAGTTTCTGTTCCTCCTTATCAAATGGATATTTTTAGGTCAAGCATTAAATAATAAAGTACCTATCCAAGCTAGATCGTGAAGGATGAAAATATTATCTACTTAAAACTTTGATAATCCGAGTATTTCAAACAGTTTTATACTTTTTTCCAATTGCCTTGAATGATTTCTTCTTTTAGTAGAATTCGAATAAAGTAGTCTAAAGAAATATGGAAATACAATCTATACACCTCTTAAACAGAGATGTAGTAACAAAATGTTAAAAAAAATTATTCGTCATGTGTCGAATAAAGTTAATCCCTCGAATAAATTCTCACCGAATAAAAAAGTTAACTTTACACGACGAATAATCTATAGTCAAAGTAACTTTTATTCGTTCCGTTATTTAAATAATTCCTTATCCAGTTAAAGCCTAACTCTGCTCTTAAACAACGTCTAAAAGAACATATTTTACGAGGAAAGAAATTAAACAGGAGTTTGCTTCACCCTTTCTACATATTGAAAAGTCACAACTAAACTGTTCACCTAAACTCACCCACAGATCGTCCCACAATCCCCGAGATATTCAATCCACTCCACCAAAATGTGAACACGAAGGAATCAAGTGAGACATATTCCTCCTTAATCTTCAATTGGGGGTGCCTTAACGACTTTGATTCGATCGATTCATCAAAGTCGCCACTTCCTGCATCCCTTTAACAAAACACTTTGAGTAATCCTGCAGCGTCCCCTGCTCTAACTCTCCCTCCTGCTTCGCCCTCCCCGATACGAACCATTTTTCTGCGAAGTTACCACATATTGTTTTATCAGTCGCCACGATGGCGGGATACAACGTACCACAGCCCCCCTGAAAGGGAGAAGGCGCGTGCAAAGGATCTATCTCACGGTTTATTACACAGCTGTCGTCGCTTTGCGACAGAAGAAATCTGCTTTCAAGATAATTCAGGGTGCTCGGCGTGGATGCAATCGCTGAGAAGCGAGCGCGCCGGTTTCCTAACGCCGGCGAAAACAAAGTTTATCAAGCGTTGAACACGGACGAATGAGTCCACATCGGTCTCATCTAGTGACTTCTTTGAGCAGCAGCCTCGGTAAATAAGGACTCGATTAAATTCTACTCTCCCTCCCTAGTGGTCCTGCGGAACGGCCATGACGTGCAGCCGAGGATCCACCTTTGTCGTCGGTTTTTAAAGGATTTTTCCGTGTGTTTTTGGATGTCTTTGCTCGCCTCGGTTGGAGCTGCGAGAAACACTCGAAGCGCCAGACACGTGACGTAGAAAGGATTTTGTAAAACTCACGACATCATATGTAAATGCAAAATTATAAATTCAGTGACGGAATACTGTTTCATCAGATTTTCAGAGGACTTTTGTCAAGTATAAGTCTTCGAACTTATTTTTTGGGGAAGCTTTGTGGAGAAAAAATCCTTGAAGATAAAATGAAAGAGTGTTTGCAAGATGGGAATAGGAATGTTGATGGAATTATTTTGAAGGAATCTAGAATATACCCCTTGTATATACCCCTTGGTCATTGATAGATATAGTCGTTAACGGATGGTATGACCACTTTTTTTTATAGATAAAAGGTTTTACTTGTTTATAGTTCATCGCCCCATAACCTTTTAAAGGTGACTGCCTGCAAAAGTATATTTACGATTTACCTACGAAGAAAGTATCCAGCAACGGATTATATTGACTCCTCGATAGTAATTAAATATACAATTTAAACAGCAAGGGTCCATTATAATGATTAATTTTATCACACATAAGACAGTAATGTGCGCGGAAAGTGCTACGGGTTGAAGCCTGTCACGCGAGACGTTATTGCGCGATAGCCAAATTGCATTTGCGTTCAATTAAATGCTTCAGAATAGAAGCCGAATGTCCAGCCGTGCATTCATTCGTTTTAAGTAAATCGAATTAACTGGATATATTCCAGCATTATGACGTCACTGATTTCAATCCATCTTTCTTTTTTAACAGCTCCATTCCTATTGGATACAGCCCGGTTGTATCTCAAATAGTTTCATTTCAAACTCAAGCGTACTGAATTCGACTTCTCATTGCAGCAATCGGTGGAACCCTATGACGATAGAATTGTTGAAAGGAATCATTACACGATACAAGTGTTATAAATGAATCAGATGCATTGATACTGTGTTCAACAATAAGGGTTATTTCTGCCAAAAATTCAGCCAATATTATGGGATCGTCTCTTAGTGATTATTGATGTTCGAAAACATTTCCCTGTGGTACTATGGCTTTGAACGGTAGGCAATTAAGCTAATTAAAACAACATTTTCGATGGCGGCAGAAATGAAAAGGAAATTAATCCAACGCGATGGAGGGTGAAAAAACACGCGAAAATACGCCCAGTGCATGATTAAATAACATCAAAGTCCATTTCATATTACCTAATTCCTGTAACTGAGTGAATGCAGTTTTTCGCCCGAAGGTCCAGTTCAACCAAAGACAAAGGCGGCTTGCGAATGAGAAATTTTGTTTTTTTTTTCTTCCCTCGCACATTCCGCGGAAGTAAAATTATGTTTACGCGCTACCAATAGTAATGAAAAATACATTCTGCCAGTCAAAACTGTGAATCGAGCAGAGGCCTGTAAAAATAACCCGTTTGAATTGTACGAGTCTATAAAATACAGGTGTATACAAACCTGGACCATGCAAGATGTCTGCCAAAAAATGCAGCAATGCCTTAATTAGAGGAACAATTTTACTTTCATCTTTGTTCGTTCTCCCACAGTCCAGAAATTTCAAATAATTTCGTTTCCTATTTGCATTACTAAAACACGAACACTATTAATTCCTTAATTGGAGAATAGACGACAAGAGTACATACAATTCAAGCTACCCAAGAATCGAGTAGAACTCATTTTGTGTGGCGAAATATTATATTCTCTAAGTTTGTAAAAATCAGAATTTCAGTCAAAGAAAACCACTTGCTAGCCTTCAAGCATACTCGAAGATATCAAAAAACTAAGTCCAATATCAATCTCCGTTCAAAGCTGACGAGATCGAATATCAGTGCAGGCACAGAAGCCACGGTATCGATTCACCTAATCGACACCCTCAGCGAAACGCCTGGAAATCATCGAGCAGAAGCGACACCGCCGCTAGGCTGCTAAACGACCGTGTGGATCGTCGCGGAAAGCTCTCCGATTTTCCAGGATATCCCGGCACGGGTGTCCTGGCACGTAATACAGGCCCGTGAATTACTTTGGATTTCAGGGGAGGTTTTCCCACCCCCTCCACGCCCCCGCCATTCCGTCGCCCTCGAGCCCAGCATCCCCCGGTTCCCGATGTCGGCCGACGAGGGAGTGCTGTCCTCGGATAGCGCAAAGGATATCCGACACCTTCTTAAAATGCAAAACATTCCGTCTGAGAGCGAGGCAGGGGTTGTGGGGGGAGGGTCCGGGGGTTAGGTGGTGAGGGTGGGCGCGATGCCTCGGATCCTTATTGCAAGAACGAGGCCTGGTATACGAAACCATTCGGCGGGTGTTACGGTTCGATGTTCCACAACCCCTCTCGGTCCAACCTTCTCGGCACCCCTTTTTTTCTCCGCTGTCTCTCGCACACGATGCCGGAAGATAAGAAGAGACTGGAGGCGCAGCACGCCGCTGGTGTCACTCTGCTGGACCAAAGGCGTCGTTGGTTTTCAGACGCGTCTCCGTAGACGAAGCTTGGTTTCTGCAACCCCCTTTCTCCCCTCTGTTGCTATTTATTTCTTTTGCTTTGAAGCTTACAAGATCGTGCATAACGTTCCACATGTTTGCTGTAAAGTGGTGATACTCTTAGTTTGATGGATGCTGGTTTGTTATAGACAGATGTATTTTATGCGTTATTTGTGTAAATATTGGAGGTGGTGTTTCGGGATGCGTTTGGTGGCTTTTTATGGTGTGTTATTGTTTAAAGTCCGCTCTGTTGGTTTCTTTGTCGCGTGGACACTTCATGTTTCGTTTAACGAGAACTGGACACGAGGAAACTCGTAAATTGTACCTTAAGTGTCGAGCGTGAGAGTGTAAAATCTATCGCTGTAAAGTTTTACAGCGACAGCGTAAAATCTACCTGTGGCTTGGTAGAAGCGGACTGCTTATGTGGATTGGAAATGATAGAAGAAAGAAAGAGGACTTGCATGGGCATGATAGTAACGTAAATGCATAGAACTGAATGTTAAACGAGACGTTAAGTACAATAGCAGACTCATACAATTTGTTTCGAACATGTGCCTGACGAATTTTAAGTTTTACTACTGACTAATACTTTACTATTCCTGTGAAACTTCATATTGTTATTGGCAATTCTTCGACCCCACTAATACACGATACACTTATCTGTTTAAAACAAACGTACCACTCTCTACGTTACACATTTTGTTCATAATAAATGGTGTGTTAAAGTGCCGTTAAGCTGGCGGGTTGTAAGGCCACCTGACACTTGATTTTTCTTATTTCAAATTAATGAAATAAGGCCGCGTTATGATCACTTACTTTGAGTAAAATTGCACTTTAATTCTGAATCTAATTTATTAAAATAATACTATGGTTATGAGTTATGGTGAGTGATACTAGAAAAAAAAAATACAGTCGCGTCGGAAAATAAGTTGACACTCTTTAAAATCGCATAACTTTTTCAAAATTGGTCCAATCCATTTGAGTTTTTTTTTTTAGAAGCTAGCTGAATTAGTTTTCTGGGCAGAATATTTCGTCGTTTTGAAAAAAATGCACTTGGTCTGAATAGCAAAAAAAATAGTAAAGGTCGTCTTTTTAAACTTTTTTTGAGAGCTTGTAATGAAAATTCAGAAAACCCGTTTGTAGAATGAAGTAAGTTGTATACATGCTGAAAATTTCATCTAAATAAGTTTACGTTGCTCTGAGCTATAAACGCTTAAGGATCGCAGAATAAGATAAAAAATCGCTGATTTCCGAGAATTTTGCGTTTTTCGACCTAATTTTGCAATCCTTAAGCGTTTATAGCTCAGAGCAACGTAAACCTATTTAGATGAAATTTTCAGCATGTATACAACTTACTTCAATCTATACTCGAGCTCATTTAAGAAGGAACTTGCCGACCGACGAGTTTAGATCGGTTCTGCACATGTTGGCGATGAAACAAGTTACTATTGGCTACACCACAAACAAACGCTCCCTCGGAGCCAATGAGCGTATTCTACATGCGCGAATTCAGTTCCTTCTTAAATGAGCTCGAGTATACAAACGGATTTTTTGAATTTTCATTACAAGCTCACAAAAAAAGTTTAAAAAGACGACCTTTACTATTTTTTTTCGCTATTCAGACGAAGTGCATTTTTTTGAAAACGACGAAATATTCTGCCCAGAAAACTAATTCGGCTAGCTTCTAAAAAAAAAAAAAACTCAAATGGATTGGACCAATTTTGAAAAAGTTATGCGATTTTAAAGAGTGTCAACTTATTTTCCGATGCGACTGTATGGTATTGACGGTTCGATGGTCTGTGAGTAAGTGATTCGGAACTGAAAAATGGATGCGTTGGTCGGTCAAGAAGCGGAAGTAAAGAGTATGGGGGTGCGACCTTCTAACGCCCGCGATTGGTCAAGGCATCGCGTGCTTCCCGCGCATTTCGCAGAAAACGCGGGAACGCGTCTTAGTCAAACCGTGAGTTTTTCCCAGAAAGGCCGGAACCGCTCGTGACGTCACAGGCTGGGGCTACATATTTTTCTTGCACTTCGCGGCGCGTTCGATGGAGAACTATAAACCCTCTGGTCAGTGGGTCTCAACCACCTTCTACCTTGCGACGCAACATGATGTTTTCCTCGTTTATTAATTCATGTTTTACTCAATGTGATTGTTATCACTGCCGATTCATATACCTACTCCATTTTTAGAGAACGTTTGGGGTGCTCTATTATAATTCATGTTGATTATAAACATTGTTCTAATGTGAATAATGTCATACAATTACATGGGAACGAGTAATTAGTTATTTTTGACAATAATTATTAAATGTTTCGCATGCCAAGGGGAATATTCCAAACAACATAAACCGCGTCATTTACCGCCAAGTCGTTATACAAGGAAATTAACCCCTAAACTGGCAGCCACCATAAAATTTGCGGTCGGTATAATTCGTACTTGCGCAATCCGACAGACCCGTAAATTCTATGGTGGATTTTATGAAAATACCAAAGATTTATAAACAGATATACGCGATGTTATGATGATCTTGCGCGTGATAGCCGCGAGAAACAAATCTCGCTGTGGCGATACAAATTTGCAGATAAAACTAGCAACGAAATTGATATACATGTGTAAGTTTTAGAACAGTGAAATGAGTAAAATTTACCATTGGTGTGATTCAAATTTGATTTGAGTTCCATTATTAATAGAACTGTGGGCAAATTGTATCAATTTTGTGACTACAATTAAATTAATCTTCCGACGTGGATATTGTATTGAATTAAATAAATCGTATTGTTTAAATAAAACTAGTTGTTCGAGTTTCCGTATGGAATGTTTGATATTTTGTGTTTGGCGTGAAAGCAATATAGGATTCAGTAAAATCAGGGACATATAGGTAACTGTTTTAATTTAGCGAAAAAGTCGCTGGTATAGTATTACAAATATTGTATATTGATAGTTACCTACGTGTGGCTGCTCTGTATAATGTTTTTATATTTTCTACGAAAGCTTGTTCGCACAGATTTCACGAATGAAATATGCTTTTAGCAGAATTAAATATTATATATTACAGTGCAAAAATTAATTTTATGAGATGTCTGGCACAAAATCCATGATAACAATCCCCTTTTTTTAATAACCTTTCTCTCTACAGTACACATTTCATTCGAAACCGTATTAGAATAATGCAATTGAATGCATTTTATGCCAATTAAAATGTTATGGAAACTAAAGAAGAGAAGTTACTTTTTAAACGATTTTATTCAGCTTCGATCCTCTGTTTGTTTGTTTGTATGGTTCACATCTGGCAACTCGAATTTAACCCACTTCCAACTATCCAATTGTCTTGAAATTTTGCGGGCGTGCGTAGTTTGGATGACAATACAATATTTAAAAAAAAATTAACCCCGAGCGGATGAAAAAATTACCCAGTCATTAATAAGTCTTAGAGCATATAGACATGGAGGTCTCATTAAAAGCTTGAAACTGTCGCCAACATGGTGCGCGAAAAGTATAGAGCAGTGTTGCCAACTCAGATTTTTGAAAATCCGTAGAAAAAAGTTTAACATTCCGTAGAATTTAGTAGATCCGCTTTGAAAAATCCGTTGATCTACGGATTTTCTTCAAAAGTGTTAATTATTACATGTATGAAAGAAGCTAATTCTCTTGCCCATAGAATCCGCCCTTTCCCAAATCCTTTCTAGAAATCTTATATTTCGACTCTCCCCTAACATCATCGAAAAAATTATTGCCACAACAAAAATTCATAAATTACGAAAAAAAGTTCACATGCAAAGATTCTGAAATCAACTTCGCTAATTCCTATTGTACTCGTTCAAAGTGCAGGGCTGTAGAATTAGAAAATAATAGCTTGAATTCCAGCGATTAAGTGTGATGAAAAGCTCTTGTAGTGAACTGGAATTTAGCGACCCGCAGTAAATTGGCGGTTTGGATCATAAAATCAATAAGTTAAATTAAACAATAAATTATTTCTTTAATCAGAATTAGAATCATTTGTTTTATCAATTAATTCATGAAAAAGTTAAAAAAAACCCGTACATTTCAGTTTACAATCCGTAGATCTGTAGGTAAAGTAAAAAATCCGTAGATCTACGGAAAATTCATAGGTTGGTAATCGGCGCATGCGCATTACGATCGATTGGGACTCTATACTTCTCTCTCTCGCACCAGTTCGCCCCTGCTGGCGACAGTTTCGAGGACAGGAAATAAAAGGCAATGAGACCTCCAGTAGTATATGCTCTAAGCTCTAAGCAATAAATATAACCCATAACCACAAATCCAAACGACTTGAAATCAGCCACTCGAGTTCGTTACGAAAACAACAAAAAGCTGCTGCGTTCGAGTCGCTAGTCGCATCGCGATTTGAAATTAAATAAAAGATATTTCTAAACAAGTGAGAGCTGCGAAATGTAAATCCATAAACACAAAAAAATATAAAATTAAAAATATATAAAAAAAAAATTTTATGTTAAACCATTTTATTAAATATGCACTAAAAAATAATTCTTTAAAATCGTGGAGCAGGGTTTTTCATAACAGAATATGAATCAATTTAATACAGCATGAAGCGTCCAAATGAATTTGTTGTGAGTACCCTGCTCCACGATTTTATTTAAAGTGAAAAACACCGTCAAAATTGAAGTATAAGAAAATAATTATTTTTTAGTATTTAGTGCATTTTTAATAAAATCGTTTAACATAACATTTGTTTCATATATTTTTTTAATTTTACACTTTACTTCTAACAAATGATTTTACAAATCCCATGTTAAAGTAAACAAAGGACAAACAAATTCCTCCGAAGAAAATCAATAAATAATCAACCAAAGCACAAACATTTCTTTTCCATTATTTTGATTATCATAAAGTCCCATACCAATCATACAAACCTTTTCCATCACACAAGGTTTTCAAGGCAAGCATAAAGGGAACTCACAAACAACTATGAATAAATAATAAACGAGTGTGCACACTACTTAAGAGGCTGCCATGAAAACTGAACGCAGCAGAAAAGAAAGAAGAAGGGAAGATATTGCAATTATGCCCCACGTGTAACTCACTTTTTTCCACGGTGAAAGAAAAGAAGTTCGAAAGTTGCTCATCCTGACGAATAGCTCGCAATAAAGGCTCGTTGAGTGGAGTTACCGCGTCGATCGCAGTCGGATCAGAACTTAAAGTTCCCATTTCACGATTCACACACGAAAGATTGGCATTACTTCCCTTCGGGCCTGATACTAACGATCCCTAATCGCTATGACCGTACTAGCAAGTCCAATTAGAGAAATCACTCGAACACCTCAAGCATCAATATTTAGTGTAGCACCTACCTCCCCAGAATACCTAAGCTTCTGCTTATACCTTGAATCGTGGGGGTTGGTGACAGGGAGGCAACCTCAGACAGTATTCTCTTACAACCTCAAAGACCCATATCCAGGTATTTCGGAGACTGCGACTATCTAAGAGACTATTTCAGATGATCAAATTGCAGTTGATGAATGCTACCCATGCTCACACAATTTAAGCCTTACTTACAAAGGGGAATTAATTCTCACTCCTTGGACACCGCCAAAATGCAGAGAGAGGAATCCCCCTAACCCAACCTGAATTCCTGACACCCCGAGCCCCTTTAAATCTAGGTGAATCTGTTGTGCACACAGAATGCTGCTAGTTGAGCCTCCAGCAAGGTCTCGGCAGTGGTGAGCCAGCTCAGGTACCCCGGGATCGCGAGTTCCCGTCTTGGGGACCTACTTCTGAGGAATAATCACTCATGAAACCGGCCACAAGCCCTGGGGGATTGATCATCGACAGAGAATTTGTTAAACGGTATACGCGCTCATATTTTACTCCCTCAGAAAGCGATGCACCATCGACGGCGTATTGTTTAAATATTAGCCGGAGCCATAGCGAAATGTAAACGACGTCAAGTTAGATTGCAGAGAACAATGGGCGGCAAGCAAGCCCGAAGGTGGGTGGAAAGCTAATTCGGATGGAAGTTAAACAGCCTCAAAGGTACGAGGTCGATGGGTTAGCCTCGGGTCGGATGAGGTTACGAGTTCGTCAGGGTTGATCTTAAATTCAGCGTTTCGATATCGAGGGAATCTACGCCGTGTTGTGTATTTCGATAAAAAGTATGTGTTACTTCTCTTGTTGTGACACGGTTTTTAAATTTAGGTCCCACATTCATCGCAGTTCCCTGTATTCTTGTTCCGTCTGAGGATGTATCAGACTTATCGCAGGCCTCCGAATTTGGTCAAGTATTGGACTTTTTAAAAATAAGAAAATTATGCTATTTTGAAGAAAGCTATCGATTTTGCGTCTGCAATTTCGATCTTTAAATAGGGAAAAAATATTAATAATTAAACATTTAAAAAAATGTCCCGATGACAATTAGAGAATGCCATTCTGCATAGATTAACGCATGGTTCGTGAAAAAGGGTCGTCAATTGGCGAAGTTATGATGATAAGATTACCCCCCGCTTGGTGCAGAAGTTGTTGCAACCGCAGGAAACGAACGGAAATATATGACAAAAGTGTGTCAAATAATTTTTTTTATATGTAGGTATAAAGGTCCCAAGAATAAGATATAATTATAAAATTTTCGATTTATTTCACACCTCTCGAGAAAAAAATCCCAAAAGTGATCAATTATTAGGCGCCGAGAACGTATGTTCTCCCTTTAAACTGTAAATTTTAAATAATTTGACTACACAGTTCTATCGGGCATAAAAAGCCGTAAAGTTTCCATTGTAATCATTTTTTATATCTAGTATAATTTTCAGGAAATATGGAAAAGTAGGAAATCACACATTAACATTTAACCGAAAATGGACACAAATGAAAAATTACATGATACTTTTATTGACACTTGTAAAAAAAAATCGGAATGTTCGGGTAATCGAAATAGCCGAAAAAACTGAAGTTTTATCATTTACTTTGTACCACCCTTATTTGCCTTCGTTCAAATTAAAACGTGTTGTCATTATTTCGTAATAGCCTAATATAAATTTTTGTAATAAGTGTACTAGTAGGGAATGTATTATTAACGTACCAATTAATTAATTGTTTTAGATAAGATATTTTAACCATTTTGAAAGAAGTTAGGTGAAATACATTAGATTGTTTATAAATCTTTACGAAGCACGTAAAGTTTTCTAACGTTACTTCAAAGGTAAAAGACACGTGGAAATACAAATATTTCAACATATCTCAAAAAATGAAGAAATGCTAGATAGGATAGTTTATATAAGGAGAGCAGTACTAGTAGTGTGACGTCCCGGCCCCACCACGATATGATTTTACAAATCGCGACTAGTGTCGACGAGCGCCACCAGAGGTCTAATCTTCTTAAATCTTTCTCACAAGTCCTAACTCCCAATCTCCATTAGTATATATATAAGTTCCAAATCATATCCTCTGTGTCCCCGTGTGTGTCTAGGGCAGGGGTCGTCAGCTATAGCCCTACTGATGAGTCTGGCTGACGGTCCCAAGACGAAACACACCTGGTCTTCTTTTCCTCCACGATCCTTCAAAGCCAATTCACCCGCCCCGCATAGTTGTTACTCCATAGTGGCGTTAACCGGCCGGCCTTAGGTTTAGGTTGCGTCGGAGACGACGGGGCAAGAACTTCCTATCTCGTCCTGAACGTTCCGGCAATTCAGGACGTGACAGTAGTATATGTTGTAGAATTAAAAAACAAGGAATTTATCAGAGTTGGGCATAATCTAAATAAAATTCGAATGAAATAACTTTTCAAATAAAGTTAGCTTATTTTGGAGCGCCAAGATAAGTTGATTTATTTGAAAATCTTTAACTTGGATTTCGAAATAAAAGTTTAACTTTCATTTTATCTTTATACTAGAAGTGAAATAACCGGTGTGAGCCTTTGCGGCCCGACCCGCGCGCGGTCGCCTACCGGTCAGATTCTACAGAATCTGAATTTGTTTATTTTTCATCGTATCAATATGAAAGTGACACCAATGAATTCCTGGCGTTCTCCCGATTACTTGGACAGAAAATAATTGAAAACGGACTATTTTTAACGAAACGGGCTTTCAATTCTGCAAATAAATTTCTCACGTAATATCCTTAATTATGGTCCGAATTATATCATTTTTGGGGCCATTTTCATCGGGAAGACATGAGGAATCGATTGGTAATACTTTCATCAACACTTGTCAAAAACATGAACATTTTATGTGGCCCGTCTACGGGCGGTCTACCGGGGCCCGAAGGTCCTCGCTCGCAAGGGAGAAAGCAAAACAGTGGGGTGGGTAGGTCTTTCCCGATAATCCGAGGCCAAAGCTTTCTCCCTTGCGAGCGAGGACCTTCGGGCCCCGATAGACCGCCCGTTGACAGTCGAGAGCAATAAAACCGACGGGCCACATAAAATGTTCATGTTTTTGACAAGTGTTGATGAAAGTATTATCAATCGATTCCTCATGTCTTCCCGATGAAAATGGCCCCAAAAATGATATAATTCGGACCATAATTAAGGATATTACGTGAGAAATTTATTTGCAGAATTGAAAGCCCGTTTCGTTAAAAATAGTCCGTTTTCAATTATTTTCTGTCCAAGTAATCGGGAGAACGCCAGGAATTCATTGGTGTCACTTTCATATTGATACGATGAAAAATAAACAAATTCAGATTCTGTAGAATCTGACCGGTAGGCGACCGCGCGCGGGTCGGGCCGCAAAGGCTCACACCGGTTATTTCACTTCTAGTATAAAGATAAAATGAAAGTTAAACTTTTATTTCGAAATCCAAGTTAAAGATTTTCAAATAAATCAACTTATTTGATCTTCAAAGAACGGATAAACGTAAATGACCTTTTATTTAGATATTATTTAGATATTATCTTTGCCCAACTCTGGAATTTATAACAGAAAAGAGATGTGGTCTACTTTCTATATTCCCCACCACATCACTTCACCATATCTTCCCCAATTCCTCCACCAAATTCCTCTTCCTCCCAATATTCCGCCCTTTCACTCCCAATAATCAAACACTTGCCCACTTCGCCAGCTGTTTTAATACACACTCAGAATGTTACACAAAAACTAATTCCCAATTTCTGTTTCGCCAAACTCATGATTGCGCTCCACTCTCGAATTGGACGCGTACATACGTACAGTTCGTTACGTGTTCCCGGCGAAACAATACTTTTGCGGGGCAAGTGCAGCACGCAGTGTATAAATAGAAACTTGCGTTAATGCGATTCGCGATAACCGGCGGAGAGGATTGCGCTGCACCAACTCGGGCGACTATACTGCGCAGATAATGTCAATTAAATTTTCGGCAATTACGTTGTTCAATTCGGAGTGTGTGCGCGCGCGCGAAATCCAAGTGAAACAAGGATGCGCGCAAACCGATCTGCCAACCTGTTTAGGTCAGCGGGGGTTGCATGTTTGGAGGCCCTTTCGCGGCGATGAAGCAACTTTCTGCGCGTGCAGCATAGTTCCCTGCCTTAAGTGAATTTACTGTCGCGCGCAGGATTCCTCTGCACCGAATGCCAACGTCGTTACAACTTCGATGTTATCTGTTCAGCGCGCGCTCAGTGTTTACTAAACGCCAGGTGGGTGTACTCTTCGAATACGCGACATGATGTTTCTTTGCGTTCCTGGGGATGGTCCTATGTTATTCGTGGTGACTCGTGGCTGTAGAATGTTGCTGTTGTGAGATATTTAGGAATTTAAGAGGTGGTTCAGGTCTGAAAAAATATATAAAAAAATTTCTTTGTTGACCGATTTTATTCAAAATGCATTAATAAAAACTAAAAAATAATTACTTTCTTGTACTACAATTTCGATGGTGTTCTTTCACTTCATATAAAAACGTGGAACAGAATATCTCGCAACAAATTCATTTCGACGCTGGATGCTGAATTAAATAGATTCATATTCTGTTATGAAACATTTTGATCCACGATTTTATTTAAGGGGGGAGACCACTGTAACGGTCCGAAATGTAAGGGTGTGTTCGGGAATTTATTTCAACCAAACAAAGTAAGTAAATCAATTTATTGCTTAGTATAGTTAATAGTGTACATATCGAAGGGTAAGAAATTTTTTTTTCAATCAAGTTCATAAATCCGTTTCCTGTATACTCTTCGTCAAAAATTGCGCTGCGGCAAAAACATGCTAGTCGCGTTGACAGTGCCCAGGCCATATGGTTAATCCGAATTCAAAAATACAATAATATTTAGAAACTAGAAGCCTGCCTCTATTACGTGACGATAAAAAAATTTCAAAATTGTAAAAAATTACAAAATGGCGGACCACTGAAGAAAAATCATGTTTTCGAGGTACAAAGTTAGGGAAATGTTGATAAAAAAATATAAGGAGGTCGTTAATTAAAAAAAACTGATCGTCAAGTAATAGCCACGGGTTTTCCGTACAATAAATGTCCTTGATCATGTTAATTGGACGTATAGTTTTCTCTGTAGACTGTCAACGCGGTTGAAAAATATATTTCTGAGGAAAACGCGTTCAAAGTTCGGCGCGGCTCAGTCGCGCGTTTGACCCCGCTTCACAGAAAATACTATATCTCCGTCAATTTTGCGAATTTCTTCATAAAATTTGGAGACAGCATTCTTGAAATGTACGTCTTTCAGAAAATGTAAAAAAAATCAATTTGTCAAATTTTTTACAGTGGTCTCCCCCCTTAAAGTGAAAAAAACACCATCGAACTTGTAATACAAGAAAATAATTATTTTTTAGTTTCTATTAGTGCATTTTTAATAATATCGTTTAACACAATTTTTTTTATATATTTTTTCTTTTCTAGTTTTTAATGTTTATGATATCAAATCGCGACCCGAAGGCAGCGGCTTTTTGTCATTATCCTAAAGAACGGGAGTGACTGATTTCAAGTGGTTTAGATTTGTGGTTATGGGTTATATTTCTTGATGACTGCGTAATTTATTCAACCCCTCGGGGTTATTTTTTAAAAAAAATTGTATTGTCATCCAAACGACACAAAAAATAGATAGTAATAATAATTACAAAGGAAAAAAAGATGTGAAATCAAAATGAGCTGCAAGTACATAAAGGTGCTTTCTCACAGCGTGCAACGGCGACACTGTGTAACACAATAAAAGACAAAAAGATGTCCGCGGCCTGGAAGTAAAATACATACTTGGCGTGGCCAGGCAAGGTATTCTCAGATCATCAATACACATACCTTCCCTCTCGCAGGCTTTCAAATAATTTGTCAATTTATAACTCTAACAATATGAGGACATTTTCATTGTATTGCGTTTTAAAATAATTCTAAAATCATTCATCGACACCGATACCTTTCTTCTAACAAGCTTTCAGATAATTTGTCAATTTATAATTCTGCCAATATGAATACATCTCATTATTTTGCGTTTTTAAATAATTCTTATTCATCGACACCTTGACCTTGGCTGGCCACGCCAAGTATGTATTTAATACATACATTTCATTATTTTGCGTTTTTAAATAATTCTTATTCATCGACACCTTGACCTTGCCTGGCCACGCCAAGTATGTATTTAATACATACATTTCATTATTTTGCGTTTTTAAATAATTCTTATTCATCGACACCTTGACTTTGCCTGGCCACGCCAAGTATGTATTTTACTTCCAGGCCGCGGACATCTTTTTGTCTTTTATTGTGTTACACAGTGTCGCCATTGCACGCTGTGAGAAAGCACCTTTATGTACTTGCAGCTCATTTTGATTTCACATCTTTTTTACTTTGTAATTATTATTACTATCTATTTTTTGTGTCGTTTTTTATTTCATGTACTTGGCGTAATTTTTTTACTTTTTAAAGTTTTTTATGGGGATCTCACTTCTTTTTACAAAGATTGTATATTCTCTTCTATTCTTTTTGTCATTTATCTTAACAAATTAATTAAATATTTTATAAATACACACCAATTCAAAAATTAAATAAATTAACTAACAAATTAAGTCCAACCGCTGTTGCTGGCACTCAAATTACCTTTGTTAAATTTAAGCCGTCCTCGACTTTTTCATGTACTTGGTGTAATGTTTTTACTTTTTTGAAGTTTTTTTATTAATTACTTGCTTCTACGCTCTGCAGTATCAAAGAGGTTACAGATTAAACAATTTTATTCATTTATGCTTCAATATTGTGTCGAAATGGATTATAAATTTCTTTCATTCAAAGTAACGAATGAAAATTATCTTTATCTCTTTTCACTTCGCTCCTTCGTCTTCTCCCCTTTACTCTACGTATGTATATGTATAAAATACTTCCGCTGGCACCTTACCTCGGAGTTACTTTGTCACTTACAATCGAGAACTAATGAATCAATTTCGACGAAGTTTTTTTAACGTGCAGCACAATAATGAAGGGTCGGATGCAATAAGAGAACTAGTACTCGAAAATGCGAAAAATTATTGTCCAAATGCTAAAAAGGATTGGAAAATTAAATGTTGTTAATCTGTATTTTAAAAAATATCGTGTTGTAAAGCTCGTCACAACACACATTTTTTCTATCTACAGTTCGTTTATTCAATCATTACTATTCGAGCTAAAAATTATAAACAAAATATTTCTCATCGTCCGAAATAAATATTTCTTTAAACATAAATTGCAATAACTTGAGGAAATATCAACAGATCGTTGTGAGACTTAAAATATAATTTCAAATCATAAAACTCTAACGAAGCCGCAAAGTGCATGTTAAAAACGCTTATGTTAAAAAATGTAATAATATTTAATTAAAAGTAATACTGGTTTGTGGTTATATGCTGATTGCATATCGATTGAATTGATTCGATTTGTGGTTACAAGCTGATTTCAATTCGTTTGAATTTGTGGTTATGGGTTATATGTATGATATACAATTCAAATTTAGACAACTTACGTTGTGTTTGAGACTGCATTTTGGTTGCAATTCAATGATACAACGATACATATTTGTAAAAACACGTGGCATCTTAAATTTTGACAACCTACCTTACTGAACACTCCTCAGGTTATAACCTGGCCGTAAGCTGTCAAAATTTGGAGTAGATTGCATAGTGAAGATAGCGATTGACGAACGAAACATGTGTTAGTTTCGTTTTGGCTGAAGGTGTGCGTGTAACGCGTATACGTATTGACGAAAAATATATATACGTAATGTTTAATGACGAAAAATTTCTAGGAGAATCAGAAGAAGAAAAATCTTAACATTTTCGACAGATCCATGAGACGATATTACGATATCTCTGTCATGCGTGGACCGATTTTATTGAAATTGGTCTTAATCGAAAGCTGATATGCGGTTTACATAAGAAAAATGCCTTTAAATTTAGAAAATATTGCAGGCGTGATGAGATATTAATGAAATAAGTTTCAGGTTAGGTTGGAATAGCCGTTTCTCGAGTAAATGATAGCGGTAGCGACAGTCGACATATACAGGGTGTCTTTCATGTACTTGGCGTCGAGACGCTACCGCGTCTCTAGATACGCACGCCAGCAAGTTTCAAGACAATTGGATTGATGGAAGTGGGTAAAATTAGAGTTGCCAAATTTGAACCATACAAACAAACATACAAACAAACATACAAACAAACATGCAAAGAAATATACAAACAATCATACAAACAAACATACAAACAAACATACAAACAAACATACAAACAAACATACAAACAAACATACAAACAAACATATCAACAAACATACAAACAAACGTACAAACAAATATATCAACAAACATACAAACAAACATACAAACAAACGTACAAACAAACATATCAACAAACATACAAACAAACGTACAAACAAACATATCAACAAACATACAAACAAACACACAGAGGATCGAAGCTGAATAAAATAGTTTAATAATTCAAAATCGAGTTTTCTTCTATTTCATTTTTCGAATGTTTAACCTTTCAAGAATACGTGTCTAAAACGAGTTTTTGAAATTCGCAAAGTTCCTGAAGTTACACGCATTTGACGGATGCGTGGCTAAGACCGACCACTCGGCGCGCACGTAAAACTTTAAGGGGGGAGCCCTATTTAGGACACTAGGAATACTATGATTCATTTTTTTTTAACTTCAAACAATTAAATGTGATATTGTCTGCGCGTTATGATTATGAAATTATGACTATGATACATAAAATGTATTTCGATCAGAATGTGAAAATTGCGAATTGTCGACGTTCTTTGCACTTACAATACGGTAGTTTGCCCTATTACAGTGCCTGCCCCTATTAGTTTAAGAGTAGAGGACTGGGAAGGGTGGTTGCGGCAAACATGCTGACTATTTCATTTAGCAATAGTGCGGATTATAAAAATTTTATGACCGTGGTACTGCACATAATTTACAGTTATTCATAAAAGGCGCCCTTCACAATCGCAATGCGCACACAATACCACATTTAATTGCTCGAAGTTCATTACTGATGTTAGACAAAAATGATCGAAAAGTCGAAAGACGATCAGCTGTTAAATCGGAATTCTCAACTATCTCATTTACTCGGGTGTCTCACGGGTATCCGGGTAGTCGGGTAATTTTTGTCTACCCGATTAGTCGGGTAATTTTTGTCTACCCGATTAGTCGGGTAATTTCTGTCTACCCGGGTAGTCGGGTAATTTTTGTCTACCCGGGTATCTCACGGGTACCCGGGTAATTTTGTCTACCCGGGTGAAAAGAATAGCTCTATTATACACGCGATTTAATATTTGCTCTATTAAAGCTTTTATTATTGTACGCCGTGAGTGATGGCGAACGTGTTAGTTACTTTCCACCCGCTAACATATATACATATATATATATATGTTAGCGGGTTGTGGAAATATATATATATATATATATATGGGCATCGTTTAATGAAGTCAGATTGGATAGGACTCTTGCACTCTTAGGATAAATATATATATATACTATATTTAAGATTGCAAGAGTCCTATCCAATCTGACTTCATTAAACGATGCCCATCAACCGATATCCATCAAATAACCTATCTGGAAGTAAAATTAAGCTCCCAGCCCCACATAACTTATTCGAAACAATTTCCATAAAGAAACAGTGCAATAACGGATAATCAATGGTGATTCAATAGCAAGTAGAGATCGAGGGAAAGTGTATTATCGCGCGAACAAGCCTCTGATCTATTCCTGGGGGATTTAAGCGCGGTTTGGGGAACCCGTAACTCGCGGACTTTAGGAAAAGTAGCTATTTCGAGAATCCAAGGGCGACAGTTACGGGCATATATGGCAAATCGCAGGTATTTGCTCGATCAGATTGTCTGGCGCGGACAGAAACGGCTACCATTACGTTTAACGAGATGGACGCCGGAAGACGATAAGCAAACAGCTGTTGGGCAACAGTGATAAAGGCTTTACCGTTGACCTTGCCCTTCCTTAATGCCTGCGCCGGCCACGAATGGTTCTACACCTTCAAAAACCCACGATGACTCTATTTCCAGTTTCGTGAAATCGCGTCGAAAGCTCCACCTTGACTTCCTCCTCGTGAGGGTGAAGGAATGATAGACACGAACAATTTGCAAACCCAATGTACATTGCTACGTGGTAGAATGATGTTACGTGCAAATTAGACAGATGAGAGGCAGAATATTAGCGCTGATTTTGATTTTACTATGAATTTATCTAATAACTTACGGTGCCCCAATTGCAAATGTTCAGGTACCGAGTAATTATAAGACAAATATGTACAATTAACACAAACTTTCCACTGCAGATATCGCCCACGAAAATTTTCATCCAGCTACTGTAAATATTGCATTAATTTATGCCAATGTATCGTAGTATTTAATGTTAAAGTAGAATGAATATCTCATAGGTATAATAGCTTAAAATTACATACGCAAGAAACAATTTTCAAAAAGAATGAAATCAGCCCTTAAAGTTCTTTTAGCCGCGTTTTTTCGTTTTTTCAATATAACTTTATTTTTCTTGCGATAGTGTGGTTGTTCAGTAACGAAACGTTGAAGCTTCAACGATCACGCGTTAGATTAAGATTTAGAGTTAGATTAGATTATAAGGTAGGCTTGAAGAATAGTCGTCAAGTTTAAACGGAAGGTCACGGTCACTTGTATTTACAGAACGATGCAGAATAAATTGCAGTATGTTTAATTAAATTAGTCACAAAACGTAGACCTTATTTTACTAAAACGCGGAAGCACGCGAAAGAAGATGAGGCTGAACCATGAGTTCTAAGTTGGAAATTCTGGAAAGTTCCAGAGAACCGCGAGCACGAGAGGTAAAAGTAAGGTAAAAGTACCAATAACTGGACACTTAAGGATATCAAAATTGTATATCTTAAAAATGGACTAAAAATAAATATCCTTTTTAACAAAAGTGTCAATATTCAGATAAATGTTACTTCTTTCTATCAAACCAGCTACTAAAAACTTGTTTTCATTGCGTTATTTTAATTAAATTGAGTAAAAACACGAGTAGTTACGTGTACCAGTACATGGACAATAGAATTCTGATTTGTTCCACCGTCCCATTTTTGGTGTCCCAATACCTGGACAATAGGGAAGATGCCGCAATGCTCGGCGCAGAGGGCGGCACAAATTTTGTGTAAATGGTTTGCGCGTGAATTTTACATTTTTCAATTTTAGGTTATGTTAAAAATAAAGTATGCAATTGACTAAAAATATGACTTGAAAATAAAAAACTATTAATTTCTGTACAGTATACTTGTACTTACACATTTGGTATACAAAAATTTGAGAAAACCCAGACACTTTACTGGTTTGATAACGCGATCAGGTATTGCGACTTCACCTAAGCGTTCAAAACGCTGACAGGCCGACTAACTGGACGGCTGGTCAGTTATTGGGACAGCGTGCAGAGGACAAGATAATTATGAACCGGTGCATGAACACGTATATTTTTAATTAAAATCAACATTAACCGACCAATGTTTTGTTTTGTATGTAACAAGAAATTTATTAAGATTCTATACATACGTTTTTTCTCTCAGAAAAACGTTATATAACGATTATTATCACCTTAACAACTAACTGCATTTTTCTTAAGAGTTACTTAAGAAATCTAAGCAGAATTCAAAGTGCACGTACCTCCGATATTTAAAGACTGTTTTATATATTAAACTTTACATCTAGGGTTTTCTTAATTTTTTATATAGGAGATCAAGTTGCAAAATGACATATATGTCCAACAATATTGTTCTAAACTTTCTATGAAACTTAGTAAAAATATAAATGTCATTGGTGTCCAGGTATTGGGATGTGTCCAGTTATTGGTACTTTTACCGTTTTGCCGAATTCCGTGACGTCAGCACCTCACCCAACAGCTATTCGCCTCAAGTAGGACGAAGACCGCACCGGCGAAACAAAGCCATTCGCGCGATGAAGCGAGAGAGCTGCCTAACTATCTGAGGTGCGCGTCATCAGACGGCCCGGCCGATCACATCTCCGCGATCTGGTCGCGTTAACTTGTTTAAACCGCGCGCGGCATCGGCAGCGAGTCAGCGCCGGCTTGGCCTGTGGCCATTAGGGCCAATCCCAAACAGTGGTAGAGATAAAGAAACCGAGCAAGTATATTGAAAGCGATAACTTTAAGGCCCCATGTCACCCGTTCAAAATTAAAAACTGTAGAAAAAAAAATTGCTCCTTGCATACTCCAATATGCTCTACATTCCCACGAAGTTAAATTAAAATCAGAATCTTTAGGTTGAGAACGTTTCCTTGTAAGATTATACCTATTAATTAATTAGCCTACACGTCAACCTCTGTTCATAAATCCTCTTATTACAAAGCAATAATAAGCTAGTTCACCCTAAAGTTAAGAAACTCCTATTAGAAACCACAAACTGATGCTCGAGTACAGTCAGTTTAATGTGAAATCGCCCGATGGTAGGAGAATCTTTACAGCAAGGGGTGCAGCAATCAACGGGCTTTGGATTTACGGGTGCATAGGGTCAACTGCATTAACTGGCGCCAACCAGGCCTGCGGGGTAGTGCGTGGAAAGCGCTATCAGCCGAAACACATTTTCCACGTGCGACTGCCCGCCATTTTTCACGGTTCGTTTCCCGCGAAATCGATTTATCACCGCGAACAAGACCGGCCCCGTGCCGTCGGTTTTCGAACGCCCGTTAGTCTCACTACTTTTCCGCTTTATTGGCCGGCGTTTCACCCCCTCCCTCCTCGGATCGTTCGAATTACCCGGAGTTCGGCGCCTGATTCCGTGCAGCGTATCCCTCTGATTAAGAAACACTCTAAATTTCTACGATGAGAAACGAACGTGGCAGATTGGCTTCTGGTGTCCCGTTGTTCAATATCGTTTGATTTCTAACGAGGGGATCGTGCGAAGTGCTGGGCATTGATTGTAACAAGATTTTGTAGATAAGTAAATTTGTTTAACAGTTTAAATGTCTAGATGCTCAATGGCTTAAGGGGCTACGCCTACCTGTAAGGTCTGAAAACACAAGTATTTTCGGGATTTTTTTCAAAACTTGAAGACTTTTTTAAATAAAATGTTGTATATTCGAAAATATATATTTTATTATAGGCGATCTTCCGGCAGTGTTTTTTTTTTTTATTACCGGGACAAATTGACCACTGTAGCCTAGACCTGGTTCGTCGGAAATAAAACATTTGACGAAATTTTGTTAGTATATTAGATTATCTAGTCCTTAATCGTAGATTTTATTTTACAGATGAAAAATTAGAGCGATTCTGTGACGAAAATCGATACTTTTGCTATGAGTAGCCGCCATTTGGTAGCAAATTAATTCTTCGGGATAATGAACGATTAAGGACTAGATAATCTAATATACTAACTAAATTTGGTCGTATTTTTTGTTTCAGATGAACCAGGTCGAAATTAGAGTGGTCACCGCAAGCTGATGAAAAAAGTCGCTGCCGGGAGATGGCTAATATTTCTTTTATTTATTTATATTTTACACAATTTATATCACAATTTTATCACATTTATACAAGAAGTTTAACATGTACACTTTTGAGTGCATAAAGGTTGGATTAAGGAAGCATTCAAGTTCCCCCCCCCCCCAAAATTCACAAATATAAATGTTTTTTCAGACCTCACAGGCAGGCATAACCCCTTAAATAAAGATCGTGTAGAATATTTTTATATTCTCTTCTGAATGATGATGGAAGAATTAATTGAAACGTGTCAGAAGTATTTGTCGTATCCGAACAAAATTACCCCTTTTTAAGAAAAGGTACAAAAAAGTGCGCCAAGTATATAATCCCATCAAAAAGGATCTCATTTAAAAACATTGACGCAAATTAATACCCACCACAAAGAATCCCATTTAAAAACATTGTCGTAAATTAATAGCTTTACAAAACTAATGATATACACAAATTGCGCCAATTATCACAATGGCTATTTATACAAAGAAAGAAATGTATTAAATAATATTAAGCATATATATTTTTATACAAATAAATATTTTAATACGAATAAATATTTTATCCAAACTACTTGGCGCTGTTCTCCGAATTGGTGTTGTTAAACTGAATAAATTGCATTAAAATCTTTTTCTTGCTATCTTGTCTCAGTGGTGTCTTGTCTTGTTTTATTTTATTTATTAACCAAGAATACAAATATAACAGGAAAACGTTATATAAGGAATTGATTATTATCATCTTAACAACTAACTGTATTTTTCTTAAGAATTACTTAAGAAATCTACGCAGAATTTAAAGTGCACGCACCTTCGATATTTAAAGACTGTTTTATATATTAAACTTTACATCTAGGGCTTTCTTAATTTTTTTATATAAGAGATCAAGTTGCAATATAACATATATTCCCAACAATATTGTTCTTAACTTTCTATGAAGCTTAGTAAAACTATAAATGTCATTGGTGTCCAGGTATTGGAACGTGTCCAGTTATTGGTACTTTTACCTTACTTGGCGTGAGACACTACCGTGTCTCTTGATATTAGCTTAAAGTACCCGGCATAGCCCGGGTTAGGTATATATTTTTTTTCGGTGAAAGGGAGGGACTTTTTTAAAAAGATCTATTAGCGAGCACCTACGGACTAAGAGGGACGTATCTACCAAATTTCTTGGTCATAGGATCAGTGATTCCAGAGAAATTGTGATGAGTCATTCAGTGGTATTTACATTTTATATATATAGAAGATAAATTATTTGATATGGAAATTCAAAGTAAATAGTATAAATTGAATTTCGACCGTAAATTTTTAGAAAGATAAATTTTAAAAAAAGACCGAACCAGTGCGCCGAAATCATCTTTCTGGAAATTCAGAGTGCAACGAAAGAACTGTGTGTCAAAAGAAATGTCAACATCGAGCTGTCGAATTGCGAAGTTTTGATTCTGTACTCCGGTCTATCGTTTTACTTGAGAGAAGTTTGAAGTGGTAAATACTTAACGTCGTAGTGAACGAAACACGATCTTCGTTGTTACATATCTCGTAAACAATTGAGAGTCTACGTAGATATTTTGCGGTTGCAGGGTTTCCTTAAAATGCAGGGTTGTAAGATTTTAGTGAATTCAGTTATTCGAATTTATTTGTCGCCTTTTGGGCGACTCAAACTTCGTGGAACGATTGAAATAAATTTGAAAGTGAAAGAGGCCCAGCAATTGATTGTTTAAAATCCAATAGCTGCTGTTAAGATATTGATCTTTAAAGTATCGCTTTAAAAATTTCGAACTAAAAATTAGTTTCACGTTTATAAATACTTGTGACGTCGTGATCTACTTTCTCCTCATCCGTAACTCGATTTTAGCTTTTTTGCCTGCCCACGAATCGCCACCGAAACTTTTAGTGGTTATTATTCGAGCGCGTCCCCTGTAAATTGCGTCGCAGCAAAGAGAGCTTTAAGCGCGTTATTTAGAAAATATATTTCACTATAATCCACCGATGGCGGAGTTTAATTATAACGGTGCTATTAACGTTACAATGCAAAGGACACCCAAGTTGACCCATTGAAAGATTTAATCAAACTATGGAATACAATTTTTGCAAATATTCCTTGGCATGCGGTTTATTAAATTGCTGTCGTTGAAGCATTCCTCCCTACAGGACATGTGACACAATTCAGACAGGCTGTGGCTTATGCTTCGTAGAAAATAAAAAAAGAAGTGGTAGAGGCAAAAGACTTCTCTCATAAGCACAACGATGCACCTACAAAGTTCAATTGTACTTTTCTTTTAAACGAAACCACGATTCTTCTCCTTATTTCATGTATAAAAGTGTTTGGAAAGTAAACACCCTTCGAGATATTTTAAACCTAACAAGGCACACGTTCACTCGTGAATCCACAAAATATCAAAATACTTACAGATAGATCAAAATTGCCCCAAAAGTCTGAAAGATATCTAGACTTTTCGGGCATATCAGGGAAATTATCATAAAACTAGTTCAGCCATGCGTTCAGTCTCAAAGTGGTCACTCTCGAAGGTAAATAAGGAATTAATAAAACACAAAAGAAGTTTGTTTAGGTATGTTTTCATAATCCGCCCAACAAATTCCACGCGTTGAAAAAGCCTCGCTATTTCCGATATACATAATACTATCACTACCGCTATCAGAAATACTAGTCAGAGTCTACTATAGTCAGGTCTAAAGACACAGCTCTCGATGCTGATCTTCTCCATTGGAAGCGTGTCGATCGCGTCGCGTCGCTCGATGCCCGATGAGGCGTCTTCAGGATTCGGAACTCGGTAACCGATAATACGTGAACTAAGACCGGGGCTTAGCTGTCTCCGGGGACCCTTTCGAGGGTGGTTGCTAGTTCGATTTACGGTAATTCGACTGGTATTCGGCAACGGTGCCTCCGTTCTCTCGGATGTCAAACGATCGTTGAATGGAGTAAGAGACGCGCTAGTCGGAAGGAAACCTCAGTCAGAGGTGGAGAGACAGAGTTCTCGTGTTCGAACCGTTTTCTGCGAAATCAGGGAAAGCCTCGCATAGCTCACGGTCACTTGGTCGTGTTATTGCTCCGTTTAACATCCGTGTAACTGTATTAATTACAGTTGGCAGGCAATTACTTTGCCGTTTGTGCTGTTAACGACATCGTTTCACTGGCCTGTTCGCGTCTTCCCTTTTCTTTCTACGCGTTTGATTATTCGTTTTAAGCTTCTTTCCTTGAAATTTTGTTGAGTAAGAAAGAGTAGGTTAAAGGTTCTTATGCACAGTGGTATCTTTGCTTCCACCGTTATATCATTTGTTTCGTGAGAGCAATCACATTGATTTGGTGAATTACTTCTCAAGCGTGGACGTTGTACAAGTTTCTCTCAATAATTCAATAATATTTCTAGGTAAACACACTTGGGTTACTGATTCGGAAAAAAAATCACACTAATGTGTGAGATATACCTAGTAGTGAAAATTTCGAGTTCAAAACCTTGCCTTTCTCAAACTCTGCAGACATACGTATTGGTATGAAACCTCAAAACGAATGTGAGTAACTAATCGAAGGGATGATTAAAAAGTTAGAAACTACTTAGTTACTGTGCTTTAACTGAATTACGACTTCATACTTACCTACAAAAACATCAAACATATACCTTGATTTTTTACACCTCATGCATTTAATAAATTATCATAGACGGTGTGCACTAAATTTGAACCAAGTCATTACCTCAAAATTTACAGAGACTAATTTATCCTCATATTTACAGGGACTTTTATAATAAAAGTCTTATAATATAAGACTTTTACTAAATAAATTTCTCCACATCCATACTGTTTTCACTCCACTGAAGAAAAGTCATTTATACAATCATACGAATCATTCCCACCATTTCTGACGCTAACGTTTCATTCGCATCCTTATCACCAAGATACCAGCAAGTATTCAAAACAAACATCTTCTCCCCGTAGCTCACAATTCGTTTAAACCGACCGACGTTTCCTTCGCTACCAAATATTTCCCAGCGCGCAGATGCATCTAAGAACGCCGCAGCGATAGATTGACTGCACTGCGAGCAGCGAATCAAAACAATCTGTATGAGAATCTCGCGCATCGACGAAACACCGTACGTATCCCCGTCTAAACAGACGGCTCACGCCGCGATTTTCGCCGACAAGCGCGGCTGAACTAAGTTAGCGCCGCGATGAAACTTGACTGATACAAACTATCTTCGTAACGACAGCTGGCAGCAACATCGTTCCAGCAACTTGCTACCGCGACTGCGTTCCTACGCATCAATCATACAGTGCTGCTGGAATGATACGTACTGGAAGGATCAAACTCCCTCCTTGCTGGCGTGCCCAAGAAGATGAACACGGGCAAGGAACGCGATGCTCCTTGCTTTGATCGATCAATTTTGTCCTTTTTTTTTATCTGTCGTGAATCGAATCTATTAGCGACATTCGTAGGTGGTAGGAAGGAAAGACGATTACTTTGTTTCACTCTTGATTGGTGGATAATTCGACCACGTGTTGGACGCGGAGTCCATTTGATCCATGGTTTTATTCATATACACCTTGGGACAGACGTGGGCATTATTTAAAAATGATTGAAATAACTTTTCAAATAAAGGGACTTCATCTTTTTTCGTCGTCGAATAAAAATCACCCGAGTTATCTTTATTCGAAGCGCCACGGATGAAGCAGTTCATTCGACGGGAATTCATCCCACGGCGAAAGATGGCTTGTCATGGGTTTCGAATGATTTTTCAGTTTTCATTGTATCTTTATACTAGAAGTTCGAATAACTGGCGAGAGCCTTTGTGGCTGAGCCGTCTCGGCGATGACACATCGGTTCGGGCCAGTATAAAGGTACAATGAAAGCTAAAAATTATTCAAAACTCAAGATGAAAGGCCTTCAAATAAACAAAGTATTTTTCGCCGACGAATGAATTCCCGTCGAATAAACTGCTGCATCCGTGGCGCTTTGAATAAAGATAAATCATCTTATTCGATCTTTGAATAACGGATAAACGTAAAGTACCTTTTATTTGATATTATCTAGATATTATCTTTTCCCATCTCTGCCTTGGGATAAGCTTTTAAATTAAGTGTCCTCTTGTTACCTAAAATCCTACTTTTTTTAGGAAGTTTGTAATAACAAATGACACCATTAGGCGATACGAGTAATCTATCGATAATTTCACACCTTAATTGAGGAATCCTTGTAGAAAACACTGTGAGTGTCAAAAATCAAATTTTTCAGAAGAGAAAAGTCTTAACCGACTTTAAGGTATTTACGAAATCTGATTTGTGTTGATTGCTAAAAACATGTTTAAGTATACAATAATCCAAATGCATCATAAAATTGTCTACTTTTTGCATTCATATAGTCCAAATTCATGAAAAAAAGAATTGTATTTGTAAATATTAGTGAAACGGTGTGATAATTATGGAAAATATTCCGTGATCGATGATTAGCTAGGAAACCTGGGAATACTAAATATTCTGTGACGAGTAGATGAAGGTGGATAGTAATGATTGATAGCATGGTTAAAGAATGATGTGTGAAATTTTGTAATGATAGTTAGTGTTAAATATGTTCGTAGAATAAGTGTAAATTAAATGATTGTAATGATATGCATGATGTATTAAATAAGAGAAGTGTGAAATAGTTGGAGGATTGTTGATGAATGCTGCTAAATGTGGTGTTTAAATGTGCGTGAAAAAGGGGAGTTTTAAGTGCCATAATTGTGAAATATTCAAAAAATTTATGTTATTGTAGGGGATGGAACGTTGAAAGATTCTTTGCACTTTGTAGAAATTTTCAGAAATTAATTGTGCTGCGAAAACGTAGTATACTATTCAATAACTGAATAATGAAAGAAGAATGAAGAAAACGTGGAAGTACTTTTTCTGCCATTTAAACATTTTTGAGGTTGATACAAACGATTAAAGGATTTTAAAACGTTTTCAAGTTAAACGGAAAGTAGCTTAAATATGTGCGAAGGGCTCTGAAAATATGTATACTCGTTCGTTGAAGCTGGCACACGTTTTCACTTGAATTTTTGTCCAGCTATTATCTGCTTTGCGAATAATAGAGTTTTATTCTCAATTGTCGTAACGCAAAAATGATTTTTTTTTCAAGTTGTTCGACAATTCCAATTCATTTCAAGGGGCTTGAAAAATCATTGAATTTGTAATAGAAAGGTGCAAAATAATAACTCTTGCATACCTAATTTATACCGTTGCACAGTGAAATGTTTAAAATTCACCATATATCCTCGCTTAATTAATTATTATGAATGACAACGGGGAAATTTCTGAAACCAACTAATGCTTTCCAAATCCTCGGAAAGGTATCATTTTCTTTCCAATAAAAAGAATCTTAAGAACCTTCTCTACGTTGAGATAGAAATGTCAACAGCATCGTTTTAAATACCGTCCCAGCAAAGAAGCTATTACACGAAATCATTAAAATCCCTTCCTCCCCGACCTTTGAAGGAAATTGTACGACACACAACCACCACTGGACGTTTCAATCAGCCCGAAAGAAACTAGAGGGCCACTCGAACAACGACTCATTACCCTACCTTTTAGAGTGATCCTGGGAGACGACGAAAGTCCTCGAAAGGTTATCCAAGTTTGTGGCCCTTCAAGGCGCTCACTATCCTTCCGTCGTTGCAAAGTAGCCCGCGAGAAGACAGTCCGCGGCGTAATCCCGTCGTTTCGGTTTGAACTTGACGGCCGCGTGGCCTCGGGGTTACGCAAGGATCAAAGGACACGCGGCCTGACTCTTCAAACAAAAATGGGGGATAGGAGAGGCAGAAGAAAAAAGATGAGAATGAGATATTCCGCGGTCTCAGAATTCTGAGAAGCCCGTTCATATTACCATGAAGTCACGTGGCTGCCAGAGGAACGAAAGAAGTAGAATTTTTGCGCGAGGATCGATTAGACTCCTCTTTACGTCGTCCCCCGTCTATTCTGTTCGCAACAGGGGAGAGTAGTAGGAGGAAAGTGGGGCAGTATGGGAGACAAAAGAAGTGAACGTCAAGGGGCCAGGGGCGAGAGACAGAAATACCTTAACGGAGTTAACGAAAAGGTAGCTAAAGAGAAAATCCTCGTGGGATTTCCTTGAGACCCGAGCGCGGCTGGGGAAATGTCGCAGCCCAAAAGAAGAAATGAAACGGGACGCGAGAAGGAAATGTGTGTTTAAGAAAGGGACGGAGGATGGGCAGAGGGAAAGGGGTGGACACGGGAGAAGAATCCTTGGGAAATCGCGGAGAACATTCGGGGCAGAATTGCGAAGCTGATGTGTTCGAAAAAAGGAAGAACGCGTTAGAAGCAAGTTACGGCGAAGAAATGAAAAATATAGTTAGACGGTTAATTCGGAATGACCTCGAGGAGGAATTTCGAAAATAAAATTGTAGGATGAAGAATAAGAGGAGACGGCGAAAATGAATGAAAGGAGGTGGACATCGAATGGGGGAGTCGAGAGGGGACAGAAGCGAGAAAGCAAGGGGGGCAAGTGTACGCGGGTAGAATCGCAACTGAGAACCGCAGAGGATTGAGGATGGGATCGGATGAGACAGAAACAGAAATAAGAGAAGCAGAACCCGAAGGAACGGGTGACTTGGAGCGAGGAGAACTCTCATTTCGGTACACAGAAGGTGCTTCTATGGAGAAACGACTATCGCAAGAAGCAAAGGGAAAGAGACAGAAGTAGAGGGGTATGTAAAAAGAGACAAAAGAGTGGAGGGAAAGAGAGAAACTTTGGTTTACAAGGAGGAAGCGGATGGTAGATAAAGGAGGAGGAGGAGAGAGGGGGAGAGAGAGAGAATCAGCTCGTGGTAAAGCGAGGTGAGTCAGAACAGAGGCATTGTCGCATTAACATTCCTTTCGTGTGAAGAGGGTGCAGGGGGAGGAGGGTAGAGAGCGGTTAGGGTGGGATTTGATTATGGAGGGTTGCTAGTAGCCCTTCGGGAGGGCTGGGATTAGGGGGGGCGTAACGGGGAAGGGGGTTGGCAGAGATAGAAATAGAGAGCTGTGGATGGGGGAGGATACGAGAATTAAACTGGGTCTTCCCTTCGGCTTGTAAGCGTTCGGGGGCGAAAAAAAAGGGGTGAATCGCCTGCCGTAACGAGGATTTGGGAGACACCATGGAGATCGAGCCACCCAGGAGCTACTGCACTTTGGAAATTTCCAGGATGATAGTGGTATATTGAGGGCACAAATTTGGGAAACGAGTTTCCCTGTAATGTAGTAAATGACTTTGGCTTTTGGGTCAAGCTTCGTTTTAGCAGTGATCAATTCATGTAGATGCTAGAAGCGATATTCAAAGAGCTTTTTCTGCTGTTAAACTTTTAGTGATTGCAAAAATAGTTTGCAACTGTTTGCAAAATTCGTAGATAGGTACCTAATAGTTATGGGAAAGGTGTGTGTAAAGACTTTTTCGTTGCATTGAAATATCGATAAAGTTTGATTTTTCAAAGTATTTATAGAACATTAAACAAATAGTAATGTATTTAATTATTGTTAGCAATGTTCTCGAACTCTAAGCTACTTGACTAGTATTTCAAGTAATGCTCATTTTATTACCTAACGACCAGCGATCCAAAATAGCAGGTATTTTAAATTTCTTTGCCAAAAAGTCATTAAGTAAAAATTGATTTTTAGTTAAATGGAAATCAGTTATCATTAAATTTGAAAGAAATTTATCAAAAAATGAAAGGATTAAAAAAATATTAATTTTTAATTGTTCTGATTACGACTAACCATTATGGATGATTAAAGTTTTTGCTACCAGTAACCATTATTGATGACGGAAATTTAATTTTGGTTACCAGTATCCAATAGAAATGAGCGGAATTATTTTTTTACCTGTATCCATTATCGATGACCCGAATTTAATGATTTGGTTACTGATAACCATTACTGAGGGCGCAATTTTTCTTCTGTTTAAATTCGGTCATTGTAAATTGTTATTAACATTACTGATAATTAGTATTTATTGACAACATGAAAAAAATTTACATCAAAACACGGTAAATTGTACTACAACATTTTTTATCCTATTCTCCGTTGCACATATTTTCATACTGTTTTTTTTTCTTGCTTACGATTAGTATTTGTCAGCTCTGTAGTTAAATAAAATATCCCCTGCCCTCGTACGATCGCGATACTGTCATGCATGAAACGGGATGGGAAAAATCGGAAGTCGAGGTAAAGGTTACCCAACGCACAAGTGTAGGTCAGTGAAAGGCGCCCAACGTCGAATCCTATTCCTATCGTGTTACTGGAGTGCTGTATTTTTCAGGAGGACAGGAGGGGTTGAACTTCAGCTACGTAATAAATAGCACCGTTTGCATGGTGCTCGAGGCTACTTAAAGACACGCTTATTCACTGTCACTTGTAATGTAACGGATTAATGTCCCATTTTTCGAGGTTGAGTATCTCTGCCTACTGCGCATACTAATGCACCTACTTGATACACCGTCTGAAAACCACTCTGACAGAGTCTCTGTTATTTTTAATATGATTAACGTTAAGGGATCGCACTTCCCTCGCGATAAAAATCCTAGCAGCGTGCCTAGCACTTGGCGACAGAACGACAGAAGTTGAAAGGTGGTTCGAAGGGCGACAATGGTGATACGTCGGAAAAGTAAAAATATAGGTTAAATCCGGGAGACGCGGTCGGGTCGGAGAGTTGGTCGAGTCTCTATATTTCAGACTCTGTACGTAAAAATGCGTTAAAGTGCAGACCAATTCCTTCTCTAGAAGCCAAACAGTTGAATGAATAACGTCATTTCGCTTCGTTCTGTGTTATTCTTGATTTATAGCCTTTAAAATGTAAATTGGGGTTACATTTAACCTCTTTTGTCAAACAGCGGTAGTACAGACTCGTATTTAAAATATATTTCTAAGCTTATTTTCGTTTAATATTTGGGATAATAAGATAGTAGAGACATTGAGGGACAATGCTGCCAAAGTATTTAGCCGTATTAACTCTTTCTCTCAAAGCTAACGAGAAGACCATCTCTCGCTGCAGAAAGGAGAGATGGCCGAGTTATGATTTCTTTATTATTTTTGGTTATTTTTTTATTTTTTATTATTATTTTTGTTTATTTATTATTATAGTTTATTTGTTCACTTTTGTATTCATTTGTCTTGCTAATCGCCAGCAGGTAGTTCACATTTTCTTTGATGTGTTCTTTACTTGTTTGGCGTAAACAAATTAAATATCAATGAATCTGTAGTTGTATGCACTCATAAATAATTCTGCTTTATCGGTTGTTAATTTTCCATGGATAATTATGTCAGCGGTCTCTGCCAACGACGAAAACCATTTCTCCCGGCACCTCGGGAGAGGTGGTCAGATGTCATGACTTCAGTTTTCAACCCGATTTACAGTAAATATTGTCTTAAAGCAAATATCGACCAGTTTTTCTGAATCTGCATAAAATTCTGAACATATAGGTTTGTTCTGATAAAATAAGTAATGTCTATATTAGTTTTAATAGCCATTTTATATTAGGTCGACATGTTCTCCTACGTCTACACATTTCTTAGTCGAGACTATATTTCAGTGAGTATTTAAAAGTTACTTGTGTGTCTATTTCTTATGATTTATGAGTAATGTTATAATATTTGCAGCACATATGTGCAAATATTGATAAATAGAATCTAATTTCGACTCAGGGGAATGTGATTTATTTATATCTAAAAGCTTGAGCTTTCCTATGGCACTATAGCTGAAGAAATTCTGTCTGACTGCAAGCTGCTTGAATCTACTTTCAGCTTCTGATTGCTGCAGCTCTCTACTATGGTTATAAAAAAATATTACTAACTGTTACACGTCTGGTCTGTTGAGTAAAATGTGATCAATAGATTATAGATTCTAATAAGAATGAGATCATTTCACGAACAACATAAGCCCGATTATTTATTAATTTAAACGATTAAAGGCCTTTCATAGCAATCCAACAAAATGCATATCTCTACTCCGACACTGCTGCTTCTCGTAAAAATGGATTATTAGGTAATTCTATGTCATCGACTTATAAAACGATGTTATAAATTTAAGTATTTTAATCAATATTCTTCTTTTTAGTAAAATATACTTCCTTAAATCTGATTAACCTAATCAGTTATCGATTCAATTATTCAAACCTGCAAGAAAAAGCAAACGAAATTAATCCAGAAATACTCGAGAAAATCCATAACCGTGCATTTCAAGCACGTTTTATAAATATCCACGAAATTTAATTCCCATACCTAATGGAACCTTGTTTTCCGACTGCATTTAACACATCGGGTCGAATTTCCCTCATGCTTTAAAATCCCGCCAAGCTTCATAAATACATATAACCTGCCTTATTAAAATGAAACAAATTATCATCATTATAATTAAGCTCCACAGTTCAGCACGCTTCAAACGTGAAGCGTCATCAAAGAAGAAGAATGAAAACTTGCGAAATCGTCGATTTCAAACCTCGACACAGTCCCGCGTCATAGTTTCGCAAGGATTTCGATGATTCCACGCGCTTTGGTTTATTGGCAAAAATTTAGCGTCGACGAGATGATTCTAGTTTCTTTCGTGTTACAGGCTACGGCACGGCGCGTTCGTCAGCAGTCGTTGGGGCGGCTGACATCCGCGAAACAGCTCGCACGTCAATCGCGACGGGACCCGTTGAATCAGCGACAGTTTATGCGGTGCCTGGTTTACATATGCGCGCAAACTTTCATCCAGGAAATTGAGAGATAGACATCTGTCGACGGTGGCTATTGTGCGCTCCGATTGGATTTCCAGCCTTAAAACGCTCCGCGAATCAAGAGACACGGTAGTGTCTCGCGCCAAGTATATAATGTATATATATATATATATGCGCAGCGCGAACACGGAGTGTATCTATTACGCCGCGACGCGCTATCGAGAACCCTGAGATTACCGAATCTCAATAACGGCTGATTCGATTAGCTTTTTAATGGTCTTAATGGATAGCTTGGGTTTGATTTACATAAGAAAAATGTTTTCGTTTTGTTCCTACGTGCCTTATGAGCTGAGATATTTCAATGCAAAGTTCCAATTTGGCGAATTTTACGTTAAGAGATTTTTCTCCATCGTCAAGTGTGGGCAAGAGGGGAGCATGAAAGGGTGAGGAAATGTACCGCCAATTCACGCAGTACGAAAAAATCAAAAAGCATCTATGTTCAGGTTGCTAGTCAACGTAACCTAGCTAGTGTCAGTCACTTTACTCATAACCACTGTGATACTACTTAGCTGTTCTGTCTAGGGTGAATTGACCAGTGAATGAACAGCTAAGCGCTTTTTCAGTTTCAAATAACGATAAAAATTAAATAATGTCCTAATTTATTCATGAAACAAGAATTTGTAACAGAATAGGCTTTAAAAATGTCTAAAAAAATTGTTTGTGATTTTTTACTTGACCGGCGTCAGAAATAAATCATAAAAATGTAATCAATGCTCAATATACTAGTGAATGAACAAAATACCCAATAAATGAATACCTTCACCCAGTGATTGAACACAAAGAATAATACTTCATTTTCCGACGAGAAAACGCTACAAAAGAAGAAAGGAATTTTAGGCGAGGGACCTAACATAAGAATATAAAGATATAATCTATATATTATAATAATAGGAATTTGACAAATTTAGTTATATCAGAACACAGTTTACACAATATAATGGTTAACTGTCATCGTACGTGTTTTCTTACTAGGTTTCTCGCTGAGAATGGCAGTACCCGAAACCACAAAACAAAAAAATTAATAAGCGACCGAGACGTTCATAGATTCAAAAAATATTAGTATCGCCGTTATCTCAATAAATTTTCCTTCATTCCAAATATAAGATCATTGTTTTCAATGAAATAGTATTCTTGTTATACACGAAAAAAGTCAATTTGTTCATTCACTGGTCAATTCACCCTATACGCATACTTTTCCTTAATAAACCCTTAATATTTCAATGACGGTTTTTAGTTTTTATATCAATTTTTAAATCATTAGATATTGATTTATTAATAAAATGAATTTAACTTAAGTGTGAAATATAATATTCTTTCTTATTTCTTCTTTTATATTGCTATTCTCTGCATTAGCAACAAGACGCATAGGTTCCAAATTCCTAACACATCTTCTAAAGGTATCTCGATAGCTGCATCAACGAGTCTCAACAGCTAAAATTATTCTCTGACCACCAAGAGCTAATACCTGGGATTCCAGAGCTGGAGACTTAAACTCTTTTAATAAATTGTTCACTTTAGCAGTAAAATCCTTATCTAATAATGATTTGCATAATAAATTCGCACTGTGGCTACTACAAGTCATGTGCCATACATTGATTGTTTTTCCCATGGACATTTGTCTGTTATTACTGCATATAATATTTAAATTAAATTGTTCTTGTGCCATTGTCATACATTGATTAACAACTTCTCTTAATGCTTCACCAGTTTCTCTGATACAACTGAAATTCCAGGCATCAAGATAAATGTACCTGTAATCACTTCAATTCAGAATTGCAACTACATATTTATTGTTGGATGATGAATTTTTCCAACCATCTAAAAGTAGAACTGAATGTTTAGATTCCACACTGGTTATTGATTTTTTATAATCTTGAAATTTTGCATTCAGTAAATTATTTGACAACTTCTTTCTAGTTGGAATTTTATAATTCGGGTTCAATTTACCACAACCAAAGTATTAATAGCTGGACAATCATATAAAGTTATGAATGCTATATTTCATAGTGGTTCATGTATTGAGGATGGCCATTACACCAGTATATGTAAAGAAGAAGGAAAGACTAGTAGTTGGATTGAAGCTGATGACGTGCAAATTAAAAAAAGGCAATGGCTCAAAGGCGCTAAAGATCTTTATATTTTGTTCTTACAAAAAATGATAATAAATAAATAAGCCAACAAAAATTACCACGCTATGGAACAGCTGAAAGAAGAATGATGCCATTTGGCACTTGTAAGGGTTTATTATGCAAATCATTATTAGATAAGGATTTTACTGCTAAAGTGAACAATTTATTAAAAGAGTTTAAGTCTCCAGCTCTATAATCCCAGGTATTAGCTCTTGGTGGTCAGAGAATAATTTTAGCTGCTGAGACTCGTTGATGCAGCTATCGAGATACCTTTAGAAGATGTGTTAGGAATTTGGAACCTATGCGTCTTGTTGCTAATGCAGAGAATAGCAATATAAAAGAAGAAATAAGAAAGAATATTATATTTCACACTTAAGTTAAATTCATTTTATTAATAAATCAATATCTAATGATTCAAAAATTGATATAAAAACTAAAAACCGTCATTGACATATTAAGGGTTTATTAAGGAAAAGTATGCGTATAGGGTGAATTGACCAGTGAATGAACAGTGAGCAGTGAATGAACAAATTGACTTTTTTCGTGTATAACAAGAATACTATTTCATTGAAAACAATGATCTTATATTTGGAATGAAGGAAAATTTATTGAGATAACGGCGATACTAATATTTTTTGAATCTATGAACGTCTCGGTCGCTTATTAATTTTTTTGTTTTGTGGTTTCGGGTACTGCCATTCTCAGCGAGAAACCTAGTAAGAAAACACGTACGATGACAGTTAACCATTATATTGTGTAAACTGTGTTCTGCTATAACTAAATTTGTCAAATTCCTATTATTAAAATATATAGATTATATCTTTATATTCTTATGTTAGGTCCCTCGCCTAAAATTCCTTTCTTCTTTTGTAGCGTTTTCTCGTCGGAAAATGAAGTATTATTCTTTGTGTTCAATCACTGGGTGAAGGTATTCATTTATTGGGTATTTTGTTCATTCACTAGTATATTGAGCATTGATTACATTTTTATGATTTATTTCTGACGCCGGTCAAGTAAAAAATCACAAACAATTTTTTTAGACATTTTTAAAGCCTATTCTGTTACAAATTCTTGTTTCGTGAATAAATTAGGACATTATTTAATTTTTATCGTTATTTGAAACTGAAAAAACGCTTAGCTGTTCATTCATTGGTTAATTCACCATACATTATAAAAATACAAACTTTATTTTATTATTTTATTAATTACAACATTCTTCTGTGGCGGGCTACATATTCTCCTGTAATTAGTACTACAAAATGTGTGAAATCTCCACAAAATTACCTTTTTTAAAAAAAAGGTACAAAAAAGAGCGCCAAGTATATAATCCCATCGAAAAGAATCCCATTTAAAAACATTGTCGTAAATTAATAGTTTTACAAAACTAATGATATACACAAATTGCGCCAATTATACCAATGGCTATTTATACAAACAGGACCGTTCCTGGGTTGTTGGTCGCCCAGGTGCGAAAACAATATTGCCGCCCTTATTAATTTAATATTCTTTAATTAAGAATTTGATATGCAGTGCTTACTTTTACATCTATATATACAAAAAAAATGTATTAACCAATATTAAGCAGATATATTTTTATTTTATTTTATACAAATAAATATTTCAATACCAATAAATATTTTATTCAAAATACTTGGCGCTGCGAAACCGAAGAAATGTTAAAACAATTGTCTTAGTATTAATAATTTGCAATAATTCTCTTACAGGCTAAAATAGATAAACATATACATATACATATTATATTAGAAACGCAGTCACATTTATTCTACATATAATTAATTCTAATATCATACGCAGCATATGCACACGCACACATACACACATTCACGATCGCACGGACAAGAAAGAAAGAAAAAGATTAAGGGGGTAGACACGGGTAATGCAGCGCGCTGTATACCGACACAATCTGGCCCGAAACATGGGTCTGGGATATTACGTTGTTTGTCCTTATATGAGCAGATTTTGGGCTGGTCGAGGTCTCATTCGAAAGAGGAAGGTTCAATGCAGCCCGCTCTGGTCATGGCTCAACGAGATAGTATTGATATCTGATAATACGAGTGTTCAAAGTAGAGAAAAAATCGACAAAATACACTCCCAGATTCCAAGTATTTGTAAGTCGCTAAAAGAGTTTTATGACTCAAACGATGACCAGAGCGGGCTGCATTGAACCTTCCTCTTTCGAATGAGACCTCGTCCAGCCCAAAATCTCCTCATATAAGGACAAACAACGTAATATCCCAGACCCATATTTCGGGCCAGATTGTGTCGGTATGCAGCGCGCTGCATTACCTGTGTCACGTGGCGTGTTTACCTAATTAAGTATTTTTAGGTCACTAAAAGAGTTTTGTGACTGAAACGGTGAGCAGAGCGCTCCGCATTGAATCTTCCTCTTTCGAATGAGACCTCGCCCAGCCCAAAATCTGCTCATATAAGGACGAAAAACGAAAAATCCCAAACCCATGTTTCAGGTTAGATTGTCGGTATTGCAGCACGGTGAATCGCCCGTGTCACGTGACGTGTCTACCCCCTTAATGCAATTTATACATATTTATTCAGTTTATCAACACCAATTCGGAGAGCAGCGCCAAGTATTTTGAATAAAATATTTATTGGTATTGAAATATTTATTTGTATAAAATAAAATAAAAATATATCTGCTTAATATTGGTTAATACATTTTTTTTGTATATATAGATGTAAAAGTAAGCACTGCATATCAAATTCTTAATTAAAGAATATTAAATTAATAAGGGCGGCAATATTGTTTTCGCACCTGGGCGACCAACAACCCAGGAACGGTCCTGTTTGTATAAATAGCCATTGGTATAATTGGCGCAATTTGTGTATATCATTAGTTTTGTAAAACTATTAATTTACGACAATGTTTTTAAATGGGATTCTTTTCGATGGGATTATATACTTGGCGCTCTTTTTTGTACCTTTTTTTTAAAAAAGGTAATTTTGTGGATTAAACTGTCCTCGATCCTTCGCCGCGCCACCGCTCGCTGATAAATCCGATTCCCTCTCCGTCCGTGTTCATCCGTTATCACGAGAATCGATTGGATTACTGTTAAACACGCTCTACGTTTTCATCCTACACGCTACCATTTTTCTCCACGTTTGTCCACTTGCCAATAACATTTATCATTGATGCTGGCTTCATTCGTGCACATTTTCCAGTTATGCTTTAGAGAAATTTAACACGGCTGTTCGTTAGAGTTGTGGATTATGTGGACCCTTTGAAATTGATGTTGTGTGACACTGTATATTATTTGCTATTGTAATTGTGCAACGGAGTTTGTAACTCCCATTACAGTACTCTTTTTAATGTGAGAAGTGTGGAAAATATTGCCAAAATAGGTGACCTTTAGGAATTAATTAAAGGAAAATTACTATATATATATTTGAATGAGATTTCTTGAATTGTATTAAGGATGTCTTAAATTATACAAATATATTTTTTGTTTTATAATTAATCATCGCCGACGGCACTGGGGAGTCGTTAAAGTCAAGGCGTTAAAAAATTCATCCAAATCGGTGGGACATTTTAAACAAATGTCGTCCAGAAGAATATTCTCCAAAATAAAAAAGTTTTAATCGAATCGGATAATAACTTTTGGAGATACAGGTCCCAACGTTTTGAGAACACTGTTTCGAGAAAAACCCGTTTAAAGTTTTACGTGAGCACCGAATAGCCGGTTGTTGCTCATGCATTTGCTGCTACACAAATGCTTACAACTTCGAGAATTTTACGAAATTCAACAAATCCTTTTAAACACGTACTCCTAAAAGGTTGAACATGCGAAAGATGGAATAAAAAACATCGACTTTTAGATCGGAACCACTCCTTAAATTTATAGAAGAAACTTCTGTCACACTTTTATAAATTTAAAGAAGAAATCTTTTTTTGAAATGACAAGCAGTATCAAAATTTGATTTCGCGTGAGCGCCAATCGATAAAATGTGGTTGAAAAATTATGGAAAGTCTGCAGATTAATCCACTGTTAATAATTCTCTTCCCTTTTAAATTTTACGCAAGGTTAATTAAAAGATAGAACTCCAGTTCTCGTTATCGAACTAAATTCAGAATATGCTTTTCACGAAATTGATGCTGATATTTTTAACGAAGTTTCCCGAGATAGACAGAAATATTGATTTTGAACTCTACCCTTCGGCTCAGTGCGCTGCCATTTTCGTAGTTAAAAATCGTGTCTTAATTTTACGTAGAGCTTTTCAACTGTTGACTTCGTGTGGTATCTACAGTGCATTTAACAGTTAAGTTTTCGCTTCATGTTTCTCATTTACCAATTTAACTAGGACGTATTATTAAACAAATTAAGAAAGAGTATTACTTTTATCAGAATTTGAAAATTATTAATAATGAAAGTACAAGCTGTACCAGAGTAATCAGCGAATTGATCATTGAATCACTTTTAAATGAAGGATGAAATTTACGCATTTTTAACAACACTCAGACGTGAACATTTCATTTTGCCATAAGTTTAGCGTGCAAACCGCTAACACTCGATTTTCTATGTACTCTTATCTTTCTTGGCATCAAGATTATTTCCCATCACGTTCATCTATTAATTCAATTTTCAATCCACCACCGAGGCTGAAATCAATCCACTACCGAGTGTAAACAACTCGACAATGTTTCTCTTCACCTCGTAAATCAGATCGGCTCGTATCGTGTGTTTATAATGAAAATATCAGCTGGCTCGCGTACACGGTATTAATAAATAAGAAGAATAAATCGCGAAAACCATATTTCAATACGTGAAATAAGCAGAAATTGTAAAGGGTAGCTTGAAAGTCACCGCACATTTTCGTAAAGTGTAATAAATTTCCTAGCGAATGGTTTGATGAAACAAATCGTACTTTTCGTGAGAAAATCTGAGGGAGTTGGCAAAAGAAAATTTCCGAAACACCTTAAGTTTTTCTCGTGGAAATTATACGCAGGCATTTCGAATAAAATAACTCAAATTAGATGTACTTCAATATGATCATTGCCCCCGAAATTATATAATTATGTTAAAAATAAAAAGTTCTAATAAGGATAAGAGGATAAGACGCCCTCGAATCTACCAGTTCCCTTCTTCTCCTCTATTTCCACCTGATATATTTGCCCCATCCGTAATTAGAGACAAAAGTATATAAATTATCTTACTTGCTTACTACGCGTCGCGTATTATTTTCTAATAAATGTTAAAAAAAACATTGCTCGTCGTGCAGCTTAAGGCACGTTACAATAGGATCCAAAAGTTCTTCGATTGTGGTTGAGCACAGTTCCGCAATATAACAATAAAATGATATTGTTGAAACAACAATAAGTTGAAACTGTATGGAAAAAAAATATGGATTATGCTGTTTCATAATTATTTAAACATCCAGTTCAGATTTCACGTAAAAACCCGGATTTTAGTAAACATTCATATTTTTGTTTATAACTTTTTCTAATTGTTTAAACAATTGATAAAACCTTTACTATTTGATAGATCTAATTAAAAGAAGAAACTTTTGTCTTGAAATTTTTTTTATCTCTTGCAGATTGTGTGTTACTAAATAAAATCGAAAAATAGCTGAATTAATTACACCCCCTTAGAGTGATTTTGAGCAGCTAAAAAATGCTTTGTAGTCAGAAGGAAATCCCCAACATATCCACAATGTTTCAAAATTTTTTGAATTTTCGGGTTCGGGATTTTCCCTTGTTAGTCATTCCACTCCACGAATTCTCCGTTAATAGCAATAAACTATATTTCAAGTTTGATAGGCGATCTAGTATCGATATATATTTTACTTCCCACGCCCTATGCCTATAGGTACTTTGCGAAGAATCACTCGTGCCACGATTGCTTCGCCCTCGATTTTTCGGCCGAGCCTGTTCTCGCCCGACGGAAAATTTCCATTAAACCGATTACGCGTCCCTCGCCCCCACCCGCCCATCTCTCGTTGCGATTTTCATCGTCCTAATCACGGCAGAAGAGAGAGGGGGGGGAGGGGGTTGAGGATGCCAGAATCGAGAAAATTTCGAATCGGGGATAATTCGACTGACGCAAGCATAAAACTGAGGGATGGGTGAGACGAGGGGTGGTATGTGCGTGTGCCTGTGCGCAGGCATCGAGAACAGGTCGGGACGAGGAAATGGGCAAATTGGGACGATGATCCGCGGGGACGGAGCCGTGTAATACATTTCGGAAATTGCAGATGATACCCTCTCGTGGCGATGCGGGCCACGTTGCATTTCGCCCAGTCGAACCTAGCTGGACGATTCGAACGATAAATGGTCGGTGCTCCTGGTGTATGGTCCCCGAATAGGTGGGATTCCGCATTCGGACCAAGTGAATCGCAGCACGGTGTCGCTCGTTACCCGCGACGCGTGTTTTCGAACGAGACGTCGCGAGCACCTCGAATGGAGAAGCTTTTTTCCACTTCTAACGGAAGTGGGGCATTTGGGATTGGCGCGTCTGTGTTTTCGGTGGAGAGAGGTTGCATGTTTAGTTTAAATTGTGCGAGTATATTTAGTACAGTTGGCACAGGCAGTGGTAGAGATAATACGAACTACAGAGTTGATAGAGATTAGGTATCATAACGAATTAAACGCATGATGTGCATTGTCGAAATTCCTAGCGAGATAACGAGTTCAATGTTGCGTATTTTTTAGATTAGAAGTAGACGTAGGTAAGAATTTACTAGTTTGAATAAATAATCAGAGAAGTAATTCGAAGTTACATTAGAAGATAATGATTTATTATTAAAAGATAATTAAAAAAATCGAAACGTGCAAATTCGTTGTATTGCGAGAAATCGGGAAAGGAGTTACGACTCTGTGATTGATGGCTCCGTTTTTGCAATTTAGAAGCAGCTGAAGTGCAGGAATCCATTTTTGGCATGAAGTATGTAAATGTCAGTAGCAGTTGCAGACACACACACCAGAAAACATCGTGAAATTAAATAATTAAACGAATTAAATGAACACTAGACACGTGTATTAAAGAATATTACTTGAGAACGGGTTAATTTTACTATGGTATTAGACGGACTCAAAGTCCTTGTGTCTCAAAGCATTTGTGTCCCGTACCGCGGACGAAATAATACTAACTGCTGGCAGCTCGGCCCTACGTTATAGGGCAGGATTGCTGTTTGCCTCGAAACTCAGGTAAGAAAATGGGGACACGATCGCTCGAAGCTCAGAACCAATGTTTTGGTTCCGTGTGTAGTGTGTACAAAATGTACGTGGTAGTAGAATGCGAAATTTCTCATAGTTTCTTCTGTTATATTATGAATTGTAAGGAGGGGAAAAAATATTCGGACACCCTTTGAAACAGAATAACTTGTTTAAATTTTATTCAAAAGGCTTGGCTTTCTTTGAGGAGCTAGAAGGATTACTTTACTATGTGACGTGTTTGTCTAAACTAAATAGTCCAGTGAAATTAGGATCTGTCTTCGGAATAAATTCCAGCAAGCTTGTTAAGGAACGAAAAAGCACTGTAATGCGTGCTGCCATCTGGTGGCACCGCCGAGCGATTGTGTGAGTGCGTGTGTGTTTCATGGTCTTGGGACATGACAGAGGTGCAAAGCTAGTATGTAGTTTTTGTTCTATGTTCTTTCTTGTATATATACTACTAGCGTGTGTTCTTCTCTTGACTCTTGTATTTGCCTATTGTTTCTACTTTTGTAACAATTCTTTTCTTGAAATATATATAAAACCTCAACAGGTTATGGGCCCAGGCCACGCTGAAGTGTGAAAAGGGATATTACAAGGTGTTTCTTAGTAAGGATTATTTTGATTCCTGCAACGTGCAAAACACGTGCTTGACAAAAAGGAAACATGGCGTCATCAATGGAATACAAAGCACTCGTGGAAAAACTCGAAGGTCCTGACGACTGGGCGAAGTGGAAGTGGCACATGAAAATGGTATTTCGCTCGCACGGATTGGAAACCATTGTCGAGGGCTCACGTGTGTGTCCAGTATTACCAGCGGATGCAAATGATCAACAAAGAAAGGAGTTGATCGAATGGCAAAAGGACGACGCAAAGGCGGCAAGCTTCGTGGCAGGAGCAGTGAGCAGACAAATAGCAGAGCTAGTGCTAACGTGTGTGCATGCAAAAGAAATATGGGAAAAATTATGTGCCCGTTTCGAGCGCAGTAGTACACAACGTTTGAACATGCTTATCGAATCGTTTTTTCGAGCCAAACGTGATGAAAAAGAAGATGTCAGTACACATGTCGCAAAGCTGCAAAAGTTATTCGTCGATTTGAATGGTGAACTGAAAAAGCATAACGAGAATACTCTCTCAGAGCGAATGCTGAATGGTCGTATCCTGTCAACGTTGGGAAAAGAATACGACAACTTCAAAGATTTATGGGATACAATTCCTACTGACCAACAAAAACTAAATCTTCTCATCGAGAAACTATGTTCAATTGAACTGCGAGAAATAAATATGGAAAGTACAGTGTCAACCAATGCTACTGCATTTGCAGCGTCCAAAAATAATGGTAAAAAGAAACATTTTGACCGTGGAAAAGAAAACTCTGGAAAAATTGAACGTGCAAAGAAGAAATTTCCATGTAATAAGTGTAAGCAGATGGGTCATTGGGCTGCTGAATGTCCTCAGAAGAAAAATGCAGAAACTGCGAGCACATCAAAAGGAAAACCAGCGGTCAGTGATTTTTTGGCACATATTATGGAAGCATCTACAAGTGAAACCATCGATATGGATAGCTGGTGCTGTGACAGTGGTGCATCACGCCACATAACACTGTGTAAGCAGAATTTTGTATCATATGCAGAATTTCAAGCTCCTGAAGTGGTCTCCCTAGGTAAACGTAAAATGACAATGGAAGCATATGGACAGGGAACAATAAATATACAAGTATATCATCATGGAAGATGGCACGACAGAAGAATGAAGAATGTCTGGTATGTTCCAAATGCAAGTGTGAACTTATTCTCAGTCAAAGCAGTTGCGCAAAATGGTTTTAGTGTCCTGCTTGACGGGAAGGGTGTTCAGGTTAGAGAGGGGCATACTGGAAGTCTTGTAGCGACTGGATACTTGAGCAATGAATTGTATCTTATGAAGATGCGAGTTGTGAAACCGAATCAAGACGTGCAAGTTAACCTTACTTCTGTGACTGATACATTGCAAGTGTTTCATGAACGTTTCGCGCATCAAAATAAAAGACATGTAAAACAAATACTAAAGCGAATGGACATTGATGTGGCTAGTGCAAATGAGGAATTATGTGATGGTTGCATGCTGGGAAAAATGCATAGACTGCCATTCAAGAGGCGTGAAAATAGAGCGACACAAGTTGGAGAATTAATACATGCCGACGTAAATGGACCAATGTCAAAGAGTTCATTAGGTGGCTCTCGATACTACGTCTGCTTCACAGATGATTTTAGCAAGTTTCGAAGAATATTCTTCCTAAAACAGAAGAATGAAGTGTGTGGTGTGCTTAAACAGTTTTTGAACGAGGCAATCACAAATGGACATACTATAAAGCGTTTTCGTTCTGATGGTGGAAAAGAATTTGATAATAAAGAAGTTGCCAAAGTGCTTGCAGATAAAGGAATTGAATATTTAATGACTCCGCCTTATACACCTCAACAGAACGGTGTTGCTGAGCGGGAAAACCGTACAATTGTCGAGGCAGCTCGTTCCATGCTTCTTTCAACTAAGCTTTCTAAGTCACTATGGGCTGAAGCATGCAACACAGCAGCGTATGTCTTGAATCGTTCAGGAAAAACAGCAGCTGGTGACAAGGTACCATATGAATTGTGGTACAATCGAGAAGTGGGAAAGCTGGATCATTTACGGATCTTCGGTACTGCCTGCTATGTGCATATACAGAAACAATTCCGGTCAAAGTTCAGTGACAAATCAGTGTTTGGACACATGGTGGGATATGTAAATGACAAAGACGGTTATAGGGTCTGGATACCATCCAGAAATAAAGTAGTCTGCAGTCATGATGTAGTATTCAAAAAGGAAGTTGCGTGTAATATGCAAGCAGATTATATATGCATTGACAATGAAGAGGAGAATAGCAGCAATGAAGATTTAAGTGGCAGAAATGAAGATGTAAATGAAGATGTAAATGAAGATATAAATGAAGAGGAAAATAGCAACAATGAAGAGGTGAATAGTAGCGGCAATGAAGACGAAGCTGATGAATCTTTTAGAAGCCTGGAGGATGACAACGGAGAAGAAGAAACTGAATTGACTCAAGAGGATTTGAATATTCGAAGAAGTACTCGCAACAGGACGATTCCAAACTGGATGAACACTGGAGAATTTGCTTGGCTGGTGGAAAAGTGCAAAAATAATCAGGATACAAGTCCAAGCACACATGCAGAAGCGATGAAATCAGTTGATTGCAAGAAATGGCATGAAGCAATGCTGGAAGAACTGTCATCATTAAAAGAAAATGAGGCATGGAAACTGGTTAAGCGTCCTACCAATAAGCAAGTAATTAAAAATCGTTGGGTTCTTCGTATGAAAAAGTCTGATAGCGGAATGTTTCGTTTCAAGGCTCGTCTAGTTGCAAAGGGCTATGCACAAAAAGAGGGCATTGACTATGATGAGACGTTTAGTCCTGTAGCGCGTTATGACACAGTTCGTGCACTGCTTGCAATAGCTGCATCAAGAGGTATGAAGCTTAGGCAGTTCGACGTTAAAACTGCTTTCCTATACGGTAAACTTCAGGAGGAAGTATATCTTGAGCAGCCTGAAGGTTTTGAAGATGGAACTGACAGAGTGTGTCGTTTGAAGCGCAGCCTTTATGGTCTAAAACAGGCTCCACGATGCTGGAATGAGCGTCTCACACGGTTCATGGAAGCGGCTGGTCTGAAAAAGAGCTCAGCTGATCCTTGTCTTTTCTACAGGAACAGTGGAAATAGCTCTCTGTATGTTGTACTTTATGTTGACGACGGGCTAATAGTTGGAAATAATGAAGTGGAAATTGAAGATTTCCTAAAATTACTGAAAGGGGAATTTAAAATAACGCTCGGATCACTGAAAAACTTCCTAGGTATGCAAATAAATTGCTTGAAAAATGGATCGATTTTAATAAATCAGAAAGAATACACGGAAAAAGTTTTGAAGCAGTTCGGGATGGATAAATCAAACACTGTATCCACTCCTGCAAATCGTGACGAAAGCTCGAATTCTGACGAAATTGAGGAGAGGGTTCCCTATCGAGAGGCCATTGGAAGTCTTATATACTTGGCAACTGCAACGCGTCCGGATATTGCGTTTGCTGTTGGCAAAGCAGCTCGAGTCATGGATAAACCGGAAAGAAGAAACTGGAATGATGTGAAGCGGATCTTCAGGTATCTGCGTGGAACCACTGATTTTGGAATCAGCTATAAGCAAAACTGCGAGGAACTGAAAACGTTCAGTGACGCTGATTTTGCCGGCGACCTTGCAACTCGAAGGTCCACAACTGGTGTTCTGGCAATTCTCGCTGGAGGTGCAATAACCTGGAGGAGTCAGTTACAGAAGTCGGTGGCTCTGTCCACAACGGAGGCAGAGTTTGTTGCTGCAAATGAGGGCACAAAGGAGCTAATATGGTTGAAGTGTTTAATTTCAGAACTATTAGGGCTAAAGGACTGGTCACCAGGTTTATATGTTGATAATGCGAGTGCGGTAAAATTGGCAAAGAATCCAGAATTCCATCAACGGACAAAGCATATAGATGTTAGACATTTCCATATTCGAGAGCGGGTCATGAATCATGATATTGCGTTGCATCATATTGAGGGATCGAAACAGCTGGCGGATGTTCTTACAAAATCGCTTGATCGCGCTCGGTTCGAATCATTGCGTGGTCAAATCGGGATGCATGGTTGTGTATGACAGGGGTGTAAATTGTGTGCCGTGTTTTTGGAGGAAGTGTTAAGGAACGAAAAAGCACTGTAATGCGTGCTGCCATCTGGTGGCACCGCCGAGCGATTGTGTGAGTGCGTGTGTGTTTCATGGTCTTGGGACATGACAGAGGTGCAAAGCTAGTATGTAGTTTTTGTTCTATGTTCTTTCTTGTATATATACTACTAGCGTGTGTTCTTCTCTTGACTCTTGTATTTGCCTATTGTTTCTACTTTTGTAACAATTCTTTTCTTGAAATATATATAAAACCTCAACAAAGCTAAATGTTGGTATGGGCCTTTATTTGGTCGTTTTAAACAATATGTCAGAAGTCCCCAATTTTACAGAGAGTTGAAAAAAGCAATAGTTTTTCGCGAATCTCTCGTTATCTAGTAGTTTTGCGACAAACATAATTATTATACAATTTATAGTTTAGGAAATTCTATACAAAAATGGTCCTGTGAGTTTTTTTCGTAGGAGTAACCATTTCCATTTATGTTGGGTTACCAAGTTTCAACCCCCATACTTTTGACAAGGGAAAATCCCGAACCCGGAAATTCAAAAAATTATTAAACTCTGTAAATATGTAAGGGAAGTCCTCCTGAGTACAACGCAATTTCGTTTGCTGCTCAAATTCACGCAAAGAGGGTGCAATTGACCCCTGAATTTTTTTTATTTTGTATTATTACTCGCGAACTGTAGGAGATAGAAAAAAGGTGTTCAAGAAGAAGTTACTTATTTTAATTAAGACTATCATTTGGTAAATTATAGTTCGTACAGTTCTTATGGTGCGAGAGTTATAACACAAAATCAAAAACAACATATTTTCAGGGGTCAATTGCAAAAATATAACTTTTGATCTGTTTTTCCCGTTCAGTTTTCCCAAACGATTCCCTAAGGAAGTAGGTATCCAATTCGCGTTCACGCCGTGTGAGGCGCGTACCTACAATGATTGGCGTCTCAATTTTGGGTATTTGAAAAATTTCCCGTATAAGTGAATCGCTTGTGTGATACACGCAAATTTACACTCGCACCTTGTGTTTTATTTCCGCCACAATACCGTACCGAGTTTCTAATCATCCAATAGCTTTCTACACCAATATTTCGTTTCAACAAGTTTTAAAATTATTACCTCGCGCTACTAATCAACTGTTAAAATGACTTAACTGAATATCATCCATTTCTCATGGAGTTCGACTTCTCAGAGTACGGCGTTAGGTAACCAGAGAATCGTAATTAACCTTAGAGTCAATGCAGGTAGAACGGAAGGTGAAACCGAGACCTAAAGCATTCAGAGGACCCCTTGAATAGTATTACAACGTTACAACGCTAAACATATGTATTCCCGCATCTCTTCAGATAGTCTGACCCACACGCCTATCAGACGGCTCGCGCGAAATAATTCAAGCTCGTATCAAGCCAGCAGCGCGACCGTAAATGCATTAAACGCATCGCATAATTCCCCTATCACGGGGCTGGCTCGATTAGTCAGCTAGAGTATCACAGGGTGTACAGCAAACGACTCGAAACATCGCGACAGATTGCATGGTATCGGCCAAAAATGAGATATTCAGAGCACGGGGCCGACGTCTACGTCGAACTACAAATTTCCTGGCAACGAGATACAGTGGCATGGACAGGGGCGGCTGCACGTGATGCTGTTCAACGATTTCAATGCGCGAATCGAAATTTTTGGCGACAGAGGATACTCATAATAGGGGAGCCAGAGGCAGGGAAATGTGGCACAGTCGCAGTGGATAGACCAATTCACGTTTTCAAAGGCAATCATCCTCGATTTCTGATAGGACTTATTAGCTAGTATTAAAAACCGTTTGCAACACTCTCTTCGTGGAAAATAAAAAAGACCAGACCGTTTTTTTTTGTTCTATTGAAATGGAACTGGAACTGAACTAATAAGAATTGACAGAGTATCAGAAGATTAAGGGGGTACACTTGTATAACTCCCCGGTTTTCAACGCCATCTTCGGGAATTTATTTAGCAAAAACTATAAGCGTATACTGCCTGGCCTTTTGCCTGTATGTTAAGGTATGTTTGAAATAATACTCAGAAATTTTTTGAGCTTTTTTTATCGCATACAGAGTAGATGTCCCAATTATTACCAGTGTACCTATTACTACGCCAAGTACATGTTTCGACATACCTGAAACTTATTTCATTAATATCTCATCACACCAGCAATATTTTCTAAATTTAAAGGCATTTTTCTTATGTAAACCGCATATAAGCTTTCGAATAAGACCAAATTCAATAAAATCGGTCCACGCATAACAGAGATATCGTAATATCGTCTCGTGAATCTATCGGAAACGGTAAGATTTTCTTCTCCAAGAAAATTTTCGTCAGTATCGTCAGTATAATACGTATATACGCGTTACACGCACACCTTCAGTCAAAACGAACTAATACATGTTTCTGCAATCCACTCCAAATTTTAACAGCTTACCGTCAAGTTATAACCAAATAAGATAAGTTGTCAAAATTTGAGGTGCCACGTGTTTTTACAAATATGTATCATTGTATCATTGAATTGCAACCAAAATGCAGTCTCAGACACAAGGTAACTTGGCCAGATTTGAAATACAACATGTTTGTATATCACCAAACTGTTTTAAGTTGTATTATATTACTGGAACTAGTAAAACTGCTAAAAATAATTTTAATTGTAATCAGTTTCCCGAATTACAATTGCAATTACATAAGCTGCTTCGAGCACCATGTATAATTGTGATAATTCAAATTCAAACACAATGAAGAAAATCGATATAACTGCTTCCAAACAAATTCTTATTGCAAAATATATCCCCATAAAAAACGTCAAAAAAGTAAAAAATACACCAAGTAGGTACATGAAAAAGTCGTGGACTGAAAAGGGTATTATCAAATAAATCACACAAAATAGAAGATAATAATAAAATATAATATTAAAAATTATCTAAAGTCATTCCCTACTATGCAAATTATCTTTGTAAAAAGAAATGAGATCCGCATAAAAAAAAGCTTAAAACAAAAGAAAAGAAATTACGCCAAGTACATGAAATCAAATAAATCGCAAAAAATAGAAGAAAATAATAATAATTACAAAATAAAAAAAAGATGTGAAATCAAAATGAGCTGCAAGTACATAAAGGTGCTTTCTTATGGCGTTTAAGATGACACAACTATATATACACAGCTAAAATGCTGTGTTCATACATTTTATTACTCATATCGCGGACAGTTTAATTAATTCATCAAAAAGAATCCCATTTAAAAACATTGTCATAAATTATTAATAGCTTTGCAAAATTAATGATATACAAATTTATACAAAGAAAAAATGTATTAAATAATAGGGGGACCTGTCCAGTGAATGAACACTGCATGTCTCTTAAAATTAGTATTCAAAAGTCATTATTTAATCCCCGGAATGTTATTGCTGTAAACGAGCTATTTTATTAATAAAGTCACATATCCCGGAACACAATTCTAGCAATGTTTGATAGTTACAACTTTTATTCAAAGTCTGGCAGAGGATTAAATAAAAAGTGGGCCAACGACCAGTGACTGAACATAAATTTCTAATGAATGAACAGGGGTACCCCAGTGAGTGAACGGGATAATAACAGTGGTTAGGTTTCCAATATATTTAGACTATTTTTGGTGTAAATAATTTTTCATTCTCTAATTGCAATAATATTATTGATTTGATACTTTACTAGTCTCATAAGATCATAATTATGCATAGTTGAAATTTGGTTTCTGGGGTGGGGTAATCTAACCTTCACATCGACGGCAAAAGTGTCAAGAGAAAAAAAAATCGGATAACCTTTTCATTCATTGATTAAGTTAGAAATGTCAGCGAAATGCGAATGAACGGTCGTTCACTCATTGGTATTCACTGGTATCTCCCATCCAATGCACGAACACCTAAGAAACCCGACAAATTCTTAGAAATCCGTTATTTCATACAGTATTTTTTGTTAAAGGAACATATAACAATGTAATTATAACAACAAATTTATCATAGGTTCATTAAATTCACCTCAAAATACAAATTTTTATACAAATAAATATTTTATTCAAAATACTTGGCGCCTCAACGGCCTTTGAAAAGCTCAAAAAAATTCTGAGTGTTACTTCAAACATATGTTAATATGCAGGCAAAACGCAAGACAGTATAAACTTACAGTTTTTGTTAGATAATTTCCCGAAGATGGTGTTGAAAAACGGGCTGTCAGACTAGAGTACCTCTTTAAGATTATTATGGAAGTAAAGACTTAGGGAATTGTATTCAGCGACACGAAAAATGATATTATAGTATCACAATATGAACCCTACAGGATTTGAAAAAATTTCGATAACATCCCATTCACAAGAAACAATTAATCTACCAGGGGTGGATGAATTACTCTCACGTGGATCACGAACACCTCATCACCTTGGCAACTGTATCTCTATCACACCGTACCCTAAAATAAACTTTCTAAACAACAAAATTCTCTTAAATTCCACGACTCTTGTAATACGACTCCCAAGAGCTCCAAGACAATTTCTACAACCTGTACCTTTAACAGCGACAATGGTCCACAGAAGAATTAATTAAACTCAGTCTCAATTTATTACCCAGTACAGTCTACCGGCTCCCATGCCACTAATCTCCAACAAGAATCTCGACCTCTATTTACCTCTCCCGCTAACAATAAGCCAAACGTCTAAATTCTCGACGCGTATCTAAATTCGCGCCTGCCCCAAAAACCTCCCCGTACAATCGCTTCACTCCCCGTGAAAAGTCACCCCTTCCTCGCCGTTTCGTCGAAAGAATTATGAAAGCTGCGTAAACAGTGGCGCTGCACCTCTTCGCCGGTAGTTCTGGGGAATCCCGTACCGCGAGGCGGTTCGGAAAATTCCTCCTCGAGGCAAGCGAGGAATTACCGCCGCGGCATAAATCACGAACGAAGATGCGGCATTTCATCGCGGCCTCGCCCCCCCCCCCCCCCCCCCGCACACCGCACCTTTCGCTCGGCGGCGTTTTTTAAGCTGGTGAATTAATGCAACCCCCATAAAGCGCACTCCCGCCGCGGAAGGCCGTTCGACTTTACGCCCCCTCGACACAGGCTACAAAACCGAACACCGATACGCACGGAGAATGGAAAAGTTCTCGAATGCCTCTCGGTCGCCCACCCCCTTCGCGCCCGACTTCGACAACCCCCTCGCGAAGCCTTTCAGGGGCGGGAAACGTGCGTGCATCGCCAGCCCATGTGGGTACATTAAAAAGTTTCATTAGGTTGTTCCGCGGGGATTGCGGTCTGCCGAGGGAACCGCAGCCGCGAAAGGGGCGAACATATTCGGGTGGGGGGGGGGGGGGGGGATATAAATATTTATGCCACGGCGTTCGTTACTTTCGCGGGCCAGTGGTGTTTTGTAAGACGTATTGTGACGCCCAGGGATGTAGGATTCGCAAGCCTGGGTGTTCTTTAATGTTTTAGAAGGTTGAGACTCGAATTTTCGCTGTGTGCGTGGGTGATGTTTGCTCTATTGTCCGGGACATACGAGTGTTGGTTTAGAGGACCGAGGAGAATGGACTTGTGGGTTTGCGTTGAGTTGTTTGATGCTTGTCACAGTGTTGGGAAGGTGGGGTAGGTGGGGCTAAAAGTCCCGTTTTTTGTATAAATCTATGTAACATTTAGTACTAACAATTTAGAAATATTTGGTGTTATTTTGTATAAACTATAATTATTATGCTTTACGTTCGCGAAGTTCGTTTGTTCATACTATTATTTTCTGTTGAGTTATACCAGAAAATGTTTGTCAATGCAAAATGGACTTCTTGCCCCACTCACGGGGTGAAAATTCCATTGCATAGGGTAGAAAGACCCCAATGTCTTTTCCTGCAATATTAAACTAAATCCTATGTCAAAAACACTTTTGAAATCAACAAATATTTATTAAACCAATTCTTTTTGGTATAAAATATTGAAAGGAAAGCAGGACTTCTGTAACAAAAAATAAATAGCAACTAAAACAAAACACTATTTAAAGACTTGGGCATTACTTCTTTATACTTTGGCCATCGTATTATGAAAACAAATAGTAAAATATGTATATATTTTCAGTGTGAGGGACTTTTTGCCCCAATGGTACCTCTATAGTTTATTCGATATATACGTTACAAAATATTATCACTCAGCAATAAACAATATCATGCACACATTACTAAAGGAATGTACAATCTTAACGTACTTGGCTGATACGCTTTTAAATTGTGATTTACTTCGTATAAGACAATAAAGACGACGGATTTCTTTTAGTTTTCGATACCTACATAAAATAACGGAGGCGTCGTGTAATTCGCACGAACATCCACGAGCGATTGCATTTTTTTCCTAACGCACAAGAAGAGGAATTTGAAAAATACATTAGGTATAGGTTGTAGCAACATTTTTTATGGGTTGACCATTGATGTCGCGTTTTCTGTGCGACTTCTGCGATATTTAGCACTCTGTTCGTGATTCTGATAGACGTTTTGCTTTTTCACTATAAAGTTGACTTTTATTATAATTTTTCAAAAAATCGTCACAGTACTTTATAGATGAATAGTTTAAGTATGTTTGTAAATAATAAACAAATTCATTTCTCGTATAGTTTTGTTTTTTTTTTGCTTTTTTGCTTAGGTGTACGTAATTATCCCACTCTACTTTATATATGGTGAAACTCAATACATTGTAGTGTTGTATAAAGCTCGAGCTAAAGCTAAAGCTGGGTTTACATTAGTCCAGTCCAGTGATCCAGTCCAGCACTGGATTAGATAATGTAAACACTGTGTTCATTCCAGTACAGTGGTGCCATTCCAACAGGTTTCGACTGGATCGAAAGTCTATTTTTCGTGTTTACCCCCTCCATCGAGAACACAACATTCCAGCATTACTGGAATCGTCTAGACTTCTGTTAAGACTGGAATAATGTAGACTTCGACCGATTTCCAGTCGAACTACTAGCTTGATCCAGCGACTGGATTAAGACTGGAATAATGTAGACATCGACGCGATTTCCAGTCAAACCACTCACTAGATCCAGCGACTGGACTAATGTAAACCCAGCTTATTATCATATGCATCTCGAGCTCGCGAAGCTCGAAGTTCAAGCTTTGAGGCCCAAACATCGAAGCTGGAGGCTCTTGTGTTTAATAGTAATGAAGTTAACTCCAAGTCCTTGATATTATATCTTATTTTGCGCAACCACTATTGTAAAACGTTAATCTTAAACACATCACTTCACTGCATACAATTTATGCGACTCGAGCCTTCGAGCTTGAAGACTCGAGCTTTAAAAGCTCGAGCTCTCAGGCCTGCAAGGTTCCAGCCTTTAGGGTTTGAACTGCGACTCGAGCTCTTGAAGCTTACGGCTCGAAGCTCGTTTCAACAACAATGATACATTGTTTAGGAATAGAGATTTTGTATTCGGGACTTTTTACCCACCAGACTTTTAGACCCACCCTACCCTATCGAGCGAATACCCTCCACGCTCTACTTGCTCTCAGATCGTAACGTGAAGTGACCAATAAAATTTTTGATGCGATTCATTGCAAAACTTTCTGTATAGCATTGTCCTCCCTCCCACGGGGTTGCGGGGCGTTTATAGAAAAGGCGAAGCAGACGAATGAGTGCCTTTTAAACGACTGAAGAATAAATGCTTCAGTGGAATAAATTTGTTGTTTCCTGCAGGTGTTATTGGTAACCGATAAATCTTCAACATCCTTCAAGCAGATACAGAAAACAGGAGAGAGAAATTTGCATAGGTATAACATTTCGGAGATACCCCTCGCTATCCTATGCCCGATGCATCCTTAAAAAAGGGAGTACTTGCGCACAAGGACCAGCGGTACTAAATTCATAAAATCTTTACACCGACGTTACAAGGTTCGGGACTTGAACGCAGAATAGTTAAATTCACCCCTTTATAGGTAAGCAGAGAGTCGAGGAATTCTCGTATCGAGTTATAAAGGGCTGATTGCAGGGCGATCGGACGGGAACATCGCAATCTTGCGTGTTTTTGCTTCCGCGGAGGGACATCGCGTCTCTTTGAGGGAGGTGCTTCATTTTAAGGAGCCGTTCCGGCTCCTCTTTCAGTCTCCTTTTTATCCAAAGGGCCGCGCAGCTACGCAATATGCTTACGTAACGAGAAAGCCTGGCGCAGGCATATGCATATAAACAGTTATATTCGTGTCCCTACACCCTTATGACTTTATACCACGACCGCCCTCGAATACGAAATTCCTGGCCGTGCGTGGCTTCCTTTATCTCCTGCCGTTTCTTCCTCCACGAGATCCCTGAATTTCTAAACGGCGAACGCGTATCATCGTCGAATCAAACGCTTTCACTTTAAACATCCTGTGCATCCCCAATCTCACGCTTTACTGTTTGGATTCGAGCAATCGGAGGATAGTTGGTTCCACCTTGAATGCATCTTGTGCGCGATAATGAACCACATACCTATGAAGCCTAATTCAGGGTAGATTTTAGAGCAGCAAGGTACAAGGTGAATTATTGAAAGTTTATTTAGTTTCTGGTAGGTTTAGGGCGTGGATAGTCTTTGAGGCTAATGTTTTAACAGATTTTAAGAGGTGAGTTATGGTGGCAAGTATATCGCGAGTCGTTGGATTGTTAATTAAAAATTGGACGTGGTTATGTACTTTTTAAAGGCGCTCTTTAGATATTAAAGGTTAAATGTTTAGAAGTGAAATAGTATTTATTAAAGGGGATGTTCGTCTATTAAATATAAATCCAGAAATTAGTTGTGAAAAGACTACATGTATGTATCTTTTGCAAATATTACGACATGGATTAAGCATGCCAAAGACATTAAATTTATACTTTTGGCGTGTAAATGCTTCTCAACGCATAGAAAAAAACACACGCGTCAGGCTGATCGTATTTAAATACGTATATCAGTAGACACGGGACACACGTGTCGTTCCAACGAGACGACGTCCGAATACGAAATCCAGATCCTTGACAATTGCATGCAGTCCCTGCATCTTTTCCTCTTGCGCATTCTGCAGTATAGCTTCGACTTACTTGAAGAAGGAAAGAAGGAGGACGAGAAAATGCTCGAGCAATGATTATGCAAAACGTATACACTATATGATACTATTTGATTTCATAAATGAAATAACATTTATTTCCCTCTAAAAATGAAATCTTTATATATTCGTAGCATTGCAGAACACACTTTGTAATATTTAAAAAATTATTACTCGTCCACGAAAAGTTGGTATATTTTTCTGCACCTCTGTAAGCGCAAATGTATGAATTTTACGTCGAGGGAATTTACAATGAATATTATACATTTTTACGCGGCTATCAATGTTCTTTTAACTTTCCTGTCACAACTGTTTTCAGGACGACAATGTAATTAAGTTCTCCAAATATTCTCCAGTAATCATGTTACTATTCCCCGCTGATAATTGTGCACTGTTGATCGATTCAATTACTGCACGCACGGGCATGGAAAAACAATCAATTTCCCGTCAACAACGGCGTCGGTCACACTGGTATTTTAATAAAATACACAAAGAAAGCGGGGAACAGCGTGCTAACCAGTACGATGGAAATTGGAATATCAACAAAAGAATTTTGCGTTGCTTTATGGGGGTACCGTCGCTGAAAATTTTCGTACAATTATTCCCACGTATAGCCGTGTTAGTAGTCGGTCATTTACGGTCTAATTCGAAAATAATTACAATTATTGACAAACTGATTTCATTTGCTTCCTAAGCAAAACTTTGAACCGTATTAATTGGAAAGTACTGACCGCAAAACGCGTTTTCCCTTGCAGAATAATACAGGCATAATGCTGCCTTTAATAAAATAATAATAACAATATAGATCCTGGTAAAAAGTATCAATTCCATCAAAATTGTATCTTGGACTTGATGCTTGAATATTAGCAAATGTATCTTTTATAATCGAATTCGACGTGTGCAATATTAATGGAAAGTTCACTTCGATACACAGCCGTTACTGCAATTATTGCTGATAAATTAATTAATCCTATTACACGAAAATGGGTGAAATCTAAATGGCGCCCTATCGTTGCGTCAAAGAGATCGAGAGACTAAAAATAAAGTTCCTGAGTATTCTAGAGTACAAGAAATAATTTAAACAGCTTCCCCGGATTTCACAGATTCCACGAATGTCACGCTTTGAACCTATTTCCGCAGCGCAAAAACGCATTTCAAACGTTTCCAGCTCGAATAATTCCCTCGCAATGGGATTCATCAGCTGCTGTTCATTAGCATCGCGGAAAACAGAGTAGAGTGCGAAGAATACCAAACACGAATTTAAACACATCACTCCCGTGTCGTGTACCAGCCTGTCGCTGTCATCTTGGGGATGATCCGCAGTCAACAACGGCAAGGTAACTCGATCCGCGAGTGGTTGACTGCCCAACCCCTCCAGCCAGGAAGGAAATAAAAGAAGGAACGTAAAAGGGGTTCGTTAGTGGGGGGAGGGGGGAGGGGGGTGAAATCCACGAAAGAGAGCGTGTAATCGCGCGAAACGACGAATGAATAAAATAGGCCCGAACTTGGGGGACCAAGAAGGGGTGGGGGTGGGGGGACAGAAGGGGTGTGCGAAGAATGATTATTTCAAAGGTTGGTAATTACTTCCCTCCCGTTTTACGTCTGCCAGTCGAGGGTGGTCGGTTAGCCTTTCCACGCTTTAAAGCCCGGAAGGGGAGGGTGTAAGCAGGAAGAGCAACATTTTGCACGGATTAGAGATCCTTGGAAAAGGTTCCGGAGCTTCTTGGACGAGGAATGAAGACGCGATTCAGAGGGTTCAAGGAGAAAATGGCGAACGCTGACAGCGAGCTGGAAGCTTCGCCGTGACACAGTCAAATTCGTAGGGGGTGTGAGGGCAGCGGGACAATTGGGGAGGCACGAGGAAAAAGGGGAAGGAGAAGAAGAAGCCTTGGGAGAGTCTTTTGGATGAAAAATTACAGATGGCAGAGGATGCTCGCGTGAAAACCGAGATAAATGCTCACGGCACTCGGATATTTCGCCGGATTCGAAGCACATTTTGTAATGGTTCGGATGGATTTTGGTATTTTTTTAATAGTGCACTGATAATCAAGGAAAAGTTGTAGGAGTTTCAGATGAATTGAGAGACAGAAGAATTTAATTGATTACAATTCTAGGAGGACGAAGTGGCTGACAAAGCATTGGCAGTGACACTGGCGAGATTTATGTGCAGAAGGTGGGGAGGGAGAACGGAAGAGGATACGGTGGTAGTAATGAACGTTCTTGCGAAATTAGGATGAATGATTGATCGCTATCTACTCTACCTACAGGAAATTCTTCGTAACCGAAATTGAAATTTCAACTGACATTATACCCAAAAGTAGTAATCCTGTAAATTAAATACTACCTGTAATTACGAAGAAAAACTGCTTACTTATGAGAACTCACGAGATGCATGTTCAGAAATTTCAAGTTGAAAAATTCGCGCACGCTATCTGGAAGATAAAAATGCTCCACCTCGTTGGAAGAAAAAAGGTGACGAAAGAGAATCAGTTCTCTGCACGATTAATAAAGGGAAGCTGACAAGGGTGTGCGCGCGTGCACGCTAGAAATTCATTAAATTAAAATCTAATTAATGTCGAAGGAAAAAGAGGATATAGCGGTTTTAATTAGTAGCTGATTAAAGATTGATAGCTCTGGGGCGGGTTAGGAACCGGTTCTACGGGTAATTCCGTATGAATGATGGCACGTGAAGATTATAAGACGATTGGAACGCGTGCACGTCGCTGGAACACGGTCACGATGTTCCATTTTTGGCGGAGCACAGTGTGGAACGTTTAAAACGCCGTGACGTGATACCCGGCCAATAATAGAGTAATTAGCGCGCCTTAATCTTCCGTGGGTTAGTAACAGGGCAATTTGCGCGCATTCTCGGCCAAGTCGAATGCTCCTCGGGGACTATTCTGTTATGGAATATGTCCTTTACACTCTGTTGCGTGGATTTAGTATTATTCGAGGGCCATGAGTCGTTTGGCATCACTGGTAATTAGTTTATAGATATTATAAATTTGAAATTGATTATTGAAATTAGAAACCTATCATGGCAATATAAAATGGAATTGTTGGGTAATCGTGCCCTATATTCGAGGGAACCAAAATGAATTCTTAAGTTGTTAGGTGTCACAAGTTGACTTCGAAGAATTTTAAAATAATTTTTATATCGTCAAAGTACCTGAAAGGTGTAAATATCTTTAATCGTGATCGTAATCAGTTTCTATATACCTATCGAACTATTCAATAGCTTTTTGATTAGAAATCTATTCAATACATTTCTGCTTTAATGACGAATTCTATAGATAATCGCAACGTCCTTTTCTTCAAATCAGTCGAACTCTCATTTTCAAGTTCAAGCACTCAATATCAATCGGGAGAGTTGCCAATATCGTACTGGTTGCCTAAATCGTATCTCATCGATTTCTCAATAATTAATGAATATAAACGACATGTAAGGTAAATGTACCAATAACGAGCCATGCACCAGTACCTAGCCATCTGTTGAAATATTAATAATTATTAAACTATGCACGTAAGATAAAATACATGTTTGGCGTAATTTGCATTATTTAATCGTTCGGTTTGATATCTGAAGTTATCTCGTCTTGTTTTTTTTGTCTAAATATTTAGAAATACCATTTAAAGTCTCGAGGCCAGATAGTATATGACGCGTTTTCAAACATTCGTTATGATATGGCTAAGAAGAGCGTGCTTTTTGTTAAGAGCATAATTATTATAGGATAATAGTTTTTTAGATAGATAAAACGGTTTTAGAATCTTGAAAATATTTGTAACGCATAGAAAGAAAAAATTTGGATATGAAAAATATCTTTTATTTGAATATTTACATAGCTCTTTATCGGTGTGAACAAATCTTGTTAGCCCCGTAACTAATCACGTGTTTAACAACACGGGTGAAGTGAGTTTCAAGTATTAATCGGCGTCCCAAGAGAAAAATTACGAAAAAAGTGCGAATTTCTGATTCGATATTTGGAATAAATGTAGAAGTAAAAGGGGTTCCATTGCCCTTTAAGAAAGCTTTGATTTGGCCTAATTCAATTCCAAATAAAAAAGCCAAAACATCAAATAGGATCTCTACGATATTAACATCTGAAGAATGGCAGATGCATCACATACAAATTCAGGAGGAAAAACTAAGAAAACAAATGGAAATACAAGAAAGAAAAAGACTTAGAGATGAAGCAAAGAAAGAAGTTGAAGAAAAAGAAGCCAAAAAAGCTATTGCCGAGGAAAAGAAAAAACTTAACAATGATTTTAAAAATTCAATAGCCGAAAAAAGAAAATAATTAAAAAAGAAAAATAATTAAGTATATTTAATAAATTATAAAGATATATATAATAAATTATATAATTGTAATAATATATATAAAACAAAATTATATTGTGAGATAAATAAAATGTTTATACTTTTATTCTCTAATCTGTGTATTATGGTTATTAATACAATAATTTTATATTTCTGTACTTCTTAATTTTCCTTAACAATTTTTTACATTTAAGACAAAGAATCAGTTGTTAAAATAATTTTTACAATATTATGAACGTTATGGCTAGGTACTGAGACATGAAATCGGGACGCTAGGTCAATCGCGTGAGGTTGGCTATGTATTGGTACATTTACACGTACAAATATTTTTGTTTATTTCGCGTTAAATATAAAAAAAAAAAAAATTGTTATGTCAGTACTGATAAGAAACAACAAAATCTTTATGAATGAAAAAAGTTCCATTTAAATTGTTAATTTTATACACAATATTCATTATACTTTGTCACCGTTTCCTTAAACGGCTAGTTATTGATACATTTACCTTAACGGTAAAAATATAAAGTAAATGCCAAATGAGAAATACCTAGAAACAAAACCTTTCGAGCTTACATTCCATTTTGTGGGTGATTTAACGTTTAAAGAAATCAGGAATGATTGTGTCACTTTTAAACCCGTTTATTTTAGCTGATAATAATCTAATAATGCAGTTTCATCCTGTACTTTTGTATTTTTGTATAAAACTAAGCTATTACATTTATTATAAAGTTTAAAAAATCGATATCTATAAATAAATTGAACATATTTCCAAAATCATACCTTTTACAGTATGTCACAAAAAGTTTAATAACAAATTAATTAATTCTGAACAAAAGCTAAAACATCTAATAGTAGGTGCCTAAGAGATCAATTTCCAATATCCAATATTATCTTGCGTTCAAATTAGTACCAAATACGAAATATAACGTAAAATATTTTAAATGGTACGATATAGGATAGACAACCCTCCTCTACCAGCAAATACACCCTCGTTTCCATGGCGTTCTAGCAAAGAAACTTTCCTTTTCACCCCCCCCCCCCCCACACACACAAATACTTAAAGAAATAATAAACTAACAGAAAGCTGCTGTACCTATGTCTAACACGAGAAGGCCGATCTACGAGCTCACATGCATTGCGCAAGGAGGAAGATCCGAAGTCATATTTACCCTATTCTTTTCCTCCTATCTTATTTGCAGGCACACGTTTCTTGGTAAATGCAAATATTTGCCGTCATGTTGTTATTCCTTTGTGCTCCCCAGATTCGAATACCTACGATTCAACCGCACGTTAGAGAATCACTTCAGCTTCGAATATTTGTGATTGCACCGCGAGATGCGCCATGGCACGGACGGGGACTTTACGTGTCAAATATTAAGTCGTTATTGTCCGCCGCCACGTTTACGAAAGCGTCGCAATTAAAGGACCGTTTGCTTTACGATTCATTGGATCACGCGTATAACAGCGTTTTAGAGACTCCATGGCGCGGTAAAAGCGAAATTGCTCGATTCACCGCGAAAGTATTACGACTATCTGGCCATTAAGTTCGCGCTCGCAGAGGTATTTCGAGAGTTACGCGGTTCGAGAGGCGCCGTTAAACGCGGCTAATTCGGTGAAAATGTAAGAATCTCATGGCAGCAATGGGCGTTCACTTTATTCTCTTTCTGAATTTTCGTTTGTCGCTTGGAAACTTCAAACCATAGGTAATGATACTGGTGCAAACTATCAATGACTATTTTTAAGTGAAGCTTGTTGGACAATTTTGAATATTCAGTCCACGACAAGTTTGAATGTTCAGCATTTCATTTTGTTATAATTAATTTTCCTAATAAAGATTACGTGCAATGAAAAAATATTTTTTTCTCAAAATATCCATGCATTCGTAGATTTGGAGCAATGTGTGCAATGGCGTAATTTTAATTGACCTGTGCACTGCAGGGTTAATTGATTACTTGTCGATCGTGAAACTGTCTTTAAGATTTCGTGGCGATTCCATTGCCTCGTAGTAACAGCTGCCTCAGTAAAATTTGTTATAAACTAGGGGTCTGGATTTCGAAATCAGGTCAACTTAAGAATTCAAAGATGCGAAATCATTGTTTCCTAGTGTAATATGTAATGCTTATTTTTCAAAGTTCCGATACTTCTCAGAGGATTATTAATGATAATGACTGACGCACAAGATTTTTGTTGAAGGACAAAAAGAATAATATGTTACTCTGTTATCAGTTATCATTCTCTATCGCTGGCAATAAATAATAAACGTCAGAGTTCGACTGCATTTATAAAGAGCAGCGAAATAAGGTCAAAGGGAAAGATGCGTTCGTATGGAAAAATCTGAGTTCACTGGGAAATGCTTGGGAAAAAAGTTAAACACGTGGGAGACGTAAAAGTTGAATGGCGCAGAAAGAATAAAGAAGGAGGGAAAAAAAGGAGCGAGATGTGAAATGCAAAGCGTATAGAATATAACCTAAGCCGAAGAGAAACGTACGGCGTAAAGGAGGAAAGCAAAATCCTAAGCTATTCTCAGAGATCCAGAATGAAATTGGATATATCAAGGAGGGCAGCGGAGAGAAAGACAGAGAAAACATTCTCGGAGTCCTGTCACGGAAGTATCCGGAAATTTTCTCTGCATACGTCGTATCCTTTCCAACCGGGCAATCACGATATCCTTTCCAAGAACTTGCACATGGCACGTGAAATTATTTTCCCATTTACTTTCAATTTCTTAACGAGATAATCTCTTTTAAATCACTTCATAAATCAGTGCATTTTAAGCGACAAGCTTATCATCTTGGTTTTGATAACAGATCAATTCTATGGTAGGATAAATTTAATATCCCAATATCAATTTATACAATGTATACAATGTATACAATTATGAAAAATCAAGGCGCATTCTACTTTATTCAGATTGATCCTTTATCCTTCTATAAGTACAGCTATGATTTCTTAAAGAAATTATTAAAATCGACACTTTGGACACTTTTTTCTCAGCCTGTTGTTTATTAATGAAGACGACGTGCTTCGTCATTTGAAAATATCTCTGCGTTAAGGGGTTAGTGACCCTCTTAAGTAGGCTAGTTAGTTTCTTTGACGCTAAATTACTTTGATATCAAACAATCGTTATAGTCGTACTTTTGACAAACTATTGTGGGCACGTTTGTGAAAATTTACAAAAAAAGATCGTCGCGATGTATAAAATTGTCGATGTTATTAATCGTTGAATATAGTGCTGTACGGCGCGTCGCTGCAGGTTGTGTACATCGATTCAGGTGAACCAATCATCTGAAAGCAAAATGCTTTGAGGTGATTATTCTATACACAAATATCTACAGCATGGAAACTTGCCGATGAATTTCAACAAAAATTGTGGAAGTTACACACAAATCAATTTTTTCCACATTTTCACGGGAAAAAATCGTCTTTAATCAGGTATAAAATATTTTACAAACATCCAATGTTGATATGGAATTTTTACACGATAGAGAATGAAATTCTACAGGTCCAGTTAAAATTTTAAGTGAAAATATTCATTGGTTCATGAGTTATGATGTACACCGTTTTTAAAAATGGTGTTTCGAGAAAATCGGCTCCAAAGTTCAGTGCCCTATGCCAATAGCGCTCTGCGACGTCATTACTCGACGGTGCACTCAATTACGTACCGTCAAGGACCCAGTTCCTGATCACTTAAGATGCAAAGGGAGCAATTTCTGATTATCCAAAAACATTTTACTACAAGCTATCAAATGTTTGCGTATAAATTTAAAAATACTTCATAATTATTTAGTAATTTTTTGGAATAAATGTATATCGTGATAAACTTATTATTTGGTATTTATTCACTAAACTGATCAGGAATTGGGTTCTGATCAGGAACTGGGTCCTTCGACAATTATTTGAATATCTTCATGAAATTTTGTTTAAAATTTTTTAAATCAGTAAAAAAAAGTAATCGATTTTCTGAAGCTGAAATAGTCCACTACTCCCTTAAGCAGAATGACTTAACTCCTCGAGAAGATTTAATAACTGAACTCGTGCAAACGGGGAAAAGGCACCAAAGAAGTTAATTCACCTTTAATTCTTTCGAAACACATATCCCGAAGTATGCGAAGAGGGTTACTACTTAAGAAATTATGCAATTAACGCGTTAAGAAGAATCGAGCACATTGGACGCGTAATTGCAGCATCAAGCTAACCGAGAGTCGTTTCGTCGAAGATGGGAATGGAAACTTCAATGTTCCCTCGAACGGACGTGCAGGGGGGCAAAGGGTGGTGCGCGCGTAGGGAAATGTAAAATAGAAAGAAAAGGCGGCACGTGATCCCTCGTCGTTCATCTGCGAAGGAAACGGAGGGTCTCCGAGGGTGTATGGTAATTTTATGGTGTCTTACGCGACGGGCATGACCAGCAGCACGAACCAGAGGGATGTACTGCACTCGGGGATCGCGATAAAAAGCCGATTGCTGGCCCCGAACGAGGCGATTTTCCGAGCGACGACGTATTCGTGGATTCATTCGTCTATTTCTTCTTTCAGCGACCGTGCAAAAAGCCAGCCGCCGGATATTCTTACCGAAAGCTACGTGCCACGACTGCAGAAACGTCCTTTCAATCAAACGCGCCGAGCTTTGCTCGCGATTATCGACTTTCATTTGCCGCGTGGAACAACTCCTAATGGCTAGGAACGACGCCTACTTTCTACCCCCTTCCTCTTCTTCGTCTGTTTACCGCAGAGTGACAGGCAACGCGTGAAATTTATTTTAATTGTCCTAATTTAAGGGGTCATGTTCAGTCAGGAGGCCGAAAAAAGGGTAGTCTTTGGAAATTTTTTACTCAAAAGCTATAACACATTTCTCAAAAAATCTTTTTTCCTTTTAAGAATTGCATCTAGTACCGGGCACCGTATTTTTTTTTTATTTAAATATATTTATCAATAATTAAGTTATTGTCCATCACTCGAAGGTTCTCTAAAAAAAAAGGATTTCTTCGGTGACCACTGCTGCTCGTATGTCGACCATCTAAAATAAAAAATTCAAAAGAATTTACTTATTATATTATATTATCTAGTCTTTGAACGAAGGATTTCTTTATCCAGTGCTTAATTTTCTTTTAATTGATGAAAATCAGGCACGATTTATGATAAAAATTGAAACTTTTACTTTAAACATCAGCCATCTTTTCCCAAATCAATATTTCGAAAAATCCTTCGTTCAAATACTAGGTAATATAATATAATAAGTAAATTCTTTCGAATTTTTTATTTTAGATGATCGACTTTCGAGCAGCAGTGGTCACCGCAGAAGCCTTTTCTTTAGAGAACCTTCGAGTGATGGACAATAACTTAGTTATTGATAAATATTTTTAAATAAAAAAATTACGATGCACGGTACTAGATGCAATCCTGAAAAGGAAAAAAGATTTTTTGAGAAATGTGTTATAGCTTTTGAGTAAAAAATGTCCAAAAACCACCCTTTTTTCGGCCTCCTGACTGAGCATGACCCCTTAATCTTCTGCCATAGCACTTCGTTGTGTTTAGCTTGTGCGTTCAGTAGGGGAGTTCCCTTAACGCCGGACGGCACCTAATACCGGACATTAGCTATATCTGTGACATTTCAAATGCGACTGGACCATGCTGAGACATGATCGTTGTTTTTTATCACCTCTACGATTTATGCGAAAGAACAACTCAATAGCGTTTGAAATGTCGCAGATATAGCCAATGTCCGGTAATAGGTGCCATCCGGCGTTAAGGGAACTCCCCCTACAGTTCTTAAAAATTTTAGTTTTCAAGGAAATTGAAGGCCAAAAAGCTACATAGGTATAATTTGATGAGTCTGGTTTTTAAATATTTGCTTCGTTAGAATTGCTTCCTTGTTTAATGAAAAAGCTATTTAATTTGAAATCAACACAATTTTTAATGACGAAGTTCTTTGGAATGTTTAAAAATCAATAACTAAATAAAAGCTCTGCCTACTAATAAGAAAGAGTCGAATAAAAGCTTACAATTTAGTGGCACAATTTAAATAGTCAGCATAGCATTAACAGCAATTAACACTTTCCACTTCATTTACAAGACAAAGCCCTCAAATCTGCCCTCTTCCGCAACGTAAAAATTCACAAGTCCCTCAACCCCCATAAAATCGTACAACCCTCGGTTCCCTCTTTCCATTCCATGAAACTTGATAATAGATGCGCGAGATCCCTTCGTTCGCTGTTCCAAACGGAGCAATTACTCGAAACTCGCCGTCGCGTTTTATTTCGAATCATTCCGTGAAACACAAGTTTTCAATATCGGGGGGGAAATAGCGGCGTTGATTGCGTCCTTGTCGATGGGGCGATTAAACGGTCGCCCGTGGACCGTCACGCGTAAAAAGCCATCGCGGGCTCGGATGGAGTAGACAGCTTCCGCTCGCAGGATCTTTGCAAGTCCCGACTTGATAATTCCAATTCCATGTTTCCTTTTGATTCATCCGTCTACGTCTGTTGCAGAGACGGATGACATCTCGGGCGAGACAATAGATACGTGCCAGGCATGCGAAACTTTCCTTTTGTTCGGCCGAGGGTCGGGCGGATTCTTACGCGGCGACGTCGCGATGACTTCGGCTGCTACACCTGCGCCCGCCTGGGCGTCGCTACGCGAGAAAAGTTTCATCCCTTCGTCGCGCTGGACGTTAATTAATCGCTCCCGCGGCGATTACACTTAGATATAGGATTACAACGGAACGGGGAACCCCTGGCTTTTAATTCGAACCGTTTAACCGCTGAAGGGTTTGAACTTCGCACAACGACGAATTTCAGTTGAAGAACTATCTGTAATTCAAACTGTCTCTGGTTATTCGGGAAGTAGGTATAAGTAGATTACGTTTCATACTCATTTTTTAAGAGATTGTCAAATACCTCTAAGGGGTGAAGTCTGCGAGGGGCGCGAAACGGACAGTTGAACGGGAAACCTAAATTATCGTGAAACTGAAGAAATTGAAGTCCAGAGCAAGAACCTCGTACATCTCTCATTTTTTCCTTAAATCAGCGTCGAATCATCTCTCCTCGCCCCCTGCCCTGTGGCACAACAGAGGGGCGTCTCGAAAGCATTCATTTGCAAGGGATAATTCGATCCGAAACAAGGAAAACGAGATAGCAATCACGCGAATTAGCTCGAAATGAGAAAAGTAGTCCCTCAGGGTTCGTCAAAGGCGGCCCTACCGACCCATAGGGTGGCCAGCACGCGATTGAAATCAGGTACGTCGCGGATTTTCGGGCGAATGCCATCCGCATTTAGAATGACCCGCATAACGCTGCCTGAAAAGCGGCTCCCTGCCGTTGACACGTCGCCGTGGCAAGGATGCAAGGTCGTTGATGCAATTGTACCAGTACTTGACGCGTATGCGCATTGGAAGCCGATGCTGGGCCACGTGAAAGGCTATAACGAGTCCTCGTGTTCCGCGATAATTACAAGCCTCGCGTACACACGCGGAAAGCACGCGTGGATTGCGTTATGACATGATTATTGTAGGCCCAGCCTGGCGGCGATACACCGTAACATCGTAACAATACCACCCTCCAGCGATACGTCACGCCGTATGTCTACTCCATACGCAATTACAGCGCGTTATGCTTCGTCTATGTGTATAAAGGCCATGTCGAAACGTAATACGAGACTGGTCGCCGGTGGTCAGAAAACTTTTCGTCCTGGATACCTACTTCTGGCTCGTTATGGAATTTCCTGGATTTTCCAGGGGGTGAGGCCGGATAGTCTGCGAATCGGAGAATTGTGAAAGGTCGTTCTGGGTTGGGTGTAGAGAAGGAGGTAAATTGTATGTTTCCTCTGTGTTAAGGGTACCCTCAGATTCAAATTTTCCGAAAAGTTGATTCTCTTTTATTTAGGATAGAGTCACACAGTGTCGGCCGAAGCTTGATCTCGCTTCTAATGTTAGCTAAGTGCACTATCGATGGAGAAATAAATAAATACTAGAGTCCGTAGCAACGTATTCCGGCGACATTCTTTTTCTTTCAGTATTACCAGAGTTCTAATCATTTATCGTGTTTCGGACGACAAAAGTTATTTTTCATGGCTGACTTCTTATTTCTCAGGTAATTAAATAATTTTGTCATATTACGTACATTATTTTGAGACTATTAGCTATACATAGATGCCCTGGTTTATCCAACTTACTTTGCATATTAGGCATCAAACCTAAGCCAGTACTGGCCTATTGTTCTTTTATTCTTTCCTATAATTATAGTCCTTAGATTTTTCTTCTTTGTTTTTCTGCAGAAAAATATCCGAAATTAAACAGAAAAAAATGAAAGCGGATGCAAAACGATGTGAATGCGGTTTTGAAAATGTTACTATAAAACAAAATTAGACTAAACTAAACTAAAGACAATTTAAACTAGGTTTTGATGAACAAATCACTGAGTGCAGCATCTGCAAAGAATTGTTCAACGAAGATTGGGTGCAGTGCAAAAAATTCAAGGGTTGGGCTCACGTGGAGTGTACAGACCAAGAAAATATCGATCATTTTACATATGACCTTTGTAGACGTGCTTAAATAACAGTTTTATTCTCTTTACAAACATTTTTACTAACATTATTAATTACTTAGACCTTAGAATCTACTAACTGAGTAGTTGACCGGTACTGGACGCCAATTTTTCGTTCGCTGCGAATTACAACTGCTTTATTCCAGTGTATTATTAAATATTAATGTTTATGATAAAATTTGGGAAAAACGATTTGTCCTCCCTTATTAAGCACTATTTGCACTACAAATTACGTTTTTGAAATTTGATTTTTATAAACAATAGCCCAAGTTATAGTACAAAAACTTAGAGTAGCCGGTACTGGAAGACAATTTTGCGTTCGCTGCGAATTGTAACTTTTTTATTCCTGTGAATTGTTAATCTTTATGATAAAAATTGAGAAAAACGATGCGTCACCTCTTATTAAGCACAATTTGCACTACAAATTGCTTCTTTGAAATTCGATTTTACCAAACTATATTTTGGTAGTAAGGGAAAGTAGGGGAATTAGGAGCACTTAAGGGAAAAGTTAAATTGAAACAAAAGTATTTACTTTAATCAGATTTACTTTATAGATAAATGTATGTTGATTAATTATCTACAAAGGCAGCATAAAGAATTACAGATATTTTAATAAACAAATTATTTTTTCTAAGACAAACTCTTTCACTCCGCAATTATCCGTAACTAGTAGGGTAAATGCGAAAGGTTGCTTAAGATCTCTTTATTTTTACTAAATACTGGCTTTCTTCCACGCTGTGGATCTGCCACAGTATTTCTTCTTGATTGATCGAGTTTCGGTTGCTCATAGGATTGAATATTTATTTGCTGCCTGACGGATTGCAAGTCTTTTGCCTTCAACCTCTTTCACGGGTATCTTCCAACGAATATGCACGTATATTCTTCCTAATAAAATGTCGCGGTACTGGACACATAAAAAGCTTTAAAATGTTAAGTGAATAAGGTATGCCATCCCTCGTAAGAGCTCTATAGACATAATTCGTAATTACCCCAAATGGACAGATGTTAAGAAATTTCAAATTCAACAAATACGAACGTGTAAGGGAGAGTGGGGTAATTATGAACACCCAAGCAAGAAAGCAAACAAAACGAAAACTATATGAGAAATGAATTTGTTTATTATTTACAAACATACTTAAACTATTATATATTCATCTATAAAGTACTGTGACAATTTTTTGAAACATTATAATCAAAATCAACTTTATAGGTCGCATACAGGTCGTTTTTGAAACTTTTGTTGTCTGAGCCTGTAATGAAAATTCAGAAATCCCTTTTGTAGACTTAAGTAAGTTTTATGCATGTTGAAAATTTCATCAAAATCTGTTATCGTTGCTAATCTCGAATTTGTTTCAGAGGTTAGAATCATAATTTAAGCAAAGCCTTGGTCACAAAATGTTGGTAAAAAAGTGCTTTGCTACAACATAAAAAAAAAATTGTATCATTAATTCAACAGTAATTACATATAATTGAAATGGACAAAATATGACTTGAAACATGATGTAAATAATAAATTGTGTTCATCTTAAATAGCATCAGTGTTCTGTATTTATTACTTTCTGCCCGGCGTTGGATACGGCTTAAACTATTAGCTAGTGGAGAGGCAGCATCGTTTTTATTTATAAAAACGCCGTAACATCGCATTCGCGATTACCCCGCGTTCATGTTTACCCCACGCTCCCTTATATGGGGTAGATGCACCATTTGTGGCCACTTTAAGGATTTTAGTGACTTTCATCGTAATTATCTTTAAAATTGTACTTATAAGTAGAAAACTGTAAGCTTTACTAAATTTTATACTATCTTTACTATTAATGTCTAAGTTACCATTATCTAGAAAAATCGTTAAAGAATTAATAAAGTTAAAAAATATAAAAAATCCATTTTTCACCATTTGTTACCACTTGCACACTAGTTTTGGCCATGTTTGGTACTAGTTTTGGCCACTTTCATTTTTTTAGTTTTTAGTGCATTTTTAATAAAATCGTTTAACATAAATTTTTGTTTTATACATTTTTTATTTTCTAGTGTTTAGTGTTTATGGATTTACATTTCGCAACTCTGACTTCTTTAGAAATAGCTTTTATTTAATTTCAAATCGCGAGGCGATCAGCAGCGACCCGAACGCTGTGGCTTTTTGTTGCTTTCGTAAAGCAAGCGAGTGGCTGATTTCAAGTCGTTTGGATTTGTGGTTATGGGTTATATTTATTGATGACTGGGTAATTTTCTCACCCGCTCGGGGTTAATTTTTTTTTTTAAACAGAGGATTGAAGCTAAATAAAATCGTTTAAAAGCATGGTGGTAGAAAATAGAACAATTTTAATAAATTTTCCATTTCTGGCCATGGAGTGGCCACAACTGGATACTCTATTGTATCAGTTTTGGCCACCGGATGGCCGAAAATGAAAATTTATTAAAATACTGTACGATTTCTTGCCACATAAGTATTTTCGTAATAGTGAATTGAATTTGATAATTTTATACTTTCAGAATAATTTTGAAACTACATGTAACCTATATCTACCATAATTTATATATTAACATACTTTGATTAGTAAATATGTGAATTTTACTTAACGTATATCCTTCGCGATTATTACAAGAACAACGAACCGTTTACACACTTCTTAAAAAATATAATGTTTTTCGCGTAAGCAATAAATGAAACCTTATATTTCTGGCGGTATACCGAACAAAATATTTACGGTGTAAAATTCTACTCATAATTATGTGCCTGCAAGCAATTTCAAGCTAAAAAATCGCGATAATTATGCACATGGTTAAAAACAGTACAGTGGCCACAGACGGTACATCTACTCCATACAAAATGATCCCGTGATTTTATTTAGAATTAAGTAACTGAACTATGAAAAAATTATGCTTTGTTGGGAAATATAGTTTTAATGCACTATAGATTCAAAATTTGTGTAATATGACGATTGTTTGCAAGGGACCGTGATAAAAACCGAAAGTTCTAAAGTCCCAAATATTATAGAAAAATATTCAAGTGTAAACCTCAAAGTATTGTGTGCCCCAAGTTCCGACGGGAGTTCAGCTTTAACTAGTTTCAGCGCAGTGGTTCATTGCGGAAGTTCAACAAGTCCACAGTTCGGAAGTTCGAATAACTCTGACTTTAAATCCCAATCTTACGTCGAACGTGAGAATTAATTAATAGTTATGCTGCAATTATTGGATTCAACATTGAGATATAACTGCACAAGCCTTTATTCACAATTCTGAAAATAACGAATATAAAAAGCAACGATGTTGGAAAAAGTAGCAGGTCCTAACTGAATACTAACTAACAATCTAAAACTTCAATGATAACAGCGAACCTACTACAGCCCCTTCACAATTCTCTATTAAATCTCCAGCGTTAGAAACGATGAAGTTGCTTTTAGGTTTGAAGCAAGCATTACGACCTGGCGTTAGAACATGTTCTCCAAATAACGCCTGGCGAAATACGCCAGCATATCGCGTATAATCACAGCGAATCACGATTTACACATTCATGGCTAAAGCTCTGCGCTTGGGTAGCGTGTAAATGGGAGTCGCGCCGAAAATGAATTATGCCACACTGTTTTGCACTTTCTTGCCCGTGCCGACTACCATACGCCTGAGTGTGATTACACATATGTACCTATTTACATACGTGATACGTATGCACGTTAAACAACAAAGTGACCATAATTTAAGACCGAATAAAACCGCCCCCAGCCGTCGGAAGAATCGAAACGCGCGGGGAACGGAGCAACAAATTGCTGGCGCACGCGTGAGTATTGCGCGATGACATGATTATCATAGGTGGCCCCTGACCCCGTTCCAACGGCGCTGCAACAATACACCGTGCGAAGCAATACGTCACCCCATACGTCTGTTGCATGTGCACACTGCCCATGGGTATAAACGCGATACCCTCTCGCGCGCAGCATCCACAGAGGGAAGAAAGCTGGAGAGAGACAGATGGAAAGACGAAGGGTGGAAGGGAACCGAGTCATAGAAAACAGTGGATACGGGCGCACAGTGGCGGAATACACATGGAATAATCCTGATGCTTTGTGCTTCCCCTCTTCACAGGTCACTACGGGCCATGAAGAAAGGCTCGCGTCTCAACCTGCAGGTATCTATCTCGGGCTTTGCGCAGTGAAAGGATTCCTTGCATATTTCCTTCGCCGAGCGAGCACGTAAACATTTTTAAGAAAGGAATACATCTCGGTGTTTGCTCACATTGTCGGAGGGACAGCTTCCTCGGAGCGTGTCAGACGCTTTCTTGCAATCCTAGAGTCGTTGTTTATTGTGCTTTGCACGAGGCACGCGATGTAACGAAGTTTATGCATTTATGCTGTTTGATCCTGTTGGTAGCGGGGGAGAGACTTCATAGCACCGTTTGTGGATTATGTGTGGGGGTTTTAACTGGTGAAAGAGGAGGGGAAATTCACTTTTAAGTTAAATGTTTGTCAAGTGACGTTATTGGTGCGAATGTGGGGAACCAAATTGTTGCTTTTTTTTAAAGAAGGTTGTTCTAAGTTATTAGTTCTTTGCAGCTCGAATGGAAATAATTGGAATATTATCTCTTACATTATAAAATTGTATTTTGGTTAATTAACTGCAGGTGCATTGACACACGAAGCAGTCAGAGCAACAACGGACTAACCCAGATTTTTTCGAAATTGAATTAGTAGCAATAACGTATTCCAATAGGCTCTACTAACCATATAAAATAGGAAAAAAAAATTGTTTTAATGTGGGTTGGTCCGTTGTTGCTCTGACTGCCTCATATAATAAAAATGCCTGTACGGGTTCTATAGTTCTTCAGACTTATATACTTTCTACTGGAGAAATATGGTTCTCTTAGCATTTGCATTAACAACGTAAGAATTTAAGTATAAATCGTGAAATTGCCAAAGTGCTTGATCTGTTCCTGTTGCTTCTATTACGAATTTCTGACTATATATTATTCTATGCTACTCGTTACCTTAGTGATCGACAAGTGCGTAGACGCGTTCCTCTATATTGCAGAAAGTAGTATAGGCCAACGTATTATCAAACATTCCCTTTAACCCCTCAACGACCGACCCCTGAAACGAAATACTGACCGTGAGGCCCGGGCCCGTGGAAGGAAAACGTCACTTTGCTACCTGAGACCTCGGCACTAAAACATCACTGTACAGACAGCCTCTAGAGTATCTGGTACTGACGCGAGAGTCGCTTAAGGGCGACGCCTACCTAGAGCGGTCGAAACAATGCGCTTCTTTGGGATTTTTTTCTAGAAAAATCGTTACACTTTTATTAATAACTATTCTATTGTTAAGAGTACATCTAAAGGATAGTTCAAATCTTTTAATATTCTTTAACGAAAAAAATACTGAACTGTCCTTTAGATGTACTCTTAACAATAGACGAATAGTTATTAATAAAAGTGTAACGGATTTTTTAGAAAAAATTCCAAAGAAACTTATTGTTTCGACCGCCTTAAAAAATAGGGTCCGTACGAGATATGGAGGTGGGTGACCAGAGGGAAACGGAGGGTCCGTATGAGATACGGAGGTGGGCGACCAGTGGAAAACTTACGGTCCGTACTAGATACTGAGGTGGTCATTGAGGGGTTAAATGCAGGTAGAGAAGACCGGGGCTAGTTGTGACAGGGGCAACTTGATACAGACGAATTATCTTGACACCGTATATATGTAGCTCTATTTGACTGAGATATGTGAAGATTGTTGTTCAATTCTGTACATACTACGATTCAGCGTACGTCTGTATACCTTGATGTTAACAATCGTGTTTTAACTGTTTTCGTTTATATAGAGAAAAATTAAATAGTTGTGTTCACTTTCCAGTCCGTCTTGAGACGGTACATAGAATTTTATAACCCGATTTAATTTGGCATCACGTTGAGTCTTTTGAAGGCAAGGTAATTACGTTTTGTTATTTTGTTTATATGCTCTACATATTTTTATGGAGATGTTTGTACATAATTACTTCCTGTAGGGTAAGGTGATACGCTCCCTCTGGGGTATGTTGATACAGTATATCAATTGTCCAAACTACTTTTAATTGGATTTTTTCCTTCTGTTCCTAGGAAAATGGTTAAAAATTATATCAAAAAGACAAATTGTGGCGAAATATCGCCAGATATTTTTGAAAAAGAGTGTGTCGCAATAGAAAAAGACTTAATACCATTAAGTCAAAGCGCGAAAATATATAATATTGACAAAATGAGTTTATAGAGATATATTAACAGAAAGAAGAAAACACCGCATGTTAAAGTGATATTCAATGTGGATATTCAAGACATAAAAATAAAAATGTTTTTCTATGTTTGTTCAAAAAACTGTTTGGTTTTTAGAATACGTATTTATTCATTTTGCGTCTATATTGGTGAAAAGGTATCTAAATTAAAATTTTATTTTTCAAGTTTATTAAATATTCGTTAAATGGATATTTTACAGATGTATCAACATGCCCCAGAGCAATATCAACTTGCCCCGCAGTGGGGTAAATTGATACATTTTGCCTTCGTGCAAATAACATTTTTTCATTCATGCTGTATGTATTTTTTCACGTTTTCGTTTACTATACATTAAACAGGAAGACCATTTTTTCATATTTGTTGTTAAGTAATTAATGCAAATAAAAATGAAAGAAATTGAAAACTAAATAATGTATCAAGGTCTCCCATACAGCTAACTTTATAAATATTCGACGAATACAAATAGCAAAACACAGTCTCCGAATTGTACAATCAGCGTTGATTTTCAAATCATTAATAATTATTCAAGCCACTTAATTAACCATTTTGTTGGGTTGTTGGTACAACTGACCAATGAAAATGTAAATACCCTTTTCATATATTTCTCTGACGAATTCTACGTGAAATCTACCAATGCTTAAGAATTTTTTCACAATGTTCTTCTACTTTCTAAACCATCGATTAGCCCTACCGGGTTCCGCGTGCTCGTATAATTAGCGTGCACTGTTTATAATAATCACGCCTTGTAATTAATTACGTGGAGATGTAGGTGGTCTGTGCGTACAGGGAGAAAGTGCGTGTACACGCGGTGCGCGAAAATTTTTTCTATCTCCGCGATGCAAAAATAACAACGCAAAGTGGATATGGCGAGGTGGCCAGGAACATCTGCCACGCGAGAACATGCGCGAAATAATTTCAAAAATCATACTTTACCCGCGAGCGGTGCAAGCGAACGTGACGTAAAAGCGGGCACGCACCGTGGGAAAAGTTGTCAGGCGGTTCACTATTTTTCATTATTCCGTATACCGCGTGTTCTTGCAAATTTCACGAGCAATGCAATTTTTCGAATATTACAGGAATTCAATTTCTGTTCTGCTCAATTTCCACGCGCGCACTGTTCGACATGGTTTCGAAAAATCATTTCCACCGGGATATTTTGTTCAGTGCGGAAATAGATACCCCCGCGAGCACAATTTTCCAATAAAATTTCTTCAGTTGTTCATTGGTGGAGATTAATAAAATGTACATCAATTGACAGCATTCATATAAAGTACTGGAAATATATGCTGCGTCGCTCTCAAATTTACGTAGTATCCACAATTTGCACAGTAATATGATTGATAAAATAATTCGTATGCAATTTATTTTGGCCAATAAAGTAAGCTACGCATGTTTGCAATGAATAAATTTTAAAATAATATTTTCCCAGTAAAAAGGAAACCATGTGCAAACCATTCGTGGCCCACATTCATAATGCGATAATTATAAATTATATTGACGATAGCGCAAAATATTTAATGCTTAAGTATACAGAGGGTGGCCAAATTATTATACTCAAAACATTGTCGTCAATTTTTGGTATCATTTTAAAATGGATTTAATACGATTAAAAACAAATCTTAAATTAGCAACTAAAGGTTCTGAAAGGAAACTTTCTTAGCTTTCCAAGACACTCGTGGATATCTGTCTACGATCATCAGTTCGCAAGTTATAGGTGTTGAAAGTGAAAAGTTCTTTTTTTGCTCTGATCGCGAATAACTTGGTCAATAAAAATCATACAACAAAACCATAAAAAAAACGGAATTAAAGACAAATATTTGCCCCATGAGAGTTCTTCGTTGAATTGACCGGAAAAAAAAATTTTCACCCGTGCATACGTTCAAACTAGGCAACAATTTCTGAAATTTCGTTTCCTGCGCTTCATCCTGATAGAAAAGTATCATAGTGGATGAAAACAAAAATTTGATTCCTCCATTCAAAAACTAGAAACTTCAATGGTTAAAATGCGTTTTTTAAATATTTTTCATAGAGATACAGCCATTTCATCGCTTAAACTTACAAAATCCCAACCCTTTTTGTTCGAGTATAATAATTTGGCCATCCACTGTACAGCCCCTAATAATGAAAATCGCTAATAGTCAAAATGGAAAATTCGTGGTGCACAGCCTGTTAAATAAACTCAATTGGTAACTTCAATAATTATATGAACCGTCATACCTGCACCTTCATCCCCATTTTCTTGCAACAATCAAGATTCCCCTGTATCAGAAGAATTATTCCACCAGACACAGCCTCAGTAGCATCGAGCTAACATCAAGGCTCACCCACCACCCCATTTTTATACCCTTGCATAAAGCTCGGTATCACTATAAATTACCTCATCCACCGAAGTCTGCTAGGCAGCGGAACGACCCCGCGCCACGAGCAAAGTATCAATCAACCTCGGGACGCCCGAAGAGAGCCATCGTTGCCGAGGACACCGTTCTTCGCCTGATCCGAAGAATAGCAGGAGGTCCTAGGACGGCCACGACATTACACCGCGAGAATATTCCACCGTCAGGGCGGAAAATAAGAGCGTGACGAGGGTGGCGAGATGCATGCAAAGGGGCAGGACACGCGCGGAGGTTGGCTCGAGTGTCCCGCGGGCCTCGTCAGTGTGCCGCGGCGTGATTTGTGGGACACGTGTCTACTCATTTTTATTTATTCCTTTATTTATTCCGCCCTGGCGCGGATCTCCGCGACAGCCACGGCCCCGTGGAAAGCCCCGTGCTCGCCGGGCGTCGTCGTGGCTGCGGGCAGAAGATAGTGTCTGGCCGAGGCAAGAGAACCTGTCCGGATTCCGCTGCTTTTATGGGGCCATTGCTTGGCGAACTGGAAGATATCGCGAGCTGCAAGGGAACCAGGCTCCTGCCCGCGAGCGCGCTTCCTTTGGGCGTCCTTATGCTCGTTCCAAGCTGTAGATCACTGTCGGGGCGGGAAATAGGGCGGTTGCTTGAATGACAACGATCAAGAGTGACCTAGGACTGATCTTCGCGCGGATCTGGACTTTGAGATTCTGATTATTTGCTGACGGGGTGGAGACATTCGATTTTGGGGGAGTTTGAAGGCTTTAGGGGTATTAAGTTTCAGGGAGTAATTCGGTTTGGGCTGCTCTTTGGGACGTAGGGTAAACTTGCCTAATTTTTAACCTAAGACAGTGACAATCGCCCCTATCGGTAGAAACTGTATACAATAGTTAGCCATACACCATTAACAAGCCGAGTTATGATACCGTTACTGCACAAAAAAATAGAAAGAATATTAATTTTTCGGGCACTTTTCACTAAAATTTTGCCATGATTCTTAAGAGGGGATTTCTACCTTTGGGACCGAAAAATAGGTGATTATTTGTAAATTTTTTTGCACGAAAACTGTTGTTTAAATTAATTTGAAATTTTGCAGACTGTTTTATAGTATCTTGAACTATTGATCTGAATTTTTTTGTGACGGTAAACGTAAAAGCTTGGCAGATACAAAGTGATGACTGAGAGCGTTGAAAAAAGTTTGGCGTTGATCGAAAGTACCCTAAGGATTATCTGAAACCCAAAAATGAAAATAAACTTTTAATCTACACGAAAAAACACAGTACAGTGTTTTAAGAATTAAACAAACTTTATGAAATATCTTAAAATCTTTATTAAAATTCTTTAAAAAATTGTAACACAAACTCAAACAGCTTCTTAATTTTTACTTGGTTATAAAATCGTTATTCCTCCGGCGAAAGGTACCTAGAACGGCCTAGAACGTACCTAGAATTGCGCGGGAAAAAAGATATTTTCGCAACTAGCGCCTCTGTGGTAAAATTTACCCAGTAGCGCCTTCCTATGTGAAACTACGTCAATTTTCAAGTTTATTTCTTGTTTTGACATCAACCAACAGTGTCCTTTATTTTAGCGCAATAGATTTGAATTCAAATTGACTTATGTACCTATGTCATACTACCGTGTGTAAGCTTAAATCGTACTGCCACGAACATAGAAAAACAATCTAGGAAAAGAATTGGATGATGTTAAAAAGAAAATCATAACCAGAAAAAACAGAACAGCAAAAAAAATCCGTAAGAGGAAAAATGTCGCCAAAACCAATATACAAAAGCAATAAAAGAGGAAGGAGATGGACGATTCAAATGAACGTTGGTTTTGTAAATTGTGTAAAAAAAAATAGACAGGAATGTATGATACAATGCATGCAGTGCAAAATGTGCACGAGCTTTGTACAGGAATAGATAGAAATACTTTTGAATATGCGCGTGATGATTGTATACGGTAGGATTTAGGAACATTAATCCAAAATGGTACTTTTTCCATATTAAAATTAAATCGTTTTAATGTATAGAAGTTGGTTGCTTTTTGTTGTTTGAGGTTATAAAACTATTTATTCTATCATTAGAGAGTTGATTACCACTAATTTTGTTTCATTTTTCCTGTTATTATTCATGTAATAAGCATTTGTTCTTAAGGGGTACGATTTAGGCAAGTTTACCCTACAGTGATGAAGGAGAGCAAGTTTAAAATGCGAATGCTAATAGAAGTGTTTGTAAATTGATGACCTTGCAGTAAGCAGGGTACAACTCCACTTTTGACAGTTTTTTTAGTTATGACGTGTAATATTCGTGAAAAAAAGTCTACATCGTTTGGCGCAAGTTTGATGCAAATCCGGAAACAAATAGACAATTTATTGGAAATTGCACCCGTTACCGTTTTGTGCAATACGAATGCAAATCTGCCTCCTTCTTCCACCAAACCAGTGATGTACAATCTATCAGTTGAGCCCCAGAATCCACTGTACATTGCTCCTTTGCCACTGAAAAGGGCAAAATATAACAACGTAATGCAGTTACCGACCAACTACGCCCCACGTACCTAATAAGCAACCTTTTTATAAGGCTCTCAAATGTGCGTTGACTGAGGATGAGGATATTTCCAGAGATAATGATGACGAGCAGGCGCAAGAATAATGTTATTTCTTTATGTCTACAACAATTGTTTACGTATTTCTTCCATATTTGATTAATAAAGCAATAATAAACCAATAAAATGTGTTCCTTAATGTGCATAGTTATCAAAACTATTTTTGATAACCGATTTTTGTAATCTTTGGTGCAAGGCAGGTGCAGCTCCAGACTTGAAAAATTCGCCAGAAAAGAGAAATAAAAACTTATCAACCCAATAACTACTATTTATTGTGTGAAATGTATATTTTGCAATTAGTGTTCTCCCTTTAATGTTACGTTATAGTAGTAATTTTATGAACTTTACTCGAAACTGGTAAATATGGAGTGGCCCCCCTCTTGCTGCAAGGTCTTCAATTATAATAGGAACCTAAGTAGAATTCGAATAGTATTTACACAGACCTCAATTGGGACCCAATTCCTCTTCTGAAGAATACCGAAATAAATGATCATACAAATGACTGAAAATTTCCCATGACTATTTAGTATTGAACCAATCAACCTTTAAGTCCTGAACGAGGGGCTGAAGAAAGTACTCGCGCTAACCCTAATGTCATCACCCTCGGTATGATTTAAACCGACGTGGGGACCTTGAAACACAGAATAATTCCCAGTTGAGCCTCTTAAACGGTCTCAGCACTGGTAAGCTAGCTGAGATAGGCAAGCTCAGGCCCTGGGGGAGTAGAATGATACCGTGACATCATCGTTACAAGTCAAGTGTACCATTAGGTGTAACTATAGAAACGTATTATCCATTTCCGCGAGTGTTGTTCTCAGAGCAAAACATGCTCTCCAAATGTCTAATGAATTATCAGCGGTGATCTACAAAGATTTACCACGTGGAATTTCATAAGTACAAAATCACTAAGCGTTCAAATCTGCCTTGTCGGAATTACGTTCATCGTTATCAGAAATCACGGTTCTGTAATCGTGAAGATCGTTTCTAATCTAAAGTGCTGGAATCTGATCCCAGTTCACGTGGGTCAACGATATATCGATCGCTATTAAGGGCAAGGGGGAACTCCAACGTTCTCGATCCTAATTAGAATTTCGATTTTTCCTGACTACGGCAGTGTGGGTTTAATGTAAGAGAACGAAGGAGTGGGTGGGGACTATTGATCGAGAGAATAGCAGGCCAGTCACATCTGCATCATAAATTTCCCTCTAATGGATATCTTCAGCAAGATCAATTTGATTTTTAGACAAGAAGGGATCGTTTTCGTGAAGCAAGCTCCAGGTCAAAATGTCACCTTACGTAAGTGGAACTCGCGTTTTATCCCAGGAATTTCCTTTTGTCTCTTTCCAGCCAGTTTAATGATATAAAAGTAAGTTTGAACTGTTGAAAAGGGGAGACAAATTATTTGAAAAGGCACTGAAAAATATTTTGCAAACTGCACAAAATAAATGTGCCATGAAGATTTTACTATAACACGGATATGATAATTCCATTTGTTTATTAAGTCACATATTTGATTCATTCTGTTAACTATGTATTTTCAGCACCTTTAATTCGAAAGTATTTTTGGAAAAGTATGCATGCGCATATACCATCCTTCTGTAACGAGTAATTTACTTTGTCACTGCACGAGGATTAATTAATATGGAGGTCAAAGCTGATGCTCGGCGGAGATATTTTCCGAAGCGAGGAACGTAAAAAGAGATTGATCGCGATCGGGTTTTCGATTTATATTCAAATTCCGCGCGCGTCAACTTCTCCCCTACTGCGAGCGGATATCGGGCCAACTCTCACTTTTCCCTGATACAGAGACCCGTGAAGAAGGGACATATTTTTCGACGGTCGATTTCGTAAATTATCCCTGGACAAGTCTCATTCTTATCTTTATTACAGCGGAGGAACGAACCTCATTGTAGCTCGTTCTAATTAAAGACTGAAACTCTGATCTAGATCCAGAACTGTTTTCGGTGAAATCACAAAGTGGTATTCAGTACTTTAATAGAATTAGGTTGAATGACTGGATGCATTTGAAACTTGAAAGTATTTTGTTCTATTCCTGACAGACTATTGATATCCCGAAGCTGCTACAAAAGCTTAAGTGCAGAAACATTTTAAGCCACAGCAGAAAACTAATTGTAACATCTACTACTCAAGTACCACTCGTAAGAATGTAACTACATAAGTGATCCAATGAATCTCTCCATTAGATTCCTCCACAGAGAGCACTCTACTCACACAAGAATTTCAAATTGATAATCAAAGTACATTCTCAAAAAGACAAGGCAATTTTCTTCTACAAACATATCAATTCAGATTGCATTCATTGCGTAACATGATTCTTGCTAATTCTTAAAAACGATGAATGAATTCATCCATCTATACACCCCCTCCACCAGAAACAAACACATTCCACACCGAATCGACTTTTCATTGCAGCACCTTCGCAGACAAATTACGAGTGCCTCTCAAGAGCCACAGAAATACTACCAGTCACGGTATTGTATCGTTTATTTCCATATTGGCTTCAGAGGAAAGTGCAAGCCACGAGAACTAATTCGCGGTATGCAAAGCCATAAAAATTCAACGCCTCTCAGGATTCATACGCGTCGTCGGTCGGTCCCGTATTTAAAAAGCGGAAACAAAAGCTTCTCTGGTGAACCACCCCGTCTCTCTCTCTCTGGGCCACCCTGTGCCCTGGCGTCTCTTTCGTTCCTCGTAGCCACCCCTCGCGGCATTTCCCGCACAACGGGGACGATGCATGGAGGCAGCGAGTACAGTGTTCGCGCGCGTTCTCCAACGAAACAACGGGACCGAGATCAAAAAGCGTCACCGCGAAATCGTGGTAGGGCGCGTCGGTCCACGGAGCTTTCAGGGTTAAACGTCTGAGCAGGTTTTCATTGTCGCCTGTTGCCGATTTAATGGCTCGCTCCAGGCCCCGTTTCTTCTGCCGCTTTCATGTCATTCCACTCCTCTGCTATCGTTCTCGAAAGAACAGGTGAGAACACGTTCAATGATACGACCTCGCAAAGGTATTTTTCGTTAATGTATTTTTAAGAATAGCAGAATATAAGAATATATTTTAGGGCTCGATTCTATCATAGTACCAATACTACAACTGTTCTGAGATGATGTGTTATATTGTTGAAAAAATTAGTTATGAATAATTACTCGTACGTATCGTAATCATTTCTCCGCTGTGTTGCAGTTCTTAAATAAATTTCAATGTCTACCTAGGTATTCATTTCTCTTCCCGTTATCCCTCGAATTTCAAAGGAAATAAATTCAAAGCCCCCGTTACAACTATCCGCGACCTCCAAGGAATGAAATTCCAATTCAACACTTGTCGCGTCGCAAATGGGTAATTCATTCACGGAGGACACCACAGGGAAAGCGCGGCTGCCTCGCCTGGCCGCCGAAAACAGGCGAACATTCTGCGTTCGTGTTTCCACGCAAAAATAATTCTCGCCCCGCGCAGACACCGTGTAAACACGTTTCGTCGGAGGAAGACAGGAAAAGCCTGGGGGAGGCAGGGCGGCGATATTTCATCGTATCGCGCGACACTCGCTTATGAAAGTCCGCCGTCGCGGGCGCATAGAACGTTCGGCCCTGTGTTCAATGTAACGAGCAGTTACGAACGAATCCCGTGGAACCTATTTAGGTCCACCGAAATTACTCGGGGCTCCGTTCGACCGTGACGATCGTCCCGTTGCCCGGTGAACCGAAAACAATCGGTACAACGTTCCCGTTTCGGCCCGTGATTCCGTGGCAGTATTTATCTGAGCATTAAACGCGAGGAGCAAGAACTCGCGACAAGGATGACTACCGTTCCTTCGTGTTCATAGATAGGAGGCTGTACGGTATTCTTAAGGTAGGATTTCCTAGACACGATTCGCCGCGGCGGCGGATCGTGGCGGTGAATCGCGGCCCATCGCCGCGGCGAGCAGACCTCGGGTACCGTGTTAAGGGACCCAGTTGTGTTGGAGCACTTGGAAGGGTCTATTCTAACGGTCGGTATACCTGCTTCAGAAAAACCAGATTGTTTATTCTTTATCGTATCTCTATGGAAGTGACACCGATGGCTTCCTTACGTTTTTCCGATGAAGATCATACCAAATGTCATATAAATCGGGCTATTTTTAACGAAGATAGCTTGAAATTATGCAAATGAATTTTTCATCTAATTTCCTTCATTATGCTCCGAATTACGTCGTTCTTGGTGTTAGTTTCATCGGCGAAACATGGAGAATCGATTGACACCGTTTTCGCAAAGATCTGATGAGAAATGTGGAACTTGGATTTTTCCACTTTTAATGGTATTCCAAATCCTTCGAGGGTCGAAAGTCATGAAATTCGGTGCGGCATCACGGGAGGTTGACCTTGCCACGTGGTGCCAGCCGGCATCTCTTTGACAGGCGCCGCTCCAGAATCACCCTCTACAATACAGTATGTACAATGTACATATACATATGTACATATAGAGTCTCGAGGACGAAATGAGACGACGATTCGAGGTGTGTGAAATTGGGTACCGATACCAGGAGTTCATACAGTACAATGTTTCAGCTTTCAACTATTTTATATTTTTCAATGTAATGTAGAAAGAAGAGAAAGCAAGATGAAGGTAACTGTTGTTGTAATTTAATTATAAAACACACATTGGAAACACCGTTCCTCATAGAGGAGGGCGATTTACCCCTGCGAATTCGGCGGCGGAGGAGGAATCTTTCCTCTCTTGACGAAATTGAGGGGGAAAACCCCACATCTGGTGGCCAAAAATTATTCTGGCTGATCGGCCAGAGCGCCTCGACAGAGTCGCGGTTTATAACCGTACTATCCCTCGAGTCGAGGGTTAACAACGGCACGCGCAGGTTCGAAGTCGTCGCATGTACCCACTACTCACCGGCCGAGCAATATACGAATTAACTCAGATTGAAGAGTCCCTAAAATTCTTAAAGACGGCACGACGGTCTTGATTGCCCTTTTGAAATGCTGCCAAACAGATGTTGTCTAAACGTTCTTGGGAAAATATGAAATTACGGGTCAAAAACAACGAATGAATTCTCGCTGAGTTCTGAGCTTTCTATGTTCCAACGCACAATGGGTGTCAATCTCAAGAGTAGAGAAAAAAGTCGACATGCCATTTTTTCCAATTAAAATGCCGAATCATACCAACTACTTTATAAAAAAAAAAGTTTTTTATCTTTTTTTGGCGAAGATGCCTTGAAAAGTATCTACTACTGGATCGCAAGAAGTCGATAAAAGGTTTAAAACTTCTTCGTTTGTATTGCAATGAGACTATTTTGTGCGTACATACAATCTTTTCTATACTTTTTAAAATCTTCATTTGTGGCGTCTTGGGTCCCTTCTCCCAATTAGCCGATTGGAAGGTTGCCCAAATATTGTATAATTTCGTAGAAATGTATTAACACTTTCTGAATAGTATCTATTTATTTAGTATATTGGTACCGGGATAACATGGATACAGGTTTACAATTTTTCTGCACATTCCATAGTATATATATTTATCAAATCGTTTAATTTTATTGGAAGTATTGACGTTATTTTTTTAGATAACGTCGAACCTTCGTATGAGTTGTATGTTAACTCTTCCTTTATGAACTTCCTACATAATGTTCGTCATTCTTAGTGCTAAAAATGGGATATTGCATTAATCCCCCATTTAAAATTTGCTTGGAAGTTCCCGGAAGGTAACTAAAAGGTCGACAATTGCTGATATTTTTTCTATGGGTTTCTTATGGAAAAACTATATGTAACTAATTATTTGCTACTGCTTATTGGAAACGATGCTACTAAATTCGGTTCCCAAAATATTTTTCTTTTATATCACCGAAATTCAAAAGCTTCGATTTAAAATTTTGCACAAAATAAAAACATACAAACTTTTACACGTGTTTACACACAGATCAGAAGTAGCTGCCATAATATTTTTCCCTTTTTGAGGTGCTCATATTATTAGTTTACAAGAAATATATAAAGAAAACATAATCCCATAACTTTTGGATTTCAACTAGTTTCCTTATTTCTTTGGAGTCTGTCCCACTGTGGAGATGGATCGCGCGGCGGTCTCCGCTAGACTCAGTTTGGAGCAGTCAAGGTTTTGGCCGCCGCGATTAGCCGCCCGCCAGGAGATTCTGCCACAATGGCGGAAAACAGACACTCATCGCATTGTGTTGCGTCTCGAGTAGCCTAGGTAGCTGCCGAGACAGACGCACTGACACAGCGGTTGGAAAACGCGCCTAGGAAAACAGATACACGCTTCTCCATAAGAGCGGTGCTTAGGATTTGCCGCCGCGATCCGCCGCCGCGGCGAATCGTGTCTAGGAAATCCTACCTTTACACTTCTAATTAGCGCGGTTTTAGATCGGCCATGTTCTCTGAATTCAATGAACTCGATCGATTTTAGGATAGCAGTATGTACTTCGTCGAACATCATCTGTCATTAATTCTGCAATCGGGGAATCGATGTTCGGCAGCGGTGTTTGCATAAGGACTGTTTTGAAAATTTTAAGGGTTGGATGCAATAAGGGGACTAGCGCTGGAAAATTGGAAAAATTATTGTCCAAACGCTAAGAAAGATTGGAAAATTAAATGTTGTTAAACTGTATTTTAAAAAATATAATGTCGTAAAGCTCGTCGCGATACATATTTTTTCTATTTGCAGTTTCTTTATCTAATCATTGCTATTCGAGCTAAAAAGTATAAACAAAAACTGTATAATATACAGTGTATATCATCGCGTCCAAAATCATTATTTCTTTAAACATAAATTGCGATAACTTGAGTAAATATTAACGAATCGTTATGAGACTTGAAACACGACTTCAGCAAACTCTAAGAAAGCCGTAAAGTGTGTGCAGAAAATCCTTATTTTAAAAAATTGTTAGTAGCCGCGTTTTAGCACTCGCGTTGACAGTTGGTGCCGCCCGGAATTTATACGTATCGCCATATCTTCTACAATTATTCATTACTCAGTGTGAAAATTGGTGAAAATCTTCCTTGTATATTAAGGAAAACCGTTGTCGCTGCAAGTTATATGTACCTCAAAATTGCCTCGATACTTTTTAACGACGAACGTTGAAAAATATGGGTTATGTCCAGTATTACTTTTTAATTAAATATCATTACATTATTTAACATAAGGGTATGTGCATACATTTTATGGCTTCGCTAGAGTTTTCTTAAGTTATATTTTAAGTCTCATAACTATCCCTTAATATTTGCTCCAGTTATCGCAATTTATATTTAAAGAAATAATGATTTTGGACGATGAAACATTTTTTGTTTATAATTTTTAGTTCCAATAGCAACGATTGGTTTTTCAACAGTATACTTTTTAAAATTCAGTTTAATAACATTTGATTTTCCAATCTTTCTTAGCGTTCGGACAATAATTTTTCCCATTTTCGAGCGCAAATCCCTTTATTGCACCCGACCCTTCAATTGTTGACAGAAGTGTGGTTGTATGATTTTGCAGTTGTTGTTTCTAATATTCTTGCTCGCGCAGTGAATAGCAAAATTATTGGCGCGTAGAAAGAGAAAATTGTAGAATCGATGCTCCCAAATTATATGCAATGACAATTCGACAAAAATTGAATACAGGTCAACCACATAATACTGTCTCTGTTAAAATACTTGTAATCCATTATAAAGCTTCTGAGAAATGTACACGGAAATACCTAAACAAAATAGCTAGAACGTTACAGAATCTGCAGAAAAAATTAAATTATTAACCACGACCTTTCATTTGTTACGAAATCTCAGTTGCCATCGTAGCAATTGACATATTTAATTCCGAAAAGCTATTTGAATTTTCATCGTTCTAAAGATACTTGCAGTAACGTGTGGCGTGACATATTACTGATGTATTTTACTGTGGAATATCTCGTAATCAAACACTCTCAGAAAGTTATTAAAATTTCCATGAAAATATTACACAGCTTTAAACTTTATATAGTACTTTCACCTACATATACACATCTGCATATACCACTGCTCGAATTTGTTTAATAAAACCTTATTATTCCATTGGAGAAGGGTCTTTTTCGCGTTCTTTCATTCTGTTATACGTACGTCAAAATTACCAAAGTTTTTCTATAACCCAACTTCGCCCTTTCCATTTCTTAAAATAAGCATTCAAGGGGGGAACAAATATTCACCGAGAAATATTCAGACGCTTTTAAATATCGAAAAAAAGTTTTGAATCGTCAGCCGGGAGAAATTCATCTGCATTTTTGTTCAAAGACGCTGACTGAAAGCTGCCCGCGAGAGTTGCTCCGATAGTAATTAAACGACCAACCTGAATAACCTAAATAACCGGTAACAGCCGGCGGTTCTCGGCGCAAACACACTTCCTTTGCTGCATGATATGCTTTGCCGCCAACCTCTCGCTGGATATACAGCAACTACTGCAGGCTCGTTAATAAAATATTTCGCCAGTGGCCCCGGTAAAAGCCCTTCTTTCCCCTAAGTACTTCTTTTTTTTCGATTATTTAATCTTCCTCTCCATTTCTGCGCGTCGGCTAAATTTCGCCAAGGATATCCTTGTTCCTTGGGCGCGCCAGATTAAGGGAACGTCTTTCTTTCCTGTTACGTTTATCGCGGCTGAACTATGCTCTCGGAGCCTGAATAATCCCGACGATTAAGTTCAACGACTGCTTTGTATCCACCAGGACAGCGAGTGAATTAATTACGAAATTTCCAGTGGTTGAATAACAATTGTTTACCGCGGCGCGCGTTCGTTGTTACCGTCGAATTGAAAGTTTCCAAGTGGGAACGATTCGTGAGTGAAGTGGTCTCACAGGAACGAGTAGAGTGGAATAGAAAATTCTGGTATCAAAATTCGGTAGAAGCTGTGAATGTTTTGCCTGTTAAGATTGAACTGATCAAGTCCAATGAATAACGTATAAACCTGGAAGTATAAAGTTAAATTGTGACATTGTGTGCTTCAAGCATAAACATCTTGACAGACGTTTAATGATAATATCACGTGTCACCGATCTAATTGAAATTAATTCCAGCTGAATGGAACCGGACGTCTGAGGGAAACCACTGTCAAATATCTGCACTTGGAAACTTCGTCGCGCAGTATTATTTAACCGCGTCGGCTCTGCGACGTCTAGTCACGGAGTGAAAGTTTCTTTGCGCAACCACGAGGAGAAGGGCCGCCATCGTGGAGTAGAAAGGAAACCCTTTGCTTTAATTGCAACCGACTCTTCTGACGTCCTAATATTGCGGAAAAAATGATGATGCGATTGGAAGAGTCCACAGAAAACGCGAGTTCCCTTCACATGGAGAGGGCACATCCTCGTATCTGATCCTCTTTGCATTTCCATGCGTAGATCTGCCAAAACCAACCATTATATTGCGCCGAATGCACACCTGTGCACAGAAAGCTGCTCTTCCCTTTTCGAAGTTCTTGCCTCTACTCGAAAGCGGCACGGCTGGTTCTTTGAGCGTCGTTCAAATCCTCTTGGCGTCTTTTAAGTCGTAAAAAGGCAAGCGAAGTGTGGAAGCCTGTGGGTGGATAGAAACTATGGCTTCCCTGAGAATTTGTTTACGATTATGCATTAGAAAACGAGTCTACAAACCGTGTACGATCGTCTATGAATACTTCACCTTCTTGAACAGTACGGTCTTCTAAGAAATCTTTAAACTTATTAACTACCCCCGGAAACTCATCCCCATAGATTCAAGCCTACAGATAATTTCAAATACATTCCTCTTCCTGCTGAGTTTTTATATTAAAATCAAAAGAAAAACCTGTGGTATACGCACTACTAATCTGCAGCGTAGGGCGACAAATTTTGAGCGAAAGAAATTGGGAAAGGTTTAAACACAGAGGCTTGAGACAACTTTAAAAACAATTCACTTCTGTTTCATAAAGCGAATTAGCAATAACTCATATGTGCGTTGCCATATTGAATTAAGTTTGACATTGTCTGGACTCTTTTACACTTGTAAAAACGTGGGCACTTGTTAGCCCAGGGGCGCCAAATGTCAAAATCCACTCCTAAGCCTGGTGGGTTGTGCAAAACTAAATACCCTTACAGCAGTGGTCAAAAGAAAGGTTTGAAAGTTTGAACTTCATATTTCTACGTGACTGCGTAACAAACTCAATACTAGCCTTTAAATATTGCACTGGTGCCACTGGTCTATTCTATTAACTCCACCTGGAAAGAGATATGGCCAGGGAGCATTTCTCTGAGAAAAATTGTTTTGATACCGGTATTCGTAAATTGGTCCCTCGTTACAAGTATTTAAAGATACGCGGTGACTATATTGAGAAGTAATATCTGGCTGCCAATTTACGTTAGTAGGTAATAAAAGAGATTTTTTAAGGAGGTAAGGGTGTAAGCTACGTATTTATTGACCCTCGTAAATTCTTCGACATAATTCTTTCTAATGGAAAAATCTTATTTCTGTTACCCTTGACAGTTGAAACTTTCACTCAACCACTACTGTAGTTCCAATACTCTCAAGCACTCTAACGGGTATAAGCATCCTCCAAAACCCTGCTTGCAAACAGTTCACTGGCACACGTTCTCGAAGACCTACCTCTCGCCCAGGGTGGTATCACGAATCTCCAGGTCCGTTCTCCGACCTGGGCCACGTCGTCGTTTCCTCCCCTCGCTCGGTGGAGGGCGCAACGGGGGGGAAAGGGAGTCACCGAGACACGTTAATGAGTTTTTCGAGGGACGTGCCGGGCGCGGAGACGATCGACAAGAGCCAGGAATTAGAGGTGCCTAGGGGGTGGCGGGAGAGCAAGGGTCGCGTCTGGGATTGGAAAAAAGAAATGGCGAGGGAGGCACGAAGCCGGGAGGCGCGGGAGAGCTGATGCTCCAGATCGATCTTCCAGTTTTAAATTTAAATAAACGCCAGCTCGTAGCCGATAAGGCCCTTCCCTCTCTCGCAATAGACGCGCCTCTCCTTCTGTAGTCTCAACGGCAATCTTTCTTCCAGCAGGCTTGTATGTAGCTGGGTGGCTGGGTAGGTAGGTAAGTGGGTGTCGCGACAGACGCGGAAACACGGCCGTGAGATCGATATCGAGGGAAAATCCGATCATTATTGTGCTCCTTTTCACGGCCCTAAAAAGGTTTCCTCGGCAGCTAGGGGGTGCGCCTCTCGCCGCTGCGGAACTGATTGAAATTTTTTAAAGAACCTTCAACCCCGCCTTAGCCCAACTTTCCTCACATTTCCTTGCCGTTCTATTTTCCTACGTCATTGGATAACAGAGGTTGCTGGTTGAGTGATTTCGGATAAATTTGAGATTTGGTTCCTTGAAGAATAGAACCGTTACGGGGGAATGATTTCATGCGTGAACAGTCGCGATAGGTAAAATTATGTCGCAATCTCTGTTCTGCAAACCCTTTGCTTATCTAACTCAATTTAACGAAATCCAGGAAATCACAATCCCACGTTTCTCGAATTGCGGCTCATCGGTCCAAACGTTAATATTAAAACCCCTCCGTATCTCGTGTTTTATTTAATAAAATTTGAATAATAAATTCCCGTTCCCTCGAAGAAGGTACCTCAAACGTGCCCATAAAATTTCATGGAAAATTTCTGTACCGAGGAAGAGGGCGATAGATTTCGCCAACACGTTCCGAGGGCTTTGAGACGTGACGATTGATCGCGATTGTTCGCCGGCAGATTAGCGTCCGCTACGAAATCGCATTTTCGTTGGTTCAAGGAGCAGACGATTTCGAGGCTTCAGCCGGATAAACCGAAATCGATGGTTCCGAGAGCCGATCTGTAATATCGGCGTGCACGCGGGCTGCGTCGCGAGCACAACTCCAATTTCCTCGCTCGCCGCGGGCAATTAAATTACAATCGGCAAACACGATAAGCACGGTGGTCCTGAGGAAAATGAATATTTCGAAGTGGCACCGCTTAAATCAAAACGTGAATCTGCGCGGCTGTCGACCGCGAAAAAGCAGAAAATAATGAAAAACGATGCTTGACCCGAACGAGATGCCAGTCAACGAAAACACACAGCTCTCGTGCCCCTGACTGTTGAAATTAAAACGAAACTCGAATCACAAATTGATTTACAGAACTAAAATTCGTAAGGTGCTTAGGCAACGTGGTTCTCGCATGGAAATATCAAACAGTTGAAACTTTTGAACAGTTGGAACACTTGAAACGAGATAGAAAAAAATGAGGGAAGGGGGTTAAATGGAGGTGGTTAACTGGATTAGAAGAGGTTATGGTATTTGTAGATAGCATGGTACAGCAGTTACTCTGGCAAAAAAGTATGTTAATTAATGAATTCTAGCTAAAGTGCAATAACTTTCTTTGTCCGATCAATAAACTCCTGTCAGATCAACAGAGTGTTCTATTTGTCAGCACTAATTGAAGAGACCTTGTAGGAAACACTGTAAGTGTCAAAAATCAAATTCTATACTGTAGTATTACCATTGAAACGTAGAGCATTTTGCGATAAATTTTTTTTCCAATTCTGGCACTTACAGTGTTTTCTACAATGACTCTACAGTTATGGGCTTTGCCTGACTACTACTCTCACTTCACTTAATTTCAAACAACATCTTTCTATCTTTATAATTTCCTAATGCACTAACTTTAATACGATACATTCTCACTCCTTAAAAATATACATCAGGGTTGACTAACTGGTGGCTCACGGGCCACGGGGGGCACCTCCGCCTTGCTGCCACGCTGAACGGCTCCCTCCGCACCTATCAGACACTGAAGACCGCAGTCGAAAAGAGAAGCAAAGGAGGATGAATCCACTGCGATCGTCAGCGTTTGGTAGTTGTGGAGGGGGGCCGTACAGCGTAGCACCAAGCCGGAGGAGCCCCGGTGGCTCGTGATCCACCAGTTAGCCAACCCTGATATACATCATCAACCACTTCCGCTGCACATCAGCAAGAAATTAGGAACAAGACATCTTCCCTTCGCCCAAAAACCTAGACAGATCCTGAAAAAAATAATAACACATAAGCCTTATACAGTTTCATACCCGAGTATGAACATAAAATTACCGAAATGTCGCGACGGAAATTATGAAAGGGATGAACACGAAAGCAGACGAATAACACAGAAAAGCGTCCAGATTTCAGCAAAAGATCGCCAAAAAAAGTCCTGTCCAACAGTGTCCAGCGACCAGCGACCACCTTCCCCGCAACCCCATCGCGGTAATTTCCTCTCTGAGTTTGCAGGCGGCTTAATTTTTGCCGCAACACGTCTGTCGGTACGCGGGCTGCTCTGCTTGTCCCGCGTAGATATGGCACGGATTTTTCTCGTTGCTGATTTTAATAACAGATTGCCACTGCAGCAACGAGAAGGAGGAGCAGCCACGAGCACGGGGCACGAAGGATATCTGGAACAAGGGTTGGTCCATGGCGGGGTCTCTGTTTGTACGTAACAGCGGTGCGTCGCGCTCCTTTTCTCACCTTTCACTCCATTGCATTCTTCGCGATATCTCGCAGTTTCGTTACAAATGGACGAGTCTTGTCGGTAGAATTAACTCTGCAGCACTTGGACAGATTTTGCTGTTGAGGGTAATAGTAACAGAGTTTTACAGAAAGGGTGGAATACTTAAGAAAGGAACTAATACAGTTCGTTTCGAAGGCTGAATCAGTTGGTCAAATATGTTAAGAAGAAGAGTAAGTGTGTGGTTGGTTAGAGGTGCAAGTAGTATAAGTCAGTTTTGAGGGCTGTTCTTAGTTATTAGGTGGTTTGTAGAGAGTTCTATTTGAGAAAGTTTTGGGACAGAGTATACAGAGTTAGTTCCAGAGGGTAATAATAGAGGAAGTAGTATTTTAGACTTACATACTGTAATTCTTGTAATCATTATATTACATTCAGTAGTTACTGAAACTACCATCTGCTGAGAAGGGATGGAGCAGGGAATATGCTTTTAAGAGATAAAGTATGTACCACCAAATTAATGGCTCGTTTCGATTTTCGACAATTAGAGTTGAAAAATATTTTACCCTTTTTTCATGGGAACTTGGTAATTGACATCTGTTAGAATAAATTTGTACACTTCAAATTCTTAACCTACTAAGAATTTCCTAACTGTGCTGCAACTAGAGCTCCTTAAAAGAATAAAAATGGATAATCCTTACTTTTTCCTCCAGTTTCTGTGCAATTCCAAGTATATGTGGGATTTGCCATCCTTTGATGTGGTACACAGAGAATGAGAAATCTCAGAGAGGATAAGTTTGAGGATTGAAGGTAAAAGTTTGATAAGAATTCAAAGTAGTGAAGAATCGCATGCGGTCTTGTGACGTAAAGTGAAATCTGGGACTCCTTTTGACGTAGAAATAGAGAAACAAAAATAAAAGACAGTCACGGCGCGGCGGTCGAAAGTTACACACGCGTTTCACACAACCTAAATCTGTTGGTAGTGTAGTGTAGTGACCACGTGTTTATTTCCAATTTTTGGACGGGTACCCTTTTCATCGCCCAAATCTGTTGACTTCTGAGTACAGGGGTCACAAATCTATACTTTCTTTCCCCTAAACAACCCAAACAAATCTGAATGTATCAACCAACTCAAGCATCTACCGTCAAGGACCCAGTTCCTGATCAGTTAAGATGCAAAGGGAGCAGTTTCTGATCAACCTAAAACATTTTACTATGAGCTATCAAATGTTTGCGTATAAATTTAAAAATACTTCATAATTATTTAGTAATTTTTTGGAATAAATTTGTATCGTGATAAATTTATTATTTGGTATTTGTATACTAAACTGATCAGAAATTGGGTTCTAATCAGGAACTGTGTCCTTGATGGTACCCCTCTTAACTTAAACAAAAAGTCATACGCTCACATAACCTCAAATAACTCATTTCCCACAAAAGAACAAGCAATTGTCATGGACTCATTAGAGGGAATCACTATTGGAGAATACGTGAAAGCAGTGGGTAAACTATCAAGCCCAAATGATATTAGATTTGTCTCCAGAATTTCAAATAAACGTATATGTATGTACATGTCTACAAAAGAAGTTGCGGACAAACTAACCGACACATACAAACAAATCACAGACAATGGAAATCAACTGGAACTAAGACCATTAATGGCGAAACAGAAAAGAATTGTGCTGTCCAATGTTAGTCCAATTATTCCCCACAGAATAATAGAAGAACAATTTAAACAACTTAATATAAGAATCGTATCTAAAATCCTGTTCCTAAAAACTGGCGTACCAGACCCAGGTTTTTCCCATATCCTGAGCTTTAAAAGACAGGTGTATATTAACCCAAAGGATCTACATCTGTTCCCGGAAGCAATTCAAATCCAGTACAAGGACACCAAATATTGGATATATCCATCTACGGACTCAATTATGTGGTTTGTATGCAATATGGCAGGCCATACTGCAAGCCACTGTCCAAATAACAAAACATCTCTAGTCAATGAAGATACAGAACCTGTAACGCAATGTCCAGTCAGAGAAAATGAAAACAACCTTGCTACGCTAATTCAGTACTCCACCATCGACAATTCACCAAATAGTTTAATGGATATCGTCTTAACACCAGAGTCAAAAAAAGAGACCCCTGCCATCTGTAACTAACTCAAATCCCGTTGAGTTATCAAAACCCAATACATCATGCTTAGGTACTGATGAAAGTAATGATGACAAGACCAAAACAGAACAGCAATACATAGACAGTAATGGAAATAAAAATCACATTAAAACTAAAAAGAAAGTTAAACACAGTAAGTCAAACGACAAATTAGCAAAAACAATAGATCAACTACTGGCTCCAGCTAAACAGGAAATTGAAAACAATCCCAACAGTTTTATAATCAACTACATGCAGTTCAAATCGTTCTTGGAAAACGCCTTTGGTTCGGCCAACCCAGGTGAAATAGCCAATGAATACATTAACGACATCAACAACCTTGTCACTATGATGAGAAACATCAATCTCTTCATATTAGAAAGAAGCATTAAAAACAGCTTTAGTAGAATTATTAACAACCTCCAAACAAAAATCCCTGAGAGGGATGATAATGATAATAATAACCCACCAATCTCGACACCCAATGACAAAACGTTGAACAAACCTCGTCTAATCCCGCAGTTAACATAAACCAAGAAACCAACCAAATAAGCAATCTACTATTCCAAACATAAACCATCCACAACAATGACACTTCAAATAATTCAGTGGAACCTAAATGGTTTCTTCAGTCGACTAGAACATTTACAACTGCTCACCGACAATCTACATCCAGAAATAATCTGCCTACAAGAAACCAATTTCAAAAACCTCAACTCCGGCAAGAGTAGCCTCAGACCCTACTACTAACTTATAGGACAATAATTGGATCAAAATTAGACTACTGATCAATAGTTTACAACTCTGCCAGTTCGAACGTACTAAAGAAGCTAGATACCCTACACAATAACGCCCTCAAGATAACAGTAGGTGCGTTCCGATCAAGCCCAATTAATGGCATCCTCAGCGAGGTAGCTGAACAGCCCTTAAGGGTACGAAAGAAATACCTAAGCATGAAATTTGCAACCAAATCATCTGCCCTTCTCCAGAACCCTGTGTTTCAGAGCGTCTTCAAGAAGAACAACACCAACCGACCACAGGTAAAAAAAAGAGTCCCGCTCCCTTTTTATTGCAGGATACACACCTATGAAAGAGAACTTGAAATGGAAATCCAGCCTACAATAAAGAAATCAATCCATAGCATCCCTCCTTGGATCATTCCAAAAATAGAATCAAACACCACACTACTCTTGAGATTGATGTGTTTTTGATCCATCTGTGTATATATGAGAGTGATTAGTATATGTCTCTTCTAGTTCTTGGAGGTCATAGTTAAACAATCATAGCTTGTTTAAAACCCTATTCCAAGAACTAGAAGAGACATACACTAATCACTCTCATATATACACAGATGGATCAAAAACACATAATGGTACTGGCTACGCTTTCACATCTGGACAATCAATCAAAAAAGTGAAACTCCACCAAGAGGCTTCTATCCTTTTCTGTGAACTAAGCGTGATAGCACATGGTATCCAAACTATAGCCATCGAACGAAATAAATCCTTTGCTATTTTCTGTGACTCTGCTAATGCCATTCAAGCAATCCAAAACCACTGGACAAACGATTCCACTATCCAAGAATGCCAAAAAGCCTATGCTGACGCAACCCATAGGAACAACTCGATCACAGTAATTTGGGTCCCTGCCCATACAGGTATTGAGGGGAACGAAAGAGCATAGGTATAGAACAGTAGAGAAGTAGCTGATTCACCAATCTCCGACCGTAGCACCAACGTCCCACCGGAAATTTTACTCTCGTGTCTAAAGAAAAAAATAAAAGACAAATGGAATAAAGAATGGAATTCCACAACTACGCCACGACTAACAGAAATTAAAGATGACTTCTTCGAGAAAAGCATATCACGTTCGCTATCAAGACAACATCAGGCCGTAATTTCAAGAATTATGATTGGACACACCAAACTCACGCACCGGTACCTCCTCGACAGAGAGGAACCCCCGTCCTGCGATTTATGCAAAGTGCAACTATCAGTGGAACACCTTATCCTACACTGCAGGAAGTACTACCCCTATAGACAAAACTACAACTTGAGGCCCACCCCAAAGGAGAACTTAAACGATAAAGGAGCAATTCAGAGACTATTAGATTATCTAAAACATACCAAACTGTACAACCAACTGTAGACCAGACCTTAGGTCGCTAATAACCCACACTAGTGGTTGATGCGACGATAAATAATGGAAGAAAAAAAAAGAATAAAAGAAAAAGAGACCTTCTTCTAAATTATTAATTGCAGACTTTCCTGTAACATACCTAGTATTTTTTCTGTAGACTTTAATCCCGAAAGATTCCAAAGTCAATAAATTTTAAACAACTTAAAAGAAGCTTGAAATATCCCAAGAACATATTAAATTCACAGTCAAAAATAGATGCCACAAATTAACAGATAGGGGAAACCGGAGTAGGTTGTAACCAGAGTTGGGCATTATTCGGATAAAAAGTGATTGAAATAACATATCAAATAAAGACACTTCATCTTTTTCCTTAGTCGACTAAAAGTCACCCAAGTTTGAAGAGATGAAACTGGTTATTCAAGAGCTTCTCCTCTTGGGCTGTGAATAACGTTGTTTCAGCTTTCATTCAATTCTTATTATAGAATCTAGAATAAGAAGGGAAAGGCCCTTGAATAACCTTCATCTTTGACGCCTTGAATAAAACTAAAGCTAAATCATCCTTATTCAAGCTTTGAATAACGGATAACCGTAAGTACCTTTTATCTAGATATTATTTGGTTTATACATTGGTTTATTACAATATGTATGCATTTTAGTGATTTGATTTTAGTTCCTTCTTTACTGAGATAAAACGCAAAAATTCAAGCTCGAGTTAAATTGCAACATGTTACTACTTAATTACTACGCTCTAAATGGTGATAAAGCAAGTTATTTGCTGACACACCGGAAAAAGATACTCTAGACGAACAACAGAACAATCGAGAATCCAAAAAGTAGAAAAAATGTATGAAGGCAAAAGTAAAGAAAGCGAAGAAGATTTTGATAGAATCAGATGAATAAGCAATTATTGTTTAACTCATGTATATCAAATGTTTAATAACGAGATGTGTTATCATTTATATTTTTTAGAAATGTTTATTTGTGTCCATATTTGTATTTAAACTGGGGCGGTTTGAGATGAAGCTATATGTCTATGTGTCCAAGATTTTGTCACGTACTTACACTCCATGAGTTCACCACATATGTAAGTAATGAGTCACACAAATTATTTCCTGATTGAGGAAAACACTTTCGAGAAAAACTGTGAAAACTTTTTTGTTACAATCTGCCCCGTTCTCCCCTACTATGCAACAAACCCTCACTAACCTTATTCAACCTTTGCATTTAAACCATAAATAACATATTAATATTCACATAAAAATTGCAGCAAGGAAATCCATTTATGAGATCATAAATGTGTCTCTCAATAGATATGAAAATTCTATCATACTGAAACGCCGATTCAATTTTACAACCAACCAGGTGTCAATGCTCTCTGACCTTTCCTATCAATAAACAAAATATCCACTCCTTTCTCAATTGACTACATCCCTCCATACTCGACAGTGCAATTCTATACTTCATACATACACATCACTCAAATATCTCTTCTCTTAACCCTAGATTACTAAACTATCCTGTGAATGACGTTGTTATTAAAAATTCGTAAAAAAATACGACATTAAAATAAAACACCAATACTTTCGAAAAAATATATTGTTATTCAAGTAGGAACATAAATCGTACTTCTTTAAGAGATCAGAAGACAATAAAGGAATTAAATGATTTTATACGACACAACAAGGACACAGGTTCATGTTACGAGCCCAACATATTCGTTTTTTGCATTTCATGCGAAAATTGGGTGTCATTTTCTTTGACTTAAGTATACGTTTATGTTGGAGCTGCGATAAACGATCAGAGTGACGATAAGAGCGAAATGACTGTAGGGTAATTCTGGGAGACGCAGTCGGGCTGGAGAGTTGATCGAAACAGTTGATTTCTAGAGAATTAATTGTTCTGAACCTTAACACATTTTTACATATACACAGATGTAGAGTCTCAATATAGCAACTCGACCAACTCTCCAGCCCGACTGTGTCTCCCGGAACTATTTCTCTTTCTTCTCTATTATCGCAGCTCCAACATAAACGTACCCTTAGACGGACACAAAACGCATGATTTTTTTTATGATTTCTAGGAATCGTCGATTTGCTGTCGTAATTTCCACGACAGTTTAGTAATCTAGGGTTAATACAGGCCCGGCAATTTAAAATTCTGAGGACAGATATAAACTCAGAGAATTAACCTAGCAACCCTCCACCCAAGGGATGAAAATTCTAACCCCCGTCGAGCAACGAACAGTTCGCCAGGTAGGAATCATTAAACGCACCTCGACCAAGAAGCCAGCCACGAAAACCGACCTATTTTTCCAGCAGATTTCCCGTTTCGCCCTCTCGTAGAGGATTTTCCGTGGCACGAAAAAAATGACGGTCCCGCGGGCAGATTTGGCCCTGCAAGTCCAAGCGCAACGGCCATTAAACAGCGCCTGGCCGTGTCCAAATTAAAAAATGGCGACTTATAGCTGTTGGCCCTCGACTCCGGAGCTTCTCTGCACTCCGTAGATTACGCACGATCGATAACGCGTGGCTTTGCGGGGCGTTGCGCCTCTCTTTTGATACGTTATGCACACGGCGCGGACGTATGCGTTTTTAGAAACGAATGGACACGCTGCCAAAGAATAAATGGGCCGTGCTTCGCGGCACCGGCCATAAAGGATTGATTAAAGTGAGGCAGGCCGGGGAACAAATAAAAGCGGTTCTGTGTCAGATGCAAAACTGCTCTGCACACTTCGTTATCACCTACGACCGCCTCTGGGTCTCCGGAGATTATTGGAAGGGAGTGATGTTCATTGATTTCGGAGGATAAATGTTTTTGCGGTGCGCGAACTTGGGAAAGGAGGTGCTATTTGAGAGACTGTGCTTCGTTTTGGTAGCTGAATAGGTAGGTACTTTGTTAAGGGGTTAGGCCACCGAAATATAGGCCACCAAGAAATACCGCATTTTGCGGAATTTATTTCTAAGTGACAAACACTTTTTCCGATTAAAATTTTTCAATAAAGATATAGACATCTTTGAATAATATATACAATTTTTCTTCATCAAGTTCCCTCTAATAACAAATGTGGTGGTCTCTCTTGACTCTTAACTATTATATTTGTTTTTAAAGAAAAATTGAAAAAAATTGTATATTTATTGAAAATTTTTAATAGAAATAGTGTTTTTGTCACTATGCAGTATACTCCCAGAGATGCGGTATTTCTTGACCTATGACCCCAAATCGGTACATTCTCTGGACTCCATGTCAGACAACATTCACGTCAGCAATTTATTCGTAAACATATATGCTGTTAATGATTGTTTATTTAGGTAACTATAATAGAGGAGCACTGTGTCTTTTCGCCAGTATGACAGTAGGAAATAAGCATAAACATCTTTATCAGGGATAGAATGTATGGTACCATCATCGCGAATGTTTTATCTCAAAATGAAGGTTTGCGTGGTGTTAACGTTTCACGTCATATGTAGGTAATTCCAATGAACTTCGAGATTCGTGTGACTTTAACAGTCAGCTGCGTAACGCGGTCTTGCAACACTGCTGTGTCTAAGATTTCATTTTTTTCTGAGTTTTCTCGAACACCATCTCCTTGTACGTGACGCTCAGCAAGTGCTTCAGTGAGGGTCGAAGAAGAAAGACGGCTATAATTGCCGAGGCACAATAACGCCGAGATGTTTGGCGAGGGATCGACGTGCCATCGGTGGGGAGAAGAGGGTAGTTTTTCAGCTCGCAAACTTGTAATGTCATCGAGACGATGAAGATAGGTTGTAATCTGTCCAGGCGTTTAATTAATATTCGTTGGGGCGCATAAAAACGCGCGAAACGTGCTCGAATTATCGCCTTTAATTTGATCATTCCCGCTTACAACTCTCGCTACGTGTCGATTGTATCTTACACGGGTTGTTTAATTGTTAAATGGTTACGTTGTAAATAGTACAGGGGACAGCGGGCAGGGCTGATTGGAATGGAAGTGGTGGTTTTTATTATTTTTACTTAATCTTTGTAGATTATGGCCACTCAATTCGATTGACTTTAGATTATACTTAATTATGGGTATTGAAAGAGCTATGCTATCTTTTGAAAAATGATTGCCTAATCTTCTCCCAACTTTTTCCTTAAAAGAAGAACCTAATATAACCTAGAATATTAGATCAAATTCCAAAGATAGAGGAACCCAAAAGAAGGCCAAAAGATAGAAAAACACACTTAAGGAAAAGGGATGCAACTGCACTTTGCGAGTGCACTCATGCACCTAACTACATGCTCAATAAATATTTCAAAACTTAAAGCCCGTACCATTGAACTGTTCTATATAAGATATCCTCTCCATTACGATAGGCTGCACTCAAAAGAATCACTTAAGAGATCATTTTACTTTGAACCGCCGAAAAATTAAGCTATTTTTAAAGATATTTTTCTCAGTAAATGCAACATATAACGAAATAAATCTTTTTGATATTCATTAAGCTACTCATATTACACAAAAAAAAATTAAAAAGAATTTTTGCAATTTGTTTTAATTATTTTTTACAGTGTCAACACGGCACCTAAAAAAAAAAGAGAGCGATTTCTCAGCTTATCCATAGGGCTGCTCAGACTACGTAATGCAAACCTTAAGAATCTATGCTGCACTCTTTCGACAGAACTGATGTACTTGCTATGCCTAGGGCTCCAAATGGCCGAGGCATATTCAACATGCGGCATAACGAGAGCAACATATAGCAGCCTAAGGGACTCCTTATTTTTAAAGTGCCTGGCAAATCTAGCGATATAACTCAATGTTCGCAAAGCCTTACTGGTACATTACTCGTAGCGAGGCCTAAAGTCAAAGCACGGAGTAATACAAACACCGAGATCCATAACTTCAGTGACCTCATTAAGAATAGCTTCATTTAGTTTATAAGAGTACCTACGTAGTAGGCAAGACCTACTACGAGAGGCCCTGTGCACCACACACTTCGCAGTATCGAGCCGCATCCCATTCGTAATGCACCATTGCTCCAATATGTGCAGATCACCTTGCATATCAACAGCATCATCAACACACTGGATAATTCCAAAGATTTTCAGATCATCCGCGTACATCAGAAAGTTAGTATTAGAAAGTGTGTGGCTCGGTTGTTTCGAGTCTCGAAACAGCTCTAGGTTAGACCGTTCGCAAAGAATTAATCCAGATGTTCAAGTTGCCTCAAACGCACTTATATTGTGTTGTCCAAAGTTCCGAAAATAATTTGAAGGCATGGATTCAATTCCAAATATGTATATTAAAATTAAGTTTTCAGGTTTTGACCACGAAAATGGATATAGTTCTTCAATTGACATTTGTATTAAATTTGTAAAATTCAAAAATTTCAGTTTTCTGGTTTTGGCCAAAAATTCTCAAAATTTCCCCACTGTGCGCCGTGAACCTCTTTCTTTTATGTGTCATATTAACACTGTAAAAAAAACAATTAAAACAAATTGCAAAAATTCTTTTTTTATTTTGTATGTATAATATAATAGTTGCTTAACAAATACCAAAAAAATTATTTTTTTATATGTTGTTTTTACCGATCAAAAAATCTTTTTAAATAACTTATTTTTTTGGCCGAACAAAGTAGAACGACCCCTTAACTAACTATCACATAATAACATATCAAAATTTGCTAAAGTAATCAACATTACAATTAGGTATCACTAAAAATACAAACTTCAAACTCAGGGCAAAAATTCATCGCAAAATACAATAAAATTTTAACAAAAATCGATAAATAATTCCAAAGTTATAACCACCACTGCGCATATCTTTCAGTAAACCATAACAATTTCCCACTGTAAAATCTCACCCATACGCCTCGCAATAATTCACCCGGCCGGTAGTAAGGCGACTCAATAATCGTCGAAATAATCTTCTCGTTACAGGAGCCCCCCCCCCCCCAACGGTCTTCGTTGCCCAGATCCCCCGACGCTTCACGCAGAAAATTATATTTTCCTTCCGCGAATTTCTTATTCAATTCCAGCGGACCCCGGTAATGCATATCACGGATAGAACTATTACATTACTCGATCGCAATTTGACTTCAAAGGGCTCGGGGTAATACTCGTTGACAAAAGCCTTTGCCCGGAGCACCGGCTACAAATGGAATTAAAGGACGCCTAAAAGGATAATCCCCCGCGCATCCGCGGAGGGACCCGCCAGGCAAAAACATCACCTCTTTTCACCCTCCAACCCCCGGCCAGTTGTCGGGCCCTGAATCGCAATTCGACGCTTCTTTACAGGCGCCGCTAAATTAATTAGTCTCGCTTTAACTAAAGGGATAACTCCTTGGTTTTCACGTCCCTTCGCGACGGGGCTCGGCTTTCTTACGGCGGGAAACGAGACGCGACGTCGGACACTCTATTCCGCGTGGACCCTCACCAATCGAGCTTTTTATGCTAACAATAACTCCTCTCACCAGTTTCATCATCATACCTCGACAGCAGCTGGCTATTCCTTTAATTTTAGGATCGGAGGGATCCTGATTGGCGCGTTGCGTCTTGGGATATTAATTTCACTGGTAGCTGGGGGACTTGGCAAAGGATTTATGTCGACGTGTGTATGAAAGAAAGATGCTGCGGGTTAGAGATGGCCCGAGTAATGGTGTTCCACTGGGGACTAGCTACAGATGTTTGGTCCTGCTAGTGGAATTATTTATGGAGGAACTTTTCTATAAAATAATATGCGTTAGAGTCTAAAGTTTAGATCATCTTAATAGTAAATCCATTCGAATAAATTATTAACATACTATCCAGGCTTCCTATTTTCTAGCAATAGTTCTTAAGCTCCATAACTCGTCCCACGAATATTATCCATTCATCAAATACACTCCTTCCCTCGAATTTCTAACTCACTCTAAGAAAGGAAGAATCATCGCCAAACAGAGCCTCAAAAAAGCAACACCATCATTAAACTAAAACTCGCTAAACAGTCCACTATATTCTTACGTGTTCATATCCACGTCAACCCCAATCGACTAATTTATCTCCTCCCGTAAAAGACGCATCTATTCGCGAATCGCACCAACCATCACAAAAACAACCTCTATCCTCCTAAGTTTTCATTTCCAAAAATCTCTCGAACACATTCCCTCAGCTAAAAATCCCACCCCATCTCGTAATCGACGTTTCGCCAACGACTCGAAAACTTTAACAACCTCCTGATTCTGTAGTGCTTCGACGGTAGCCCAGCCACGGCCGAGCTGCGAGGAAAAGGGTGGAAGGCTGGAGGCGCCAGGAGGGGGTGGCGCAACCCCTCACGTGGAAAGGCACGCGCTCAGTATTTAGGAGGAGCAGTAATGTAACAATAGGCAAGTACACGGCCTGGAAACGGTAATGGTGTGTCGTGGTTCGCCCTAGCTTACTTTTATGTCCCGCCAGGGCTGTTCCTCGCCCTCCACGCTATTCTGTTTTGCTCGTGACTCCGCAGCTCCTCTGTCCCTGTCCTCTTCCACCCCTCACGCGTCCCCTTTCTCCGTTGCCCTTCATCGGTACGAGGCAGAGTGCAGACACCAAAGACTCGCTTTGTTACCGGACACCTTTCTCTATTATTAAATTGCATGCTCCCTTCAATTCCCTTTACCGCGACCAACACCACTCTGCGGAGGGGCGCGTAGTGCGACAAACTGCACTTTGTTGTGTCAAAATCGTAGAACTTCTGATAGAAATAAGATAGAGGGATGAATCTTTTTCGAGGTTAAAGCTAAGATGTTGCAGAATAAGGGGAAAATATTGAGAAACTATGAGACACAAGTTTTGACTTTTAAAATTTATGTCAAATGAAGATAGTGTTAAGAAGTTAAGATAGGAATGTGCTGAAACTCATTTAGCACAACGCGAATTTCCAACGATCTTTTCGATATTCGGATAAAATATTTCGACGAACTATTTAGATCTGATTGTGAGCTATTTTAAGAATCTAATCGTTATTGGTCACCTTTGTGTATTTGCTTTGGGCTTAATGCGATAAATGATCGAATATTTAGTTAGGCAATTCTTTAAAGATACTTCTAGCAATCAAAATTGAAGGGGCTAAGAAAGAAGAGAAAGTTGTCAAAGAGTCAGTGTCCGATAATATCAGAAAGAGAAGTGTTTAGACTTCTCTGCCCGACGAGAATAGAGTCGACTATAATTAAAATTTACTCACAGTCCACGGCGACTTTGATCTGCTTGCTGACAGTCGGAGGCACCTCGTTGGTCGCGATGCATAAATAAATGCCCATGTCCAGTCTCGAGATCCGCGCAATTTCCAGCGTCTCGCCTTTCCACTCTGATACTGAAACGATCAAATAGAAAATTTCATATTCTCAATTGTGCTCCACGCCAGACGAAGTCTGAAAGCCGCTGAATGGTACGCTAATTGACAGGCCAATGGTTCTGCGACTTTAAGGAGGTTTGATACCGGAGACAAAATAGTGAGAAATCTTTGAAAGGTGTTTTAATCTAATGTTTAAAGTGTAGTCTGCATGGTGTCAAAATTTCAAGTCGATTGACCGCACGGTTTTTGAGAAAATTCAAGTCAAAGTTGCGCTCTTATACACAGGCTCTTGTGGGAGAAACGTTAAAATTTCTATAAAATGTTACGCAGAGTCCTTAAAAATAGTGAGAAAGCCCTAAAAAATGTTGCCATGAAAAGCTTAAGTATTCCTATGAAATTCTAAAAAATAAATTATACATTTACCGTACGGTTTATTAGATAATTGAATATATAGATAACAATGTGCTCGTATTTTTGGAACTGTCTGAAGGAACTGTTTGAAACGTGGCAAAGCTGTACGCCGGGTAGTGAACGTTTTCCCCTACATCAGCGGTAGCTGGAGCCCGCCGATCCCTGAGATGAAACGAGAAAAAAAGATGCACGCAAAGCAGCGTTGTCGCATTTCACTCACATATTTTACGTTACTTTTAATGAAAATATTGTGTTTCCAGCTGCATTAAACATACATTTTGTTTAATTGAATTCCAAAACTAGCTGTGTAGTAATAATTTTATTAGGTTTAGACATGTAAATAACATTTTTGTCTACATAATTTTTTTTTAACCAAGATTGGTATCACTGCAGAGCTCCCATGTATAAGCATAGGCTTACCCCTCTCGCCGCCTGCCTCGCAAGTGAGGTATCGAAGCTCCTTAAGTTCGAAGTACTACCGCGAGGAAAAGCAAGCTATTTAGCTGAAAATGTAAAAACTAGGAAATCAAAATGCACTATTACTTTTTGAACCTTCTACATATTTCTGACAAACTCTATATACAGAGTTATGTTCTTTGTCACTTTTATACTAACTTCTCTTTATTCTTCTATATTAACTTTTGTAGTTCTCTATAGTAATTAGAAAGAGTTCGTCTCGATACGAGTTCAAAAACTAAATACTTATTCTGACTGTTAAAAGTTACAATAATTTCTCATCGTTCTGGATCAATATTGCCAATTAGGTCAACATTTTCTGTACATAAATTATTGCATTTATATTCCTTCACCTTTCGTTCTCTCCATTGAAGAAACACTAGCTGAAATTGTACCGATTTCTATTCATCTACTTTGTGTGTACTAAAAAAGGAAATAATTATACTCTGATGAAGTAGGATACTTTGCAATAAATTCCTTGCAAATTACGTCACCTTTGTGCGCATTTTACCTTATTACGTCAAAAATTACCAACCCTGTTCCATCAAGAGACACGGCAGTGTCTCACGCCAAGTATATGTATATAGGTATATGCGCAGCGGGAGGCACACAGTGTTTATATTACGCCACGACCCGCTATCAAGAACCCTGAGATTATCGAATCTCAATAACGGCTGATCCGATTAGATTTTGAATGGTTTTAATGGATAGCTTGGGTTTGATTTACATGAGAGAAGTGTCTTCGTTTTGTTCCCAGGTGCCTTATAAGCTGAGATATTTCGATGTAAAGTTGCAATTTACCGAATTATATGTTAAGATATTTTTTCCGTCGTCAAGTGTAGGCAAGAGGGGAACATGAAAGGGAGAGGAAATGGTTCGGCACTTTCGGCCAGTCGCGTAACAAATTGTTATCACGTGACAGCCAGATAGAGAGTACCTACATCTGTCGAGGTAAACTCATTGAGCTCTATATTAACTGGAGTGTGAACAGCAATGGTAACAAGTAGAGGCGACAGCGGTCCGAGAGAAATGGAAAATAGTGTGTGAATGTATCCTTCTTATTCCCACTATCCCTCTCTTCTACCTCTACTATCCGGTCGTAAATTTGTGTGTGGTGGGGGTATAGACGCCACGCCATGATCGATGTTACTTGTTAGCTTCAGTTAGCATTGGTTAACATCATTTTGGCATTTTGGTAGTCCAGAAAAAATGGTCCATTCCTTAAAGACTGAACATTCGAAAAATGAAATAAAAATAATATCGATTTTTAAACCGGAACCTCCCCTTAACATCATGTATTATGACTCCCAAAATAATAATCATGAGTAATTGACACATTTGACATCTTTTTTTATTTTGCAATCATTATTCGTAAGAATATTTTCTTCAGATAGGTATGTTTTACAATTTTTACATTCGTGTTCGCGCGGCTCAGTTCATTGACATGCACTATACATAAGACAGAGAAAGCAATCCGCACTATTTGTGTTCCTTGTTTGACCGGTCCCCATTGCTCTGTTCACTCTTCAGTTAGTATATTTAGAGTTCAATGGGTAAACGTAATCTATGTATACTCGAGGTCATTTAAGAAGGAACTTAATTCGCGCATGTAGAATGCGATCATTGGCTCCGAGGGAGCGTTTGTTTGTGGTATAGCCAATAGTAACTTGTTTCGTCGCCAACATGTGCAGAACCGATCTAAACTCGTCGGTCGGCAAGTTCCTTCTTAAATGACCTCGAGTATAGCTAGTGTCAAACAATCATAACCTTCCAAGTGTCAACTAAGGGAACTTGTGAAAATTTTTGAAATGTCACCAGTTTTTACACGGAATAGGACACTGAATTATAGTCCCAATTAACATGGTAAGTCGCCAAAAATTTTTAATAGACTATTTATGTAGAACATATAGAAACGGAGGAGATGCACAGACTTTGAAGTTGTCCGGAGAAGGTTCGACAGAGAAGCATCTTCTTTCGCACAAGTTTCTACAAAATAATATATTGTTTTTAATACCAGCAAACTATTTTTACATTAGAGTTTTTATTTAAAGCTTATAGAAATGAAGGGGGCGCACGGGCTTGAATGGAAAGGAAGGGGACGCACAAGCTTGGATAGAAATGAAGGGAATGCACAGGCTTGGGGGTTGTCTGGAGAAGATTAGATAGACAGAGAAGTATCTCGCTTCGCACAAGTTTCTGGAACTTTGTCAAATATCGTAAATCGACAAAATTTTTCAAATTAGCATAGCAGTAAACATTAAGAAAATTATTGCGTACTGCTTACAACGTAGAGTAAGTCACATTAGTCAAGAAAGTACGCTGAAAACGTATCTCCCTGGATACTTTTCAATCTTTTGTGAAAGATATTCGTAATACTTTATTAAAATCCACAGTAGTTCCCACGTTATTCATTAATTTTATTAATTTCTCATTAACAATATTTCAATTCATCAATAAACATACTAAATTAATTTTATTCCAACATTAGTAAATTGTGCGTTAAAAATATTGGATCTCTTTGTTTATTTTCACAATGGCTATTTATACAAAGAAAAAAAAAGTGTCAAATAATATTAAGCAGATATATTTTTATACAAATAAATATTTTAATACGAATAAATATTTTATCCAAACTACTTGGCGCTGCGAAACCAAAAAAATGTTAATTGTCTTGGTTAATGTAGTAACGAAATTGCGCATTAAAGACGCTTTTGAGGAATAGCGCAACACCGTGCTTGGCCGTAGAAAATACAGGAAAAAATAGGGCAACCCTGCGCCGCGCCGCGCCGGGCGAAGCGAGGCGTATAACGCTCGCGCGAGGCAGTGGCGAAAAGGTCGTGGAGCCGAGTAACGTAGCGAAAGACGTGTATTTTTCTGTTTCCTTTATGTATCTTTATTCCTTTTATATATATTAAATAAATTTTATTCCTGCATTAATAAATAAAATAAAACAAGACAAGACACCACTGAGACAAGAAAGAAAGAAAAAGATTTTAATGCAATTTATATATATTTATTCAGTTTAGCAACACCAATTCGGAGAGCAGCGCCAAGTATTTTGAATTGAATAAAATATTTATTCGTATTAAAATATTTATTTGTATAAAAATATATCTGTTTAATATAATTTAGTACATTTTTTCTTTGAATAAAAGCCATTGTGACAATTGGCGCAATTCGTGTACCTATATCATTAGTTTTGTAAAGCTATTAATTTACGACAATGTTTTTAAATGGGATTCTTTTTTATGGGATATGTCTTTGGCGCTCTTTTTCTACCTTTCTTTAAAAACGGTAATTTTGTGGAGTTTATTTATATCGCCATACCTTTCAACAGCATATAATTATACTTTGTAACTTAACCTTATTTATTCGGTCACGTATTTCATACTCGTTGATAATTTCAAGAATCCATTAAGCAAGCATTTCGTGGCCTGCTTTTGCATTTATTACCGCGAATCTACTGAAAGTCTCCCGCAAAAACGTTTCACGGTTTCCCCTAACTTACTCGACGCTTCACGCTTATCCCAGAATTTTCCGTTCCTTCGAAACCTTTAATTCTTCCACACTTCGATTTCCACAGTTTTAAATTTCAAATGCTCGTTTCCAACTAAAACGGTCCCCTGTTTATCTGCATAAATTAGTGCGTGGCGTAGCTCGTTAACACATGCAAAAACAGCTCAATGCTTGGTTTTTTTAAAATTCCAACGGCTAAGATAATTACGCTAGGGCACGCCCATCAGGTTGTTAGCGGCGTCAAATCGAAATGCGTGCCACGTTAATGAGGGACGTTTTTCCCAGTGCTTTATTTTCCTTTTCCATTAAACGCACCATAGTCTGCGTGTTACTTTTCCACCGGGCAACCCTTCAACCCTCCCTCTGACAACGATAACACACCGTTTTCGAGCTACCGCGTTTGATCTTCGGACAGAAGCCAGACGAGTGTCATTATTTTTAATTGCCGCGGCTGCGTCGAATCTATCGAAATCCGGTCACGGATCGACGTCAGTCGCACTTCATGCACATATGCAAGAACGGAGGAGCCCGAGTTTCACCGGCTGAGAAAAACGTCGGAATCGTCCTTTGGCTCGTAGGATGTAAATAGAATATTTTTCAAAGAAAATGATTTTCATTTGGGGATGTTTACTGGGCATAAGGAGTTTTCCGAAGAATACAGAGCTGAGAAGGCGGTACGAAGTAAGTTTCAAGGTGAAATATGTCATATAAATTATTTATGAAGCACTTATTTCAAATTATGAAGCCTTTTTAAGAAACCGAGTATATACAAAAAAAGTTCTGTAGAATGTTCAACTATCCACCTCTTAGCCACTAATAACATACTCCTCTGCTGTGGCCCATAAAAGAATTAATTCAAGAGCTTTGTAAAAAGAAAAGAAAACTGGATTTTATTCCATAAATAATTTTTTATAGTCACCTAATGAATTTTGTTGAATTTGCATAGAATATATTTTTATCCATTCAACTCGGCTCCCCTCAAAATTAAATCCTGTGTGCACCAATGCTTCTCTACTACTTAATTATATACATAGGTATAAAAATTCAAGTAAAAAAGATACCCGAACTATATATTAATATATATATGCTATATTTTTATTGTGTGCAAGGATTAATCTCCTTCAACAATATTGATCTTATTTCTAAGCTTAAACATCGTTTAAGACAAAAATGTAAAAGAGAGTGTCAACAGATGTTTCTTTCCCATAATTCGAATTGTAATTAATCGAATATCGAATGTATTTGGATTGTAATGAAATGGCAAACTGTAGTATCATCGCTATCACGAATCACAAGAGACGGTGAGAAGTATACTCACTTTTCAGCGTCTTGTTGATTGAAATTTCGGAACCGTCATCTCTCTTCCAGCTTATGTTTGGCTTCGGACTTCCGGTTGCTTTGCACGTCAGGCTCACATTGGCACCCTCCCGCACAATGGCGTCCGACGAGGTCTGGTAGTCCTCTATGTTTGGAGGCACTGCGGGCAAAAACATGTTTGCGTATAATGTTTGTCTCGGGGCAACAGCAACAACGAGGCACTCGCTTAAGCAACAACAGGGATACAATTATATGGGTCGTCTCGCGCAAAACCAGTCGAGTTCTGAGTGGATCGTAATCGTCTTCAAAGAATTAGACGTCGGGCTACATTACAGTATCGTTATAGAGGCTGGGGGCATTGTGATAATAGGGGAGAGTTGCCAATATCATACAGGTCACCTAAATCGTACCTCATCAATTTCTCAGTAATTAATTAATGTAAACGACATCTGACAAAATAAAAATATCAAGTAAATGCGAAATAAGAAATACATAGAAAGAAAACCTTTGGAGCTTACATGCTACTTTGTGCGTGCTATAACCATTTAAAAAAATCAGGTATAATTGATGTAACTTTTTACCAGTTTATTTTATCTGATAATAATCAAAGAATGCACTTTTGTCCTGTGTTTTTGTATTTTTCTAAAAGCGAGTTTAATGTAGAATATTTTACACTCATTTTAAGTACATATTACATTCATTATAAAGTAGAGTGGGTCGAATTCCGATTTTTTTTTAAACTCGAAATGTAATAGTGCGCGAAAGTTGCCTTACGCAAGTACAAATTCAACGCAAAAAAAATTTTGAAATCGAATAATATTTGACCATCGCGCATCGAGGTCAAAAATTCAAATTTTGGGAAAAATACCTAATTTCTTAAAATAGTTGAAAAACGTTTCCCTCGTATTATTTACATTTACCGAAGTCGTAAAATGATATTTAAACCCACCAAGAGACACTTCCGGTATAACATTTCAGTTATTATTTCAATGGCTTGGGGGAGAAGCTTCTATAAAAATTTACTGTGCAGCTCTTGGCTCGTCCATATGAAATTGAGGACGACTCAGAACTCACCACGAGAAGGTGGCTACACGTCGAGTTCCACCCGCACCCTGCCTAACCAACCAACCATTCGTTAATTATAACAATATTTCAGGGGAACAGTAAATTTTTGTTAACAATTCAACCGTCGACTGGAAATTGTACCTTGGTTTCGAATTTCCGCATTAGGCCTCTTGTTTTTAAAGTTGAACGAATAAATCCGTCCCTATTCTCGAAACCCACAACTTTCTGCGCCGATTCCGAGACCAACTTGACACATCTCTCCACTGATTGCGTGTGGGATGGAAAGTCTCTTATATCCCATTCCAGGACAAACCCGCTCTCGATCAGGTGGGAAATGTGCTCGTTCGAAACATTGCTCAAAAGAGGAGGCGACGACAACTTTGCGGAGCACCAATCAATTATATTAAAATACTCTTGAGCATCAAACTTGAGTGTGGGCACTATAAAACTTCGTACCTTCGTTTTTTGCTTAGAAGGTAACGATCTTGATTTGAGAATTCTCTTCAGAGCAAGTTCTCTCACGTGCCTCCGTTCATCCAGCGCCATAGTTAGAAGCGAGCTTTCAGGGTGTGCGAAATATGAAGAGAATTCTCAAATCAAGATCGTTACCTTCTAAGCAAAAAACGAAGGTACGAAGTTTTATAGTGCCCACACTCAAGTTTGATGCTCAAGAGTATTTTAATATAATTGATTGGTGCTCCGCAAAGTTGTCGTCGCCTCCTCTTTTGAGCAATGTTTCGAACGAGCACATTTCCCACCTGATCGAGAGCGGGTTTGTCCTGGAATGGGATATAAGAGACTTTCCATCCCACACGCAATCAGTGGAGAGATGTGTCAAGTTGGTCTCGGAATCGGCACAGAAAGTTGTGGGTTTCGAGAATAGGGACGGATTTATTCGTTCAACTTTAAAATCAAGAGGCCTAATGCGGAAATTCGAAACCAAGGTACAATTTCCAGTCGACGGTTGAATTGTTAACAAAAATTTAATGTTCCCCTGAAATATTGTTATAATTAACGAATAGTTGATTGGTTGGGCAGGGTGCGAGTGGAACTCGACGTGTAGCCACCTTCTCGTGGTGAGTTCTGACTCGTCCTCAATTTCAAATGGACGAGCTAAGAGCTGCACAGTAAATTTTTATAGAAGCTTCTCCCCCAAGCCATTGAAATAATAATTGAAATGTTATACCAGAAGTGTCTCTTGGTGTGTTTAAATATCATTTTATGACTTCGGTAAATGTAAATAATAAGAGGAAAACGTTTTTCAACTATTTTAAGAAATTGGGTATTTTTCCCAAAATTTGAATTCTTGACCTCGATGCGCGATGGTCAAATATTATTCGATTTCAAAAAAATTTTTTGCGTTGAATTTGTACTTGCGTAAGGCAACTTTCGCGCACTATTACATTTCGAGTTTCAAAAAAAATCGGTATTCGACCCACTCTAGTGAATAGTTTCTTTGGGCATGTTTTGTAGCCTACTACACTCGAATTTGAATATTTCTTGTTCCTCTGTTCATTGTCCGAAGATTATTGGCAATCCAAAAGTTCCAAGTTTATGCCATTTTTGGATAGTAGGAGAAACCTGTCCAAAACCGTATACCGGGGCAAAACCGTAAACCTACTTATTTCTGAAAATAAATTAACCAAGCACCCACACGTTTGGGAATTGTTTTCCGCCATATTGAACTGTTAGTCAACAGATCCTCTTGGCAAAATACATACGCTCCAACTAATTATTATATTTATTATATTTCTACGTGCTGTGGTTTTATTTTCGACTGTATTGCCAGTGGACTATATAGTGTTCTGATAATTAGGAGGTAAGTTACATGAAGATATATATTAACAGTATCTATTTCTTTTATATTTTGATGATCGTGGCCGATTGTTGTCATTTTCATATTTAGCTGTAACCAAAAGTGTAGGTTCTTACGTCTTGGGGCAAAACCGTACACCGAACAACGATTCGTAAACTAAGTAGGTAGTGTTCCATTTTTGTTTAAAGGTGTCAGCATCAACAAAATGCTACCTACGTAATTATAAACGAAACACTATCACACAAGTTTGGAACTCGGAAAATATGAAAAAGGCTATAATGAATATAATCAATCGAAACATGAGTTCAAAATTGGATCCAATGTACAAGGTGTGATGGATGGCCACACGAAGGTTGCACTGGCTGGGGATCCGAAGAATTCGACGATTTTCAATACTGCCGTTGTTATTTGAGACCGTATACATAGTATATACGGTTTTGCCCCATAGGGTGGGCAAAACTGGAAAAAGAAGAGGTTTTGTTTTATTGTTCAATTAAATACCCTATTTAAACTTTTCAATTGTATTTTTGTTATTTTGTGTTGTTTACGAAACCCTTTAATAAATACCGTCATTATTACCCAATTTGTTTTTTTATTTAAAAAGTGATGGACCTAGAACCTTAAGCATACGGTTTTGGACAGGTTTCCCCTACGTACGTGCTCGCGATGCGGGGATATTCGCAACCCCCGAATCGTAACATTATGAAATGCAGTATAAGTACAGTAAAATTTTCATTACAGATTTCTTAAACTTCGATGAAGGATGATCACTCATAACACAGTCCAACAAAATGAAACTTTTTTCTGTTCCGCAATATCCACTGGGTGTTTCTGGTAGATTTTTTCGTCCTGAACACTAATCCGTAAACCGTTTGTCGCCATCACCCTCAGTTTTTGAAAAATTCGATTTTGAAAAATATTGCAAATTTTCAAATTTGAACATCTTTTGTGTCGAAACCTCGAAACGGTAATAGTTATTCGGTTGCTCTTTGCGTGAAATTATTCTATGAACCCTCCCGAATACGCAATAGGGAAAATGACACCCGAAATACACCCATTTCTGAAGATATCTTTCAATTTATTTCCAGAACTAAGGGCCTAGGAGAAAATCTGACTATTCCACGCGATGCAGCAGACATTTTTCCTTCAAAAATCATCAACAGAAGTGGTAAATCATGTTTTGTTTTCTCAAAAACTGAAAATGACAGACCAATTCTGCTTGCGGATTTGTGTTCAGGGCGAAAAACTCTACAAGAATCACCCAGCGGATATTGCAGACCAAAAATCGTGTTGGACAGTGTAACTTGCATCTAAAGGCAAAGGCAATTGAGTGCGAAATGTGCAAAGGGGAGCCTAAAAAATTATATCTAAGCTGCTCCATTTATTAGCATTCGATGTCTATTTCGGTATCCTCTGTCCCAAAATCTACCCTAATCGCAATGTGAAATAAAAGGGCACGCTTATGTTGGAGCTGCGTTGATAAAAGCTGCGCAAAAATATATTTTTCTGGTGTGTTTATAGTGGAGCTATAATGTGTTTCGGTCGTTTAAGGTTTCGCAAAGATGAACCATTTAACCACGAGTGATTCCGAAGAAGAATTATTATTATCTTCAAGTTTCGTAAAATGATACATTAGAAAAAGTCTACGCAGTAAACTTAAACATTGTGTTGTATCTAATTTAACCGCTACTTCATCTCATAAACAAATCTGTTATGCATCAACGTTGATCATCAACTAATTGTAAGCGCAGCTCTACTCGCTGCTCCAAAGTAAACACTTCCATTACAAAACTATAAAATGTATTTCTACGCTTCGCTCTTATCACAACTTTGATCGTTAAGGTAAAAGTACCAATAACTGGACACGTCCCAATACCTGGACACCAATGACATTTATATTTTTACTAAGCTTCATAGAAAGTTTAGAACAATATTGTTGGGAATATATGTTATTTTGCAACTTGATCTCTTATATAAAAAAATTAAGAAAGACCTAGATGTACAGTTTAATATATAAAACAGTCTTTAAATATCGAAGGTGCGTGCACTTTAAATTCTGCGTAGATTTCTTAAGTAATTCTTAAGATAAATACAGGTAGTTGTTAAGGTGGTAATAATCGTTATATAACGTTTTTCTGAGAAAAAAACGTATGTACAGAATCTTAAGAAATTTCTTGTTACATACAAAACAAAACATTGGTCGGTTAATGTTGACTTTAATTAAAAATATACGTGCTCATGTACTGGTACATAATAATGTTGTTCTCTGCACGCTGTCCCAATACTTGACCGCATTGTCAAACCAGTAAAGTGTCTGTGTTTTCTCAAATTTTTGTATATCAAAAGTGTAAGTACAAGTATACTGTACATAAATTAACAGTTTTTTATTTTCAAGTCATATTTTTAGTCAATTGCTTCATTTTTAACATAACCTAAAATTGAAAAATGAAAAATTCACGTGCAAACCATTCACACAAAACTAGTGGCGCCCTCTGCGTCGAGAATTGCGGCATCTTCCCCATTGTCCATGTATTGGGACACCAAAAATGGGACGCTGAGACAAATCAGAATTCTATTGTCCATGTACTGGTACACATAACTACTCGTGTTTTTACTCAATTTAATTAAAATAACGCAATGAAAAAAGTTTTTAGTAGCTGATTTGATAGAAAGAAGTAAGATTTATCTGAATATTGACACTTTTGTTAAAAACATTTATTTTTAGTCCATTTTTAAGATATACAATTTTGATATCCTTAAGTGTCCAGTTATTGGTACTTTTACCTTAACCGCAGCACCAACATAAGCGTACCCTTAACAAATGAAAGACAATTCATTACAAAATTGCAATCCCAGTGACCGAACTGCCTCGACAACCCAGTGCCGTTCTCCAATACACATAAAAATCACGATTTCCCTTCGTACTTATCAGAAAGTGGCCGGCAACGATCCACTCGAACAACGTCTAGCAGAGGGCCCATCGACGTACCACTCGAGCCGTGTCGACGACGTTGCGGCGATCGTGCAAAAGAGCGACACTGAAAGAACGAACGCGTCAGACGGATCCGACAGCGGTCACAATAATAAAATTTGCATGACACAGGTCCGGCCACGAGTGGACCTCGGTCTAGAACGCTTCAAGGAATGGACCAGCTGCCTGAAGTACGAAAGATGGCCCCGCGAGCTTGAATGGCATTCTTTCACATGCAAATCGAATTCAAAGTTAAAGGAGGAAAAAAAGCTGAGGGTGGAAGGGGTGTAAGCTCGATTCTCGACGAGGTTGCAAAGGGCTTGACGACGATAGTGTCCCAGGGAGACGGAGGGAATCCAGTTACAACCGCGGAAGCGTTCGAAAAGCGGTCTTCAAGGGTGGTAAGAGCAACCAGAAGGGCAAAGGAAACGAGAACTGCGCGTAGATAAGGCGAGGGGGAGGAAATCCCCGTTAAAAAGTCGTAATCACTGACGATAAGAGGCCTCTTCCGCGGGGAAAGAAATGTCTCCGCTGCGAGCATCGTTGCCTGGGGGATCAAGGGGGATAGGACGCTCTGAATCCGGGAAAGTTTTGACGCACATCTCGTGCATGCATCGTGGAGTTTTCGTTGGATTCTTATTGAGCTGGGTAAAATACATTCGTCAGAAGACTCTCCTTTCCCGATCCTCCTCGATCGTTGATCTTTCAATCACTCGTAGTAATATTGGCTATTATAAGGGCCGACTAATAATGGATGTTTGGCAACTCGAAAAATCAAGAAAATTTGAAACTGTAGAGAAATGTAACACAGTTCGACAAAATTTGACTTTTTTTCGAACTTCTAACATTCAATAACTATTTCTTATATGTTTTCGTGCGCTGAAATCGAATCCACAAATCGTTTGTCGCCATCACCCACAGTTTTTAAGAAATTCGATTTTGAAAAACAAAACTGCACATTTTCAACTTTCAACATATTTGTGTAGAAACAGTAATAGTTATCATTGTCCCGAATACAATGATATAAGTTGTTAGTGCATTATGAACATTTAAATATGTTTAAACATCGATCAAATGGAAAAGAACACCCGAAATGCACCCATTTTGCAGATATCTTTCAATTTATTTCCAAATCTGAGAGTCTACGAGAAAATCTGAATACACCACGCGATGCAGCAGACATTTTTCCTTAGGAAAGCATCAACAGAAGTGGTATCTCACGTTTTGTTTTCAATAAAGAAACGAAATAGTTTAGCAAAATGTGCGCCGCCGACAGTGGTAGTCAACGGCGGCGCGCGATCCACTGCCGCTTAAGGTTGTTCCTAACCAATTATGTTAATCAAATTATAGTCGGATAATAAATGATAAATATAAAATAGTATGATACTATGAAAATAATAATACTAATTTTCAATGTTAATATAAATAATTGTAATACGAAAATAGAATATTAAGTTGGTTATCGTAGTGAATTGGAGCAGCAGATTTGACAAGGTCGCATTCATTCCGCGCGTCTTTTATAACCAAAATGTCAGCAAAAAACCTTTATATGAATCTGAATCTTCGTTCGCTATTTAAATGTCTAAACATATAGATTGTGCGACGTTGCCACGTTGACTGTTCTACGTAGTTTCTAAAAAATTTGCACGTAAACGTATTTTTTATGGGCATTTACGAAGAAACCGTGTGGTCGGTTTCGCTGAAATAAATAAATTCATTTCGTGAGATTTCGACGTACTTTGGTGCCAATTTTGGTACATTTCTTGAATATAGTTTTCCTGTTTCAGCCGAAAAAGTGAAACTATAACCCTCTCTTTCCAACTCTGGCATGTGCCACTATTTTAAAGTACATCAACTTTAATTAACAATTTCTCGATAACTACGTGGTAAATCGATTTTAAACTTTGTTCCAGGGTTTCTCGTATTTCAAATTAGATTTCAAGGAAATTTGAAAGAATTCTTGAATTTAGTATATTATTCAGAAACTACTTTAATGTGACACAATCGCTTATCGCGCATGATTACAACTGTCAGCGCCGCACGTTTTACCAAACGATTTCGCTTCTGTATTGGAAAACAAAAAGAAACTTACCACTTCTGTTGATGCTTCCCGAAGGAAAAAATATCTGCTGCATCACATTTAGTAGTCAGATTTTCTCCTAGACCTCTAGTTTTGTAAATAAGTTTGATCGTTGTTTAAACATATTCAAATGTTCATAACGCACTAATAATTTATATCGCTGTATTCGGAACGGTTCATAGAATAATTTGACGGAACAAGCAATCGATTAATTATCACTGTTTCGTCACAAATATATCCAACGTTGAAAATTTGCAGATTTTTTTTCAAAATCGAATTTCTCAAAAACTGAGAGTGATGGTGAAAAACTATAAGAAATGGCTATTGAACGTAACATATCCAGATGCTTGCCGGAGTGTGTAATTAACGTGCCATTAACAACGTACAAAAAATTCAAACAGACCGTCTTTTTTCTTGAAAATTCTTTATCATCATATTTATGACATCAAACCATAAAACTTCGAATTAAACTTTTCTTTTCAATATCTTTTACTCTTTCGCAGATATTCACGATGATATGAAAACTCAAAGTGTCTTCGAGAGGGTGGTTTCACCCCTACGACTGTTTCATTGCCGAAACAAAAGATGTTACCTTATTTGTATCGCTTCAACTACATTCCCCAAAGTTTCAAATTCTTTTGAATTTTCGCATTGCCGAACATCCCTTGTAAGATGTATTAAATGCTGCGTACGTGTTATTAGTTTCGACAAATCAATTACAACCTACAAAAGTTTCCGTTCAATATTATCATTCACCGAAATTCACAGCATTTCATAAAAATTCTATAACATTTCATAAAAATTCTGTAGCATTTCACGGTATTTTCTACCGTATTCGGTAGAGGAAAATATGTCTCAACCCCCCGAGTGCTTCCAAATTAATTGGACATGCATACAACGTGGCACGAATTTGCATCCCAACTTTTCGCTGGTGTAGCTTTTGAAAAGCAGATAACGGATGGCGCATAATTTTTTTTCTAGGATGGCATAAAGCGTAAAATTCCCAGTAACTTTGAAAATACTTGGTTTTCCTTTTGAATGGATGGATGTGGGCATTTACAGGGCAGTGGCAGTAGTTTTACCGAGTTAATGAAGACTGTCCGTTTCATCCTCGACTGGCTGACCGTCCTTCGATAATTACTAAACCGGATGAGCGGCAGGATTACACGCGAAATCCCGTGCCCGCGTAATAAACGATCAAAAATCCTGTTGCCTTCATTGTACCAAATGCTCATTAGGAAAGATGCGAGCGGTTTATCGAAGGTAAATGTGATAACGTAAAATCGATATCGCGGCTAGCAGAGACCACAGTGAATGATACAAACGACATTAATGTAAGTGGCTGTAACCGAAGCCTCGAGGGAACCGAATTTTCAAACGAATTGCTGCCCCATCACGGCGAAATAACGAAGAGAGGCAACAATAACGCGCCTCGTGAATAACAACGATTTAATTATTTAGGGAATAATTAACGTTTCTATGTACTATGTCTTGATTGGTTTTTATCTGAAGTGCATACTTGGTTGTAGATAGTATCGATATAATATTCATTTTCACAATACGGAAATGATTGTCACTGGAAAGCAGATTAAAGGGCAAAGAACAATAAGCCGAATACGATTGACAATGAATTATTAATAACACGGAACGCTTTCACAGTTCAATAAATTTCCGCCTGCAGAACATTAATATTTATCCGCCGTAGGTTCTGCAGACGCGATACGTGCTGACGAATAAACACAGGCCAGTTGACGATTATCCAGCTGATTTGTCAGGGGTGGAAAGTTTCCACTGGGAACACGACGCGCTCGCAAAAGCTACAGGGTAGCGGTAAAATGTAAATTCTATAAATCACTTTGAAGGTGATAAGTTCTAAACTATCCTATACTACCCTAAACATGTTCTGGTAGCGATACGGTTATATCAAAGAGTAGTTAGAAGTTTCTGAAATTAGTGCTTATTAGAAACTGCTGTTAAAATAGCTTCGACGTTTATAGAGTAATAAAGAATGTAAATTATTGCCACAATTTTGACGAGGCTTCTAATTTGATACTGCTCCCTATATGCAATCGTGGTTGCTAAATGGTAGTTTAAGGCTTGCACTGAAAGTTTTTTATTAGATCACGATGAGATTGTATTACACAGTCGTATAATAATGATATTGAGTATTAGTTTAAACGAGTTTAAGTCTCTCTACGACCCTCCATGGCTCTCTATATTTCTCCCTATCTTTCTTTGACTTCCCTAGCTGTCCCTCAGGGACTCAGGATTTTTCACGATTTAAAATGTACGAATATAGTATTCGCAGAAATGGGAGAAAAAATGTCTTCAAAACTTTCTAAGAAAAATATGTGTGTTAATGCAACATATAGCCAGAAACATTTGGGAAGTACGATAATTGATTTTCCAAGATCGCCAGGATGATGTGGAAATGAAAAAAGACGTCACCAAGTGTTTTAAAGGAAGAACAAGTGAAACGGGGTCAGTTCTTGTTACAAAAGGACAGCAACGAACTTTTAAATAACCAACTTTGAGGTCAACCTCCAATATTAAAATGGCCTGTTTACTCACAGTACATTTGTCACCTGAATTTAAAATGGAACGTCAGATGTATCCACGGTGTAAGCTATTTCTCTATGTCTGGCCACATACCAAGCGTTTCTACTTACCTGTCTTATCTGGTAAGAAAACAGTTTACAAACTTGGGCCAAAAACGAAATCTTTTCTCGCCCTTTACTTCCTGTTTCTTAATTACTTTCTTGAAACGATTAGGGTCATATTTAGAAACAAACGTTACTATTTAACGAAATCACTTCGATGAAACAAACTTACGATTATCTGAAGCTTGATTCAAATTGTGGTTCTTTTTGACAGAACCACAATTTCTTCCCTCATTGAATTTTAGACCTACTAGCCTGTAATTATGTATCTACAAGTACCCTTTTGTTCTTCACTATGTAGTAAAAGGCCACATTTTCTTTCTGCGAACAAGATAGAGTTAAAAGAAGGGCTCGGAGTCAGGCAAAACCGTACTTTCCTAAACCAACGCTAAAAAAAGCTGGTAAGCAGATAATATCGGGGGATAAGAGGAGGCACTTTCGTGTTATTAAAATCGCATCAACGTAGATTCATTTTCCGCGAAAGGCTCGTCGGTCGTTAGTCCTGTGAGCCCCGTAGCCGGAAAGTGCACGCCGTGTTCGGGGAAGATACAGCATTAAAAATTACTGCGACGCCAAAGCGGGTGGAGAAATATAAAATCAGCGGAGAAATGGAGGCTCCATTGTGCTCATTTTATGCACAGCTCATGGAAGAGCAAAGGAAAAAAAGGGAACATCATAATGCCGCGTTTTCCTTTGTCTTTCGAATTTTCCATCTTCATTAGTACCTAATTATTGCCATAATCCTGCTTGATTTTAATGGATATAACCATTGGATCAAACGTATTATATTTAATATATTTTTGGAATATCCTCAAGTGTCGTTCATGCGAGGGCGAATTTATTATGATATCACTTCAGCTTGTATTTTTCTAATAATATCGTATATACATTTTATGTAGCTAATTATTTTTAAAATATCCTTTTGTTTACCCTATGGTGACATTTAAGTATCATTACTAGTCCGAGCAAGAAGGTAAATATTAAATTATTGTAGTAATGATAAGTAGTGATATTAGATTAGAAATCAAGGCAGTAAAAGCAATCCGTGATAATTGTTTATGCTTTAAGTTCAGTAGTAGTACTATTATCGTGGCATTCAAATATTTTGACCACTGACAAACGATAATAATGCATCTCCCCTCAAATAAGAAAATAAAACTGATTTACAACGAAGTTTTTTCGAATTGAATAGTTTAAACAGGAACGAAAATGTTAGTCATTGTTAAATACCAACCAAATAATCATTGATAAGTTACAAATGTTCTTTGGAAATGTTTCTATCGTAACTTTCAAAAAGAGTGCAACAGCCATGGAAGACAAAATCTATCGTAAATACGCAACGATTAGCAATTAGATCTCATAATTTCCATTTCGATTTGTTCTATTAGATTGTTTATTCAACAAGTACGAGCTAACATTTTACTAGCATCATCGATAATTCTTGTTCATGGTCTCGCGCGAAGAACTGTGTGGTGTCGAAAATCGAATCGTTAAAGATGCATTTGTCTTTCCCCCTGAATGGTGCACGCAGCTAATGATTATTTTATGAAGTCCAAAGGACAGTAAAGCTTGTCATTAAACGCACTTTAAACTAATCCTCTTCATAAACGCATAGTTTTACACAAAATTTCATACACATATATTCTACACAAAACTAAACAAATCTGATAAACAAACTTGATAAACAAACGCTAATCCTGTATGAAACTGAGAGGCAAACGGTAAAGGTGCATATTCACAATGGCACAGAAATATCGTGTCTCACGTGAGACTTTTAATCTCACGAGACAATTCTGCCCTCCTTAGTTAAAACGTCCTATCTAACATTTTTTTCATTTTTCAAGATATGTTGAAATATTTGAAGTTCCACGTGTCTTTTACCTTTTAGGTAAAGTTAGAAAAGCCTATGTGCTTCGTAGAGATCTAGAAATAGTCTAATTTATTCAGCCTAATTGCTTTTCAGATCGTTTTACTAGTTCATAATGTCCTATGTATTATCTACTAAATCAGATTATCCTAAGTTTACGTAAGGTGTTTGATTTTAATGATTTCAAGTGTGCTGTGCAGGAGGAAAATTCTCCCAAAGTAGACGTTTGTGAAATGAACATCAATAATTTTTTTGATTGGGAGGACTTCACTTCTCAGCACAAATTAAAAAAAAATTTTACTAGATCATATCTTCATGATTTTGTATCTGTTCAATTCACAAAAGGGGAACAAATCTTAACATATAAAAATGATTTTTCTGCCGAATTTAAGGAATTAAATTTTCTAAAGGGGGAAAACCACTGTGACGCACAGTGGTCTCAAATCCCGAAAACGTGGCCAAAATCTTGAAAATGAATTTTTCATTTCGGGATTTTTAACCGCTGGGTTGGGTACAGTGATGATCTGACTATAAAATACCGGCAAGGAAAAAGACAAAGTGTTTATGGTTTGACAGGTAAATCATTTCAAAGTTAGCCTTCGTTACTGAAATATTTGCTGTGCGCGCCGATACGAATTTGAACGCCGACTTTGAAAGTGAATAACTTTTGAAACAGTTGACCAATTTCCATTGTGTAAAATGGATGCTACTCCAGGAAGTAACTAGAATATTTGTTTAATTTTACATAACCATAATTGTTAGCGTTTACGTTACATGACTGAAAAATTACTTGGAGAACGTAGAAGCAAAACTTGGCCCGCGTATTTTCAAAATGTAGATGAAAATTTGTACCTCCCACGAACTTCCACCGAAATTTTTGTTTTGGCCTGTTGCTAATGCTTGTATCTTGCAAATTTTTAAAAAATTGGCTGCCACTAGGTGCCACACTGCTCATACGAGAGTAAAATCGCTCTTCTCAACAAGTTTGAACTATTTGACGTTTTGTAACATTTAGAAGATATTTATTATACATTCTTGTGGTGCAAAGTTGTACAAGAATGCTTTTCTATGTATCTTATGCATATTTTAAAAAACTGTCTTGAAATTTAGGAAATATAATTGGATTTTTAATTGTCAAACACCAAGAACTAATTAACTGTGAATTCTTCTGTATTTTCCAATTGGCTAATCGGTTTATAAACATTATAGATTTAGATTCGTAATCAGCGACCCCAAAAACATCAAGATACTGAAATTCGAGCAGATACAACAACTTTCTACTGTAGTTGTCCGCCATATTGAATTCGCAATTTTGTTTTTTAAAGTTTTCAGTTTAGATTCGTAATCAGTGACCCCAAAAACATCAGGATTTTGGCCACGTTTTCGGGATTTGAAACCACTGTGTGACGGTCCGAAATGTAAGGGTGTTTTCGGGAATTTGTTTCAACAATATCGAAGGGTAAAATTTTTTTTTTCATTCAAATTCATAAATGCGTTTCGTGTATACCCTTCGTCAAAATTTGCGCTGCGGCAAAAACATGCTAGTGGCGTTGACAGTCCCCAGGCCATATGGTTAATCGGAATTCAAAAAAAAAAAATATTTAAAAACTAGAAATCTGCCTCTATTACGTGACGATCAAAAAATGTCAAAATTGTAAAAAATATCAAAATGGCGGACCACTGAAAAAAGTCATGTTTTCGGGGTACAAAATTGGGGAAATGTTCCTAAAAAATAGAAGCAAATCGAAAATTTAAAAAAGCTGATCGTCACGTAATAGCGACGGGTTTTCCGTACCATAAATGTGCTTGCTCGTGTCAATTGGACGTATAGTTTTCTCTGTAGACTGTCAACACGGTTAAAAAATGTCATTCTGAGGAAAACGCGTTCAAACTTCCGCGTGGCTGAATGGCGCGTTTGAAACCGCTTCACTAAAAACACCATATCTCTGTCAATTTTGCGAATTTCCACATAAAATTTGGAAAGAACATTCATGAAACGTAAGGCTTTCAGAAAATGTAAAAAAAATCAGATTTCTGACAGTGGTCTCCCCCCTTAATGCAAAACCAATGAAAACTAAGTTATCAAAACCAAAGGCCAGAGTTCAATGTAAACGAATTTCAGCAGAGAGAAAAGATAATTTAATTATGAAATTGAAGCCAATCATGCCAGCCAATCGCCTTACCTTTTGGGAATCATTAAACGTGTCTAATAATAATGCCGATTATGATTATTAACTTTATATCGTTATGTTCATGTCTATGTTTAATTTGTTCGTATGTTTAAATTATATGTATATGTTTATGTTGGTGTATTTATTTTTAACTACCTAGTTTATGTCAATGTTATTTTTGTTTAAGTTGTATATTTAAAATTATGAATTAAACACGATTTCAAGTGTTTGCTATATTAAAATATCCAATCTTACATTGTTTAATAAGTTAAAATATCCTATCTGAAACATTTGATTAATTGCCACATTAATAATACATTGTATGCCGGTACACCTATGACAAAAAATTATATTAGGTTGCTACGAAATAATGACTACATTTTTTAAATTAAATGACGAAAAACAAGGACGGCACAAAGGAAATATTAAACTACAGTTTTCTCAGATGTTTCGAAATGCTAGATAGGGTGTTTTAACTAAGGAGGGCAGAATTATTTCATGATTTAATTTTTTACAATTATTTTGTCATGAGATTTTTGAATATATGTCATGAAACTTGTCTCATGGAAGCCTAATTTCATGAAATTCATCTTTCGCAACTATTTCCATTATTCAGTTGTTGCAAAGATTTTCGTTTTTTAACAGCAAACAGTAAGAGAGACAATTGAGTAACATATCTACTTCTATCCAGCCCTTGCACCAAACAGTACAGGGTAAATTTCAGAGAAATTTCACGTAAACTAGAATTTCTGATAATTACAAATGAACGAACAATACAATCCCAATCTAATACCTTCAACTACATTCCACAAATATGCACGGAGCATAGGACAGCACTGCTTGAAATAACGCTATGATGCACGCTGTCTTAAGCCACCATCCCACATGTGCAACATGCAATGCAGACCACTTTTAAAACGCCACTTTTCAAGTGCATCAAGTGTCCCCCGTGAAAGCACACCTTTCGAAAACTGTTCGATTTTAAGTGCCTCAAGTGTGCCCAGCCCCCAGTATCGGGGCCCGCGGGAGCGCGGCTTAAAGCTGCGCGTTCTCGAGCACGAAATTTATTTTCAGCCGATACCGATTCCACGGCAGCTTTCGCTCCAGCGAGGTGCGTTTTACGATCGATCGCAAAAAACCTTCGCCGCTCTCCACTTGGATATCCTTCACGAGTATCCTTCAATTAATACGAACGACCGTGAGGGTTGGGGACAAAGCAGCTTAATTTGAAAGTCTGTATTCAATTCGAGCGTCTAAGCGTCCATCGAGGCTGGACCAGGCTGAAGCCTGGACGATCCACTCGAACAGATATCTGGCGCGCGGGCAAGTGCCACAGGCGACGTGTTATTCCGGCGTTCGATGAATGCCCCCCGTCTCGAAAAGAAATAACAGAGCTGACTTAACTCAATTATATCACTGCCATATTACGGAAAAATATCATAACGCGGGGGGGGGGGGGGGGGGGCTGACGTCTGTCGTCTGCACCGTCATTTGTGACGTTGATCGAAACCGACATCGCGATTCGCATGATTGGCGGACGTACGCACGGAAACGAGGAATATTTCACCGACCCGGCCCCCCTGAGTGTCGTGTAACGCCAGAGATCAGTTATTATTTTCTTTCGAGGATTGGCAGAAGGTAAGCGACTTCCTGCTGCTTTCGATATCGATTTTTTATTTAGAACGTGGTTGAAAGGGTTTTGGAGGTTAAATCCTTAATGCTTCCAGTATCTTATATGTGTGTGTGTGTGTGCCTGGGATCATGAAAGTGGTCTAATTGTAAGCCATTTCCTTTTCGTTTTGCGATATTTAGACTTCTGCGTTGGTGTAACCGACGTAATACAAAATAAGAGGTAAATTAAATTTTTTTAGATTTTTGATTTACACCACTTTCATAATCACCGGCACATATATAAGTAAGTGTTAGGATTAGATCGCCTTGTTTGGAATTAGAGTTCATCTATTGCTGTAAACAGTATTTATGAACTTTAAAAATAACTGGAGATGATTGGTTTAAATCTCAGAAAGACTGACGAATAAAATTTTGCCAGAGAAGTAAAATACTTTGTGATTTGAAGTATAAACACTTATACCGTTTAGAAAAATAATTGTTTGATACTGTAGAAGAACTTTGCTATGAGTATGGTCATAATAATAACGATCACCGCGTGTAATACTAATAATCCGTAAAAATCAGCACATTTTTGCACATGAAACGAAGTGTACGTTCCACATACATAATGGATAACGAAGAAATTACACGAACACGCAGAACTGAGCGTTACAACACCCGTTCACAATTTACGACTCGATCCATCCTCGAATAAACGCTGAATATTACATTTCCCTCGCACTCAACTAACGTTATCCGACTTCGCGAATTATTCGTATAAATTACATCAAGAGACACGGTAGTGTCTCGCGCCAAGTATATAATATATATATATATATATATATGCGCAGCGCGAACACGGAGTGTATATCTATTACGCCGCGACGCGCTATCGAGAACCCTGAGATTACCGAATCTCAATAACGGCTGATCCGATTAGCTTTTTAATGGTCTTAATGGATAGCTTGGGTTTGATTTACATAAGAAAAATGTTTTCGTTTTGTTCCTACGTGCCTTATGAGCTGAGATATTTCAATGCAAAGTTCCAATTTGGCGAATTTTACGTTAAGAGATTTTTCTCCATCGTCAAGTGTGGGCAAGAGGGGAGCATGAAAGGGTGAGGAAATGTACCGCCAATTCACGCAGTACGAAAAAATCAAAAAGCATCTATGTTCAGGTTGCTAGTCAACGTAACCTAGCTAGTGTCAGTCACTTTACTCATAACCACTGTGATACTACTTAGCTGTTCTGTCTAGGGTGAATTGACCAGTGAATGAACAGCTAAGCGCTTTTTCAGTTTCAAATAACGATAAAAATTAAATAATGTCCTAATTTATTCATGAAACAAGAATTTGTAACAGAATAGGCTTTAAAAATGTCTAAAAAAATTGTTTGTGATTTTTTACTTGACCGGCGTCAGAAATAAATCATAAAAATGTAATCAATGCTCAATATACTAGTGAATGAACAAAATACCCAATAAATGAATACCTTCACCCAGTGATTGAACACAAAGAATAATACTTCATTTTCCGACGAGAAAACGCTACAAAAGAAGAAAGGAATTTTAGGCGAGGGACCTAACATAAGAATATAAAGATATAATCTATATATTATAATAATAGGAATTTGACAAATTTAGTTATATCAGAACACAGTTTACACAATATAATGGTTAACTGTCATCGTACGTGTTTTCTTACTAGGTTTCTCGCTGAGAATGGCAGTACCCGAAACCACAAAACAAAAAAATTAATAAGCGATCAAGACGTTCATAAATTCAAAAAATATTAGTATCGCCGTTATCTCAATAAATTTTCCTTCATTCCAAATATAAGATCATTGTTTTCAATGAAATAGTATTCTTGTTATACACGAAAAAAGTCAATTTGTTCATTCACTGGTCAATTCACCCTATACGCATACTTTTCCTTAATAAACCCTTAATATTTCAATGACGGTTTTTAGTTTTTATATCAATTTTTAAATCATTAGATATTGATTTATTAATAAAATGAATTTAACTTAAGTGTGAAATATAATATTCTTTCTGATTTCTTCTTTTATATTGCTATTCTCTGCATTAGCAACAAGACGCATAGGTTCCAAATTCCTAACACATCTTCTAAAGGTATCTAGATAGCTGCATCAACGAGTCTCAACAGCTAAAATTATTCTCTGACCACCAAGAGCTAATACCTGGGATTCCAGAGCTGGAGACTTAAACTCTTTTAATAAATTGTTCACTTTAGCAGTAAAATCCTTATCTAATAATGATTTGCATAATAAATTCGCACTGTGGCTACTACAAGTCATGTGCCATACATTGATTGTTTTTCCCATGGACATTTGTCTGTTATTACTGCATATAATATTTAAATTAAATTGTTCTTGTGCCATTGTCATACATTGATTAACAACTTCTCTTAATGCTTCACCAGTTTCTCTGATACAACTGAAATTCCAGGCATCAAGATAAATGTACCTGTAATCACTTCAATTCAGAATTGCAACTACATATTTATTGTTGGATGATGAATTTTTCCAACCATCTAAAAGTAGAACTGAATGTTTAGATTCCACACTGGTTATTGATTTTTTATAATCTTGAAATTTTGCATTCAGTAAATTATTTGACAACTTCTTTCTAGTTGGAATTTTATAATTCGGGTTCAATTTACCACAACCAAAGTATTAATAGCTGGACAATCATATAAAGTTATGAATGCTATATTTCATAGTGGTTCATGTATTGAGGATGGCCATTACACCAGTATATGTAAAGAAGAAGGAAAGACTAGTAGTTGGATTGAAGCTGATGACGTGCAAATTAAAAAAAGGCAATGGCTCAAAGGCGCTAAAGATCTTTATATTTTGTTCTTACAAAAAATGATAATAAATAAATAAGCCAACAAAAATTACCACGCTATGAAACTTGTAAGGGTTTATTATGCAAATCATTATTAGATAAGGATTTTACTGCTAAAGTGAACAATTTATTAAAAGAGTTTAAGTCTCCAGCTCTATAATCCCAGGTATTAGCTCTTGGTGGTCAGAGAATAATTTTAGCTGCTGAGACTCGTTGATGCAGCTATCGAGATACCTTTAGAAGATGTGTTAGGAATTTGGAACCTATGCGTCTTGTTGCTAATGCAGAGAATAGCAATATAAAAGAAGAAATAAGAAAGAATATTATATTTCACACTTAAGTTAAATTCATTTTATTAATAAATCAATATCTAATGATTCAAAAATTGATATAAAAACTAAAAACCGTCATTGACATATTAAGGGTTTATTAAGGAAAAGCATGCATATAGGGTGAATTGACTAGTGAATGAACAGTGAGCAGTGAATGAACAAATTGACTTTTTTCGTGTATAACAAGAATACTATTTCATTGAAAACAATGATCTTATATTTGGAATGAAGGAAAATTTATTGAGATAACGGCGATACTAATATTTTTTGAATTTATGAACGTCTTGATCGCTTATTAATTTTTTTGTTTTGTGGTTTCGGGTACTGCCATTCTCAGCGAGAAACCTAGTAAGAAAACACGTACGATGACAGTTAACCATTATATTGTGTAAATTGTGTTCTGATATAACTAAATTTGTCAAATTCCTATTATTATAATATATAGATTATATCTTTATATTCTTATGTTAGGTCCCTCGCCTAAAATTCCTTTCTTCTTTTGTAGCGTTTTCTCGTCGGAAAATGAAGTATTATTCTTTGTGTTCAATCACTGGGTGAAGGTATTCATTTATTGGGTATTTTGTTCATTCACTAGTATATTGAGCATTGATTACATTTTTATGATTTATTTCTGACGCCGGTCAAGTAAAAAATCACAAACAATTTTTTTAGACATTTTTAAAGCCTATTCTGTTACAAATTCTTGTTTCATGAATAAATTAGGACATTATTTAATTTTTATCGTTATTTGAAACTGAAAAAACGCTTAGCTGTTCATTCATTGGTCAATTCACCATACATTATAAAAATACAAACTTTATTTTATTATTTTATTAATTACAACATTCTTCTGTGGCGGGCTACATATTCTCCTGTAATTAGTACTACAAAATGTGTGAAATCTCCACAAAATTACCTTTTTTAAAAAAAAGGTACAAAAAAGAGCGCCAAGTATATAATCCCATCGAAAAGAATCCCATTTAAAAACATTGTCGTAAATTAATAGTTTTACAAAACTAATGATATACACAAATTGCGCCAATTATACCAATGGCTATTTATACAAACAGGACCGTTCCTGGGTTGTTGGTCGCCCAGGTGCGAAAACAATATTGCCGCCCTTATTAATTTAATATTCTTTAATTAAGAATTTGATATGCAGTGCTTACTTTTACATCTATATATACAAAAAAAAATGTATTAACCAATATTAAGCAGATATATTTTTATTTTATTTTATACAAATAAATATTTCAATACCAATAAATATTTTATTCAAAATACTTGGCGCTGCGAAACCGAAGAAATGTTAAAATAATTGTCTTAGTATTAATAATTTGCAATAATTCTCTTACAGGCTAAAATAGATAAACATATACATATACATATTATATTAGAAACGCAGTCACATTTATTCTACATATAATTAATTCTAATATCATACGCAGCATATGCACACGCACACATACACACATTCACGATCGCACGGACAAGAAAGAAAGAAAAAGATTAATGCAATTTATACATATTTATTCAGTTTATCAACACCAATTCGGAGAGCAGCGCCAAGTATTTTGAATAAAATATTTATTGGTATTGAAATATTTATTTGTATAAAATAAAATAAAAATATATCTGCTTAATATTGGTTAATACATTTTTTTTTGTATATATAGATGTAAAAGTAAGCACTGCATATCAAATTCTTAATTAAAGAATATTAAATTAATAAGGGCGGCAATATTGTTTTCGCACCTGGGCGACCAACAACCCAGGAACGGTCCTGTTTGTATAAATAGCCATTGGTATAATTGGCGCAATTTGTGTATATCATTAGTTTTGTAAAACTATTAATTTACGACAATGTTTTTAAATGGGATTCTTTTCGATGGGATTATATACTTGGCGCTCTTTTTTGTACCTTTTTTTTAAAAAAGGTATAATTAAATACGTGGCGAACAGCAGCGATATACTGCTTGTACGATCTTCCATTGTCGAACACGCGTAGGTACCTACGCAAATGAAATTCGATTCGCGGATCTAATTCTCGACAGGGGTGAAGAAGAAAAAAAGAGACAAGGGTGGGAAGAGACAGTAGGAAAAGAATTAAACGGGAGCGATCGGGCAACAGATACGATAGCGTCAATATTGAATTGTTCCGCTGGAAATTAATCGGGAATATTCATATCGGTGACGGCGAAACGTGCGTATCATTCGTGTAACAATTTCACTCCGATAACAATGGTAATCAAAGCAAAATATTCATGGGACGCGCGATTATCACTTCTTCGGGGATCGTCTCTGATGGCTCGTTATCGTTCCATCCGCGATAGCCGTTTGTCGGGCTAATGTTAATCGACGGAATTAACGGTAATTAGCAATGAAATTTTCCTTCATCACTAAACGCGTGAAATTCATGTGTCGGGTGTCATCACGTGAAACCTGTGCATCATTTAATGCAGACTAAAGGGTTAAAGTTCGTCTACCCGCGAGACGCGTAATTATAATATGATGCAAATTTACGTTGTCACTTGGGTACGTAATTCTTCAAGTTTGTGTGGGATATTTAATACAGCTGAACTAAATGCACCTTTTTACTGTGATAGACAGTGTGGTTCGTAAATGTTTTAATGAAACTGTGCTTGAAATTTCTACTGATACAGAAAATGATTGACTTGTACTACTGGAAATCAAAGCTTGCTGCATTTATGTGTCTGTGCATTATAGTTACAGTTATTATACACATGCTGCGTATATTTAAACTTCAAAACAATTGAAAGAGGTTTAAATAATACTTTAATTATGAGAAGGTTCGATGCTCGCTAAATTCGAATATATTAGGAAGTTTGTAGCATACTAAAGTATTAACGAGTATATTTTTGAATTTTGTATCTAATCATTGTAGATCGTGAAAGGAATAGCGTGATACTGAACATTTAACAACTATAGCCAATAGATCCTCCATTTCCTTGAGAACTATTTAATTCTCCAAAGTAAACCACTCAACAAATTATAATTTGCCACAACTTTCCCCAAAGAAGAAATGTCTACGACTGTATTCGTGTTTTTTTTTCACTTTATTGCTCGCCTATGACCCTGTGAACTTAATAGAACTCGAATTACATTTATACACTCACACTTGACCAATCATTAAAGAGTGTAACTACCAAAATCCAGTGTACTCTCAATTTCCCATACCCATAATCAGTGGCAGATTTAAGCAAAAAGACCCAAATGGCAAACATCCTGAGGGCCCATTTTTTCGGGACCATGGAGAGGTAGTTTGTTAAAAACGGGCTCAGTGTGGTAATACAGAAACAAATATAGTGTTGAGATAAAATCATAATTTTCTTTTTTTAAGATAGAGCCCTGAGGGGCTTCCTGGGCAGAGACCCATTTTATGGGGAAAATGCAGTTTACTAAATACCGGCCAAGTGTAGTAGTACCGAAAAAAAATATATAGCGTTTGGAAAAAATCATAATATTTTTGCTTAAAATGGGGCCTTCCTGGTAGGGGCAAAGATGGCAACTGCATATCGGCCGCCCGTTAAATCTGCCACTGCTCATAATTGGCCCCAGTGACTCTGTAAAAGTTCAACGTCCCCTAACAAATGAGGCGTCGATCCAAATTTATCCCCCATTGTTTCACAGCACAAGTCGGGCAGGTTTCGCCCGTTAATGCATAAAATCATCAATGCCTCTATCCTCCTCTCGTTTTTTTCCATCGAAACGCGAGCGTCAATGGTCCCAAATGTACATCGACCAATCGTAAACGCTCGTCCTCTCGCATGCAGTAAATCGATGCTCCATTGACCGAATAGTCGTAATGATTCTTCGGGAAAAAGGGGAAGCTGGCCGAGGGGGTTGGGTGGCATAGGGGGCGCGGGAAAAATTGTCCCCGCGGGATGTACGACGCAATGTGAGACAGAGGAATGGCGACGGCGCCAGACGAGCAAAAATATACGATAATCGTTAACCCGGACGCTCTAGTGTCCTCGTGTACGTGTATCACCGTAACCAAATATCGAAAGTGTCTGTTCATCGATAGGAATGAAGCGTGTTCCACTTTGGGAGGAAAAAATCTCCTATCCTGATATTCTGGTGCTCTGATAACGATTTCTAAATGTTGCTAAAAATGTGTATTTCGCAGTTGCCCTTGAAATTACTGCGACAAAAATTAAGGGTTGGAAGTTTCTTTGAGAAGTACGAAGTATGATCTTTAAATTATTTAATGATTTAAAATTCATTTTTTAAGCTTCGATTGCCAGTAGATTGTTTCAGGGTTGTTACATATATTATTGAAGAGTGAGTATAGTATTGTGTTAGTATAATCTTTTATTCTATTTTCATTTTCACTTCATTTTCATTTTCATTTTCACTTCATTTTCATTTTCATTTTCATTCCTTATTCTTCATTTCTCATTTCTCATTTTTCATTTTTCATTTCTTATTTCTCATTCCCCATTTCTCATTTTTCATTTCTCAGTTATCATTTTTCTTTTATAGATAGATACATTTTTCATATATTATTCAATCATAGATTATTCAATATATTCTTGTTATGTAATGGGTTTAAACCCATTTATGAATAATAATAATCATAAGAATAATCGAAGAGGAGATTATAAAACTAGCAGAATTTATTAAAGCAGAACTTGCAGATTCTGTATGTAAATTTCCTCATGAGCAGGAATATCGATTACCGTGTCGTTGTAAATTATTCACATATTAAAAGGGAGACCACTAAATTAATCGGATAAATTAATTACACGAAATTCCAGGCGACGAATTGCAGATTTTTCGCGCGGAACGTGCGAAAATTACAATCAACGAGACATTTTCTTCCTGTCCACACCTTCCCGGGCACACCTTCGTGAAAATATGAGTCAAGCACGGCACGTATCCAAGAATCCGAACCTGATAATTGCATTTTACAACCAAACAAAAGAACCATTTGCATCTCATTAACGCGGCCAGCGAAGCGTTCAAACGCGTGCGCCTCGTTTGTTTCGACCCTGTCGATGCTACGTGATAAAAAAAAAAACAGAAAGAAAGGAAAAGGAGGAGAAGAGCGAAAGAAAAGTTCGATATATACGACGACCCATCGATGCTGCCTATTAGCGATTAACTTTTTTTTTGCGATAATCACGAATATCACCAGGGACGCGTCCGCATCGCCATTACGAATAATTTGCATCCTCGTATTGCAGTGATGGTTATTCCGATTCCCCAGCGACACTTCGATTCCACTTTCGACTAATGCATTTTCCAATGGAAGATGGGTGGGGGCATGTAAATTTGCAATAGTTTCATCGCAAAGTGCACTGGAAATGTGACTGAAGGTTGGAGGATTCATATTCTTGCTTGGGCAAGATTCTACCTGTTTCTGTTTGAAATATTATACACGCTGTTCGAAATTCCAAAGTGGAATCTAATTAGCTAACAATACGCGAGATTAAGCATTCTGGTTGCAGTTCAATGAGCGTTTTAAATCATTAAACTTAGCAAACGCGAAGTTTTTTCCCGTATAGACTGGTTGGTTTCAAGCTGCCACATACGTTTTTAAACAATTATATTGTTAAATTAATAATACACAGTACAGTTTGTACGATAATCTTTTTGGGAAACGTGGCGAATAATGTGTAAAGTAACGTTAAAAGATTTCTTCGCCAATTTCGTCGAGCAAGTAGAACTACACAGCGTGTGGTCAAACATACAGGGTCATCCGTTAAAACTGCAACCTACGCGCGCGCGAACAGACTTAAATGGCAACACCGCCTCACGGACGCATTCCACTACAACCATTCATCGGCCCGGTTTTCGGAGGTTTGCCAGCGACCGCTGAACAGCAGTAATGCCCGAACCTCGAAAATTTTAGGATGGTCTCTTTCAAATTAACGTCCGAAAAAGCTGTGCGAAATTTCTCGGCCCAGGTAAGCGAGCCTCGTGCTCCGCTCTTATGATCGGTTTACCACTCGCACCCCAGATTACAGTAATGAGGTTTGAAAACAATGTCGACTGGTCTCGTGCCCGTCTTAATTTAAAAAATTTTAACTACGACAGCGTTGTTTACAGGGTAAAAGCCACAATAATGGCGCATCGTTCCAAAAAATTACATTAATAGAAGCCGGTATAGGCGTGGCGTTGAGTAGCTAAATGGTTAAGGGGTTATACCCGTTTGAACCCTCGGAAAATGTGTACATTTTGTGGATTTTTTTACAAGTCAACGGCTTGATACAGATTTCCTGTCTTTTTATCATTTTTACATAGTGTTATGAACGAGTTTAAAAAAAAGTTTCAGTTAAAAAACTATTGTTTTTGGGAAGTTATGGATACATATCTAAAAGTCTCCCGATTTTAGACGGTTAAATGGTGGCCCTAAAAACTCGCGCTACGTTCAACCAATTCACTTCCAATTTTGCATGCAGAATGGTAATAAGATTCCACATCGTCCAACGAAGGCTTTTTTCATTCCGATTCCGCGTTTATTATTTATAAAGAAAAAAGGTGGATTTTTCTCTTAGAAAAATCTAACTTTACCTTTGATCTCTCATCATTTCTTTATTTTTCAAAATTTGCAAAATCGGCTTCGTTGAACGATAGCTATTGACATACTTTATAAGAAAATTTTATTGTCTTTGATTTCAGACACGACATATAGCTGTTTTCAGGGCCACCGTTTAGCCGTCTAAAATCGAAAGACTTTCGGATGTGTATGTATGCATAACTTCCCGAAAACAATAGTTTTTCAACTGAAACTTTTTTTTTAGTAGTTCATAATACTATGTAAAGATAGTAAAAAACCGGGAAATCTGCATCAAGCCATTGACTTGTAAAAAAATCCACAAAATGTACACATTTTCCAAGGGTTCAAACAAGTATACGCCATTAACAGGTAAAACATTCAGACACAAAAGTTGTAGAAAAAAATTCAAATACCGCTACAATCAAAGACACGACCTATTAGTTACACGTTATGGCTGTTCTATGCATGCACTGCATTAAGGATAAAATTATAAAAAAGAAAACCAGAACAATACATTCTGAGGTTTGCAGAATTAACACATAATTGAATAAAAATTTAATTTCTCAATTTATGAAAGTAATGATACAGAAACAACTAGTCTATTGTTTATCAACACCGTGAATTTTAAAAAAGACCATTAAATACAGTATTAAATAAACAATCTGCAAAAGCTTTTCACAACAATCATGGTTAAAAAATTGATAAAAGAAAAATTAAGTAAACGTAAAATATTTCAAATTGGCCATCATTAAGAGGGAAATTTTTTTTTCTCATTTTCGGCGCATATTGCATTTCGATATCTTTTATAGTTAAAAAATTGTACGAAAAAGGTCTAAAATTATTTAACCTAGGTTGGAAAATTCCGAATAGCTCTTTAAGACGTTAATTTGAAAGAGACCATACTAAAATTTTCGAAGCTCGGGCATCACCGCTGTCCACCCTTTTTATAGTGGAATGCGTCCGCGAAGCGGTGTTGCCATTTTCGTCAGTTCGCGCGCGAGTAGGTTGCAGTTTTAACGGATAACCCTGAATCCCAGCTTAAGGGAGAGTTGTGAATATAGTACTTGTCGCCTAAATCGTACCTCATCAATTTCTCAGTAATTAATGAATATAAACGACCTGTAATGGTAAAGAATTCAAGTAGCTTTCGAGCTTACACACCATTTTGATCGCGCAATAAACATTTATAAGAATCAGGGTTGATTAATGTAACTTTTTACCAGTTTATTTTAGCTGACAATAATCTAACAATGCAATTTTATCTAATTGTAATTTTATCTACCATACTAATTGTAGGCGAAAACATCCGAAAGAATATGTATGTACCATCTTTCGATTGTTGGGAAGCCTTTGGGCTCGGATTATCGGGAAAGACCTACCTACCCACCCCACTGTTTTGCTTTCTCGCTGCGAGCGAGGACCCTCGGGCCCCAGTGGACCGTCCGTTAACACTCGAGAGCAATAAAACCGACGGGCCACATAAAATGTTCATGTTTTTGACAAGTGTTGATGAAAGTTTTACTAATCGATTCCTCGTGTCTTCCCAATGAAAATGGCCCCAAAAATCATATAATTCGGACCATAATTAAGGATATTACGTGAGAAATTTATTTGCAGAACTGAAAGCCCGTTTCGTTAAAAATAGTCCGATTTCAATTATGTTCTGTTCAATTAATCGGGAGAATGCCAGAAATCCATTGGTGTCACTTTCATATTGATACGATGAGAAATAAACAAATTCAGATTCTGTAGAATCTGACCTGTAAGCGACCGCGCGCGGGACGGGCCCCAAAGGCTCACACCGGTTATTTCACATTTTAGTACAAATATGAAGTTAAAATTGAACCGTTATTTGAAACCAAGTTGAAAGGCTTTCAAATAAACCAGCTTCATCTTGGGCGCTCCAAATTAAGATAACTTTATTTGAAAAGTTATTTCATTCGACTTTTATTTAGATTGTGCCCAAATCTGATTACAACCGACTCGGAGTTGGGGACGGTTGTAACACTTTGTCCGCTTCTCATTTTGTATTAACATCCAGGATATTACTTAACGAACAGCGAAACTGTTGTGGCTCAATAAGTGTCAGACAAGAAAGTAACATTTTCGTATAACAACTTTTGTTGTAACTTTAATAGTTTTTGCCCTACCCTACCAAATATCTTAAGTGGTACGATATAGGCAACCCTACGTGGACATGTCTATTGTTGTTCGTCAAATTGAATTTCAAATAAATAATCTTAATGTCGAACACAATATTAGAAATTTATTACGTCGACGCACGACAAACAGTTCACTGATAATTTTACAAGACCAACGCCGCAGAGCATACAATTATCTCTGGCTGCGTTCATCGGAACAGAACTGATTTCTATGTCATCGGAGAGAAGCAATCAAAACAATCGACCAACACCTAATTAACTCGGGAATCATGCGTAACTGGTAATAACGATTCTGCGGCCAGCGACATTACTATTTATCAATTACTGAAATCAATATTCGGGAGAACAATTCACGACTATGCAAAACTAATAGCCCAAAATGAATAGTTGACACTTAGGAACGATGATTAACCAAGACTATTAACATTTTTCACTCCAAATATCCCCCGCAGCCACACCAAAGTTAAAATATCATTAAAATTAAAATATCATACCGACATCAACGAATTATTAGTTTTGAAATAACTAATATATTTTTTGTTCCGTTCAAAAATTCCCTATTTAATTTACCGCGTAAAGTAATGCTTTCGTGTTTAGTGTTATAAAAAAAAGCCTACGCATATGTTGCAGTTGTAGCAACACATCTAAAGGTTTAAAATACAACTATAATAAATATGTATATACTTAAAAATAAATACAAAATAATAGGAACTTGTGTATCTCATCTTATGCACATTGAAGGGTGGTTTTCCCCCCTAAAGCTGCAAAAATAAAAAACTCGTATTTCTTAGTTTTCGATCCTCTGAAATATATAAAAAAGAGCAAAAACAATCGGTGGGGAATACCTGAAAAATCTTATAACTTTGAGGGGTGGTGTAACCCCCCAAATATGAAAATGGTACAATATAAAAAAAACACGTATATCTTATATTTTGGTTCTCTAAAACATTTTCAAAAACCAAAGCATTGGATAGCTAAAAATCTCTCCTTGTTAGTCGGACTTACACCAGTAGATTTTGAAACGCTCTGCTCTTGTTAGTTAAATACTAAAGAGACATGTTCTTATTTCTTAGTCGAGAATGAAGTTATAACTTAATTCATTCTGAAAGTAAACAGATAGAGTCTAAAAGACGTAAAAATTGGGACTTACACCACTAAGATTAATAAACCTTGTTAACTGCGAGTCGATTGCCAAGATTTGTATGAGAGGTAATATTGTAACTAATTATAATTAGTAATGTCAACTTTTTTAATAAGTACTTCTCTCTCTACATTTAAACGACGTATCAACATGGCGATTAGATCGTCTTAAAGTATCATTCTGCGGTATTTCTAATTTTCAATGAACCTATTCTAATTACGTTTCCTCTCTACTCTATCACTGACCTAACTGCTGGTACACTTATTACATTGTATATTGTTAATTTTGTAACTCGTATATAAATAAATAAATTAATGAAGGAATGAGTTGAAGTGCAAACGTTTAACATTATTATTAAAAAAAAAGAAACATAAATTGTTGCAAATATACCACCTTTATCGTTTCCTCAATTTATCATCGTATCTCGTTATCACAGTATCAAATAATAGGGCCCATAAATAATAAGAGCAGGAGGTCCTGGGGGCACCAGGCAATTATTCGAACAGCCGGAAATTTATTCGCCGAGTTATCCCGATAAGATGCGCAGCTTTCAGTTGAAATATCAGTGGGTACCCTTTGGACTTGGATTCGTTTAGTATCCCGAAACGCAAAGTGAAGAGGGTCATCCTACATATTCATATATAAACTCCGACCGAATATCAGCTCGTCCCTTTGGGCTACGTGTACCGTGACATCCCCTCGAAATGGACCAAAGCGTGTATTTAATACGCAAGAAAATATTTGCACCGGCCGTGCTGCGCAGGAATTCTCCACGCACTAGTAAGTCGAGGTAGATAATTCGTGGTAGAATTATAGCGGAGGTTGTTTCACGAGCAGGGGAGTGAAAAATGCAGAACGACATATTTTTATTTGGTTGTTGAGTTTATTAGAAGAATGACGCGACAGGTCGTTGATATAAACGAGCAATTAGCGAATGAGGTTAGCTGAATTATGAATAATTAAGTATTCCTTCTTCGAAGCAATTTCATGCTTAGTTTGAATTTTCTGCAGGTTGATATTGGGGATATATTTAAGAAGTCGGGGGAAGCAATTAGTACGTAAAAATGTTAATTGGGGAATAGAATTAATTTTGTACATCTGAGGGGAGATGTATTATTCTTGACACTTGAAATGTTCAGTACCTACATTTTTCTCTAAAGATAAATTATTTGTGCATAGAATAGTACCGACTAAGCTAAGATCAATTTTATCAACTTATTCGAACAATTTTCTCTTGAAAAATAATAGAAGAATAATATGAATTTGCAGAGGAAATGTATGGAACTACGTTTTCGAAGTTTATTTAACGGGAAGGTACACACTCAATTTCATATCGAATCCTTGATTCGGGTCAGGATATTTTCAGCGAGAGTACAAGCAAAGGTTATCTGCTTCGTTGTCGACGACTTTATGAATGATTTGTAGCTCGTGACGGGGTAGAGTCGAGGGTTGAACGGAAATTCACTTGACCCTTTCCTACTGTTAGTACAAAATACTCTTACAAAAAAATCCATGGCCAAACGAACACCCATCCCTATTCCACATTATCCAATACCTATCAAAATTTATTTTCCTATATTCAGAGTTGGGCTAAAAAAGAATATTTAAATAACGGATCAAATAAAAGTTACTTTAATTTTAGAGTATTCGGCACACAAAAGTTAATTTTTTGATTCGACGAATAAAGTTAGTATTTTCATTCGATGAGTAAAGTTCAATTCTTGATTCGATGAGTGAAGTTAAGCCTTTCAACATCAGCATCGAATATATTCCTCAACCTTAACTTCAACTTTAAATGTAACATTAACTCTACCTGTATTCGACGACAACTAATTTCCCGGCATGCACTCAAGCCGCCAAACTTTTTCAACCCTCTCTCCTCGCCCCACGTAAAAGATTACAGAGGACATGGCACCGTCTTTCGTACCCCAGAAAAACGAATCTCGACTTCGTCGCTCAACGCTCCAGAATCATTTCAAAGAATACATATATACATACAGCCCTCGAGTTTCCGCGCGAACCCGGCCACGTGCGGGCCAGCAGCGCGCGCCATGAAAACCCGAGGGGGCGCCACTCAATCCTATGAATTACCGCAGGTGTCCGGCGATCTGGTGCATTAATGCTAATGTGGGGGTGTTACCGAATTGTTCAACAAGCGCAGATTGAACAGCGCGACCCGTTATACAGCAGCCGTGCACGGGGACTGTTGATGCATTATTCAAGCGCAAACGCCGCCACGTGTACGTCGCCTCGGCGTTGTTGCGCGTTAACTTGCCCCAAACTCCTCTGGCACAAGCTCGAACGGCGAACGGACACGCGGGCAGAGACAACGTTTAGTGGGAAAGAGAGGGGGAGAGAGAGAGAGAGAGAGAGAGAGAGATTGGGGGTTGGGAGGGATGCTAACACGAACGACCCTGCAACCCTTGGTTCACGCTTCGCGGGAGCGAAAACGTCTAGAGACGACGCAGAAACCTGGCGACGCGACGTTTCGAATTATTACACCGCGACAGGACCAACAAAGGCAGAGAGAGAGAGAGAGAGATTTTCTGCGTTCGTTCCACGATCGATATCCGACCGGAATCTTCGTTTACCCTCCACTGGAGCCACTGAAATCTCCGTTGTCCGTAATTGGCCACTCGAGAAACAGAGAAAGAAGGAGGGTGGAGGCGCAGCATTCGAGAGGAACGAGCCTGGTTCTCCAGATGCTGGCCGAGAATCGAGTAAATATGTAGGTACTTAAATACGTAGCAGACCCCGCGTAGATTCTCTCTGGTGCCCGTAGGTTCCATTGCCCACCTCCCCCTCTCCCCCCTGTTCTGCTGCTGGATCAAACGAACGGATTCCCTTTCAAACCCCCAGGGCGAAGGGTGAAGTCGGGCCAAGGGTGGGTCGAATTTTTCTCGAATGCCCTCCGCGCGGCGTAATGATCCGCGAGAGTTATTCTGCTCGCGAATGCCTTCGATTGGGGCCAGAGTTACGGGCAAGATGGAAAATCTCCAATTAGGAAATTTTCCATCAGATAGGAGGAAATTGTTTGCGGTAACGAATGGGGCGACCACTTGACGCGGGGCACGAGCTTTGTCTGAAGTTTCAAACTTTCTCTCGAGACTTCCTTGTGGCGAGGGGGGGGGGGGGGGGGTAGTTATAAAATTGGACACCGATTAGGATGGTAGCCTATGCGTGAGGTATTTAACTTCTATACCCAAAGTTCGGCGGAAATGTGTGAGATGAATTTGTTTGCGTGAGTGGCACGTGGTGCGTGTTTGGACGATTCGGGAACGTTCTTGATGTTTCGCGAATCTTGCGGACGCGTCTAGAAGCTGTGATAAAAGTGAATCCCGACCGACCGGCGACGACGCGTTCTCCTTGCTATACGAATTGCGAAGGCACAGCGTTGGAGCGTCGTAAGGTTTATTCTTTAATATATATTATATTCATTTCAAGTTCCAATCAGTGTTTGATTACTGGTATAAACCCTTAAGGGGTCTCCCTACCTTGACGGCCGAAAAATGATGCGAATTTTGGGAACTTTTTAAAACAATAGTACGTCGCGTGACAGAGGAGAGAATAAAGCGATGTTGACGAGACTAAAGTTTGCTGCCCGAGCGTAGCGAGAGCAACACTTCACGCGAGGCAACATCGCATCTCTCCCTTGTCACGCACAATACTTTTTTTCACCACGTGCATGGAAGGTGTATTTTTGAAAGCCTGCTGAGCGATTCGCAAAAAAATATGCACGTTCGATTGCGTTCTAATTGAAATAAAAAGAAAGAAAACACTGCTTGCCATAAAGACTCCACTTTTTGGTTATCTCGCCTATCTATAAATTTGTTGTACATCGTCTACTTTTCTTTCGATTTCGACGGCAGATTCTGTTATATCGGGGGGCGTGTGGTATTCCGTATCACTATCACTCTGATTATCACTAATCTTATCTTTTAATGAAAAGAGGTGCTGTGACAGTTATAATGTCAACATAAACACACACGATCAATATCGATTAGTCGACCAATTGCTTCGTCATACCACAGGATAGCGTCATGTTCTCTCAACTCGTAAACTCAAGTTTCGTTGGGAGTAAAGTAAAAACTGCGAATAGGGTAAGCAGGCCAGTAGATGGACAGTTCAGCTAATTCCGAAGTTTACATCAAGGTGTTTTTTAGAAATATCTGTTGTATTAAAAAAAATCAAACGCTTTGCACGTAAAAATGTACAAATTTAAAGAAAAAAATAACTGCAAGTAAAAAATTTAATGTATTTATGGATAAAATGATGAAAATTCTACTCACAGCCCATATCACCAGTAGATGGACGATAGGGCTAGCAGATGGACAGTTCAAAACCAATAGATGGACGGGTGTCTAGCTAGACGAATAAGACTTATTAGCTATAGTAGATACCTAGATTAAGTTATTTTTTGTTAAAATATAGTTTATTTCATCAAAACTAAAAATGTATGGAGTCTTCATTGGCAGAAAACGGTGCAACAGGTTATGGGTCCGGGCCGCAAATAAAGTGAGGATATCCCTAGCCTAATGTAGCCAGACTCGCATGAAGTGACTCGCGCATGATGGCGTAAAATCGCACATACAAATACATTTTTTGCATACAATTTTTTTTTTCGATAAATATGTTAATGTTCTATAAAACAACAAACGTTTTTTCTACAAAATAAAAAAAAACAATAATATAGATTAAAACTGTAGTTCTTTCAATATTAACGATTAATGAACGATTCTTCCATCTGCTGAGCCCCGTCCAGTTACTGGCCTGCTTAGTACTTACTCTATCATACTGAACTCTGTAACAACTCGCCATGCTGAAAAATCTTTTTCTCTTTCACAAACGCACAGAAACGTTTTTTGTAAACTTTCAAACATATATTTTTTAAAAAATGTGTCACCATTAAGATTCATATAATTGACAGATTTAGATGAAAAATGGCAGATCGATCAGAAGCCCCTTTTCGTGGCCAAACTTTTATTGTAGCGTCTCTAAATTAGAGTTAGGCATTATTCAAATAATAAGTGTTTGAAATAACTTTTCAAATAAAGATACTTCATCTTTCTCCTTAGTCGACTAAAAGTCACCCGAGTTAGCTTTATACAAGGCGCCAGTGATGAAGCCTGTTATTATTATTATTATTATTCGTCTTTATTCCACTTTTTTATACACTATATACGGGGGTAAGACAAACAATATCGCAGGTATAGCGCAATGGGCGAGGCTCAGCGCAGCTGCTATTATGCCTGACGTGAATTCAAGGACCTTTCATCTTGTGTTGTGAATAAAGTTGTTTCAGCTTTCATTCAATTCTTATTCTAGAAGGTCGATTAACCGGCAAAAGGTTTTCCCGATTAATTGGATAGAAAATGGTAGGGTAGGGCAAAAACTATTAAAGTTACAACAAAAGTTGTTATACGAAAATGTTACTTTCTTGTCTGACACTTATTGAGCCACAACAGTTTCGCTGTTTGTTAAGTAATATCCTGGATGTTAATACAAAATGAGAAGCGGACAAAGTGTTACAACCGTCCCCAACTCCGAGTCGGTTGTAACCAGATTTGGGCACAATCTAAATAAAAGTCGAATGAAATAACTTTTCAAATAAAGTTATCTTAATTTGGAGCGCCCAAGATGAAGCTGGTTTATTTGAAAGCCTTTCAACTTGGTTTCAAATAACGGTTCAATTTTAACTTCATATTTATACTAAAATGTGAAATAACCTGTGTGAGCCTTTGGGGCCCGTCCCGCGCGCGGTCGCTTACAGATCAGATTCTACAGAATCTGAATTTGTTTATTTTTCATCGTATCAATATGAAAGTGACAACAATGAGTTACTGGTGTTCTCTCGATTAATTGGATAGAAAATAATTTAAATCGGATTATTTTTAACGAAACGGGCTTTGAATTCTGCAAATAAATTTCTTCAAAAAGCTTCATCTCTGGCGGCTTGAATAAAGCTAAAGCTAAATCATCCTTATTCAAGCTTTGAATAACGGATAACCGTAAGTACCTTTCATCTAGATATTATCTTTACTCATATCTGCTCTGATCTATAGGAATCGACAAATGCAGGGGGATGAAATTAGGCGCATTTTTAATTATTTTTTTTTCAAATATTCCCTAAATATGTGTACAAATCTGGGCATTAAGTTTTCAAGTAATATAATTTGAGGGTTTCTTGTAAAAAATCCCAAATATCGCGCTCCTTTTTGGGCTGTCAAAGTAGGGAGACCCCTTCTCCTACAGCACACTTTGTTGCAAGAATGTCTCAGTGACGTTGCGGTGGAATATTTGGAGCATTGCACGGAATGCTTCACAAATATCTTTTGTTGCTATATATGGTTTATGAATTTGTTTAAACCATGTGTGTTAATTAAATAATTGCATTAATTATTTATATTAGATATTGTCTACGTTCGCATATATCCCCTCGGAGGTGGCCTGTGGAATCTTAGACTGTATTCTGTGTGTCGACATTTCAGGAATGTTCCGCGTAATTCCGTATTCAGCGCGGAACGTTGCAAAAACGTTGCGCATACGTTATGAGTGCAATATTGCACTCGTAACCTATACGGGTCGTTCCTGCAACGTTCGCACAGAATACGGGACTTGTATATTTCCACTCGATATTCCGGAACATTTTTATTAGGTATAATAAATTAAATGGCAATAGTAGGGACATTGGCAGTAATTGGCACATGTAACACTTTTTTACAAACATCTTTTAAGAATTTGTTTAAACCCTATAGTGTTAATTAAATAATTTTATTAATATTACTTATGTCTGATATTGTCCACGTGCGCATATATTCCCTTTGAGGTGGCTGTGGAATCTGAGACTGTATTCTGTGTATTGACATTTCATGAACGTTCCGCGTAGGTGGCAAGTGAAAATATGTAAGTCCGTATTCGGTACCCGACGTTGCGGAAACGACCCGCATAGGTTGTGAGTGTAACGTGACACCGTATTCTGTGGTCAACGTTGCAGGAACACTCCACCTAGTTTGTACCGCAGTATGTGCGCAATATTCCACGGCAATGCCTGAGCAATATTCCGGGAGTATTGTACCGCAGAATGTGCGCAATATTCCCGAAACATGCACAAACGTGGCCATTGCAATATTCCACGACAATATGTGCGCAATAGTCCAGCAACATTGCACAATCGTGGCCATTGCAATATTCCACGGCAATGTTTCCAACCAAACGGTAACATTGCAAGGTGTAGCAACGTTTCTGCCACGTTCCTGCAACAAAGTGTGCTGTAGGGGTTAAAACAAATAGCACAAATGTTTAGTAGAGTTAAACCTACAATGCACCATTGCACACGTTGGACCTCGCAGGGCTCATATCTCCCAGTCTAGGATTTTTAGACTGCACGTAATCTATTGCGCTCAATCTTTATTAAGAAAATATTTATAATAAAATGAAATACTGAACAAATATCTTTTTAACACTACGGGCCATCGGTAGCTGAATCTTTTTCAATATTATTTGAACAGGCTTACTGAAAGCTACATAAGATATAGTGCAATTTATTTTAAAAGGTTCCTTTATTGTATTCATTTAAATGCTCACTTGGACCTGCCAGGCCTCACTTGTGCAATGTAGGGTTAATGCTTCGTCGGCGGAAGTATGGAGTGGTAAATGAACTGGAACAGTAAAATTAGCTAAATTCTATGAATTGTTTGCTATTATTTGAATTGAAATGTCTTGTACGTCTGATATAAATATGGCAATATGTAGGTTAGTACTTATTGTTAGTCGGACCATAATTTATTTCGGGAATAAATCTAGACTAATAAACGCGAGGGTACGTTGTCGAGTCTTTATTTTCTATGTTATAATAAATTCAAGAAGGTGCACGATGTATATGTATATCGTGTATTAGGAACATATTCGTCGGTTTCGTGTGCTGAATAATTCAGTCGATTTATCACGCCGATTGGTAATAATACACAGCATTTGATTACACAATGCCCACTATTTTCTCTGTCGATGGAGCATAAAAATAGAAGGATGAATATGAGACAACGCCTACATTCCTACATTCTTGAAATTCTCATAACTCGAAAAGTAAAATGCTACAATCTCGCGGCCACAATAAAAATTTATTCTTATTCTGCTTTGTGCCATTAGCGACAGCCTTGTAAACTCGTGCTATTAACTATTTCGTGGCTACTATACATCAGTTTTTAACACTGACAAAGCCAATCAGAGCTACTTTTCAAAATATTCAACAACAGCTTGGATAAACACGTAGCAAAGAATTGCCACGGCACGGAACGAAGCGAGAAAAATCGAGGGTATCCAGACAGTGAGTTGGAAAATAAATGTTTGTCTGCTTTGAGAAATTCGAAAGAAAAGGGGGGGGGGGTGTATGCGACGAAGAAGAAGATCCTGAGTAGAAGAAATAGAAGGGGAAGAACAGGAAACGAGGCCAGTATCTTCGTCAAGAACGGAAATACGATCAACTGCATCCAACGAGGTACATGTACATAGATACGTTGTTTACGACTATCGAGAGCTCGAATGAATCGGTATAACCAATCGATATTGTACACGCTGCATTTCCTTTGCTTGTTTGCGAGGATTGATTGGAAAAGTTGTATTTGCGCGTATGACAATAAACGAATAATTTCATAAAGAATTCGCATGTGTGTAGGTACAAAAGAATTGAAAGAACACATTATATTTTATCGGTTATATGAACTTGAGTAGGTATATATTTACGCTAATTTTTTCAAGCTTAAATTAATTAAGTATGCTTGCTGGCAGAAAATATTAGTATTAATCTGAATGATTTTACCGATCTCGAGAATCTTATCGATGATCAAATCGAATATGAAATTAGCATGATGAAAATTTAGAGTTTTGTCTTTGCATATAAAAGAATTACTGTATAAAATATAGTAGAATTAATGAAATAATGTAGCATTAATGAAGTAATATCAGTTTTCACGAAAAGTTGTAAAATTTGCAAACTTCAATCGAGTGTATTTTTCAAACAAATTCGAAACCAACAAAATGATGACTTAACCCCCCCCCCCCCCCCCTAAATATCACGTGGACCACGTTATATCTCAATTTCATAAAAATCCCTCGACATCGCGTGCAAAAAGCGATCGATTTATCGAGGAATTGTCCTATACGCCGTTCGAAAGCTAAAGGGTTAAGTGCTTTTTCACACGAAACACATACCTCTCTTGCTCGCGACTGGTATTTCCCGCACATTTCCCAGCCCTTTCCATTTTCTTTAAATAAATATTGCCTGCCACTCGTGAACCCCAACATTTGTCGCGCAGAAACTAATTGTAAGTCGACGCTGATGATGCTCCTTGTTAATTTCCGCGTGGGAAGCATAAAAGCTGCACACACCTCCGCGATTCTCAAACGATTAAAATTGAAGCACCGCTCATTCTTCTCTCCCCGAAAAAAAAGCGAAGCAGCTACTTTGTCAGACATTGGACAATTAAGTGGCTTAATGGGAAACGGTGTAATGCATTCAGCGACTTAACGGAGCACGATCCGTGCACAAAGGGTCTAGGGCGGGGAGACGCGTGTCGAAATGACTGTTATGTGCCGCGGTGAATGAAGCCGCTGGAACTACAAATTACTAATTACACCGCTCCCTTAGGGAATGCGGTGTCGAGCGCGGCGTAATGTATGATGCACGGCGACGACGACGCGGCCGCTCTGGTGATACAATACCGTAATGTATACAGGACGCCCGACGAATTCCCTTTGTGCCATATTATGCGCGGGCTTTGAGTATTCTTGAATTCGACTCGTGAAATTCGATGGTTGGATAAAAGCGGGAACGCCCTGTGTCTTTTGAGCGGCGCGCACCGTGACGCTGGCGGAAAAAGCGACTGGCGGCGGTATCCGGAGGAACGAAAAATGTTTCGTGCCACCCGTCTCACAGAGGGCACAGAAAAAGGAAAACGAATTCCTTCGTTAACGAGTGCTCGAAAAATCTACGCTAGCGAGACCGAAGTCTCTCGAAGGTTGTACATGTCTTTCATCTGAATTTTCATATTCTCCAATGGAGGGTGCTTTTCAGATGGGAAACTTCGATGGCGAGTGACAGACGCAGGGTGCAGTCTGTTTGATATCAATAGCACACGTTTATTACTTCCCTTGTATGTTTCTGGAAGAATGAATGAAACGTATTCCGGGGAAAATAGAAGTGCCTTTTCAGAAATTGCAGCCTTTTGATTATTTGGCGGAAAGGTCACCGTGAGTGAAATACACTGTGGCTTCCTGTGAAAGCTCCCAATGATTTTTAAGCAAAGTGTTTTCCTTTCTTGCTGCCGAGACGTTCACACCTGTAGCTACCACTCGTACATGTGGAAATTTGGGCCCCTTTGGACATGCTTCTGAGGGAAAATCACACACGAAGCAAGCATCAGGCCCTGTGGGGGGGGGGGGGGGATAGTATTTCATACAGGTATACCATCAGTAGAAAGAGTGAAAATTTCAAAACGGATGATTTGCTTAAAAATGATAAGCGAAGAAAACAAAAGATGAAACATGTACCTGTACGTACATGACGAGTCACCGAAGGCCCCTATTCCCCGGAACATTTCAAAATTCTTTAGCACTGCATCCACCTTGTAGCCTGATCGTAATTCAGAAGCTGGTACACGCTAGAGTTTCATCGTCTCTGGAGCTGGTCGAAATGACGTCGCTGTATATAGACTTCTTCGATATAAAAGGGGCTCGGGGAGACGTAAGGGCAGAAGGCACGGGCAGATATGAAACTGCATGCAGGCTCGCGAGTATCATAACACGCCCCTTCCTCTCGTTACGAAAGGAACGCCAATTGAACCGACAACAAGCCGTCCAATCGTCCACTGCCGGGGACTCGATAACCGGTAAAAACGCAACGGAATCCGTATCGTTTCGCTCGAAGGGGGCGAAAGCACGCCGAGCACGGGGTGGCGCGAGGGTGGTTAGAGAAGAAAGGGAGAGAACGGGACACGGGAGCATCGAAAAATGTACGGCAAGGGTCGAAAGCTCAGCGTCACGTTCCGCAGTGTGCGCTTCTCGGCTCCACTCGAGCTTCTTTACTGGTTAAGCTCGCCGACTCGCCTCTAAATCGAATAAAAGTCGGATAGTCTCCCCGGCTTCTGCCTTATTTACGAGAGGACAGAGAGAAAAAGACCGTACAGGGCGCAACAGAAAGAAAGGTGTGCCCACGTGGAAGAAAGATGGGACGACGGCGGGGGGGGGGGGGGGGAGCGGGGAAGCGGGGAAGCGTGTGTACACGATATTCGATAAAACGGCGCGATCATCGGGTCATCGTTATCTTCGATTCATGGATTATCACGGAATTCAATCCCGAGCTGGACGCTAGTAGTAGATGTGTCTCGTTTCGAGGCGGGGGAAGCCTGGCGGAGTGTGACTTGGACGGAAGATGAATTGGTGGATACGCTTACAGTGTATCGATGGATGTGTATTGGATGGTGTAATGGACTTTGTAAATGATGCAGAGCAATGCTTTGGTATGTCTGTGGGAGTGTAACAAATTAGAGGAGGCAGTGTAATAGATTAAAACGATGGGTTGAGGAATATCGTTAAATCTATATTGACAATATTGTAAAATATTTGGTTAATTTGTGTAATTTTCCGGTGATATGTTATCGACATGGATTAAATACCAAAAATAAATTTATTGTAAATATTATATGTTTGAACTTTGTTTAAGTGGCATGTGTGAATATTGAATACGCATCATTTATTAATTTTGTTAGAGTGCTATGCAAATGTTTTATTAATACTTTCATAATTCATCGTTTTCTACATTGATTATAATTTTGTTCAACTGCATAATTATGATCAATTATTATTACTGAAGTTTAAATGTAATGAAAACGAAACGGCTGTCATAGCAGACGTATTATATGTATATGTTTAAATGTAGTTTCAAATAATGACTACAGTGTACCTAATAAAGTTAAGAATAATAATCCATTGTACCTTAATTATGTAGAATTATTATTACGGAGAATATTCCTTATTTCTAGTTCTAACACTGAATTACAGTGTCTGCTCAGAAAACAAGTAGAACAAACCACGTACGGTTAGCCATAGCTTTACCTAACCTTCCACATGTGACAGAATTCTTGATATATTTAGTCAAACTTAATATGTTATTATAGGACGTGAAACTAACATGAAGAATAGTAAAAACATTTCTAACAATAATATTTTCTATTTTTGTCTTTCAGTCATTATAAAAATCAAGCTACAATTCTATAGCTACATTACGAATCTGTATACAGAATATCCTCGTTATAGCCCCGTTTTTACCATGCGTAGACGCCCGTAGTACTATCCCCACCATTTCTTGGAAGAAAGAAAGAATCGACGGCAACTTCGTGTCAACTGTCTTGTTCCCTCTCGCTCTCTCTCTTGGGTTTTCTTACTCGCGGCATTGGCCTAAAGGAACAGTGTACACAAAACGTCGTACGCCCGCCGTCAGAAGAAGTCCTGACTGAATGTATTTTCTCGGACTCCCTAATATCTCTTAGGCCCGATTAGACATCAACTTGGTTATTACTCATAAAGATTACCCACACAAATGCCTGAACCCCAATTTCAGAATTTTTCCCTAATCACCCCCAAGGAGGTGAAAAGCGGTGAAATGTGTTTTCATGATTGGTTACTTAATATCTCTGTGGCCCCAAGCGAAGCGCGGGAGGAGGGTTTTTTGCTAGTAAAATATATATTGTTCAGATTCAAACAATTCAGAATCTGTAAACTGATAAAGGACAGACAGTCGATATTTCAGAATTGTTAACAACACAACTACAATTTTTCCTACACTTCGGACAGCTTCCCTCGACTAACATAAAATAATATTTTATATAAAAAGACATAACAGAGCATGTTTTTAATATATAACATTAATCGAAAATTTCGTACATACTTTGTGAAATAAATCTTTTATTATGCAATCTTCAATTTCTTCACACACAGTAAAACAGAGTAGGAATTAAACGAACTAAACATACAGTGTCATTACAGTCTAAAATGTGTAGGTACCATATACCTATTTTTGACAGCATCGATGGCTCAGTGGTTCACAGCGATTCAGCAGTCTGACATTTTACGGCTGCGTCATCGACGCCGTTGAAAATGCGATACACTTGTTAGATCGTAATGGTAATTATTTAGAAGTTTTCCATTCTTATCCAAGAATTAACATATTTCCAATATGTTGTCGGGGACACGATTCTGAACAACTTTTTCTTATACATGTTACCGCCGCTCGATCTTTGTCTCCGAGATATTTGCGAAAAACTTCTTTTGACTTATTCCGACGCGACGCATTCCACTTTCCGACTTGTCCCGGGTATTAGTATTGGTTTAGGCTAAATTAGTGAGGGGGCGCGCGCTCGCTCGCGGGCGCGTAATGCATGGTAGCGAACCGATGTGAGTCGGGATGTTGACTAGCATCCGCAAGTTTCTGGTTCAAATCTCTATACTCACATCAATCCCAACTAATCTAACCCCAACCAATACTAATACCCGGGACAAGTTGGAAAGTGGAATGCGTTGCTGCAGCAAATAAATTTAATATAGATTAAAATTGTCCTTTCATTTATCACCAAACTTGTTGACAGATCAGAGATTAGTTAACTCGAACCTTTTAGTTTACCCGGTAAACACGTTGCCTGCCGGTCACCGCGACGCACAGTGGGGAAATTTCGTGATTTTATGGCCAAAACCACAAAAATGAAATTTTTTAATTTTACAAATTTAATACAAATGTCAATTGAAGAACTATATCCATTTTCGTGGTTAAAACCTCAAAACTTATTTTTAATATATAAAATTCGGCACTTTTACATTCTGATATATAAGAAATATATAAGAAACTAAATTATCCGAGAAATAGCAATTACAAAAATTACGAACGATAAATATTTGTTTATTATTTACATTGATGAATATTTACTATGAAATTATATAGCCTTAAAACTAGTACTCCCAGTCGGAATCGCTTTTTCCTATTTCCTATGTCTGTTACAGTGCAGCAGGGCATAGAAAAAGGTTTATTGCTTCTGATGACAATCTTTTTAATTTTTTTTCAAGAAGCTTTCTTAGATTTGATCTGAGGATAATAAAAGCCAATTGAAAACATTTTCCATAGTTGTTTCTTTTGAGCATTTTCGAGAAAACTTTTGTCGGTACTTTTTAATATCTTTATTCCGTGCTTTTTGAGCTTCCTTCGAAAGCTGTCCAATTGGGACAGCATTTTCGATTATATGAGGACCATGAATTAAAATTTTGTGCAGAATAGTAGGCATCATGTACCAAGGAAATAATGCAACAAATAATTTTGCCGTTTCTATAGCATACATTTGACATTTTTTAACATCTACTGCGTAGCCACTTGATAATACTTGTAAAATAACATGAAATCTATTAACAATATTTATGTCATATGTTATACAAGACACACTGGGTCGTGTTTAAAAAAATGCATATAATTACAAGATTAGCAGCTATTATCAGTTAATAATTGCATGTATAGAATCAAAATAGTCCAACATAAAATAGGAATGAAAATCATTGCAGGATATTATGGGACATATAAGTATTTTATGTATTGAAAATTGATTCTTATATGAGAACGTTATTTCTAAAATACTACTTTCAAAATTGTATAAATTACGAATTAAAAACCGAATCATAGTTATTTTGAAGATAAAAGCATATCTTACGCACCACCAGGAATTGAATCCATACCTTCAAATTATTTTCAGAACTGTGAATAACACAATATAAGTGTTTGAAGCAACTTGAAAATCTGGGTAGTTCTTTGCGGTCGGTCTAACCTCACATATACATAAACATTTGTGCGTCTGTACGAGCTTTGTATTAAAACATTTAACAGCAAAATTGGAGGCATTTAATGCACATATTAGTTCTTTAATTGACATTTGCATTTATTTTGTAGAATTCATAAAATTTGTTTTTGAAATCGCAAAAATTTTCCACTGTGCGACGTACATGCAGAAACAGTAGATGAGCAGCAGTCTCGTGCTGACGCACACGCTGTCGCATCATGCACGTATGGTTCGAATTCAATGCAGTGGTAGCAACAGTTCTTTGCGAATATCTCGAAAACTACTGCCGTACGGCGGTAACATGTATAGGAAAAAGTTGTTCAGAAACTTAATCTTGATACCATATCCAAAAATCATTGAAATCGGAGAGGAAGGCAAACTTCTAAATTTCTAAACTTCTGCAACTGCTTCGCTACACAACCGGAATTTTTCATTTTTTAGTGTTTTCTATTCATAGCTTGGTTTTTCAATTTAAAAACCTGAAACGATTCTCTGATATGTACCCCGATAACAGAAATGCTCCTGATTTTTTCAAAAATTTTCCTCTGCTAGTATAGGAGAAAATCGGCAAAAACCTGATTTGCTATTTTTACCCTTTATTTTTATAAGCTTTCGAATGACTTATCGTGAGTTGAATTCGGTTAAGGGGCACATTTGATCACCTTAACCGGCTATACCCTTACCCCGCAACGCAACTACAAAGCCCTCGCGCGAGGTCACGAGAATATCTCTCCGCTCTCCGGAACTTATTCAACCGCTCTCCCCTTGTTCTTCAAAACACCATTCAGCATGAGCACACGGGGAAGCCTAGCGGCCTCGGCGCGTGTAAACACGCGGCAAAAATCGAGACGCGGGCACGACCGCGATTCCCGGATAATTTGCACGGGAATCCAGCCGGGGCGACGGCCCGTCGAAATCGTCAAACTCGCGGAAAGCGTTTATTAGCTCAGGAGCAAGGTAAACTCGCCTCAGGTGGTAACTTTAAGTGACTCAGCCCGTATGGAATATTTACACACGTTAACGCCGTGCCTCGCATGCGTCGACTACGCGAGAGGGGCGAGGGGGGTGGCCGAGGGTCTGAGTTATGGCAGGCCTGGCATTGTGTCTGTTCCGTCTGGCATTATCACGAAGTGCCGCGCGGAAGTCTTCCGTGTATTTGTGCAACGCTAGGCCAAGAGTCCCGTGGAAACAATTAATCTAGCCCTCTGATTACTCCTCCGACTACCACTGCAGCATCGCCCCCGAACTCCTCCTTCCCGTTCTGGTATCCTGCCACCGAGACTCGGCTCCACCGACGACTTCAGACGTCAAAACTCGAGATATTAATATGTTCTCCGGGATGACAGAACGAACACCGACTCGCCCCGCTTCTCGGACCTATAGATATCCTGGGCTGATTAAATTATTATTGCCCTGCCCATTTGAACCGGGATGGTGGAGTGAAATACTTTCCTCCCCGCCTGAGAATTCCGGCCCGTTTCGCTGAGGGGTTACTTACAATAATTAGAGAAGGTTATTGGGACTGGTAATCAGTAATCCGTGGGGGGTAACTGTTAGTAGTCTTTGGATGTCTGTTTGATGTCTTCACTCCGATAACAGGGGTGATTAACTAGTGAACCTGATAGGATCAATGATTAACTTTGTGCGACGAATTTATGGAGGAAATCAAGTATATTTCAGTATTCGAATACTACTCGAATATTTCAGTATTCGAATGATGTATTCGAATAGTGTGGTGTGAATTATAAATCATGTTATTTAGCTTATAAGATTTCATCCTGGCAAACTAACGTACTCACAACTGAAACTAAATAAAAGCTTGTGAAAAAATGAACATTAAGAACTTGATTTATAATTCACACCATACTATTCGAATAATTAAATATTCGAGTAGTATTCGTACACTTGGATATTCGAATTATATTCGCCAAATAATTAAGCAACTAAAGTATTCGAATATTCGAATACCGAAAAATTTGACAAATAGTCCCAGCCCTAGAGGAAATTACTTGATCTTTTACTGTAAGGGATGAAGTCAGTTTTCTTATAATTGCTGGTTTCTAAATTCTGAACTTTGCGTAATTGCGGTGCATATTTCTCGTCACGAGCAAATTCGATATTCTGTAGGTTGAGATTCTAAATTCTCCATGTGTCACCGTACTAATATTTGGAATAGCTTCCCATAATTTATTCCACTCAATATTCATTTAAGCGTGGGAAATTATCGGTTATTCAAACGGGCGAGTGACGTTTAACAGTTTATCCAAACGTATCGAATCGAGGGTATTGGATTCGAAAATATTACATAGTAGTGCGAACTTCGTGGCATGCGTCCCTGTATGCCAATACGAGGTTACATAATAATTATGTAATTAAACAGGCAGAGGGTGTGAAAGTACGGGCATTCATTACACTGTAAAACAGAAGGCGGGCGAAAGCAAGATAATTATAATGCTGTGTGTGGAAATTACGACGCAAAGGATTGAAAGTGAGATTGTACGTTGCAGAACGTGCTGCGACATACACTCTATGTTTGCAAACCTGCTGCAACTAACGAGACCGAACTTGAATTCAACAAAATACTCTTGTAATTTTAACGAAAACATATCATTCAATTATTAGACTGGTCCTGATTAAGGGGGGATTCTACCTGGTGGGACCGAAAAATAGGTAAGTATTTGTGAATTTTTTGCAGGAAAACTGTTCTGCAAATTAATTTGGAATTTGGCAGGCTGTTTTATAGTATCTTGCACTATTGTCCTGAATTTTTTGTGACGGTAAACGTAAAAGCTTGGCAGATACAGAGTGATGACTGAGAGCGTTCGAAAAAGCTTGGCGTCCTTAGGATTATCTGAAACCCAAAAACGAAAATAAATTTTTAATCTATATGAATGTGGCTACATGCGGTAGTAGATGTGTTGTCGCATCTGTTACCGTTCATTTTTTATTTAAAAAAGTTTTTCCCGATTTCTGGACGGAATTCGATTCATCGTTTTGAAGAACAAGATGGGATTTTAACATTTTTTTATTTTCCTTAATGCATCTACTACCATAGATAGCCACATTCGTGTAGATTAAAAATTTATTTTCATTTTTGGGTTTCAGACAATCCTTAGGGTACTTTCCATCAACGCCAAGCTTTTTTCAACGCTCTCCATCATCACTCTGTATCTGCCAAGATTTATTCAAGATAATAGTTCAAGATACTATAAAACAGCCTGCCAAATTTCAAATTAATGTGCAGAACAGTTTTCTTGCAAAAAATTCACAAATATTCACCTATTTTTCGGTCCCACCAGGTAGAATCCCCCCTTAAATAACAATAATATTGAACTGTCATTCAAGATTGATTTTATCAAAGACTAATTGTAATTTAAACTACGATACTTCCAGTGTTGAGAAGTATGCATAAAATTATAATTTCAATTAATAACGATAACTAAATATTTTATAAATGAATGGCGAGACGATAATACAGGAATCACATCTTACTATGAATTTGAAGTGTCTGAAGGTAAGAACGCACATGAATCGAATCATTTATTTAAGGAGGGTCGATGCCAGGCCTGGATTAAAGGGGGGACTGAGGGGGCTGCAGCCCCGGGCGGGCCCACTTTTCGGGAGGCCCCGTTCTAAGCGAAGTTAACAAAAGTTAATTGCATCTAGCAATTTAATTTCTGGTAGAATCCTCACAAACAAATTATTCTCATTGAACAAAACAATTGAAAGCAAGAACTCATATAAATTCACTTAACACTTGAAGTTTTGAATGTAGATGGCAAGACATTTTTCTAAGTCTTCCACAATTTTATTTTAACTAAAAAGTCCACCTGTCTCCTTTGTGCCATTCTTATCGCCAGACCTTTCGCATTCGTACAATCATGGTCGATGAGGATAATACAAAATAGATGGCTCACCAACGACGTGCAGATATCCGTATTGTGTCTTCGCAGTCGCCGTATTAATCTGGCACATGTACCTCCCCATGTCGTCCTCTTGCACCTCTTTGATATGTAGGGTCCAGGTCCTATGTTTATCATGCGACACGGATATCCTGGGGTTCCTGGTGATAACGTGATGCTGCACCGTCAGGATGGCGCTCTTGTCGAAAAGCATCCAGGCCACCTGAAACGAAACGGGAAACCTCGTCACATCGTAAACAATGATTTACGGCCACGCATCGATTACCATAAAATTGCAATTCCCATCGGGGCATCGTTAAATATCACCGAACTTCATCCCGTTGAAATATCGCTATTTACAGAGACACGGAATAAACGAAACATTGTATATACGCGGATTATGTTTGCATTATTCAAGCGTTCACTTTATTACAAAAATCGTGAAATTTCAAAAGATACTTCGGTGTTTTATGGTATCATAATATTCACGTTATTATCCTAATTTACATGGATTATTTTATCCAGAAAAAGATCTGCGTGGGCGAGTATAATAATTGTACTGTTTCAAGGAACAGAGGAGGAGATTGAAAGGATGCACAGGGTAAGGGAGAAGGCGAGGTTAAATGGAGGATCTAATCCTGCTGAACCGGACAAATCGTCGTGGAGAGCGAGAACCAAACATGGAATTCCGGACGAGATGGATGATCTACGGTGCTTTCAAGCGGACCAAGTGATCTACGGACTCGAGGAGGTTATGGATATTCATTGGTAGAATAAATCGCTTCGGAGAATTGCGGGCAGCCTCCTTACGGCTATATCCGGGTGAACAGAAGCGTGACGACGCCTCTATGCACACTAACGCTATTTCACGGGGAAAGTTTTCTGCTACAGTCGATCAATCGACAAACACAAAGCGATCTGCAAACAACCGGACCTCCATTACGGATTCTATTGTCTCAACGATAAATTTGATTGGCCGTTGATACGCGACACACGAGAGGGAGCAGAATAACAATGTTTGGCTTTCGTGGAACGACTATCTTCCACTTTGTAACGAGAAAAGATAAGGGACGTTAACCAGGATGAAATTAATACTTGAAGGGAGAATTTTAGATTTTAAGGATAAATGTTTCGAGAATATTTTAATTGGATTTAGTTGCGTGAAGTTTAGTGGGAGTGGTGATTAATTTTGATAATTGAGATGGGTATGGAGAATATTGTCTTTTGAAATGTCTTTTACTGTTTTAATGGTCCATTCTACTTTGCCGGTCGAACAACAGGCCTATTTTCATGAATTTTTTTTAGAAAAATCTTTGTTAAACATTTATTATTCCTTGCTGTATATAATAGTATTTTTCATATTTCCAGAATGTAATTACAAATGTGTGGATTTAAGTCGCAATGTCTGTGTCTTATAACGGAACAACGCGAATCCGGACTCACCGATTGGAACGCAACTTTGAGGGTTTTTAGAGTGACTCAAAACAAGAACAACGGTTATTTCATTTGGGCCCTATCGCCCTTTAAGGGGGTGAAAACTAACCTCAAAGTCAAATTGGCACTTCCACTTTTTCACGTATAACACTCAAAGTACAACAGACAGAAAAAAATGTTTTAAACAATTGTTTAATGATGCAATAAGCGCTGCAAACTTTCGTTAACAAAATTTTGAAGAGTTTAAAAGAAAAATACCCGAAGGAAAAAATTTCAAAAGTTTGTTAACGCAAGCTTGTAACGCTTATTGCTTATCTTCTTGGATGTCGTTATATTTTTATTATAAACGTAAATATTTTCTACAACAAAATTACCAAGTGTTTGTTAAATGTTGCTGTTTAAAGTGCAAAAAATTCTGTAGAGAGATATGTTTCCGCTTCGTCAAAAAAAAATCACAATATTATTCGCCTCTTTTAGGCTTCCTGAGTAGGTATAACCCAATGGCGAGCAACCTTTTGTCCGAAATGGGCCACAAGTTGAAACCTACTACTCTACGCGGGCCGCAATGTCTACTGTATGGCAACTGTACCCGCAAAAACTTCCTTCTGGCCGATTCCAGGACGAAAGTTGTAATTTACGGTTTGTTTACTACACGCGTGTACGTACACGCTTTTCCTAGCTACTGTGAGTGTACGCATAGATTCAAGGCCCGCTGAGACGGCAGCCTTAAATACATTCCGATATCTTTTATAGTTCAGAACATATATGGGATATGTTCAGGTGGGCCACAGGTCTGCGGCTGGCGGGACAAATGTGGCCCGCCGGTCGCCAGTTGCTCGTAACTGGTATAACCCCTTGTTGGGCCGAAAAATAAGTAATTTTTGGTGATTTTGTTGTGCAATAACGGTTCGACAAATTACATTGAGATTTGGCAGGCTGTTTTATTGTATCTTGAACTATTATTCTGATTTTTGTGTGAAAAAAACATGGTAGATGTAGAGAGAGCATTGAAAAATAATCGAGTGGTCCTGGCGTTGACGGAAAGTACAGTAAGCTGAAGCACAAAAAGGAAAAGAAATTCTTAATCTGTATGAATGTGACTATCCGTGGTAGCAGTTGCATTAAGAAAAATAAAAAAAATGGCAGCCTTTTCAAGAAGATTAAGCGCCCTGATTGGAGCCTGAAAAAGGTTTTGCCCAAAAATCTGGAAAACTTCTTTAAATAAAAAAAAAAACGGTAACAAATCTGGCATTAAATCTACTACCACAGATAACCATATTCATATAGGTTAAGAATCTCTTTTCCTTTTTGTGTTTCGGATAACCTTTACAGCCACCTCTTTTTTTCACTGACACACAAAAATTCAGAACAATAGCTCAAGATACAATAAAACAGCCAGCTAAACCTCAAATTAATTTGTCGCGCCGTTTTTGTACAAAGAATTCACAACGAATTACCTATTTTTCGGCCCAACGATGCGCAATCCGCCCTTAAGAGAAGTTTGTTAACTTCTTTTAGCCAAGCGTGGACCTTTGATATTCTGTGTAGATATGTGATGTAATATGTTTCTAGTCGGAGAAGTAGTTACTAGAAAGAGAGATATTTAACGAATTGTTTAAAAGTCAGTCTTTGCGTCCTTGAAAATCTGATGTTCTGATCACCGAATCAGGTGACACACTCTTGGAAATTAATAGAAGCATTTCTGAATCTAATCTACTAACAAACTAATGAGATATACTAATACTTTATTTTTCAAATCTATATATGTTCATATCATATTAGACAATTTTAAAATTAACGTGGACAAGAAGTCGGGCAAAAGGCTTCATAGAATATTTTCCCACTTGTCACTTCTCTTTAACCCCCAATAAATTAATACCCATACAGAACGTCGAACTCAGCACTAAACGAATTCATGACGCATTTCTACCATTCGAACTGTAAGCAAAAGATGTGGTGCAGCGTCGAATCAGAGAAAGCGGGGCACGGAGGAATTACATTCTCAAAATTTAACAGGGATTCGATAGGATTCATTTATCGCGTGAATGAAGTGCGAGCGAACTGATTGAATTCCGATCACGAAGACCGATTCGCGGGGAAATCGATACAGGGGCGAACGAAAGAAAGCGAACGGCCGACCGGAAGGAACGAAGCAGCACGGGGTAGGAACTTCTCCTCGGTGTAAGAGAAAGGGGGAAGGAGCGGAAAGAAAAATCTTTCACCGTCGGACAAACGTCCCTGGAGAAATAAGAAGGGCCGTTTCGCGAGTGTACACGACGTTGTTAACTTCCAGTGCCCCTTACTTCAATGTAGTCGCACCTTTTTACGGCGAGAAAATGTGCCGATGCGCAGAGAAGATACAACACCTTGGCGATAAGTCTCGGCTTCGCTAACCGGTGGCTGTTTACGGTGGGAATAAAAAAACGGAAATAAAAGAAAGAATGGAACGCGAGGGGAACAGCTACTTAATGTTACGTTTAACTTGGCGTAATCTCCTTCGAGCTCGTCTGACGCTTTTTGCATTAATTTTCAGTGTCTTACGTACGCACTGGGGTTCAGTGGAAGAGGTCAACAAAAACGGTGACACTCTGCGGTGTCGTAGATTACAAGCTTCTGCGTGGATGGGGCTTTTCAATTAAAATGGCAAGGTAGTTAACTGTGTGGATACATTTGATGCTTCGTTGTTTTGTATCTTTAAAGTTTCTAGAGTGAGAAATGTGAGAGGAGAGGTGAAGTTTGAGATATGTACAGGGCGAGAGGCACAGAGCACAACGAGTAAATAATTCTAAAAATATTAATTATAGAAGAACGTGTTATTATTATCTGAATTTCAAGCGTTTTGGGTGTTGTAATATTCGGGTAACGTGATTTATTGTTGCATGAAGGCGTCGAGATGACTTCAGTATCTGTAAATTCTTTTTAAAGGGAAGCATATGTTTTCGATACCATTTATGATTAAATTCTGAGGTAACAATACAAAGTGGATTTCACGATATTGAAAGGAATAGGAAAGAAAATTTCGACCACTACACGTCTCAAAAATTATTGGCTTTCTATTCCTCGGCATTTTCAGTTGTACAAGTAAAGCACCAACCGTTTCCAGTTCTCTTACCGCTCTCGTCGAAAACCCGCCACGTTTGCACACAAACAGACCCGCAGTTGCCATTCTCTCGAACTTTCAACGGGCAACATCCCTCCAAACTCCGCAGCCGGAAACGCGAATCAAATTGTGCACTGATAATAAATCCAGTTACCAGAATAACCGTTCCTTCCCACAATATTTTCAAATAGGTGTTACACCGTAAACGAATTTTATTTCGTATATTATACAAGCAAAATATATTTATGTTATACGATACCGAGGACTGTTAAATTATTCAACTATTTCTCATACAAACTACAGCTACAAGTCTTACGAAATCCCATAAAAAATTCATATTTGTGCCACAAACATAAACATCAAACTTATAAATAAAGTGCAAGTGCACAAGGCATATGCGTAACTGTGCTCAAACAAAAATATTAATTAAATCAATAAAATGAAGGGTACTGGGCAGAATTTTTTGTTAAAAATGCAGCATTTCTTTTCCAATTAACTACAAAGTAATAAATCGAAACTCACACTTGTTCTTTGCCACAATGTTTAATAACATCATACGCTTTAAAAAATATGTTTGGGTAGTCAAGAATATGCATTGTATATGCCGCTACAGATGAATCATTAAAGTGGTTTTTTAAAAAAAATTATTTTCTTTTGCTGTAATAACACAAAATGAGAGGTTTCAATCGCTTCGAATTAAATTCGAGACATGTTAACAAAATGTGTACTTTTGGTCTGCACCTACATTGAAGATAATAAAGAAAAACTCTCATTCTTTATGAAAATAAACTAAAACCTCATCTTTGTCTAATGAAAAATGCAGTTTCTTGAAAAATCGCCATTTCGTAGCATTTTCATAATTTTGCGTCAGATTCAGTGCAAAACCAGCGATATTCTAAAGGCAAATCTACAAACAGGTCGTTGAATTTCTTTTCGTCTCAAAAAAATCGTTGCAAAACAAAAGAAAGAAACTTTTTTAAAAAGCCTAAATTGTTGACTAAAGAAACATGTTTTTCAAGCATATGATGCTGCTACATTGTACCAAAGAAAAAGTCTCAGTTTCAATTTATTTCTTTGTTATTAATTGAAGAAATAATGCTTCATTTTCCATCAGAACGACTGCCTAGTACGATTATGGGGGACCCCATCCTGAAGCCACTAACAAAAGACAAAGTTAGGAATTTTTTTGATCGTATAAATAAATATATTGAGCTTGGTTTTTCTATATAGTTTTAAAGCAATCTTTATTTTGCTAGAAAAACATTTTTTTTGTGAAATTTTTTATAAAATGGCCGCGAATAAAATGGCTTCCCGGAGCACTGCAAAAAATCTGGCCCACACTCCCGAGAATGACTGGATCCATGTAGCGCAGGATTTATTTTGATATTTCAATTATGCAATTTATTACAAGCATTTCAGTGCACATTTTTAAATCAAGAACTGCTATAATTTTCAAAACAATGTGAATTTTGAGAAAATCCAACTCTGCATGGAAGATAATATACTCCAATTTATATATCTCTTTTGTATTTCCTCCTGAGACGATCCAGTCATTCCCAGGAGTGTGGGCCAGCTTTTTGCAATGCCCCGGGAAGCCATTTTGTACAATTTTTAAAAAAAAATTTTTTTTTTTTTAGCAGAATAAAGATTGTTTTAAAACTATATAAAGAATCCAAGATCTATATTTTTATTTATACGAACAAAAAAATCCTTAACTTTGTCTTTTGTTTAGTGGATTCAGGGTGGGATCCCCTCTTAAGGGGACTAGACTAGGCAGTCGAAAAATCGTTTTTTTATTGTCGTTTCCGAAAGTACTATCTTTTTTGATCGTTTATAATAAAATTCGCAAAATTGTAGATTTGACAGCTAAAAACATCAAGCGGCAACCTACAGCGTCGATTTTGCCCAGAAACTTTAAACGCGTTGATCTCGAATATTTTTTTCTCTTCATTTTTTCCTGATTGCGAACGAACGGAAGTTCAAATCGACTTGGGAAAAATTACAGGATGTGTAAAACATGTGCCATTTCCGAACAAACTTCTGATATGAAACCTTGAGATTTTCATAAAAAAATTAAGTAGGGCACAAACAGTGATGGTCCGCTACTAAAATCTCGTGACTTCTTAATTTTTTAATGAAAATCTCGAATTTCTACGGACCATATCAGAAGTTTGAGCCGAAATGGCACATGTTTTACACATCCTGTAATTTTTTACAAGTCGATATAAAGCTAGACTACCTATTCCCCTTAATATAAATATCCCACCACCAATTTCCTTCGCCTTCCTTTAAGGTAGAAGTACAACCCCAGCCAATTTCTAAAACCATCCACACCGTAACAATTACCCGTAAATAATTCCAGTCTGCATTAATTCTAGTATTCCTATCCTCTGATATCCACCAAAGAAGGCACATTAAGCACACGCAAAAATACTGACCACAAATTATTACAGAACTCGCTCATAAAATTACCCTAAACAAATATCTTTCAACCCCTTCGATTTTTCAAAGAACCACTTCTTCAAAGCTGCAGCGTTTCGCGCACCGACTTCCGCAAACCCCTCCGATTTTTACTGCTTTTCGAAAAGGAGCAGCCAAGCCACTCCTCCCTGCGATCAAGGGAGCTCTGGAACGCTGGCGCGAGGGGTGGATGCGACTCCATTGTCATAAGTCTCGGCGACCATAACCGCACCAGCAACGTCTGCACCGACTCGCGACAGTTCCCTCGTTTTCCCTATTTCACGATAGAATTTTCACCTCGATTTATCCCAAGACCAGTTGTCAGCGTAACAGCGGTTATGTTTGCCCCGCGACCACGAATTTCGCCAGATACGCTCGTCACCCTGGCGATACGTGAAAAATCTGCACGATACTCCCATTCCAAGACGTAGATGTACGCCCCCCCCCCCCCCCCCGCCCTTCCCACCGTTCGTCTAGCTCCCGGGGATGCTGGGAATATTCTGATCAATGGGATCCATCGTGACTAAGCCACTCGAGCGAGACGCGACTCGAAAATGAGAATTCCTGGTGTAAAATATGGGCTGCTTCCTTCCGACGGAAACGACTTCGACTTCTGCTTCGTGCTGCTTTTTCAGTGTTTTCGTTGCCTGGCTCTTAAACGATCGAGATGCGCCGAATATCTTCGCGTCGTGTTTGGAAACATACCGTTTGGATTGGGAGGATGATTTAAAGTGGAATAAGTTAAGATACCGAAGCGGAATAAGTGGAAATTAATTTGTCTATCTTTTAATTGTTTTCACCGGCTACTATAATTCAGTCAGGAGTTCGAGCTTTTCACATAGAAGTATCGAAACATAAATGCTGAGTTTTTAGAGCACAATAATAATTTTACAAATTCATCCAGCAATAATTTACTATACTTATTTCCTTTAATAAAAGAACATTTCTTTCAACACTTAAGTAAACTACATACATACATTTATAATTACTGAGAAATGCAAGTGGTAAACTAAGAAATGGTAAAAGAAGATGATGGTCACGATGAAATGGGCGCAGAGGAGTTTATGTTCGATTGCAGAAGGAAGTGGAAACGGTCAACCATAATCGGGCAATAAGTCCAGTGCCCGTAACATATCATATAAAAACCACTAAACGAAACCTTGGGCTCGACTTAACCACCGTTTGAGGGCTTAACCATGGTCGCTGAAATAGTCTCGGCCCCAACCCTCGTTTCCCACCCTTGTAAAACCTTCGTCACGAGCGATTGACCTCGGTGTACGCTGCCAAGTGTTCCACAGGTTCTCCCTCGGTGGTTTTCACCTCGACGTCATCGCTCAAACGGCCACAAAATGCCGAAGGGACCTAGGCGACTTGTTAAACCACGAGCGTTGCTTTGTCCCCCGAATGGAGGATAAAATGGGCGTCGAATATCACGGTTGCATCGAGTACCTATGCATATCCTTTCGGTCTCCATTGTGCTTGACTTGCTCAAGCTTTTATTCCAACTCTAAATCATATACGTTCATTGAATACCGTTAGCGGAATAAAAAGTGTAAGCTTCGAAAGCTACTATGAAATATCTCAAAGTTTCAAAGCCTTCTGTATTCATGAAAAGGTCAGTCTTTTATCGCGCTTGTTTTATGCGAAACACTGACAATGAGCAACAGAGTATTAGACAGTAAAATCTCTGATACATGGTAGTTTCTGGTTAAAAGTTTTCGATAGATCCTATTTTATGGTTGCGTATACTGGAGGGAGGTGGATATACATCAAGTCAGACTTTTCATTAGAAGATTCTCTATCTTCGCGTATCAGCAGTGTCGAGCAATGCTTTATGCGGGAAGCGAGATAACCGTGTCAGGGAAGATTTGCTGTGGACGATAGGTGGAATGCTAAGTCTTCACAGAATCATTAATTTCTCGCTGTGAAATCACTGATGTGAGTCACTGCTTTCGTCCCGGTTACATGGTTACACGAGAACTGGTGTAACCGTGCTCAATGACTTTATTTAAAGAAGTCACCGTTGATGCGTGTTAATTCTGTCGCGATACATTAAGTGCACGGAATTATCGATTGAAGAATGAAATATTAAGTGCATGGAATAAACAGCAACGACCGTATTTAGACCCTGGTATCTTTAACGTATGACCTGCTTCCGTTTCGACCTCATTGTAGGAATATAATTATTAAACTTTATTTTAACCACCGCTGTATCTGGATACCAAAATTCCCTGTCAAGAATGCTCACCTTCCAAAGTGAATCATCACCCACACACCCGCCACGGAAACAACCGGAAGGTGTTAGGGTCCACGAGCAAGAAGGTTCTCAGTCCCAGGAAAAACAGTTGCATCGAAACGTTTTGCAAAGGCATCGCCCTCAAGTGCATCGGCATGCACGCTGCGCCGAAACTAAGATGGATGCCTCCGAGAGGGGTTTTCCCTCTAGGAGTTTGTTCCGCGAAGAGAGCTGGGTGCGAGGCATCGATTCCTCTCTCGGCGCGAGAGCAGAGTTACAGCTTTGTTTACTACAGGGGCGACGAGCCCAGCGCCGTCCAGTCTGGCTCTGCTCGTCTGTGTTGCTGCTGTTCTTCTTCCACCGTCTCTCCTCCTTCCTCCGAGCCCTCTTTCTGCGGCTACCTCTTTCCGCAGGCTCCTCTCCTTCTTGCCCTGTCTGAGCTGGGAGAGCTATAGCCGCCGTCAGGATCAGCCCCCTTCGTCTTCTCAGGCACGCTTCTTCCGCGCGAGCACGAGCTTCTTCCACTCCTCGCGTACGCAAACACGTGCACCGAAAGGCTGATGCACGACGGGTGGAGGCAGTATTGTTAACGTGGTGTGATGTGTCCTTGATTCTTTTTATTGTGGTGGGTGCTTGACTTAAAGAAACTTGTCACCTTGGTGTGCTTAAGCCTGTGATGTGAGACTAGTAAGCAACTTCGTGGATCCAAAAACATACAATTAGTATATTAGTAATTTCCTCTGTATCATATCTATGTGTTTCCTTAAATATTTTCCTTCCCCAATAACGCACTTGAACTTTCTCTAATCTTACAACAGTAACACAAGTTGTGGGAAGAATTTGATTGAAGCTTCTAAACGAAATAGATCGCTATTGTTGGCAGATGGTTAAAAAATCTTCGTGAAAATATACAGAAACCTCCTTATGCCTAAAGACACCCACAATTCTCGGCTCTCAAAACTGTAACTCCTCCATCACCCTCACCCTACTGTCTTCAAAACCTGGCTACACTTCTTCCATCCACAATACACAGATACTTCGACGTGCTGACAATCTGAAGGACCGAGAACAAGCTGCGTCTTCTATCCTGTCCCAGACAGCTGGGGTTCGCCCATTCTTCGCCGTGTATGCGGAAAGTTAGGCCACGTTCCAGGGTTAAACGTATTACGACCACTTAGCCTTCAAGCTGTCGATCCCTCTGGCGAGCAACCCTTCCGACATCACGTGCCCATGGTCCATTTAATTGTCATACACCCCGCCCTCCGACGATTCGTTGGAGCGAAATCGACGGAGGAATCGCCCTGGTCGATTCTCGTTCCGATGGTATTCGGGCTCGTGCGCCCGCTCGTGAAGTTAATCCGTGATGAATCGCGGCATTCTCCGTGTCGCGTTTCCACGATTTACGAGGCCGTGGCGCGCTCGTTTTGGATGTTTATAAGGAGGGATGCGTTGCAAAGCTTTCCTCTTCGTGGGTGTTTCTCATCATCTCATGTTTCGGCTCATTTGTTCGAACTTCATCGTAACTTCAAATTCGACAGAACACTGTTTGATGCTGGAGTGAGATATGAGATTATTCGAGATTGTGACGGTTCTTCTTTTATACCTGTTTAGGAAATTTGTGTTTAACTAAATGCAATTATTGGTTGAACCACTTTTCAATAATATTTTTACTGTGGATTGTTAGGCAATGAAGAATTAGGAGTGGGAGACCCGAATGCAAGAAAAAGGATCAGAAACACTTTTAGATTGTAGTTACAATTTTGAAGTTTTCTGTATTGAATTTAATTTTGCAGAATGTGTAATTAACAGTTCTTGAAAAGTAGTATTGCTATATAGAATTGAAAATTTTCTAAATTACCTCAGCATGTTTCGTGTTAAACACCAGTATACGCAATATAAATATAAGTGGGTAGAAGAATATGAAAGTGATCCTTTTTCCAGCGCACGTGTTGTAAATATTAAATACATAACAAGAATTGGTGTATGCTTGTTCTCCCTCATTTCTGAAATTTATGTATCGCTTAAGGGGAGAGACCACTGTGTTTTCGGGAATATATTTTCAACCAAACAACACAAGTAAATAAATTTATTGCTTAGTATAGTTAATAGTGTACATATTGAAGGGTAAGAATTTTTTTTCAATCAAATTTGTAAGGAATTAAAAATGGCGGACCACTAAAAAAAATCATGGTTTCGGGGAACAAAATTGGGGAAATGTTAATAAAAAAAAATAGAAGTAGATCGAAAATTGAAAAAAACTGATCGTCACGTAATAGCGAAGGGTTTTCCGTACAATAAATGTCCTTGCTCATGCCAATTGGACGTATAGTTTTCTCTAGAGTGTCAACACGGTTAAAAAATGTCATTCTGAGGAAAACGCGTTCAATGTTCCGCACGGCTCAGTCGCGCGTTTGACACCGCTTCACGGAAAACACATCTCCGTCAATTTTGCGAATTTCTTCATAAAATTTGGAGACAGCATTCTTGAAACGTACGTTTTCAGAAAATGTAAAAAAGAAAAAATCAATTTTACCGATTTTTTACAGTGGTCTCCCCCTTTGAGGTGACAGTAGTTCTGTACCCTATTCGCTTATTTTAAAAGTACATATATGCACAAACTCTCAGTAATTTTGTTGCAGAAAAGCTTTAAAAAATGAAGGAATAACAACCATTTTCGCGGAAGCTGTGTTGATATCGGTGAGCAAGATATTTCGAAAACTTTTGCAGACTTCTTTTATATACCAAAGACTAGTAGTAGATGAACGAAAGATTTTTTATTTAAATAAAAACTCTATTTTTAATTAACGAAAAACGGACAATTCACACATCGAAAAAGCGTGGTTTTGCATTAAACGGCTGCCATTTCGCCCAAAAATCAACTTTTAGAAAAAAATCTTCGTTCATCTATTGAATTCAACCATAGGTATATTAACAAAATGTTTTTGAATTTTTAATCTCAGATGATCCGGCTCTGAGAAAACTTGCTCACTACACAGCGCCTTTAACAAAACAGCTTCCGTGAGAATGGCTGTTATTCGTTCATTTTTTAATGTTTTTCTATAACAAAATTACTCAAAATTGCTACATATATATACTTTTAAAATAAGCGAATAGTTGTAAAAAATATACAGTAGATATTCCACAAAAAGTCCCGAAAATCGCGTTCTATTTCGAAAGCTGACTAAGTATAAGCCCTTAAATTGCTTTTTTGCCCAGTTGGTTTTTTTTTGAAGAGTTAAATACCTACCTCAAAGAAGCTTCTTTTCTGCTCGAATATAGATTAATTAATTGTATTTTGCTTGGGTCAAGGAATATACAACGGAGGTACCGAAACTTTGTTAATTTGTGGAGAGCACAATGTATTACGTAATTAAATACGTTCCCTGGTAGCACAGTCAGAAATGAACAAAACGATCAAAACATTTCGTACCAATATAATGGACGAGGAAGTTGCGAGTGAAATATTCGAAGAGAAAGTAGGGAAGCAAGTTAGATAGTCCAACTAAACTTCGCCCATATTTCTTTCTTCAGGTGTAAACTTCAAGGGTACTCCTACGCAAACAAGCTTTCAACTTTATTCTAATATAATTTCAATTATATGTGCCAGTCATTGAATATATTTTACTTGGTAAAATCCATATTCGCCTTTTGACTTTGCGATGAAAGGAAAGACCAACACTTCACCGCGTTGACGTAAACACATCTTGGATTTGCGAAGACTTAGTAAAAGCACAAGAAAGGGGAGAACCAAAAACAGATCCAGTTAACTTCGCGCAAGTTCATCTGTATATCTCTGTCTGCACGCGAAGTTGGAGAATGTTCGAGCACAACGTGGAAATATATGATACGGCCACTTGCTTCTACAATTCAACAGACGCGTCATTGGTTTTCTGTGGAAGACCTATCGATATCGTCCTTTCCCTTTATATTCTGTGGAAGATTTTCAAATATTTGTAGAGGCGTTCGTAAGAATATGGTTCGATATTAATACAAAAGGGTGCAAAGAGTTGAGTCTAAAATATTATTTAATCCATATATTGAATTTCCAATTAAATTTCTGTATTCTACGCTAGTATTAATGATTATTGCTATGATTACATATATCAGTGGTTTCCAACCTGTGGGTCGCGATCCGAAGAGGGTCACAAAGTGTTTTCTGGGAAGTCACTGCGATTATTTTTAGTTTTGTTTTTAGATAGATATATGTATTAAGATAATTAAACATGATTAAGTTAGAATTATACTCTAAAATACCTATTTTTAATACGTTTTCTTTACCTTATTAAATTTACCTTATCTTATGTGGGGGAGAGCGTGGGACAGGTTATTTGAATATTATAAAAGGGGGTCGCGACTCGAAAATGTTCAAGGAACACTGACATGTAATATAGAGAACTATGAAAATATGACTTTAAGTACAGCTAACAATTTAAATTGCCAAAATGTAATAATTCTATAGAGACAAATTATAAGGATAATATAATACAATGTAATAAGAAAAATATATCAGTATTTGCGCGTGCCCACTCGAAAGCTTGCTCGAAAAGAGTCACCCAGGTACCAAGAGTACAGTAGTAAAAGAGTTACCAAACTGCAAGAGATTGGAAGAATTTGATACAGAAAATGAAACGAAACTGAAGAAAGCGGAAATGCATCTACATCCTCCGTGGATACTCAAATATTCCAAGTTCTTTAGCTTCCGTCAACTTTCCTCTGTTGTGGCAATCACTTAAAGCGTATACGTATTCCGAACGCAAAGATTTTTTTGGCCTTTAAGAATGCTTAAAATAACTCTCCAGTCAAAGTTAATGCACCGTGGAAATCTCTTCCGCAAACGTCACGGTCTTCGGCTGATTACACGCCGATTCCCACTGTTCTTTGAACTTTTCGAAGTAGTATAACCTATCCCATTTAAGCGGATAAATGTGACCGAATCTGTAAATAACCGCGAGAAATAAGCGATTTCCATGAAACTCGAGAGGATGGACCGGCAGAGAAGCGGGTCGTTTAATTGGTTAATCTTCTTCCTCTCGCTTCATCTTAGAGTTTAGAAGGAAGAGAGACAAACGTTCGTTTCTTTGCTGCATCCACTTTCCTTGCATGCAGAACGCTTCAACGTGCAGCTGAATACGTAGAAGGATCATTAACGTTCAACGACTACCGTTCGAGCATGTTTGATTGGAAATTTCTCGTGCATCGTTTCACCTTTCTATTCCGGGCAACTCTTTTTTTTCTTCATTTTAACGTGCTATACACGGGACGTCATGACAGAGTGCATCAGAATAAAGTGATTTATTCAATTAAATGTCTTTTTATTTTATGTACCTCCAATTTCATTGAAAAACTGAACTCTGAATTAATGGGCAGTTTAGAAATTCCTACATGATAGAGCAAATGCTTGTGTTTTTATTCGCATGAATTTAAGCAATTCCTAGTAAAATATTAAGAAAAAGCGATTGCTTACACTTTATTCATTAGGCCCAATAAGCAGTACAATTTTATACGTATTCATATGGGCACTATGATATTAATTTTTTTAAGTAATATAATATTCATTTTACGCGTTAGAAATTATAGTTTCGTCTGAGAGACTTGCATAAATTTTTCTTTATAATTAGATTAACAAAATATAAAGAATAAAACACTTGACCGAGCGATAATTCTGGTCGTTCGATATCTTCGAAGACGCGCAAGTAGTAAAGGTAAACGTCAATGCCGACAAGTGCAATTAATCCCAACTTACTTCGTAAACTCAACATGATCCGTCGGAAAATTTCACGACGCCGCAGTAAACTGCTGCGTCTGCAACTCTGGACGAGTTTTCTCAGCTATGCGGTAAGTAGGATTACACACCGGCTAAGTACTTGTTACAATCACTTAACGCCGTTCAACCCTTCACTTAACAGACTTAACAGTTCTCCGCTTCGGTAATCCACTTTACATATTAATTTTAATACGCGGCGTACTTAGCACCCGTAAATAGTTACCAGTAAAAGGGGCAGGAATTGTAGTAGTATTCAGCTGCAGGAACACTTTGCCATTAAAATAGTAAATCCAATATCGGTTTGCAAAAATTTTCCTTGAATATTCATCACTGAGGAATTTAATCGTTTGATAACTTTTGCCCTCTCAAAAGGGGTAAACGTAATTATTCACAATAATATCTTTATAGTCGTTTGAGAATTCTTCGGATATGGAAATATACTTCGACCGACGTAGTATCAATATAAGTATTCACGTAACATACATATATTCTTGTCGTGAAAATATTAACCACCATTATTGCTATCCGAGGAATAAAATAATACAGCAACTCTAAGCTAAATCATATGAATGGAAAAAATGGAACAATACATACTGCTTCAATTTTCCTATTGGCTAAGTATTCCTATGACTGCGTTCAGTCTTTCAGTTTCTACTTCCTCTGGCAAATTTAATATCGAGATTAATAGTGAGATTACAATCAAGACCCAACGTTCTTTGTCTTATAGTGGCTCGCGGTAGCGTTACGGGACTCCTGATTTCATCCCAGTGCAGAAGTTGGGACATATTCTGGTTAAAGGTGTTACAACCACTTAGCTGGCAAGCTGTCGAGTCCTCCAACCTCCGCGACATCCACTTAATTGGCATAGGAAGGGACCTGTAAGCCAAGTTACAGGCCGGAAGTATGCGCGCCAACCAGAGGCGCTAAAAGCATCTGGAAACTTCCCGTAGGAGACACTAAATCGACGTTGGTACAACCAGAACTATCTTGGACTACGAAGGAAATAAGATTGTCCCAGATTTACCGCTTAGCGTTTATGGTCGCTTGAACTAAGCCACGGCAAATACTCATCGCAATATTGCGGGTGGATCGGCGAATTGAGCAATTTCAATGATTCCTCCTCAGGAACCAGTGTTATTCTCTCATTCGTCGCGAAATTGTTTGAAAGACTGTGAAGGCGATTTGTAGTTAGTATTTCAGGGTATTCCAAAGTTTTTCTTATTGGCATTTGGAGGTTTAAGCAATCAGAGATTTAATTATATGAAAATTTAAATAGTTAGAGGTGTAGGGTATCGAGCATCTACAGATTTAGGCTCCCAGAGATCTAGCTAAATAAAAATTTAGACTTCTAGAGGTCCAGACAATTAAAAATCTATGCACCTAAGACAACTATAAGTTCTTAAAAATCTAGAAATTGGTATTCCATTTCGAAAATTAAGCATTCAGGATCCGGAACCGTCTTGCTTTATGGTCAATTATCTTTCACAGAAAATTGAATGATGTCACCAATTAAAATTCGTGTACTATTGTTTTAATTTATGTCGCAAATATATTAATGAACTTGGAAATGGTTTTCATTTCTTTCAATAACACTTATTTAAAGCGCTAGTAGTAGTAAAGGAAGTCTGGAATGGATGGAAATGATTGACAAACAAATCGCATTTTCGTGCTACCGTTGTTCAATTATTCCGCCGTTGTTACTGACAAGGTGTTAATCGAGGCGTCTTAATCTGGATTCGTTATCGACGAAGAGAAGTTCCATCTGAAATTTAGGACTGAAAAGTGAGCGAGCAAATTTATGGGCACGTAAAGTTTCGTGTAAAACGGCCATTGTAATTATTCGTTTTAATCTAAATTACAGTCGGGCCAAACGAACTCCCGCGAAACTTGTCGGTATCAAATTCCTCGAGGATTTCGCGCGTCAGAAGTCGACTTTCCTTCAGGCTGATAAGAAGGGGAAGGGTGTACGAAACTAACGTAGCAATGAACGTCATGTAATTAAGAATACCGCTCAGAGTAAAATAAAGAAATTGAACGAAACCATGACATACATCATTTACAAAATTTCACTATGAGAAATAATAATTTCTACACATCGCAGTTAAACTTAAACCATTTCTTACTTATCTACAACATATTTTTCGTTTAAAAGTATCGACAAGTGTTTAATTTAATTAAGCTCACATCTTGGAGAAAGCTAAATAAAATAATGTCACAGAAAAATTCTCAGCGGAAGTCCTAATAGCACAGAAAACCTAGTTAGAGTTAGATAAAATGAAGTATTGAGAGCATAAACGGACAAAACCACATTGTTTATGAAATAAAATTAGCAGTGATAAAGTATTCTAATAGGCTGTACCTACTAATCATACAAAATATGAAATATTAATCTTTTCTCTCAATGCCTCAAATGTGCTTCCCATTTCTACTAATTACTGAATTCAAACAGCGCAAACAGATTCCACAAGACACTACACATCATTCTAACAGAAAATCCTTAAAAAAATTTGAGCAGTGCATTTACGAAAATTCCGCCAAACTGCCAACGCGTAGAATTAAAAATTCAAAGCTACCCGACAAAGAAGCAATGACGAGCTACAAATCAACACGGAACCCACATCCACCAAAGCGTTTGCACCGAAGCGAAGACAGCCTCGACCAAATAATTAAGAGTAATTGCCAACGGGCAACGAGTCGCGAAAAGCCGAAGCCTGTTTCTTGTCATAGACGAAAACCACCAACGAAAGTGTTGTTGCACTCCCACCGTTCCTCGTCAACACGTTCTTCCACCTGACTCTATGCCCCGCTGGAATCCAGCGGAAAGCAAGGGGTGGGCGTCAGAGTGGGCACGAGGAGCATGATTCAATTTAAAAATCATCCACTAAGTGCTGGCTCGTGGAACATACTTTTTTTTACCGAGAAAACACCGACGACGCTTCTTCCCCGTCCATTTACCAGGCGCGCTTTAATTCACGATGTCCTGGCGGGCTAACCGTGCCCATGAATTCCTTTTCGACGTTTCGACACCGAAATATGGTCGCTTGCCTGGAACTGGCAAACGGGCGCGGTTTTAATAGTCGCGCGCGCGTTTTAACTCCTCCGCGCTTACGTCTCGGCCGCGAAACGATAAAAAAAAATAGATGGGGAAAGCGGGACGCGAGCTTTGGATCGAAGTGTTTGCGCGTTTAGCCGCTGGACCCTCCGGGAGATGGAGAGAGGGATGATTTGTAACGAGGTCGATCAGTTTCGCGCGGACACGAGCAGCTCGAGAAAATGTTTACCATTCGCGTGCATGAAATTTAACGCTTCTCGGGCGAAATTCTCGTCGAGGCTCTTGGCGCCCTTCTCGATTCATCGATTCGTATCATGTTTGAGGAGGGAACGAAGCTACAAGTTTGGGAATTTTTTTAAAGAGCCATTGAAACGAATCATTTTCAAAACCTTTGGGACATGTTTGTGTACATGTTGACAAATGAAAAAGCAGGTACAAATGCAAAGTTTCTTGTGTACTTATGAAATTAAGCGGTCGATGTGTAGCTTTAGGAACACAAAAAAATGCAAAATTGAGTAAATAAATACGCGGTGGTACGCAAGAAATAGCGAATATCAAAACATTTTTTCATTCTGCTTATGGAAAAAGTTGGTAAAAACATTTTTCGATTTGTTATTTTACTTAGGTAGTTAGGTTTTACAACGGCGGCTATTTAAAACTGAAATCCTGATTTTTTCGCATGATCTTTGCACGAAAAAATCAGGATTTCAGATCTAAATAGCTGCAATTTTGTTATAAATTAATATTTCGGAAATTCCCTCCGTTAATCAGAAGATACATTAATATCCTAACGAAATCTTTTTTTGTTTTTAGATTTTAGATATTTTGGTTCCGCATGGCAGTGCTCACCGCAGAACCAAATTTTTAAAAAGGCTTCTTGGATGTCGATTCTTACTTTATTGTAAACGTAAATCTGTTTCTACGAAAAATTACTAAATGTTGTTTAAACGTTGCTCTTTTCAGTGAAACAAGTTGTGTAAAAATATGTGCTTCCGCTTTCTCAAAAAAAAAATTCACAAACATTCATCTCTTCTCGGCCGTCTGACTACTTAGGTATAACCCCTTAAGGGTGGAACGATCGCTGCGAGCTTCCTGGTGGCTTCGATGAGATACTATAATATTTTTGCGTTTTACAATTGGCATTTGTGTAGATTTTTTAAATAGTAATTCTGCTATTAAAACGTTATGGTCCGTAATATATTCCTAAAAGGTACCATACGCAGTATCTTCTAAGGAATATGAAATATATCACAACAATAAAAAAGGAAAAAAAAGGAAAACGAAGAGAAACTAAATAAGAATACCTCCGCTAAAGGAGAGAATTGAAAGCTGAAAGGAAGCAAACCGATTACAAAATAATGATAAAAATACATTCCCAAAGGGCTCCAATATATTATACTAAAATAAGACACGAGGCTATAATCGACTCACTTGCCTTACGCATTAAAAGAACACTGTTTTGAACGACGCCGTTGCGTTGTTCGAATGCCAGGCACAGGCAGAGAAAAAAGGAAAGGAGTTCGAGTGGAATCCGTAGATTATTCCATAACGCCCCGAAAATCCCGGACATCCACCCCTGGGGCTGGTGAATTATGGGGTTCGAAAGTGCAAGAGTGAATTCCGCCACTTGGAGCCGGATCAGCGGCTAACTTCCACGCACCACCGTAAATCCACTCTTGTACTTCGAAACTCCGTAACTCACGATCGGATCATCGGAATGATACATTATGGTGTGCCATCGAAGCTCAAAAGCCCGCGGCCTTTTTCCCGTCGCACTTTCCTCCACCCCCTGTCTCTTACCCATTCCTCTGTCTCTCCGTCTCCTCTGCCCTCTGTCTCCCTCCCAGTCGCTCTCCTCCGGGGTCGCACACGGAGAAATACGCGATCCAAGAGGGACGATATGTGCCGCCGGCGACCCACACATCGCCCCGAACGTATATTTTCCCGCATTTGGTAGTGAAATCGAATAAGGTGAGCGGAGAAGGAGAAACTGCATCGAGAACTACGGCGAGGGAAATGGCGGTGGCCATTTGTCCGCGGGAAGATCACACTTTTCGCACTGTTTGCCCCTCGTTGACTGATGGCCAAATCGGCCCTCCGCCTAACTTTTATACAGCCGGCTATAAATTGAAACGCGAGCACTGCTTCGCGCGAGTATCAAACGCTAGTCTGAATATGTACTTTGTTCGCGCTTCTGATGGAACGATATGAATGCACGTGCGAAACGGTGCTTTGTGTTGCTTGGCGGATCGAGATGGGGTGCTATTGTTTTCTGGCTAAGGTTTTAAGCACTGATTTGTGATTGCGTCATTCAAAATTAACTTGTGAGCTTGAAGCTTCCGTATTGTCAAATCTGGACACTTCTTTGGTTTGGCATGATACAAGAGTGAATAGGGGAGACCGGGGCTAGCTGACACGTTATTCAGTTGCCAATCTTTTCATTTCTGTTTGCATTGATTACTTGATAACAAATATGCCAAAATATACTTTGGTCCTTCCCCTTTAATATATAGTAAAATGTATCAATTTACTGGGGCATGTTGATACATTTGTAAAATATCCGTTCAACGAATAATTAATAAATAAAGAGAAAATTTTAATCTAGATACCTTTTCAACAATTTAGACTAAAAATGAACAAAGACGTATTCTGAAAACCTAACAGATTTTTGAACAAACATAAAAAACATTTTTATTTTTTATTTTTTATGGCTGGAATATCCCACTTTAACATGAGGTGTCTTCTTCTTTTTGTTAATATATCTTAACAAACTCATTTTGTCAATATTGTATATTTTCGCGCTTTGTCTTAATAATATTGAGTCTTTTTCTATTGCGACACACGCTTTTTCAAAAATATCATACGATGTTTCGTCACGATTTGTGTTTTTAACATAATTTCGAACCATTTTCCTAGAAATAAAAGGAAAAAACTCGTTTAAAAGTAGTCGGGGAAAATTGATACACTGTATCAACTTACCCCGCCAGAAGTCATTCTGTACAAACATCTCCATAAAAAAATGTAAAGCATATAAATAAAATATCAAAACGTAACTACCTTACATTCAAAAGACTCGACATGATGCCAAATTAATTCAGGTTATAATATTCTCTATTATCGTTTCAAGCGGATTGGAAAGTGAACAAAGTTAACGTCAAGGTACACAGACATACGCTGAATCATAGTAAAGAATTGAACAACAAAGTTCACACTTCTCGCTCAAATGGAGTTACATATATAACTATCATATATATATATCCCCTACTTACTGGTATGGTTTTCTAGTTAGTAAAATTGTATTTTGATTTCTTATAATAATGTTGTTTCCTATTGTGCGAATGTATTTAATGAATTAAGTGCTCTGTTACTAACAAGGGAACACCGCGACCACGCATTCACCGACTGGAACCCAACTTTGTGGGTTCATAGAGTGATTCAAGATAAGAACAAACGGCATGTTACATTTGTGCCCAATCACATTTAAGGGTGCGAAAGCTACCCCCAAAGTAAAATAGGCATTCCCACTTGTCGCGGCTAACTCCTAAATAACATGAGACAGAAACAAATGTTTCAAACAAAAGTTTCGTGGTGCATTAACTGCTGCAAATTTGCGTTAACAAAATTGTGAATAAGTTCTTTTCGTTAGATATTTTTTTAACTCTTCAAAATTTGGTTAACGAAAGTTCGCAGTGCTGATTCTACCATTAAGTTTTTGTTACTGAGACGGAACATGGTAAAAAGTTATAGTATGCAAGTACTTCCATGATACATAGCACGTACTATGCTTAACAAGTATGATTTTACATATTCCTACCGGCACTCATTAATTTATTTAAAACATTCTCGTGCTACACTATCTGGAGAAAATTCTATTAACATATTTTACTAGATACAACAGTCCTAGATAGCACTTTATCCGCAGAAAATGTCTAGAGTAACTTTCGGTACGAATTTTAAGATAAATTGTGCACTCGCGAGGGTGAAACACGGCGGCAGCAGGGACAACATTTACAGAGTCGAAAAATATTTTTCGACGAGCATTTTATTACCCCCCTACGATTTAGAAGATTCCACATGTTGAAAATTCCAACTGGTGGCGTTGTGCTTTTTAAACAGACAGAATTTTTAAGCTAGATATTCCACGCGCTGCAAGGTATGCTGTTTCTGCTAACGAGGAAATACTTTTCCCTCGCGCAGAACACAGCGACAAAGATTAGAGCTGAACACGCTCGTGCACATTTTTCGCAGATAATTTCTCAGTGGTGCAGGCTCCTTAACAGAACACAATTCCGACGTTGATTCACTGAAATCTCTAGCCGGGAAAAAATGTACCTTTGCAAGGTGCATCCCAAAAATCTGACACCACAAAAATTTTTCAGAAAATCACATTACAATACTCAATTGTAAATAAGTAGCTGTTGTGCTACATTTATCATTGCTTCATAATATGTAATTTTTACAGTACCTACTTCAATGTTTATTCGACTCCCCTAGTAACATTTCTTTGTTAGGAATTTGTTGGGCTAATGACGCGTTATCCGTTGGGCAACTGTTGAAATGTTGCTCTATTTTTAAATGGGCCAACAATTGTAACCAACGCAGGCCCAACTGAAGGCTTCTTTCCATAGGCCCAACTGAAAATTTCCTTCCATAGGCCCAACTGAAGGTTTCCTTCCATAAGCCCATCTGAAGGTTTCTTCCCATAATCTGTCAAGACAAATCTCATCGTGTAGGGCCCGCTTAAGATTGACTGCCTCGAAACTTTTGGCAACATCACGCGGCAGAGAAAGACACGTGCGAATTGGTGCGAGAGAGAGAAGTATAGAGGAACAATCTACAGTAATGCGCATGCGCCGATATCGTGCGAGCGAGAGAAGTATAAATTTTCAATTCTTTTCTCGCTCGTACCAGTTCGCACATGTCTTTCTCTCTCGCGCGATAGCGGCACATGCGCATTACGGTCGATTGTTCCTCTATACTTCTCTCTCTCGCATCATGTTGGCGACAGTTTCAAGCTTAAAATGAGACCTGCATAGTATATGCTCTAAGGCTAACGCATACCTATTCTGATGTGTGTATTTCTACGCTGACAGCTTGGTTTGGCCTATACTCGAGCTCATTTAAGAAGGAACTTGCCGACCGACGAGTTTAGATCGGTTCTGCACATTTTGGCGACGAAACAAGTTACTATTGGCTATACCACAAACAAACGCTCCCTTGGAGCCAATGATCGCATTCTACATGCGCGAATTCAGTTCCTTCTTAAATGAGCTCGAGTATACACGCCAGAAGCTTGTCAACATCCTCACCACTTCTGACTCACTCTTGTTCTGCGAAGGCGAGAGCGAAATGGAACAAGAGCGAATCAGAAAACGTTGAGAAAAGGAGCACCGACGCAGGCAAACGGTGTGGTGGGAGAAAATCTCTCACGAAACTCATCGGCCAATATATCTAATACCGACTTTAATAGACTGAAATAACCGTAACACAGAAAACGCACAAGATTGAAGATTTAATTTAAAAAAGCTCAATAATGACGACGCGACGGTGGCGAGACCGCAGTATATCAGTATCGATTCCAAAAAGCACCTTTTTTGAATTGATATTATTTTCACTTCCTTAAGATAAGGTGGAAAATTTTAAAGGAATAAATAAATTTCAAGACTACAGCAATTCCTCGTTATAAACCCAACGAACGGGGCTGGCGGCGGGTGAATGACGTGATGAGGACACTATTCCCTTAGAGTAGTATATGCTCCTAAGACTATTCCGTGCGGCCGATGCCGCAAATAAGAAAACCCAAGAGCCGAGCGAGAGGGAACGAAAAAGTTGACACGAAGTTAGCGTCGACTCTTTCGTTCTCTCACTCTCGACTGAAGGATTCCAAGAAATGGTGGTGATAGTCACCGGGCGTACTACGCATGGTAAAAACGGGACTATAACAAGGATTTACTGTACATACAACAAAACTTTAGTGGGCCAAATATGGCCCGACATTAACAAACTGCGTTGTACATATATATACCATTTCATATAAAAGTGGATGTATGCTCCAACCGATACTGTCTACTCTTAAGTGGAATCCAGTATAGGGACATTCCACGCCAAATCGGACACTTTTTGGAGTAACATTTTGGATGTGGCTCAAAATTGAATATGTTGTAGTCTTTAGGGATGTAAAAACATATGTCGAAGGATTTTTGAAAATTTTGAAAAATGTAAATTTTACAGCTGTTTGAAGGTAAGTGCTAACTTTTTTTCAATAAATTATAGCTATGGAAGTAGTAAACGGATGGAGTTGAAATTTATGGTGCATTGAACTCGTTCAACAATAAAATGCAATATGTTTCCCTGTAACACAGGTAGTGGCAACTGAAATATTTTCATCAATAAGTACCATTAACAAAGAGTGAGTTACCAATATTTATTAATCGCTTTAAATCTTGCAAATATTCGGAGATCATTTAGAATAATGTCGATTGATAGTCGCCTTGGTTGCAGATAGCAACGCACGTTCGCCTGCTGCAGTCGTCGAGACTACCGGCGACGACGCGCCTGCCGCGGCAGTGCGCCAGCACACGGCGTCGACTTTCGGCAATTTTTACAGGGCTAATATTAAAATGTCCATATTTTTGACAATTCGACCATGAAGGGGAAGGATAGAACTATATTCTGATTTTTTCCAGATTTTTAAAATCGCGCCCGATATTAAAAAACTCCATTTGTTTATAATAATTGCACAGAAATGGTTTAATTTTTTTTTTAAATTGAAATAATTTTTTCTTAAAACTTCAATGTCTTCTCTATAAGCACCATAAATTTCAACTCCATCCGTTTACTTCCGTAGCTATAATTTATTGAAAAAAAGTTAGCACTTACCTTCAAATAGCTGTAAAATCTACATTTTTCAAAATTTTCAAAAATCTTTAGACATATGTTTATACATCCCTAAAGACTACAACATATTCAATTTTGAGCCACATCCGAAATGTTACTCCAAAAAGTGTCCGATTTGGCGTGGAATGTCCCTATAGGTACATATGTACCTATTATAAGCAAGAAAAGAAAAATACTGAACTTGGAACATAATAACAAATTTTTTGATGTAGCAAATTTTCTACCATTTTTAAGACGATAATTAATCATCGTTGTAAATTTTTTGTTAATTAACCAATCATAGTAATTGTTGTCCCAACATTGAATATTCGTTGGCAAACTATCGTAACTTTTTGTTATTTATCCAACCATAATAATTGTAGGCCCAACAGTAAATATGCGTTCGCAAACTTTCGTAACTTTTTGTTAATTATCCAACCATAGTAATTGTTGGCCCAACATTGAATACTCGTTGGCAAACTGTCGTAACCTTTTTGCCGTAGGCCCTATGTTGGGAATTTGTAGGCAAAAACACTAACTATATCCCAACTAATTCCCAACTGTTGGCAACTGTTTTTCAACCAAAAATGCTACTAACGTCTAAATTACATATCATAAGTCATCGTTACCAAAGCAAACCACGTGTTACAGTATTGGAATAAAATATTTCTTCCTCCTTCTGTCTCATTATCTTCCAAACTCGACTTAATCTTAAGCTTTTATATAGGGTAAATGACCCAATTACTGCCACCTACTCAATTACTGTCACTCTAAGCTATTTTACGTAAAATAACGAATAAATCTTATAAAATGATGTATAAAAAAAATTATGCATATAATTCAAACTGTTATTTATACGATACAAAAAACAGTACTTAATTGTTTCTTCGTTAATTTGAATAAACCGATAAAAAATTTTAAGCGAATATTAGGAGAATGGATACGATGACTTCCTTACTAGCGAATGAGAAAACAAGGCGTAAAAGAAAATGCTGTAGCTGTATTATTTAAGCTATTAACATAACAAAATATAATGTTTTAAATAATGTAAGCATCATAGAAAGTAATAAAGATCCGAAGTCAATGATTCATTAAGGGGTCATATACGTTTCTCAGCGCTGAAACGTAGTCAACGTTTGTGAGTGATTAAGGGATAAACTATTAATCCCATTGGTTTAATTCTTTTTCTGTGTTACAGGCATATGTTTATATACCTATAGTTATATACCTCAGGTATGAAAATTGGAAAAATTTAAAAAATGTGGGTTTTTCTCGAAACAGCATTTTTCAAGACGGTGGGCATGATAACTGCCTCACCGTTCATGCGATTAACTTCATTATTTACACACATATTCTACGTAACATTCGTTATCGGGTGACGTCGAGCTTTTTCAATTAAATTGAACCATTTTTTAATAACAAGCAATAACGTACGACTTTTATAGTGAAAATCGTGACCCTTTTCTTCAAAGTGTTACCATTGCCGCAACTTTTTTTTCGGAAAAATGGCGACTTCACCCGACAATTATTATCCCAAAGACTGTTAAAAAATCGGTGATTTTTGTTTCGGACCACTCGTAAAGGCTGAATCATGCCCACCGTTGGACGGTGTCAAAAAACATGTTCTATGCCACTGCCTCTGGACGCCACATTTTTTAAAAATTTCCAATTCTTAAATCTGTTTTATAATCAATAAACGTAGGTATATCTATCAAACACAAAAAGAATTAAACCAATCGTACGAATAGTTTATCCCTTAATTACTCCCAAACATTGACCCCTTAAGTCTTTTTACTTATTAATTGGGTGACAGTGATTGGTACAAGCGTTTCAAGCATTTTGGTATTACTGTCATAGCAGTAACTGCTCATGTACATGACATGACGTAACCTTAAAATGACATAAACGGTATTAGGTTAGCTGGCAGTAATTGGGGTGTCAGTAATTCAGTCAAATACATTTGAAGGGTGTCAATAATAGATCTCCAAATATATTTTTGAAATTCATGAATTTATACATAAAAATCGAAGTTTTAAAATCCGCCAAATTTTTTTCATCAAGTAAACATATTAAATAATAATAAATAACAAGAACAACATCTATAAGTACATAACTATAAGATAATGTCAGCGTCAACGCTGAATGTGTCAGTAATTGGGTCCTGTACCCTACGTTCGTTATTGTTTCATCAGGTCGCTTTCAATTTAACACACTCCTATATTTCCATATGATAAAATTTACATCATTTAAAAAAAAAAATAAAGTACCCGTTCTACTATACATATACTCACCCTGATTACTAACAATTAACTACACGAAACCAAGAATATCCTAATATCCTAACGTTCATATACAAAATTACTTTTACAAAATAGCCGCTAAACATTTACACTTCTTCCGAGAGTGGGGGGGGGGGGGGAGCAGTTTGTGCATTATAAATATTGAAGCTTGCGTGCTGGAGGCACAACACGGCCACGATGTGACGTAAATATCGGCGACATAATATACGCGTAGCCGGCGTTAATATTAAACAGTGTGCTTACGTTGCTTATGTTCCCCAAACGTGTTCAAACGCACGATCGTGGCACAGATACAAGATTGGCCTGACGTTCGAGAGCAAGCCCCCACGTTGCTATTCTAATCAAGTGTGCAAATGGAAATGGTCGTGTTATACATTTTGTACGAACTCGACTTGTCGATAACGAAGCTGACGATACTGTTCGCTGATTAAATTGTCGCCACTAGTACTTCCTTTCGCGCGGGATTCTGTTAATTAATGGTGGCACCTATGCAGATCCATGACGCTTTTACTCACACCTTGCTGATAATTAATTCGACGTACCCTGATCGATTACACCGTACATTACCATTGCATGGAACAAGTATTTTACCATTTTGCGCAAAATCGCTGTACAGATTCGTTAGTCAGGGTGCAAACGAGGAGAAGAGGTTGATCCTTTGTGGAAAGATATGTCGAAAGCGGAAGGTAAAATTTTTACAAATACGCCTCCTTTTTTTGAGAAAGATTACTTTGAAAATCCATTACATACTCGTGCATTGGGTTAACATTAAGTCAGTGTCAAAGGTATGCTAATTTAATCATAGCTGTTTACTGGGCCCTTAAAATGTATTTAAAAAATTCCCGAAGTTACTTTCGTAAAGCACAGAGACTCGCTTGTAGATAATGTTACCAATAATATATAGTATTGTACTATATATTTTTTAGACTACTATATAATGTTAGAAAAAGATATAGTACGTGAAAGTACTATATTTCTGATACATCGAAAAAATTCTACAATTTTTACTCATTTTTTTATTCTATGACAATATTAAAACATTCATTTGCGAATTTAAACTTTGACAAAGGGGATTTTTCCTATAATAAACTTGCTTATCTACTCGGCTTTGCTCGGAATTTAGATCCTGATTTTAAAAAAATTCTTATTTTAGGTTTTTTTGTGAAAATGGTCACATTCATCTGCATTAGTCAGACATTATAAGCTGAGGCACATTTCGTGGTCCCAGAGTTCATCGTTCGAAAGTTTTTACGCGACAGACAAACACGCATTCATATAGAAGCTTTCTACTTTATACAAAATTAAGATATCAAGTGACGGGAAGAGAAAAACAGTTCCTCATATATGTTAGTTTGGACTTAAAGTGCAATTAAATCTTTAACATATTTTTTAGGGACAATAAATTAATTAGTAGTGCAAAATGCACAAAAAATATACAATAAAAAATTAGATGTTATTTTAATGTAGCTTTATTTTATACCACTTTCATCTGAAAAGTACTATATTTTTAATCACATTTAACCATAAAGCACTATATTTTCTGGAAAAAAGTTGGCAATCCTACTTCCAGGTGATAATTTCTTTCAATGAAAAAGTTTCATAGTTGTAAGATCAATTTCGAACCACCCTCTATTATAAACAATAAATTACAAATTGCAAAGAAAGTTGCTGTGAAAACTTGTCCAATTCTCTCACGCATCTCATCGCGAATCGAAGACGCAGATTGCCATCAATTTTCTAAGCAGCACGATTTTCGTGGGCGGGAACATCGGGGCAATTCTAGCTGGCGGAAATTTTCGTCTTCGTTCCACTCGCTCGAATTCCCCGTCAAGTTGTACGCGACTGCACTTAAAGTGATTACAAAACTTCTCGTGCCCGACGCCGTGTTCTCCTCTGCATTTATGGATGGAAGTTAAAGCCGCGCTAATTATTAAGCGAGAGCCGTATAAATGAATTAATTGCGATATGCTTGAGCACGCGAAACGTTTACACTTGAGGAAAGCAAGGGGTCTCGAGACGAGAAATCCTGCCTTCGTTAACATTCATCCTTACGGCGATGCGATTAATATTTTAACGCCTTTATTTCCCCCCGAAATAAATGTAACGGGATCAAAACGCACAACAGCAGCGCGATAAAACCGTGCAACAGGCTCCCATTCCATTCCCCCGCAACCGTTAAAGGGTGTTTCCAAAGACATTTATGGATTCATTCATGATAACGCCATTACATCCGTCGGTTATTGAGTAACACGTTAATAGAGCAAACTAGCACAGGAAACGAAGCAAAGTACTCGAAGAAGTATGTCCAGTAGTTGCCAGAATATAAGCACGCAAAACTTATATTGGCTGATGGTAATAGTGGTTGATGCGCCTACAATATTATCGCGTAACAGCGATGTTCATCAGTTTATGTTTGATAAACAGCCGCGTGCACTGAGGTTCGTACCGAATCACGCTCTCCTCAAAGACGAAGTTTCGAATTTCAGTAGGGGTAGCCAAGCTTCCACAGACCGCAGGCTTCGCTGATCGAAAGTCAAATTCGAAGTTTTCATCCGCGTGACTTCGACAAAATTCGTGGCGCCCCCCTCCCCCCTCCTTGCCGCGCAAATTTGACTATCGCGGCCGGCTAGCCCAGTGTTCGTCGATTCTCAACGCGACTATCAATTTTACGCTCTCGTCACTACGGAAACTACGGAACAGCAACGAAGTATTAAACATCAAGAATCCGTTTAAAGGGCGCGGGAGAAATCAGTGGAGCGTAGCAATAAGGCGACAAAGGCCGGAGCAAAAATAGTGGGAAACAGGAATCGTTTCCCGGGAGATACAGGGGGGGATGAATCACAAAGAGGGAGGCACGTGTGAGAGAGACCAACTGCAACGAGGGGGAAAGAATTTCAGAAGTAAGAAACAGACGGGGGACCAGAAAGACACACGCAGTGAACGAAAGCAAAGGGAGGAGTCGAGAAGAGGTTCGAGGGAAAGAACAGCAAAGGGGAGAATCAGGAGAAAGCGGGTGACGTTGGTTTCGGGGGGGGGGGGGGTGGAAAGAGGGGAGGCTCGCTTCGTCTTCGTCTCCCAGAGGGTTGCTGGAGGGTGATGCTAGTTGTGGTGTGTGTTCCTCTAGTCAGAGCACGCGCCGCGTAATTGTGAGGGTGGCGAAGGGTGTGCTGGGCCCGCTGGTAGCACAGGTGCCGTGAAACGGGGCAGAAGGGGCGGGTGCGGTTTTCAAAGGTGAAGGAAGGAGGACTGGAGATCGGTGGTAGTTCGTTCGAGGTCGAGGGAAACGGTCCTAGACGAGGTTAGGGGAGGGGTGGCTCATTAAACCACTGTGGTACTCACATGGCATACGGGATCGGCAATAAAGTCATCCCACCGATCATCAAGGTGATAAAAGCATCGCTCAAGGCGGACACTAGTGAGATTCACGCCGCGATTTCGATTGGATTGTGGTTCTAAAGCTTCTGACTTCTGACTGTTTTTGGGATCAGTTGATGATTCTACTTATTGAGTTATTATTAGTAGAGGAAGTCTAGCATATTTGGAATACCAATTTGTTTAAGACGAATAAAACATTACGGTAGACGATGGGAACAAATAAAACTGCATAATATCATGGGGAAGCTAATAAACTTTTATATTTCAAACTCTCAGTCAGTAATAATAAAAAACAAAAAGTAGCTGAAACTTTGGTCTAAATGCAAAATGACAGAAAGTATCGATTTCGTTAAGGAGGTTGGATACTGGAGAAAAAATAATGAGAAATCATTGAAAAGTGTTTTAATCTAATGTTCAATGTGTAGCCCGCATTGTGTCAAAATTTCAAGTCGATTGACCGCACAGTTTTTGATAAAATTGGAATCAAATTTGCGCTCTTATACACAGGCTATTATGGGAGAAGCGATAAAGTTTCTATAAAATGTTACACAGAGTCCTTAAAAATAGTGAGAAAGTCCTAAAAAATGTTGTAACGGAAAGCTTAAGTATTCCTATGATATTCACAAAAAGAAAATTGGTCATGTATCGTACGGTTTGTTAGATAATTTGTCTAAATAGACAGCAATGTGCTCGTATTTTTGGATCTGGCTGAAGTGAACTGAACTGGCTCTTGAATGTATTCTTTAACATTCTATTCTTGTACAATTAATAATATGAAATAAATAAATATTGCATTTTTTATGTACGTTAAATTATACTTTTTTAAGAATAACTTCTTCGAAAATCAACATATTGTATATGGTTGAATTTGTATTTTTATTGGCAATAACGTTACACTAATGAAAATAGGTCACCCCGTTTATAAAACCGTCAATGACCTTGAAATTTCGGAAAATATGACTTCGAGCAAAAAATCTTTTCCATCACAATAATTGCCCCTCTGAAGCAAACATTTTTTTCCTTAGTCATTTTCTCGTATCATTATAAGCAACAAAAATACTTTAAGTTTAAGTGTTAGGTGGTTCACCATGTATAGAAATTGGAGATAAGAATTTTAAAAATAGCTGATGGAGCAAAAATGAAGAATTGAATTGATTCAATGCGATGTGTCATTAATTCAACATAATGAACAAATCAATGGAAAGTTTGTAAGGTTTAAGAAGATCCGTTTCATTCAAGGTGCACAGTATCGACCATAAAAATCTTACCCCCTCCCTCCCTCCAGCATTAAACACAAACAGAAGTAAACCGAATATATTAAAACTTTACCCCGCTTTATTTCATTTAATCCTACTGGCATTACCTTTCTAAGCGCAATTAAACCCAGCTGGAGTACCCTAAAACTGCCCGCCTCGTTATCTGGAAAAAGTATTGGGGGGTGGAGGAAAAAGCTAAAGGCAAAAGTCGCGGCTCGCGGAGCGTAGAAAAAGGAGGGAAACTTCGTAGACCGACGATATTGAAGAAAATCACAATCTCGATGGCCGGAACGCGTCACATAACAAAAAACCGTAAAATCGGGAATCGGTCTCAACTTCCACTCGTGATCGCCGTTTCTTTCCACCCCCTGCCTGCCCACCCTCCGACCACCTCAAAGAACCGAGCGAACTTCCGAGCAGAAGTTTCCCTTAATTCTGGCCGCGAGTCACTGGACGTACGTGACGAGATATTCCCCCTGGCGTGTTCTTAGGACAGCAGGAGGACATCTTCCTGGAAAGGACGCCAATTCCCCGCGACGTCAAGCCTCCGTCCTCGGTGACAGATGAAAAACGAGCGTCGGAGAACGACCGCGGCGTATGGTTGACCCATCCAGAAAGAGTAAGCTTTGGGATACCGAACGGAATAGTTAGTCACAGGCGGGATAACTCGGGTTCTCTTCGTCGCGAATCGTTACCCTAGTCACATTTATTTGTTGGGAGATTTTTTGGGCCAATGACGTGTTGTCCGTTGGCCAACTGTTGAAATGTCGCGCTATATTTAAATGGGCCAACGATTGTAACCAACGCAGTCCCAACTGAAGGTTTCTCTCCCAAAGACGTCTTAAAGACGTCCAGAAGGCGTCTCGCAGAATTTCAAAAGATGTCGTAAAGACGTCTTTTTCAAGTCTGGTTTAGGAAAACAAAAAAATTTTGCGGTCAGGAGAATCGAACCCAAACTTTCCGCTTACAAATCAACTGCTGTTCGAACGTAGGGGAGATCGGGGTTGGTAGACCAGGTTTCAGTTTTTGATTTTTAATAAAATACGTGGACGAAATATCATTAAACCGGTTAGTATATTTGATAGGATATACATTTGGCTGTCTGATTAAATTATTAATGTTGACTCAGTGTGATAACAATTAAGGTATTTTATGTTTTCGGGGTTGGTTAACTTATAGTATGGGGTAGGTTGACTATATGTAGGTTCAATCAGTTAAGAAAATGTTATTAGTAACTTATCTCAGTGGTAATAAAGTAACACAATGTCACAAGAGTTGTTTCATTATTAAATATTAATTTCTTTCTTTCATACTTTAATAATAAGCTGAAAAATTTTCAACTTACACATTAATTATAATGTATTTATAACATAGTGTAAAGTTTAGGGTTGTTATCTCCATGTCACCCTAACGAAAGGGGATAGAGTTCTGAAATTTTTCTCAGTGGATTTGTAGGCAAAGAGTATTATTTGGTACACAAAAATACTAAAATTGGTGCTGGGGCCGTTTTCCCTATGCTTACCTGGTTAGACCCTTTAAACAAAAAATAAAAATTACTTTATCAATAACAAAATAAGAATTTAAACCTTATTAGTCAACCAGCCCCGACCAATCATTTTGCCTTCAATAATCTATATAACCTTCAATTATTTATGTATAAACAAAAATACTATGTCAATAGATCGTCTAATAAACAAACTTTAAATAGTCCCTTAATGAATATTAAGGGATTATTTTATTCTATTGAAACTATATAAAGTGTGAAAGAATAAAATCTTTAAGAAAAAATATTTACTTACGTAGTCAATTTTTCGACAAATGCTGATAACTGTTAAGAAACGTACGATCGCGGGGTCGGACATAAATGCATGGTATAGTAGAAATGACTTCTTTCTACAGTGAATCTTTCCGCAGTAGAGCATATGTCGGTACAAAGTTATTAACGATTACTCAACCTACCCCTTGGGACAACCAGCTCCGGTCTCCCCTACTCAACACATTCCTTGTAAATACTTCTAATTTCCAGTTACGTAACTAGTATTAATTGTTCGATCATCATTCGACCTTTAAATTCATTGCTTAAATTTTCACATTCGTCTTAAGACAGACGTACTCATTGCGTATTTATAAATAAGAAAAGAAAAATCATAACTTGGAATATAATAACAGGTTTTTGGATGTAGCAAATTTTCTGACGTTTGTAAGACATTTAATCATCGTTGTAAATTTTTTGTTAAATAGCAAACCATAGTAATTGTAGGCCCAACATTCAACATTCCTTGGCAAACAGTCGTAAGTTTTTTGTCATAGGCCCTCTGTTGGGAATTAGTAGGCAAACCACTAACTATATCCCATCTAATCCCCACCTGTTGGCTACCGTTGGTCAACTAAAAATGCTACTAGGGTACATTTGACTTTGGAAACACAGCATCCGCGTACACGAGTTTTCATTCGGGTAGACCGAATGAATGATCTCGGAGGATGAGCTGTGATGGGGAAGGATACATGTGCACGTGATCGTTTAACTGAATGAGGTCTGAGACGTACTACCGCGGTGAGACGATTTTCAATTTTTGCTCTTCATTTGTTATGGTACCGTGTTCAGAAGTAGTTTCTCAACGCAGTGAAGAAATTCAAGATATTCTTCAGGGATGGAAATGGTGGGCACTTAAAGTAGAAATGGATTCGAGGTTTGTTTCTTTTTACGTTCTGTTTGGTGTGCTAATGAATTATTTGATATCGTAAAACTTTACTACTGCAAAGGTGTGCAGGTGTACATAAAGGTGTAATAGGGTAAACGATACAGTAGTCGGCCACCTAAGAGCTTCATTTTAGGTGAACGCTATGGAATAAGTAACTCGAATTTTATAAATGAAGTTTTGTTATACCAGGCAGAAAGAGAAGTATCGAAGATAATTATAACACCAATGGAGCTTTGAAAAATCAGTAGTTCCGATATTATACTATTATAAAGAAACATAACTCAAAATTGTAGTTATTGACCGGTCCAGGTACAGTTGTTGACCACTTGCTCCATGTAAAAGAAAATGGCATATTTTTTACTTGAAAGTCGCTTCTATTAATAAAACCATCTGTCAACATATCAAAATCAAAGACATATTTGTCTTGGGGCAGGTCGAGTATCATGTGCACACTTCACTCTTCGCCGCGGTTCTATTGGCTTCTCGTTCGTTTTTTTTTATTCTTAGATTTCTCTCTCACCTGCTTTTTCTTCCCTTTGCGTCTCTTCGCGTCTTTTATTTTTCTTCTTTCGCTTTTTTCTTTTCTTTTTTTCCTTTCGTCAATAGCAATTTTTACCTCTGAATTAGAGCTATTGTTTTGACCCGGGTATCCGGGTACCCGGGTACCCGGTGAGACCCCGGGTGACACAAATTATCCGGGTACCCGGGTACCCGTAGGATACTCGACTATCCGGGTACCCGTACGATACCCGGGTACCCGGGTAGACAAAAATTACCCGGCTACCCGGGTAGGCAAAAATTACCCGAGTATCCATGTGAAACCCGAGTAACTGAAGTGTGATGAGATAGTTGAGAATTTCGATTTGACAGCTATATTTCGACTTTCGATCATTTTCGGCTAACATCAGTAATGAACGGAATCAACTTCAAGCAATTGAATGTAGTATCGTACGGGTACCCGGGTAGTCGGGTATTCTACGGGTACCCGGGTAGTCGGGTATCCTACGGGTACCCGGGTACCCGAGTAATTTTTTTCTACCCGGGATCTCACCGGGTCCTCGAGTACCCGGGCGGGCGGGTAGTAAGAGCGCTACTCTGAACTATCGTACTGACACCCCTGACCAATAAAAAATCAGAAGTCATCGGAGGTGCATACCCGGAACCATATAAAAGCAGGGCACATTGACCCGTGCCTCCAAAGATCTAAATCAATTGAGGCATTTGATGGAAAAAGGGCACATAGGCATATATACCCTTTTCCCTTAAATCGTTTAAATCGACTCAGGTACATTTTATAAATTATAATATATCAAGGACATTACTTCTCTCTTATTAGATTAGCTAGATGCTGTTTTTTTACGTAGCGTGATCGCCAATGGAGACTTTGAAATCTATTTTCTTGAAATGGCATTTTGGTATATGTGCCCTTTTTCCATCAAATTCCTCAATGTTCATCGCAATCTTTCAGCACGAAAATTAACAAGTGGTCATTTGACAAACCAGTCATTGAACACCCCCCAAAACGCAACCTAATCACGTTATTCGCGACTGGCCGTATGACGAATGTTAACATTGGGTCCTTGTCAACTTTATGATCAATGGTATTCACGGCAAACAAAATTGAACAATGATTATAAAGTCCTAAAGATGCCCGCTAAGCACTTACCTTCTTCGAGAGTTGAAATTAGTTATGTTAAGTTGAAAAACAGTCCTTGACTGAATTTCGCCTTTGCTTTTGTCCTTGTTTACTTTCTTTTCGTTGTTATCTGCTGTGTTTGCAATAAAGACGTTTAATAATAAAAATAATACTCGTTATCCTTTCCGGCGATCTCACGGCGGAACGCTTGTACTAAAATCATCGATTGTTGGTAGAAACGATAAGTAAGACTGTCTTTTCTGAGCAAAGTGCATCATTGATGCGGAAACGTGCAGGTTCCTTAGATAATAGCGGCAGAAATTTGAAGTGGTTAACTTCTGTACCCTGGTCAATAACTGTATCGTTTAACCTATAAGGGTGGCTCTTATTTTCTATTGGTGATCTTTTTTTCAAGATTCTCTTCGCGGCACCCCCCAGAATAGTTTCAAATAATAAAAAAGGTGCCCCTGGGCCCTTGAACATTTAAATGATTATTTAACATCTCACGAAGTCAATTTTATATAATATCCTCCAAGTTATTGATTACATAAAAAAATATGTCAATCAAAAGTTGTAGATCCAGACATGGAGCATATTTTATGTTCTATTACTTTTCCTCGTGTGACCGACAGTTTTCTAAAAAGAGTCCGAAAAACTAAAAAAAAAACATTTTTATTTTTCAAATTTTGAAAGTTTATCATATTTTATTTATGATGGCCACAAAATTGTAATTTTTATTTAAGAGGACTATTTTCAAAACATTTAAGGGGGCATTTACCGCGATATGCTAAAAAGATAATTTTTTTTTCATATTTTTTGTGTTTCATATGTCATGAATATTTCCTAAAATATTTTACGTAGACAGCTTAGGAGATTCTTGTTTATTATTTGAAACTATTCTGGGGCGCGTCGCGTAGAAAATTCATAATTCGAAAATAAGAGCCACCCTTGCGTGACATATTACAAGTGAACACCCAAGTTACTACTTTTCTACACAAATCTAAAGTTATACTTCACGGCTAAAAACTTGACCTACTTTCAACTTCAATACGTACCAATAAATGCCCAAATCTGCAAAGTGTCACATGAGAGTCACAGCAATTCTGTCTGTTAAATGGAAATATATTTAAAACACTAAATACTAACCCTACCACCCTTGTTTCCTTAATATCGAACAAAGAGACTTGCTCGACTCTAAGAGACAACACTCCCATCGTAGCAATACTTTGTTGCGTCCCCCGCAAGGACAAACAATCGCAATTAAGTTCTCCAGGATAAACCGTAGCAGCGAATTCGCCTGCAACCCCGTGTGTACCAGCGCTACACACCAAGGTGTGTACCAGGGTAGCGACTAACTCGTGGCTATACTCTAAGACCCCGGCGAGCTACCGTCAAATTTGAATTCACCTTCGGAGCCCCGAGGGTGGAGGGTGGTGGCGGAAACTAGTTCAACGCAGAGTCATTCCCAACAACGGGCCAGAATAAGAGGCAACAAAATGAAGTCGTGTGCACGTGGAATAATCCGTTTTCGCCCGACGCGTATGATACTTTTCGCTCCCTGGCGAACGTCGCGGCCGCCTCTGGCGTCGTCCAACCCCCACGTTCGCTTCCAGCCTGCACACCAACGTGAGCCATCCACGGACGATCTCTGTGCCGTGTCTTTTCTCGAGCGAGGAGAAAACAAACGGGACAGACAGGTTACAACGGGGCAGCCGTACCAGCAATGCGAGAAGCAAACCGGGGCGAGGCGTTGAGGTATTTATATTGGCTTCTCGAGGCCTGACAGTGATCTACTGGGAATTCGACCCCCTGTCCTCCTCTGTCCTTTTGTCTCCTCCGCTTTTCCATGAGCATCGATGCCAGCCCCGGGCGTCGCCCACCCCTGTGCTGCCGTGAGAGCACGCCGGAGGCGGAGGCCCCGAGTGCTGCTGGCGTCGAACTAATAAAAGCTTCGTTGATCCTAGGTGGTTGATAGCCAGCAACGGGGCGAGAGCGGGGGCCAGTCGGGCCAAACAGACGAAAACAAAGGGGTGACGAGTTGAGTGGGACGCGAGTGAAGACAGGCTATTAAGGGTGCAGGCATGTAAATTGATCGAAAAGAGCGCGCAGAGCGTGTCGATCGTCAGCTTTCCCGTTACCTTTCTCTTCTTATGTATTACTATGTGCTGCGCGATTTAGAGGTGAAGAGTTATTACAGACGGTGCGGTGGTGGTTTGTGTGATGTTAAGGTTTTTGGTTATTTCGAGGGGGTAAGAGTGCCTTCTTTTTAATGTGATTAAATTTTACGTATGTACCGTGGGGTATTAAGCTTCATTTGTTTTTACCTTGAAGAATGATTGATCTACTTTTCGTAGAATTATTATATTGGGAATACAAGACGTATTGAGATGTTTGGAACCAAGATATTTGGAGTTGAGTTTCTCTTGGTAAACTAGAGAGAAGATGTTGGATTTGATACTGATTGGTGAAGTACTATATACAGTAGGGGAGAGTCGTACAGTACCCACCAGCGTACAGTACCGACCGAAGCTAGTTTTCGCTTCTTCGACCAGATATTAGCACTTTATTTGAATTAATCAATGAAAATCACAATTGAAAGTCATATTGTTTACTTCATTGCTCTCGATGTTCTGAGGCATTAAACGTATATGTTGATATTCAGTGGGTTAACAGTTATCTTTTAAAGCAGATCTTTTGTTTCTGGTGTAAGTAAATGATTTTGTTCTATTATACTATCTCTAGTCTATTAAGGGGGAAGACCAATGTAAAAAATCTGAAAAATTGATTCTTCTTTTTTATATTTTCTGAAAGACGTACATTTCAAGAATGTTGTCTCCAAATTTTATGGAGAAATTCGCAAAATTGACGGAGATATAATATTTTCTGTGAAGCGAGGTCAAACGCGCGACTGATTGTGAGCCGCGCGGAACATTGGACGCGTTTTCCTCAGAATGACATTTTTCAAACGCGTTGACAGTCTACAGAGAAAACTATACGTCCAATTAACATGATCAAGGACATTTATTGTACGGAAAACCCGTGGCTATTACGTGACGATCAGTTTTTTTTCAATTTTCGACCTGCTTCTATTTTTTTTTATTATCATTTCCCCAATTAGGTACCCCGAAAACATGATTCTTTTTTTCAGTGGTCCGCCATTTTGTAATTTTTTACAATTTCGACATTTTTTGATCGTCACGTAATAGAGGCAGGCTTCTAGTTTCTAAATATTATTGTCTTTTTGAATTCGTATTAACCATATGGCCTGGGCACTGTCAACGCGACTAGCATGTTTTTGCCGCAGCGCAAATTTTGACGAAGAGTATACAGGAAACGGAATTATGAATTTGATTGAGAAAATTTTTTTCTTACCCTTCGATATGCACACTATTAACTATACTGAGCGATACATTGATTTACTTGCGTTGTTTGGTTGAAATAAATTCCCGAAAACACCCTTACATTTCGGACCGTTACAGTGGTCTCCCCCCTTAAGTTTATAATTATTATTTTTTGTTAACTAACCAACCATAATAATTGTAGGTGAAAACATCCGAAAGAATATGTATGTATCATCTTTCGATTGTTGGAAAGCCTTTGGGCTCGGATTATCGGGAAAGACCTACTATTGCCCGATCCGAAGTTGAGCCACTACCCACAAGCTGAAATGTCACAGGGGCAAGGGGAATCGTCCACTCGCGTCAACCTATCCCCTCCAACACAGTTCGTCCCGTGACGTAGAACGCGAACGATACCAATCGCGACAATCGGCGGATATGGACAGCCGCTAAGAACCGAAAAGTAGAATTTCTTGGAGGGGATAAGGTGGAGCGAGCAGGCGATTCCCCTTGCCCCTGTGACATTTCAGCTTGTGGGTAGTGGCTCAACTTCGGATCGGGCAATAGTACCTACCCACCCCAGTGTTTTTCTTTCTCGCTGCGAGCGGGGACCCTCGGGCCCCAGTGGACCGCCCGTTGACACTCGAGAGTGTGTTAATGAAAATATTACCAATCGATTTCTCGTGTCTTCCCACTGAAAATGGCCCTAAAAATCATATAATTCGGACCATAATTAAGGATATTACGTGAGAAATTTATTTGCAGAATTCAAAGCCCGTTTCGTTAAAAATAGTCCGATTTCAATTATTGGTGTCACATTGGTGTCACTTTCATATTGATACGATGAAAAATAAAGAAATTCAGATTCTGTAGAATCTGACCTGTAGGCGACCGCGCGCGGGACGGGCCCCAAAGGCTCACACCGGTTATTTCACATTTTAGTATAAAGATAAAGTTAAAGTTGAACCGTTATTTGATATCTAAGTTGAAAGGCTTTCAAATAAATCAACTTATTTCATCTTCAAATAACGGCTAAACGTAAAGGACCTTTTATCTAGATATTATTTATATATTATCTTTGCCCAACTCTGGATACGTTTGACAAAAATTGGGTCCAGTGTAGCGAATGTGACGGTTGGGCAAATGTCGAATGCACAGATCAGGAGAATATTAATTATTTTACTTGCGAGTTTGTACAAATAAAATTTTAAAGAAATCTTGTGTACTAATTAAAGTTCTTGTTATTAACATCGTTAATCGTGTAGACCTAAAAATCTACTAATTTAATAGTTGGTCGGTACTGGGGGACAATTTTTCGTTTCCTAGAAATTACAACTTGTTTACTTTTGCGAATTATCAATTTTTATTATTAAATTTCACAAAAATAATTTCCCTCCTATTATTAAGTTCCATCGATACTTCAAACACGTTTTTGAATTTCTGATTTTTGTCCAGTCTACTCCAAGATATAACAAAAAAGTTTAGAGCGGTCGGTACTGCACGACTAAATTGAATTCTAGTTGATACTCGCCAAGATGGAAAATTCAATTCATTGAACAATTAATGCAATGATGAACCACATAAACGTGTCTTATCGAAAGATATTCTACTACATCTATCTGAATAGGCATTCAACATTTATCCCTTTATTACAAAATGCTTTATCACTTACTACCAAAACTTCTTTTGACAATCGTAGTTTCTTTGTGAACGCGAGGAAATGAATTTAGGGTACAACGTTGTATCCAATTCGTGTTACAATAAACCCTGGTTTTTCATTTGAACCGGCGTCGATACTGTTAGCGGGATTGTCTGTGATTAATGAAGATCGATAGAACTCGCAGCTAATTGTGATCGATGATGGTACGGTCAGGTTAGCATTTAAACTGATCGTTTACTTTTAAAACACCAATTTGTATGTGTTGGGACACAGATTTCAATTTAAGAATTAAACCTAACGAAGTACTACTGTAATTGTTAGGTATATCGGCTGCGGTAACTCACTTTCTTAATTAAGTTTTCTGATCAAGTAAAACACAAGAATACAATACAGAAATCTAAAACTCAGGATCTTATATTGCTATGCTGCCCCATGAGAGATGGGTATAACAACTCAATTAAGCATAAATTCTACGCAAGTAGTTTAACAACTATGAAACAAACCATGTGCACTGCATTGCCGATCTATATGTATTATGTATATGTATAGTACAAGAAACACCGATTAAATGCGTGCATTATCGAAGGTGTTCATGTATCAAAATAACTGAATAAGTATGTATACGAAATCCTTGCTGCAAAATTATGCGTACATACATAAATTGGCGTAGGTCACAGCATCATTTTACGCTTCGATTAGCTACATAAAAAAAAACAGTTCGATGATATACAAACATGTTGCAATTCAAATTTTGGCAACTTACCTTATTTGACACTCGTCAGGTTATAACTTGACGGTAAGCTGTCAAAAATTGGAGTAGATTGCATAGCGAAAGTAGCGATTGACGAACGAAACAGGTGTTAATTTCTTTTGTCTGAAGGTTTGCGTGTAACGCGTATACGTATCTAGAGACGCGGTAGCGTCTCGACGCCAAGTACATGAAAAACACCCTGTATATATGTATGTCGATGTCGCTACCGTGTACCTTTACTCGTCACGGAGGCATTCTAACCTAATTCTGACATTTATACATTAATATCTCATCACGCCTGCAAAATTTTGTAAATTTAAAGGAATTTGTCTTGTGTAAACCGCATATCGGCTTTCGAACAAGACCAATTTCAATAAAATCGGTCCACGCATGACAGAGATATCATAATATCGTCTCATGGATCAGTCGAAACCGGTAGTTTTAGATTTTTTTCTTCTCCAGGCCAAATTTTCGTCCACATAATACGTATACACGCGTCACACGCACACCTTCAGCCAAAATGAAACTAACACATGCTTCGTTCGTCGACTCCTGGTACATACGCGTTACACGCACACCTTCAGTCAACAGAAACTAACTCATGTTTCGTTCGTCAATCGATATCTTCACTATGCAATCTCCTCCAAATTTTGACAGTTTACCGTCAAGTTATAACCAAGTTATAAACGTGTTTTTACAAGTATATCGTTGTACCATTGAATTGCAATTAAAATGCAGTCTCAAACACAAGGTAAGTTGCCGAAATTTAAATAGCGCCATGTGTGAATATCATGAAACTGTTTTTTATTTGTAAATAAACTGAGGATTTTATGTATATATATATAGACAACACTATAAGTTTACAGTCATTTCTGTAGACTCCGCTATGAAATTCTTATATAAGATAGTCCCCTAAACGCAAAAATCGATATGAGATAAAATCCTACGGATACCTTTTTGAGATATTATTAGAAATTTTTAGAAAAATAGCCATATTTTTAACCTTAAAATTATTATTATTATATTAATTAATAAATGAGTGTATTCAGCTTCGATCCTCTGTTTCCTTTTTGTATGTGCTTGCTTTATATCTGAAAATTCAAATTTAAATAAACCAATTCCATCAATCCCAATTATCCGAAGTTTATTTATAGTTTACACATACACATATATATATATAATCAGTGAAAATAAATTTAAATGTATTTTATTTCATTTTTGAAAATAAATTCTATCTCTTTCTGTTTCTTTTGCCCGCATTAAGATCAGTTTCTCTTACAAGGAACCAGTCATAGTCACCCATCATTGATTCATCCCAGAATCCTTGGTAGGGTCTCTCAATATTTTTCATCTGCTGATGAAGTCGCTCGCTATGTTCATCGATTACTACACCAAGATTTGTTGGGAAGAAATCCAAAGGCGAGTGGAGGTAATGGATCTTCAAGGACTTGTTAACACCTATATTGAGAGAATAAATAAGTAAAAAGCATATTACAGCAGAAGATCGATACGAATGAAATTATTAAAAACAGGTGATGCATTCATATATTTGAAGACCATTTTCCCGACACATTCCGACGTCAAGATCAAGGAAGGCGTTTTCGATGAACCGCAGATCAAAAAGTGAGCAATTTGAATTACATTTATCGCGAAATGAAGATGCCGCATTCAATTTGTTACAATTGGTCGACGCTGGCTTTTTTGGCAACAATAAAAGTCCAGACTTTGTGAAAATCATCAATGATTTGCTCGAGAACTATAAGAAAATCGGTATGTAGTGCTGTTTGTAATAATTTCATTCGTATCGATCTCTTGCTGTAACATGCTTTTTACGTATTTATTCTCTGAATATAGGTGTTAACATGTCCTTGAAAAGAAACTGATCCTTGTAAAAGGACCTGATGTCAATGCGGGCAAAAGAAACAGAAAGAGATAGAATTTATTTTAAAAAAAAAAAATAAAATACATTTAAATTTGGTTTCGCCAAGAAACGGGAAGAAATGAGGAAATAGGAAAAAAGTTGAAAATAGGCACTCCGACTCTATCGCCCATAACTTTATTGTTTGTGCATGGATTTTGATCAAGTTGGGCTTGTTTTCTTCGTAAAAGTGCGCGCTCTACGTAAAAAATAAGAAACTGGACGCCACATGACAATTTCTGTCTTTCAGGCTATGTAGTGAATTTTCGATTTCAATTTCGCCCCCAAAACATTACATTTTTCTTAAGTTTCGTTCGATTCCGTCTAAACTATTGATCCGATTGCAAAACACTGTACAAATGAATTGTATGCAACTTAATTATCTTTAATTTAAGACTCATAGCGATCAAATCGGTCAACCCTAACGCGAGATATGGCCTAGAACGTCGGGTCGTCTTCTTAAAAAATTACCAAAATATTCATCGGACAATATCTCAAAAACGTATCCATAGGATTTTGTCTCATGTCGATTTTTGAGTTTAGGGGATCACCTTACATAAGAATTTCATAGTGGACCCTGGATCAAAAATAATTTTTCGGATTTTGTAAACTAGTGTAATCGAAGCGTAAAATGATGCTGTGACTGAATTTACCCTTAATTCTATCCCGTAATAATTTGTAAGTTATAATATTAAAAATTATCTGAAGTCATTCCCAATGCAAATTATCTTTATAAAAAGAAGTGAGATCCCAATAAAAAACTTCAGAAAAGTAAAAAAATTACGCCAAGCACATGAAAATCAAATAAATCACAAAAAAAGATAATCATAATAAATCACAAAAAATAGAAGACAATAATAATAATTCACAACAAAAATAGAAGAAAATATACAATATAAAAAAATATGTGAAATCAAAATGAGCTGCAAGTACATAACGGAGCTTTCCAACTGCGCTTAAGATGACACAACTTCATATACACAGCTGAAATGCTGTGTTCATACATTCCATTACTCATATCGCGGACATTTTAATTAATGCATCAAAAAGAATTCTATTTAAAAACATTGTCGTAAATTAATTAATAGCTTTACAAAATTAATGATATAAAAAAATTGTGCCACTTATAACAATGGCTATCTATACAAAGAAAACAATGTATCAAATAATATTAAGCAGATTTATTTTTATACAAATAAATATTTCAATACGAATAAATATTTTATTCAAAATACTTGGCGCTGCGCCCCGAACTGGTGTTGCTAAACTGAATAAATATGTATAAATTGCATTAAATCTTTTTCTTTCTTTCTTGGGCGTGCGTTCGTGCATGTGCGTATGTGTGCGTGTGCATATGCTACGTATGATATTAGAATTAAATATATATAAATTGCATTAAATCTTTTTCTTTCTTTCTTGGGCGTGCGTTCGTGCATGTGTGTATGTGTGCCTGTACATATTAGAATTAAATATATGTAGAATAAATTTGCTGCGTTTCTAATATGTGTATGTATATGTTTATGTATTTTAGATTGTAAGGGAGTTATTGTAAATTACTAATACTAAGACAATCAACATTTCTTTCGGTTTCGCAGCGCCAAGTATTTTGAATAAAATATTTATTCGTATTGAAATATTTATTTGTATAAAAATAAATCTGCTTAATATTATTTGATACATTGTTTTCTTTGTATAGATAGCCATTGTTATAAGTGGCACAATTTTTTTATATCATTAATTTTGTAAAGCTATTAATTAATTTACGACAATGTTTTTAAATAGAATTCTTTTTGATGCATTAATTAAAATGTCCGCGATATGAGTAATGGAATGTATGAACACAGCATTTCAGCTGTGTATATGAAGTTGTGTCATCTTAAGCGCAGTTGGAAAGCTCCGTTATGTACTTGCAGCTCATTTTGATTTCACATATTTTTTTATATTGTATATTTTCTTCTATTTTTGTTGTGAATTATTATTATTGTCTTCTATTTTTTGTGATTTATTATGATTATCTTTTTTTGTGATTTATTTGATTTTCATGTGCTTGGCGTATTACCTATATCGATTAAAATTTTGGTTGGAGAATCAGAAGGAACATCTTACCACTTTCGTACGATACTTACATGACATGATATCATTACGATATCTCTGTCACAACGCGGACCAATTTTATTTAATTTCGTCTTATTCGAAAGCTTATACGCAGTTTACGTAAGAAAAATGCCTTTAAATTTAGAAAATATTCCAGGCGTGATGAGATATTAATGAAATAAGTTTCAGGTAAGGTTGCAATAGCTGCTTTACAAGTAAAAGATACGCGGCAGCGACAGTCGACATATAGAGTGTTGAAACATGTACTTGGCGTCGAGACGCTGCCGCGTCTCTAGATACGTACCGCCTCATGCGATTCACCAATTTTATTTACAAATTCTTAATTAACTAAAAATAAGCATGTTTGCCCAAGATAATATCCCTTCCCCTTGTTCGTCAGAAATAGTCACGTGGATTGAATACCGATCAAGAATATTGATTAAAGAGGAAAAATGAGTTGTTCGATGACACGGATGGATAAACGAGACAGGACTCGCTAATACCAGGGTAGGTATTCGTGGATGGCGAAAAACAAGCGCGGGCACGGTGTGCAGCTGGATATATACGCGCGCCAGTAATTTTTTAATTGCGTTTCCATCGGACATTTTTATGGTCGACTATTCTGGCGCCACTATACACCCACATCCGGTCACGCCCGGAGGCCCCGAAACCATTTCACGCAGCCACCGTACGTACACAGCTCGCACGCTCGTTTTAAGCGGCGCTCCGAAATTAAATGAATCTGGGTTGCTTCACGACCGAACGAAAACATGCGGTAAATACAATTGCCGCCAACCGTCCTCTCTATCTCTGCCTCTGTGCTCACAGAGTATGCACAAATATTTTGGTACGTTCCTCAGCTTGGAATCTAGGCCGAGTTTAGGCTAACCGAAATGTCACCGGTTGATGGACATTAATGCAACGAAGAATATATTTTAAAGTACTTCGATTATCATGCGAAGTTTTGGGAATAAATATGTGGGGCAATGGGTGGCTTCTTAGTACATTCGTTTTAGAGTGAGTTTTGTATGAAGGATGATGAAGTTGGGAGCCTTCTTCGGAATGCAGTGCGGTGGATTGTTGAAAGTGATCTCGTTGAATTGTTCTTTGAGTGTAAATAAGATTTATCTGGTTTTTGGACAGTGACATTTGGTGCAAATTTGAGTGGACGATGGAATTGGTAAGAAGAAAGAAGAGCGTTGTGATAGATGTAGATTTACATATAAGATAATCGTTTCTTTTAGATATTTGGTCACTGCAAGAAAATTGGAGCCCAAACATAGATCTACGATTATTAAAATCCCGTTTCTTTTGTCAACGAATTCTATCACCCATTTAAATTTACATCTACTGTTCCGAAGCATTCTGTAGCATAAAACTAATTTAAAGAGCTACATTCATAGTATAATATAAAATTTCAATTATCTCACTTCAATCTGAATAATAGAACAAAATATCTCACTGTCGAAAAGCAACGTTAAGTAAAAAATGAAAGGAATGTTGGTACTAAAGCAAGTAGAGTTATAAATATAAGAGTATCCCAAAACCAGTCACCATTAACATCAAACTACAATTAGCAAGAACCAACAGGAAGTCCCTTCACGTATTTGTTGCTTTGAAACAGTGTCGTCGGCAGTCGATGTTCACAGAGCTGTTCTTTATGAAGAATCGATACTCATTAGAACCTGGACACACCGTCAATCGACGCGGATATCGAACAAATTCGAACGCGTGCACGGACGTTTAAAAATCGAGATATTCCGGCACGGGCAACCGCAATCCCGTACGGCCAATTTCTTCAGCGCGTCCCACGAATCAATAATAATCCGAATGCATGGAATTCCATGAATACTAACAGGTCCCTCTGTGCCTGGCTATCCCTCTGCACTCTCTCTACCTCTTTGCCTGCCTCTCTGATTCCTCATTTTTCGTTCCCATTAGTCTCTATTCGATCCACTTAGTCTCGCGATCGGTTTCGCCTTCTCGACAACAGAAAACGCGAGGCTCGTTACTCCCTTGAATGAAAATCATGTCAAACAGAGGAGAGCCTGTTGTCCGTGAATTCGAGATTATAGAGCCCGGGGAGCGACGAAAGTAACTCGAACCGTATCGATTCTAACGAGGCTCGGATTAGAGGAACCACAGGTACAAGAGGGAACGAAAGTATTGTAAATCAGAGATTAAAATTAATGAACGGGACGCTTGGCCGCGAGGGGTGTATGCATCGATAAACAGCTATGACGCAAAATTGCTTCGAGAATGAGGGTGAATTTATTATTAATTTTATTTTCCGATTTTGTTATAACTCGTAAACTGTAAAAATAACTCTTTTACCAAATCATAGATCTAATTAAAAGAAGTCACTTTTGTCTTGAAACTTTATGTCTATCTCTTACAGTTCACGAGTTAGGTATAATACAAAATTGGAAAATAGCCGAATTTTCAAGGGTTAATTTTACCCGCTTTGAATGAATTTGGGCTGCAAACAAAAATTGCGTTGTAACCAGGAGGAAATCCCCTACATCAGCGATGCCCCCATGGGCGGGCCGAGGACGCGAGCATTCATAGCGGTTTCTACGAGCCGCGCGGAAAGGGTGCTTGAAGCCAACGAAGCGGCGGGCATGCAACGGATAGGAAAAACTCTAGTAGTGTGCCCTTAGGCCCTAAAGGTGAAGTTCCACGGCGCGTGGCTCGCCGGACTTCACCTTTAGGGCCTAAGGGTGAACTACTAGGGCACACTACTACAGTTATCCTTATCCGTTGCATGCCCGCCGCTTCATTGACTTCCAGCACCCCCTTCCGCGTGGCTCGTAGAAGACGCTATGGATGCTTGCGTCCTTGAACCGCCCATCGGGGCAACGTTGCCCTACATATTCACAAAGTTTCAGAATTTTCTAAATTTTCGGGTTCGGAACCGCGGCGTCCACAGACTTTTTTCCAGGGGAGGGGGTCAACTTTGGGATGATGGTAAAGAAAATATACACCTCTTGTTTTTTTATCCCACTTTATAATGCCAATTTAATTGAAAATTTAAAACCGAAATATAAAAATATTCCCTTGTTTAGTATAAAACTTAATAAAGATCAGTTTTGAAAAATAAGTGATTTTGACTGAAAAGCCAGGAGGGCAACTCACCCCTTTTGCCCTCCCTCCGGACGGCCCTGGTTCGGAATCTTCCCCTATTAGAGTCAAAAAGCTGAATGATTCATCTCAGTGGCGCAGTCAAGATTTAATTTTGGGGGGGGGGGGGGGAGGGGAGAGTTGAACGGATAAAAATATTTTAAATGCAAATTCAGTAAAATTCGGTAGGTGATTATAAAGATTTATTTACAAAATAAAAACTAGTTGCCTTTTTCTTTGGGGGGTGCCAGGGTCCATTGCTCCCCTACCCCCCCCCCTGGGTCCGCCACTGATCATCCTTTTACGCGAGGACATGGTGTTTAAAATTATTTTGAATTCAATACCATTAAAACTAATTATTATAGTAATGATGCGATAAAATTCTTTAAATTTTGTAACGATATACTTATTTTATAGGCTTTAAATTTTCAGAATGGAATAATTTCTATAATGACTGGGTACATGAACCAAATTAACGCAGTTCCATAAGTAACATTTTAAACATTACTAAATGAATTTACTTAAATGGAACATTGTTAAGATAAAATTAAGACTAACCGTAAACTGCATGCAGGATGTGGATGCTGAATGAATTCCAATCCTTTCGTAGTGAAGCCCCAACTTCTCGAGCACCATCCAATACTGTCGCTAATACTAACGCATAACTAACCACTATGTCACACCGTGTTTTCAAAATTTTGAAAGCATACGATTCAATCTGTAGCTTTTAGGGCGGCCGCGCAAGAAAGATTGCTGTCTTCATTTTTTGAAAAGTAATGAAAATGTGTATCTGCCCTTTCCAAGTTCAAGGCTTTAAGCTGTATTTCTTGCATGATGATGTTGTTGATATTTTGAAGGACAATGGACTTTGTACATAGTCGAAACGAGAATTTTCCTTTCAATTCCAGAAATAATATTCATATTCCATGAACTTGTACCGCCAGAAAATTTGTTAATCAATTACCAAGTTATCTACTACTCGTAAAATTCTTATGCACGGAAATAATTGAGCAATACAAGTCCTTGTTATCATATACATAATTGCTATATTTTCCCCCTCCTTAAGCCTCAAGGGTACCTAACACTTCAGTTCGCAAATCATATGAAAATCCCCTCCGTCGATTTCATTAAATCCAAGAGTGGAATTTCGACCACCTGTGCTCTCAAGCAACACTATCGAGTGCTGCCACAAGCTCCATCAAACGGACCTAAGATGAGCCAACAACAATCGTAACAGGGACCCTTGAGCACTGCTGATCCACGAAAATCTTCGCCACTCGATGCAACCCCTAACCCCCTAGATGGTATCGCTTTATCGCGATGCACCGAACTGCAACGTGCCCCGTTTTCCCATCACCAGCAGCGAACCCTTTTGCAGTTACCCTCGCGCGGCCTTTTTATTTTCGTTGGCAGACTTGGCCAAGCCCCTTCAAGAAAGTTGAGAGACCGCATCGGAGTTACCAAAGGAGGAAGAGTCGAGGGAGCAGGAGGCGGAGGTAGCAGGAGAGGAAAAGGCAACAGCAGCTGAGTTGGGGATTCTAGTAGCTACAAGCTGGAAGGGGGTTGTTGGAGTTGCAGGATGTCGCGTGCAACTTTACCAATATCCAACACGACCACGCCAGAGGACGTGTGCAGCGGATGACACGTGTGTATGTATGTACGTAGGTACGCGTGTATGCACCCCGGTGCATCTCGTTGCTTGCTGTCCGAGTGGTTCGATGAATTTACACGACGGGCGAGGTAGGCGAGGCTGTTGTTCCAGCAACGAAGCAAAACGGAAACGGAGCCTTTAGCGAATTAACGGCTTAGCGCAGGCGAGCCTAGCGTTTTTCCACGGCGACACGCGTAGTGGAGTAATTAGGAGGCGGACAGCTGCGAATAGGGGTTAGAAAATACGGATATGTAACGGGGAAACAGGACTTTGAAAATCACAAGTCAATGGGGAAAGGAGTAAAACCATTATGGAAAAAATGGTGCTGGTAAGAATGTCGCGATGAGAAAGATAATTTGGAAATCGAAAAGGAGTTTAAGAATTTTTTTGTTATCGAAGGAGGAGAAGAGTAAAAGGAGGAGCCATTTTGAGGAATAATCATTTAAAAGAGAAGGTTTTAGGAGGTTTGGAAAAATTGATTACACGAGGAAACTTAAGAAAAAGCACGAGTATCAGTAGGTGTGAAAAACAATGAAAAAAGAATATGATTCAATTGATGAAACTTGGTGAACGAAATATATTTTCGATGAAAAAGCACGCTACTTGTGATCGATCAAAGAGATGTTTGGTGTCTTGGGTATAGTGGTTAATGAAGGAAAACTGCTGAGTCTTAGAATCTAGGAGAAAGCAGAAATTTGTAGATACGACAATCACTTATCTTAGCGATGAAACTAAAGAAATGATAAGAGACCACGCATGAAAAATGTTATACCACGATTCTTGGCATTTGCAACACTTGTCGTTTCCAATAACACAGTTAGAAAAACATAGTAATAAAAATAATAAAACAAAGCATGGTTAAATTGATATTACCGCTCCATAAATACGAACATATTTACTGCAAATAAAGCCGTATGAATTACGAACGAAGTTAAACATTATAGCAGAAACTCTGCATCGGCTTGAAAAATATTGCCGTTTAATCCCATGCGAACTTGCATGCACGTGACAGTAGTTTATAATGAAAACCACATACCGCGTATACTCTGCTCGATGGCGAGCGTGTTAATAAGATTTTGCAAAAATTTCACCGCCATGCCACGAAAACGAAATCTAATTTCAATCTGATTAATACAACAGCAAAGAGGAAAAACTAATGAAATCGTTAATGTAGCATGCACCTTCTACATACACGGAAACGAACAGCAATTGAATTGACGCACAGTGCGTTGATACATGGACAAAAATTGGAAAGTCAAATATTTTGCCGAGGGATATTTATCATCTAATATTTACAACAAGATGTTCTGGAATCGCGTTCGGTTATGGTTGCTGGGTTACCATAGTTGTTTACGATGTTATTTACCATCTTAACCTGGAATCTAAGGACTTCAAACGTCACTCGAACTTAATACGCGGTAGAGTTACTTTTTTTTTATTTAGACCTTAAGAATATTTATTACTCTTGACTCACTTTATTAACCATGGATTCTAGTACTATGGGTATGTGTGCTTCAAAATTATTGTTTAGGCGTATGGCCTTACTGATAATGATCAAAAACTTCTTTATGTCATTAATTATAAATTAATGTATCCCAATATTTATTTATATTAGGATTTAATAGAAAGTAGGAGAAGTGTAGTATTGTAAAAATTTGACTTAATTCTTTGTAGGGGTATTTAATTTGTTTACCTCCAGATCAAGTTAAAAGTATAAATAATGAAACAAATCTTCAGAATTCGAATTGATTTGCAGGATAAAATTTTCTTGATATTATATAAAAATTAAAATTGATATAATTAGACCAATAACACCTCCTAGTTTGTTTTGGATTGCACGTAAGATTGAATTAAGCAAATAAAAAATATCATTCAGGTTTAATATGAACAGGTATAGATATTGAGTTGGCATAAATAAAGTTCTTAGTTCCGAGAATGAAACTGTTATTTCAACCGAGTTTTTAAAAAATACGTAACAAAACGTATTCGTGATTTTTTTATATTTTGTTCCCTTAACTTTATACTTTATGAAAATAACGCGCTTTTCTGCTACTACCTGCAATTATTTAGGAAATAATTTTTTTTAGAAAGAAGTGTGCACATCAAAAAATAGATGGAATTTATGACCATATTTTGGTACTTTTAAATATAAAAGAGTGTTGCTCATACACGAAAATTGTCCAGGATAAATATCAATAGAGATTTATTAAACCTGTTGCTGCTGAGATCTGATCCTCTAAAAACCTCAATTAAGCATTCGAGATACGGACATTCAATCTGTTTTTTTTTTGCGAACCGATTATGGAAAATTTCCATATATTTTTCGTATAAATTTACTATTTCGGCTAATAAAAGAATTAAAATGAATCTCAGGTTCCTATCCATCGTAGATAGCTGTTACTGTTAGGGGATGTATCATTAAGATAGGGCCTGAGAGTTTTGATTTTGACACCATTAAAACTTACTAAATCTTGTTAAAGGGGTCAATAGTAAGAACAATAGTCTTGGTACAATGATTTGATTACTTTACATAAGAAAAATCAAGAAAAAACTTATGTAAGCACGACTGACTAAGTCGCCAGGGGGGTCTCATCGACGTAATCGTCGGAAACAACGCCTTTAGGACAAGCCTGAGTTTCTGCATCAGCTGATAATACAAGTACCACCTTGTAATTGATGACGATACTATAACGGGTTACATTAACCCCGGCACATGGACTGAACACCGAAAACACAGTATCTTTCGATGATGCGCCGGTAGCGTCATACATTGCGGCAGCAGCAGATGGATATGAAAAAGTCCGAGTTACCGGCTGTGTACCGATAAGAAAAGGATTGCCACGTTTCACTTTCCTCCCGGACTGCCCAAATAGTTCTACTTGTAGACATGTAGGGCCTGTTGCGCACGCAGTTATAGTTAGGCTGAGCACTCGAAACGCTCTCGTTGCAGGTACCTCGAGTCCATTTGCACCTACGGAGAGACGACCGCCACTACTCTGAATAGTGTTTATCCCAAAGGTTGTCATCCTTTGGGGGTTAGGTCTGCGTCGGACCGCCCTGTTCCTAGGTGTATAACGTAAACCACGCATAGTTTGAAAACCAGCAAAAAAACTACCGTGGTACGTGTGAATTGGGTTGGTGGTGAATGGTAATGGTTGCGATTCCGTTGCTCCGTGCGCCAACACGGTTTACGCGGGAATCTTGGTTAATGGTAACTCTTTCGAGTGAGGTTAAAGGTTAATGGTTAAAGGTGACGTCAAGGTTGAAGTTGACGTTGGTAATGATGGTGATGGTTTATGACCAGAGTGAATGGGAAATGGTTTGATCAGTCCGGACTACGCTCCGTGACGCATGCGCAATGATGCCGTGATGACGTCAAACCAATCAACGCCAAGATGGTAAACGAAACGGCGCCACTGTCAAGTCAAGCCAAGCTAGCCAAGCCAATGACGTCGCTTGGCTTAACTTGACGGTGGCGCCGTTTCGTTTACCATCTTGGCGTTGATTGGTTTGACGTCATCACGGCATCATTGCGCATGCGTCACGGAGCGTAGTCCGGACTGATCAAACCATTTCCCATTCACTCTGTTTATGACCCGGCTGTTTGGGGACTCGGCAGTGCCGCACGGACGCGATCGACGGTCGACCAGCTGTAGGGACCATTGTGTATTGTCTAAAACTTGTGGGTCGCAATGTAGATATATTTCTTAAGAAGTTAAAGTGGACGCGTATATGACTGCAATTACTGCCGAACGGCAGAGTCCCATTAGGGATGGACGGTGAAGGAAGACGCGCATAAACTTATTTATAGAGGGTTTTACGAATATTGCTAATACACACATTTAAAGCTATGGTCCTTCTAATTTTATGCTAGGGTTCGGAACACAATCCTATACAACAACGGAATCAGACAATTCATGTTCATCATCTGATTTAACATGTACTGCTACGAATATTGAAAATGATGATGAATTGAGGCATTTGATGGAAAAAGGGCACATAGGCTTATGTGCCCTTTTTCCGTAAATCGTTTAAATCGACTCAGATATATGTTATACATATATAATATATCCAGGACATTTCTTCTCCCGCGTTTAAATTAGCTAGTTTTGTTACGTTTTGTTATGTAGCGTGATCGACATGCAGCTACATGGTCGCTGAGCGGTCGCGCTACCGCGCTGTCTATTGTCGAGTCGTGCAATACGTTTTATTTTGTGTAAGAGATGAACTATGGAAACTGAGGTGAGTATCGAATCCGCAAGGAAAGTAATAGTTTTGGAAAAATTTAACAAAAATTACATATTTAACTTCTATAAAAATTCTTACTTAAAACATTACATTTTTTGTTTATTTTTGTGATTCATTTTGTATTTTTATTTAAACAAAGTATAAAACATGTGTAACTAAGTAAGTAAACAAAATTATATTTAAATAAATAAACAAAGAAGCAATTTTCTACGAATTTACCACTTTTATGGAAAAAGGGCACATAAACCACTTGCATAAAACTATTAAATAAAGACACATACCATTTTCAAATCATGACTTCTGTTTACGAAACGTTTCAAGGATATGGTACTACATCCTTAAAAAAAATTGGATTTAATTGCATTACTTTTAACTAAGTTATACTATAATGAAAACTTTGAAGTCGATTTACTCGAAATGGCATTTTGGCATATGTGCCCTTTTTCCATCAAATGCCTCAATTGTCAAGTTGATTAATAAATGGAGTATTTTTTATATTATGTTTTATATGAATAATTTTATTATTAAAAGTCTATAATAACAATACCTTACGTTAACGTATTTAGAGTCTTCTTCTTTTTTAGTCTAAATAAGCTTATACGTATATGTAAAATATATTTTAATGAAAAAAATCTAACTTGAAATGTACGTGATAAAAATAATTCGATAAAAGAAATTTTGAACAAAAGTTAATCAGTATTCGGTTGACAACAAATTGCAAAAGTAAATATTGATAAAGATTTTATTCAATAACAAATCAAGATCACATCAATTTTATTTAATGCAACTGTATATTTTTTTCTACACCAATCGATGCAGTATTGGGGTATATAGGTCGAAAACTGATTAGTTCAGAAGTTATGATTTTTATCCCGACTTCCCATCGATTCAACGCACTGTGCGCGATTTTTATCAGACGCCATTACACATGTCAGTGTGTAAGAATACACGCGCCCGCCGAGCGATGTGTACACACGGGCCCAATTAAATTGCATTCCTGATTAGAAATCCTGTTTTTGCGATTTTGCAGATGAGTTACCACCCGATAACATACCTACGTCCCGCTACTCCTGCATCGAGCACCTTGTTCTTGTCCAAGTGGTCGATAAATTTACACAACCCAGACGAGATATCTCGGAAGCTCGAGCGAGGGTGTGTATGTGTGCTTTTCATGTCCATCGGAGGAATACGCCTCCGCAGAATCGAATATTTGTCGTGTAAAATAGATACGAATTTGCACACGGGAAATTCAATGATGTGAAAGAGTGAATCGTTGGACCGGGATGTTGATAGCTCTCTGTTACCTTATCGTTCGAGGGGGAAGAATTTTTTTTTAACACGTTAAAAATTCTATTCTGTGATAAAACCGATAATTTGACCACGTGGGAGTTTGAAGCGTTTGGTGTGTAAACTTTGGATTCCGTCTACAATTTCAATCAGTTTCTTGATATTTGATTTAACGTCTCAACCAAATTTCCATCCCACTGTTACTGGTATTTCTACAGTGTTCTACTTCGAACGATCCACGGAAATCTTCTTGAAATTAGCGAGGATGGAAAGTCTTCCAAGAAGAAATTCAGGGGTGTTAAGATAGAGATTAAATAAGTACCTAGCTACTTTATGAATAGAACTCTTCTACAAAACTTTACAAGCTACTATTCCTGCGATTCTGGTGATCTCATGCATCACAGATGAAATGAATCTGTCAGTGAACAGATGTCCATTACCAACTTGAAGTAGCTTACGAAGTACCTAGATTTCAATGCATAAAATTTGTCATTAATTTCTCGAGTAGGAACCCTTGACGAAACGTCACCTGCAGTACATCATCCTACTAAAAAATCCCGCCAACAATTTTTATTAAATATTTCGTAGCAAATACCAGTACTTAAAGCGCTTGATCCCCAAAGTGGTTCAGTTTCCCTAAACCCACCCCCAAATGCAAAGCTAAAAGCTGTCCATTGGAAAAATCGGATTAAAGTGACAATGCCATGAAGCAACCCTCTGGGCAATGAATTTAAAGGATCGCGGATGTAAATCGAAGGATCCCGGCTCCGTGTTGTTTTCACGGGGAAACAGCACGAATTCGTCTGGAAGTTGTCGCACCCGATGGTCAACTGGGGTTGCTGCTGTGACGAAAACAGCTACAGGGAAAGAGCGGGAAGTTACGAGGTTACGAGCTGGGCGGGGCACTCGAACAGACAGGACAAAAGTGATTCCTTCTGCAGGATGTCGCGTGCAACTTTCCCAATATCCATCAGGGAAATGTGATGTACGGGCCGCGGATGTGTGTACATTTACACACGTTCGACGAAATGCATGAAACTTCAGCGGGATGCTTCATTAACGGTAACATATTGCTTCCGGTCCGATGCGACTATTCCCGAATTGGAAGTTGCGCGCCCCCTGAATCGGAGTAATTTATTCTGCCGCGTGAACGACTCGCAAAAGAAATATGGCGGCTCGCATAGGGCTCCTGCATAGCTTCACAACTAATTATTTCGACGCAAGTGTCGGATTGCGTCGATTATCGCGCGACCCACGATCAATGGGGCGATTTTAAACACACATGAATCAAAGCTGGACGGCAATTGTCGCGTGCAGTTTTAAATATTCCATTGGTCCGAGGTTCTGCCACACATGGGATGTCTCAATACCGTGGGACATGTCGAAGTATTGACTTTCCATGCAACATGATGTTTTGTTTCCAAGAAAATTCGAACAGAATTTCAGGAATTTGGAGTAACCATTGCTACTTACGTTGACAGGATATATAATACGAATTAATTCTGTTTCCATATAGATTTTTTTAATATAACTATGCCTGCTTATTTTTCTAGGAAATTGCTCTGAATTAAAAAAGAATTCTTGGCTTCATCTCGTAAGTGACGCTATCAGAAAAAATTGAGTTCGAGGTTTGACGATTTGTTTCAATATTCTTTCATATGCACGGTATCTTTTTAACGTATATTTCTCGGGAATGTATCTATCGTGTAAAAAGAAATCGAATGCAAGTGAATACTCTGATATTTTTAATGATCCTAAATCTGTAAGCATGACTGCATGTCGTACACCACGAGCAGACGTTTGTTTTTTTCCAATCAGCTGATATTAACTTCCCTTTTTGGGAGACCAGCAACGTTTTCAGGAAATCATCGTTCTAACCATTGGGGTTGTATTCATAGGTTTCAAGGACTGCCAGCACGTACACGGAAGAACGATTAAATGGCAAATAAATAGCGCTCACCCTGCATTTAATGGTTTTTATACCTTTCGCTCATATTCGTTCAGCGATCCATGTGCTGGGAATAGCGTATCCTCGCTCGGAATACGCGATATGAATATTTAGAGAGGCTGTGCCACCGGTTATACAGCGTATACACGTGATCCTACTATTTATGAAATTCGTAAACTCGGCTGATTTTTATTCATCGTTATTCTCCACGAACGAGATCACTTCCACTAATTACAAAACAGATTTTATACATATGAATACTCCTAGAGTTTAAATAGAACGTTAGAATAATATATTCTATCACTTTTATAATATTACACCAGAATATGGTTTCTGTAGGTACAATATTTTAAGCTGTTGTGTATCTTTTTAAAACAATCGTGGCAAAGTTAAGTTCCTACGTGAATGAAATAATATCAATTTTATCGTGAGATTATCTCATTTTGTTTATATCCTTACATACACTTTTTAATAATAATTGCTATTTTTATTCTTCCAAAGTTCCTTGCATCTGAACATTGTACACGGGAAAGTTCAATTAATTACGAAAAGGCATTTGAATTCTCATTTCGAGGAGGAATGACTTATTTGAGAAACAACCCTCCCTTCATTAGTACTCGCAAATCAATATTATCCGTTCACTGGAAGGGGAAATTTGTTTTATCCCCGCCGATACTCGTTCCCCTTCATTTTTCTTCGCTTAATTTCGACCCACAGTTTACACTTTCCCTCGAAGATTCTTTCACTGGAACGGTCGTTCTTCGAGGGGCAAAAAGACCGATCGAAGACAGAGAAAAAGGTAGACCGTCGTCCCATAGAATTCGCGTAATTCTCATCTCGGGCCCCCGTGTGTTCCGATCCACTTGATCGGCTCGTTTCTCACGCGAACGGGGACAAAGACGAACAGCGCAAAACACCCAGAGGGAGCCGGAATTCCTACGATCGTTGGGCGCGAAATGCACTGCTAGAGCAGACACTAACAATACCACGGAACGCTGCTCGTCGAAGATATAACAACAAATTTATGGAAATTCGCCCCACGAACCATCGTCTGGACGGCTCAGACCTTAGGAATAATTAATTTTAATTGAACTCGGGGGCAAAACACCGGAGCGAATAGATTGATCAATTTGCTTAGAACAAAGTCCACTTCGGAACCAGAAAGCAATCACCATAACTTTTTACAATAAAATAATTTATCGTAATCACACCTGGCGAATCAATTAAATTATTAGTCAGTCAATTGTGACTATTACTTTAAAATTTTATAATCGCGCTTGGAGTTATTCGTGTGAACGTGGGCTATCAAAAAGTACTTCTTATATATATATATGCAAATGTGATGCAATTATGATAATAATTCTGGCGATAATTCTTCAAGTATTCACAACACTATATATAATCTGCACTGCCATGTACCTCGTACACAATTTACATTTTAATGTCAACGATATAAGTTAAATTTAATCCATCGATTACGTTATCAGTAGCATCCCCCGTTTCCAATGTATACTTCCACAAATTTATCATTCTCCACATTCATACGTACACCAAACTATGATTGCCTAATTAACAGTTAAATTAACCCTTCCATTAAGCTGAGCGCGCCTCACCCTCTCGTCCCCAGAACAGTCGCTTCAGTTTAGAACAATTAATTCCACTATTCCCCGCGCTGAAGCACTTCATCGCGCACGGTCACGCGTTCCCTCGTCCGTGTTATTGAAATTTCAAACATCCCAAGAAAACGAAACAACTGTTCTAACCCGTGCCATCCCCGCAACGCACGAATATTGCTCCACGCTGTGCAAGTAACACATTCGCTCAACCTGCATACGTCTTCGCGTCCAATTAATCGTCCGGTGCATACGTCGTCACACGAATAAGCTTCCGACGCCAATTAAAAATAACTATACTGCGCGCTGTTTTCCACGTGATCAGGCTAATTGTGCTTAAATTCAGCGACGGCAACGGACCAAGATCAATGTGCATCTCGTTTAATTCTATATCGACGGGTACATCGAACCCAACGACCCGTAAGTGCCTACTTGCCCCTCTTTTATGGACGCTTTTATGACTGGAAGCAGAACGACACGCGTATCCAATTCGCCAGGGAAGCGTAGTAGATTTGCATTGAAAGCAATGGTAAAGTTACGCGAAACATTTTACGGACGGAACAACCGGTAGGATACTGTTGGTATCGACGTGTGCGAGGACGTGGCTTCTACTCTCTGCGACGTGTTTGAATCTTGGAAGCTTCTTCGCGGGGCCGAGACCGCGAATCCAGGGCCCACGAGCGATTTAACCTCGTAAGGTTATTCATACTTCGTTACACTGCCACGATAATTCGGAAAAATCCAACGAGAGAGAAATAACGTGGGAAGAAGGGGATCGGTCTGCTAGACAAGCAATCCCTAGACACCACTTGCCAAATCTTGGCTATACTCACTTTTGCGATCACCCTATTTCTGTGTAGGTAATGTTATTGCTTTCGGTTTGAAATGCTCGCTATTTTTCGTGGATCTTTGTAACGGTTTAGTGGACTGCAGTCGATAGAGATTGACTGACTTTTTGCTTAGCAATTTAATTCTTAGGTGTATCGATGCAGCAGAGTTTCCAAATTCTCTCTATTTATATCATTCAGGGTTCGATATTGAAATGGGAAATGCCCATGTTTCCGGATTTTGCGATTTATAAATATTTTGCTGGTGGCAACTGGGACTACAGGACTGTCGGATCAGAAAGGGTTATAATGTTCAAATGCCTCCGCAAGATAACATTATAGATTTGGTATACTGGTTAAAAATAAAGCAGGTAACGTCTCTTTGCCTAAGCATAAGCTTCTGTCGTTAAGGTAAAACAAGATATTGTGATAAAGGAATGGACATCATTCCTCCGAGGAAAATTTGTTAAGAGATGCCCATTTCCCATTCAACAGGTGAAGGAAATGCAAATATTACGTGATATTTTTTATCAAACCAGCTATAATGGCTGTTGGTTGAGTAATCTCATAACCATTAAAAGAAAAGGACGAGACAGTAATAGAAAGAAAGGAGGGTTCGAACTTCCCAATATAGAGCATACACGGTACTCCTGTCTATTTCAGAAGCAAAATACGAAGACCTCATAGTATTAAAAAAAATTGTGATCTTGAGGCTTAGCGATTTTATGAGACGCTGTCTCGTGCATAACAAGTGTAGAAACGAAATATCTGACAATTAATAAATTGAGTGGCATTCCTTGCTTTGATAATAATAGAAGTAGACATTTCTTAAATCGTTTCAGTATGTTGCCTTGTCCAAACCTGAAGAAATATTAAACCGATGTAAAAAAAATTATGCCTTCATTGCTTCTTTTTTGCTCATGCCTAATTAGGGTACACATTTCATGTTATGAAGAAAGCAGATAAATTCATTCAACCTTGTTTCTTTACTGGTGGACATAAAACTTAATTTTCTCGATAAAGCTGTTTTGTGACGTTCCCTGTATTTCCTCTAATCCTTTAAGAATATTTAAAAATTACTCCTTCTAAAAACGAAATGATTATCTAAACCCCAGAGATGATAATAAAACCGGCAACATGGTGTAACTTCTTCAGACACAAGTGTACCAACCCACTCGATCAATGATAAATCACCTCGGTGCTCCATTTAGGGGATCAGAGATCAGATTCGACCAAGAGATCCGTGGAGAACAGGGGCGCAAGATAACCAGGATCGTTCTTAAGTCTACCAGAATAAGGAGTCGCCCGTGACTTTTTATCCCGGCTCCCCCCAGCGAACGAGAGGGATTCGATAAATTCACTTCACGGTATAGGTAGCGGCGCGATTTCTAGCGGGCCGCAGAGAAGAGAAAACACGAGTGGTCGGGGGAAGGAAGAAAGAATGGAAAACGAAAGCATTATCGAGTCCGAGGAATCGTGGAGGCGCGCTGAATACGGTGCTTTATCCCGTCGTCATACATCGTCCGTTCCTGGGGATCGTCGAATATATGTTTTCCGCGGTTTGGACCACCACCCCCGGCCCGCCTCTACCCCCGGGGCCCTGTTTCACGTTTTAACACTGTGCAGCGTGCCAAAACGTAATTTACTCCTGGCGCGGTATTGGAAAAATTAGCAGCGCGGTCGCAGTAGAAACGGTCGTTCGGGTTCAGCGGAATAAAACTCCGCCTAGCGAGGGACCACGTGTAAATCTTTCTCGTTCGGTTTGAAAGCGACAAGCAGCGCTACGGTGCCTGTTAAGATTTCATGATCTATCGTTGTCGAAGTGTAAATAATGTCTCGGAATAAATCAGCAGGTTTCACGTAATACATAACAACAGAGCAGGTAGGCAGTCTCATTTTTCACAGGTAGTGCACGCGCCGCATCTTTCCTGTCGCGAACTCTCGAAATATTGAGAACCCGCGACCCGGCGAGTTGGCCATGGGATATTTATCGTGAATAACTCAGCTGCCCTTCGAAGTTCGGTTATTCTACATGCAACTCGCGTCTGCCGCAATTAAGGCCAGTGGCCACTGATTAATATCACAGAAATCTCTGCGGAGGCCCGTGGGCACTTGAATTAGAAACTCCGCGACGGGCTTTTACGTTCTGCTTCAGAGGATGTCGCGGACCAGAGCCAAGAAGCCCGCGGCACCCGATGGAAAAGCATAGGAGGGGAGAGAAATGGAAGGGGGGGGGGGGGGATAAAGAACATCAGGGATTGACCATCGGAGGTGAGACGTTGAGAGGCCACGCGAGAGTATCTGGCCGCGATAGATAGAGCACGCTGGATCGGAACAAAGTGAAAGCTAAAAGCTTACGTATTTAGGATCGATGGCGGCTCGGTCACAGTAATTTATGGCGGCCTTTCCATCCTCCATAGCCGCTCTGGACCCCCGGTCCGTCGATTATTCTTTTTCCAGCGCGGATTTCGATTACATTCGAGTGCACGGCTGGCTCGGTCACTTGTACACCAAAGCTGAATCGAGACTCTTTTACGTCTTTCTCACCCCTGACCACCGTCGCTTCTTCTGCCCCCATCGGATCGCCGTTTTCCAGCGCTTCCACAGCCAGCACACACCCGGATCTTTTCAACTCCGACAGCCCAGAATCCACTCCCTCTCTGTCTGCCTCCCGCGCACTGCTCCTTCCCGCGTAAACCTTTTGGTCGCTTCCTTCCCTTCGCGCTTTGACCGTCGGTCTTCAGGTCAGTCGCATTCCCGCGCCGAATTCTAAGCGACTCGCCTCGCCTGCCGACCAGACTGTCCTCTGTATCAACACCGCCGGCTAACAATCAGGGGCTCTGATTGATCTCCTGCAACCTCGAGGGCTGTGTCCCCTGTACCCTTTGCTCGGCTGGTCGTCCACGACCGTTTCTTTTCGCCGATACCTCCGCTTCATGGTCGACGGGGTCCAATGCAGTGGATTCCAAAGTTCGCGATGTCCCCGGTTATTGCGTTTTTAATTCGTCGATGATCAGTGTATCGCTTTTACGACGCGATACAGAGGAATGTCGGAGATTAAAGAGGACTGAGGGTTTAAAAGGCTTCTCCGATTCTCTGCTTGCCGTGTGAACGAGCGGGGTGGAGACTGTTAAAGTTGGAAGAATCACGTTCGAGAAACGAGGCTTCGATCGCAATTCGTCGTACAATGACTCGTTTGTTGCTTCGTGCCGAGGTTTTATTCCGTCTTCGGCTGGGAAGCTCGGGGGATTTCCAGGAATTCGCGAGAAAGTTTCTCCGGAGTCGTTCAAGGAACCGTGCAAAACGCCAGCGTGCTTTAAAAGACTGCATGGTTTTTATTCCTGCGGCTCTTCGACGACACGAAGATGTCGTCATTTTTTATGCTTTGGAATATTCAATGTTAACTTCACAGCCGACTGTGCGCGATTATTAAATCGTTGAATCGCAAATGGTATTTTTAACGATCATATTTCTCGTTATAAAATCGCATCGAGTATGTGGAGAGTTTTGGATTACACGAAAAACAGCGTTAAAATATGATCCGCTTTTATATGAAACACTGTTATACTGTATTTCGATAATGTGCCACGAGTGCTCTTGTGATTCTGAACTCGATTTCCCAACTTCTCTATTTAATTCATCCAAAATGGTCACGCATACGTACCTACATATATAATTTCCACCACTTATCCCTACACAAACGTTTCGAGTTCTTATTAGGGATTGTAGTTCCGGCAAACCGGTTTACCGGTAAATCGCGAGAAATTCCCTCAAATTTTTACCGGTAAGGTAAAAGTACCAATAATTGGACACCCCCCAATACCTGGACACCAATGACATTTATATTTTTACTAAGCTTCATAGAAAGTTTAGAACAATATTGTTGGGAATATATGTTATTTCACAAATTGATATCATATATAAAAAATTAAGAAAGCCCTAGAAGTAAAGTTTAATATATAAAACAGTCTTTAAATATCGGAGGTGCGTGCACTTTGAATTCTGCGTAGATTTCTTAAGTAATTCTTAAGAAAAATACAGTTAGTTGTTAAGGTGATAATAATCGTTATATAACGTTTTTCCGAGAAAAAACGTATGTACAGAATCTTAAGAAATTTCTTGTTACATACAAAACAAAACATTGGTCGGTTAATGTTGATTTTAATTAAAAATATACGTGTTCATGTACCGGTACATAATAATCTTATCCTCTGCACGCTGTACCAATAACTGACCAGCCGTCCAGTTGGTCGGCCTGTCAGTATTTTTAACGCTTAGGTGAAGTCCCAAGAACTGACCGCATTGTCGAACCAGTAAAGTGTCTGTGTTTTCTCAAATTTTTGTATATCAAAAGTGTAAGTACAAGTATACTGTACATAAATTAACAGTTCTTTATTTTCAAGTCATATTTTTATTCAATTGCATGCTTCATTTTTAACATAACCTAAAATTGAAAAATGAAAAATTCACGCGCAAACCATTCACACAAAACTAGTGGCGCCCTCTGCGCCGAGCATTGCGGCATCTTCCCCATTGTCCAGGTATTGGGACACCAAAAATGGGACGCTGGGACAAATCAGAATTCTATTGTCCATGTACTGGTACACGTAACTACTTGTGTTTTTACTCAATTTATTTAAAACAACGTTTTAGTAGCTCATTTGATAGGAAGAAGTAACATTTATCTGAATATTGACAATTTTGTTAAAAAGGACATTTATTTTTAGTCTATTTTTAAGATATACAATTTTGATATCCTTAAGTGTCCAGTTATTGGTACTTTTACCTTAATTCTTCATTTTTTTTACCGATACCTAATTCGATAAATTACATAAAGCAATATAGCGCGTGTATGCGTTCGATAATTCTTTTGACATCTACTACTCGTTATCAATGAAAAAAAAAACATGAATTAATACTAATAAAGACAAAAATCGAAGTATCCCATGAAGAACCAACTCTGATCCCAAAGAAAACTAAAAATCTGAATCAAGGCATCAAAAAAGAATTTATGTATTTTGAAAGAGAAAAAGTAAGGGGAATGAGCATCAGACCAAGAAGTGTAGAATCTGAGAGAATTTTCCACGGTAGGATTATTTTGTACAAAAATTAGGTCGCAATGAGTAAACCAAAGTTTAGGCAAATTATGTTTTTTCCGTGCTTATTTGTTAAAAGAGTTGATAAATAAAAAGTATTTAATCATGTGAGTTAGTTAAGATTCTTTTCATTATTTTCATGGTGAAGTATCCATAAATACATTAAATAATAAGTAGTTTCCTAATATGTATATGTATCGTGTGTTGTATCATTTTATATTTTATGTTCAGAATAATTTTATTTGCATATCTTTTCTATAATGCTCGATTAGATTAAAAAAAAAATGTTTTTGTTAATATTTACTCAAATCTTCATACCTTGAAAAAAACCCGCTAAATTATCGGCAATTGAAAAGTTGGTAAATTTGCATCCCTAAGTAGTTCTTATCCTCTTGCAATCGAAATTCATCACAGGGGAAAGAAATCACACCCACCTCGTCTTTGAAAAAAAGGAAAAAAAATACATCGACCAATACTACAAGAAATATACCTAAACCAGCAATGCTTTATTTTCCAATTTCAACCATGCTGCTCACTCAAAGATTAAATCAGAATGCACAATTATTCATCCCACCAATTGCCCGTCACCAGTTACCGCAGTGCCTGAAGTCGCTAGAAATTAATAGCTCGCGCAAAACCTGCAAATGTATCACGTGCCGAAAAATCGCAGAAAGGCCAGGAGCGATCCGGATGACACGCTTCGAATTAAATGAACGGAATCGTCCGAAACAGGACGGGTTCCGCGTCTCGGTAATTTTCACAGGAATAAATACGTGGCCGATGTATTAGCGGGCCGCTTTTTGAGCATGGAAAAGGGACAAGGAAATAAAAAGACGGAAACGGGAGGCAGGGGAACAGAAAAAGCGAGAAAATACGCGAGCGGTACTATCGACGCGTTGCATTTCGGGAGTCCGCCGTGGAAAATGGCCAACGAAAATTCCTCCCGGGAGGTGGGGAAGGAGGGGGAATAAAAAACCGATGGCACGGGTTTTTTCCCCCCGCGGTGAGCCGATGGTCAGGCAAATCGTTACTAAGCCATTTACCACGGCTGGATAATAATCCGTCGGATCGATTTGACGATCGACAAACGTCCATGAGCCCGAGTGTTCCGCGGGAATCGTAATTATTTCGATGGGTGTATTCACCGTGGCGAATGAGTCCTGAAATTTTACGCCGGCCGGGAAAGGTGATATTAATGGATCCTAATGTTACAAACGGATGAGTAGGAGGATAATTCGGAGCGTGATTCGAAACGGCGCTGTTGACTCGAATCGAATCAGATGCGCGATAGTAAATGAAAGGGTGGGAATGTAATTTATCTGGTAAGTGTTTCATGTTTTGCCTGATAGATAGACTGTTTAATACGGTGTCGAAGAAATGGTCACTAAACTACCTTTGTTATTGATGGTTGACAAAATCAAGTTTAGCGTGAAAGAAGGATAGAATATTTTTGACTTATTTTTTATCGACTTGGTGAATATATTTATTTATTTGTCACTTTTTTGTGAAGAAGGAGAGTAGAATACGCGAAACATGTGATCAAAATATGTCGGGAATGCTAAGTAATGTAGAATGACAAATGTGTAGCTTTTTAAAAAGAAATGAGGCAAATTTAGTAGCTTTAGAGATTATTTTCCAATTTTCAGAGTACAATTAAACAGTAATGACACGTTAAAAGTGAGATTTACATTGTTTTCCTTCAAGTTTTCGTAAAACCCTCTGTTCCTTACAATGGTTATTTTAAATAAGAAGCAATAAACCTGCTTACACTTTTTCGGTCTGATGGATGAGTTTGGACTAATGTACCTTCGCAATAAATAATTGTAATTGTAAAATTCATCAGTGTAAACAGCAAGATGCATGAAAAAAACAGCAAGGAAAACCCGTTTGCATATTTTCCATGCAGATTACATCAAGAACACATTTTATGTAGAAAATACTATACTGCAGCATTATGCGCACCTGTTTCTGCGTACATCACGTTGATTTACATTGCTGACTGCAAATATTACGCTAATCCATTTTCGATACCTAATAAAATGTATCTGTCGTTTCGCCTATGTGATTTGTGTGGTTAAACGTTAGCCAAACCAAAAAGTCGAAACCACTACCTTATAACTTCTAGTGTCACGAATATTCATAAATAAGTAACGATGAAGCTACAACTTTCGAATTCTATTCCCCAGGACACACAAAATCAATGTTACATCGGAATACAGGAATGCAGAGCCCATTTCGCCTCTCACGTGTTAGAATATAGACAACAGAAAAGATAACGAAATAAGCTGATACGGATAATAGTAGGTACCTACACCGTGTCAGTGAACTCCCCTTTTCTCATTTCTCAGTAACAAATATGTCTGTGAAATGTGAAGAAAAAAGAACAGAAAAATTTAATGAAAAAATATTGAGACTACAGATATTAGAAATATGAACCAGAATTGCAGAAGTATTACCGAGAATTATATCCCACAAAACATATTATAATATCGATAAAAAGATTTATCTCAATTCCGGTTGACCTTAAACCTCTTTGCTATCGATGCAAGTTGGGAAATAAAACTGGAATCGAGAAACTTTCGAGAGTGTAACATTCCGCGTGCACGAATGGGGCGTCGACCGTGGGAAATGCTGGAAAATCTTTGAAATTCGTCGATGACAATGACCGTACAACGCGGCTGCCGATTGGCGGTGAAAAAGCATACCACGCGAATCGCGGTTTTCGATCGGCGCCCATGATTCTTCCCTGTTCTCATCCCCCATCAAGCGACGTTACTCTTTTTTTCCACCACCTGGAAGCTCACGTGGCCGATGAAATATTTTTCCATGGACATGGACGTACGTCGGCGCGTGGAATGAAACGAGGTTCGCCGATTGAAAGCTTTTTAATGACCAGATGAAACGGCGCCGGGCCTGAACTTTATGGAGGAAAGTGCGGCAACCCTTTGTGCCTAATTTCCAACGAATTGCTTCTAATACCTTTTCATTATCCACTAGCGTTCGATTGGAACTAATAGAAATATCGTAGCACTTTCATTAGGGTGATGCTTAAAATCCAACTATTAAAATATTGCTGGGGCACCCTAACGTTTTGTTCTCTATACCTACTGAAAAACGGGCCTGGTTAAATTCTTCTTTACATTACCCTACCAGCTCTGGCTGGTAAGTAAGCTACTTAGACTTTTATAAATATGAATTTTCTATTTTCAAAAGTTTTTGGTTCACAAATTTACTTTGTAATAATATTCCAATGTTAAGTAAACGGATTTAAAAAATATAATACGTCGAAAAGAAATTTGCATTTTTCTTTTAAAACCCATATAAGAAAAAATCAAATAAATACCACAAACAACAAAATACAAAACAATTTTTTACGGTCAACTAAGCACCACCCTAACCTTTATTAATTAAATTAAAATTCTAAAACTATTGGCTGAAAGAAGGGTGTGTGAAGTAGTTATTTTCTGAGATAATCACAAGTCGAGATAATCAAAGGATGATACATTGAAGAGTGGCGAGAATCATGTACAAATAAAAAGGGCAGAAAATGTTAGCGACGTAAAAGAGAAAAGAACAATAGTAAAAATATTTCTATAATATGTGGTATTTCTAATAGCCACTTCGTGAACACACCACTTCAAGCTCATCGTCAGCAGCCATCAAATTAAAACGCCCTTGATTAAAACGCTCACTTTTGACAGGCGCGCGTTACATCGTGAAGCTTTTCGATCATAAAGGGTGGTTCATACCCAGCCACGCGTGTACACATGCGTGCATGTTTACATCAGTGTACAGGGCGGTCAATGTGTGCGAAACCAACGGAAATGCACGGTCATTTAACAACCGAGGGAGGTGAAATGACTTGCCGAGGGCTAACGCAATCAGCATTCCCGGTTTAATGTGCCCCGTATCCAGCTTCCCTCCTTCTCTAGAGTCTCTGCTACACCAGCCATCTCTTTCCATTCCCAGGAAACGCAGGATACTTCCCTCGTACTCTCTGCCCATCCATTTCCCCTTTTTTCTTAGGCACTTTCTATTCCTGTCTCACGAACTTTCAGTTCTTATCATACTCCCCCTGACCATCATCCTTCTCCGTTCCACACAGATGTATATACATTTGATATTCCCCTTCTTCATCCCTCTCCGTCATAAAACCTTCCCCCTTTCTACCCTAAACCACCATCGACGTGCTGCACTAGTCTTGCAACTCTGTTCGACAATCTGACGCGATTCCATTCTGTCTTTCAATGGGACGAACCCGCCACCGCGAACGGGGTAATTACCACCCCTTTGAAAACAGACAGCCGTGTCTACGGATCCCCGTAGAGGGGTGGATGGAGAAGGGGACGAAAATCTCCGTGACACGATAAAGTGCTGAAAAGTGTTTCGATGTGCTCGAGCTAATCGGCCCGTGTAAAGCCTTTCTCGTTCCTTGTCTTGCAAGCCGGGGCCGCGCCGTCTTCGCGCCTGCGAGGGTAGGAAAAGGAGGAAAGAATCGAGATTCGACGCTAGCCGGGGCTGGGCTTAATCTTTTAACGTTGTCGCGTTGTCGGAACTGAGTCGGGATGATTGAGGGATCGGCAGAGGGTCGTAGTACCGCGTCACGGGAGGGTCGTGTGGCGCCCAGAGGGTTGGGTGGTGGGGGTTTATAAAGCGATGGGAAAGAAAGAAAGTTTGGGCTGAGTGCTTTGCCAAGAAATTAAGGGGAAGGAGGTGGAATATCGGCAAGATTCAATTTTTGGAAAGTGTTGGTATTTGTTTTGTGAGTGGGCAATTGTTACGAGTGCCGAACTATGCGGAGAAGAAGACTGTATCTTTAAATCTCATTGAGGACGTTTCTGAAGAAATTAAGATGAGAGAATAGTAACTCATTATAAAAAAAAGTGTTAAAGTCGTTTGACCAGAAATACAAAAGTATGAACTGAAAATTACAAAGCTTTACATATGACTGATTTACTGTACTCGTAAGCCTCTTGGCCTACGCGACGTGTCAGAACAAAAGGTACTAGTATGTAAATAGACTAAACAACTCTACGATACATGCGACTAGAGAGGAGAGAATCTGTACCCCTTACACCTCCATATTACCGCTAAGAACATTCTCCTGAATCAGCAATCAGCCAAGAAGATTCTTCCTGTATCCTTCTTGGGCATGACTGTACCGTCATTGGAGGACACCATCGGCGTTAATTACAACGCGGAAAGCCTTAACGGCGCGCGAACGAGGAAGCAATAATTACGATATTATCCGTCAATAGTGCCCCCCCTCCCGTTGGCAACCCCTCGCCGCGGATTCTCCACCGAAAACCAGCGGTATTCTCACCAGCCAGCCACCATCCCTCCTACCCGTTTGGCTTCCGTTGCCCGTGCCCGTAAATCGATTACTCGTCGCCGCCTCGAGTACGGCGTTCGTAAATTAGCGGCGGGGGCGAACGAGCGTGAGCGAGAAGTGGTTCGACAAGATGGTACAAAGTCGAGGGTCGGCTTCTTTACGAGGGGTGAGCCGGCGGGTGTGGTTAAGCGGCGGGCTTTAGTGGCACTTACCATCGCAAACATTATTTTATCATTTTAATGGCTGCCGAAGTGTGGGCGGGGGGCAAAAGTGCGGGGAGCTCGATGAAAGAAAAGGAAGGGGCGAGAGCTACGGAGGCCCCGAGACGATGAAAGGCAGAGGGGGCGGCTTGAGCCGCGATAGATGCAACGATAAGCAAATTTGATACATTGGCAAAGGGAAGGGTAGTCACGAGGGAAGTAACGTTTATTCTTTTGCGAGTAACAAAGGGGGGGGGGAATAATAGGATTATCAATCAAAGAGACTGTTACAAGAAAGATGTTACAGGCTTTTCTGGATAGACAATATGAATTTCTAGAGCCTCGACATAATTGTTCGATGATGGTTGTAATTTCAATATCTTGGCCAGTGACTGAGGAGGGGAAACGGAAGGTAATCTGGAAATTAACCGGGAACGTGGACGAAGGATAAAAAATCGGCGAAGATGGATGAGTAAAAGTATCTAAAAGGGAGTCAAATCGCAGGAAACGCAGAAAGGAAGCGAAGGTTGATATCGAAGGAGGGAACGAGGCATAATTCGAGTCACCGAGGTGGTCTGAGGTTTCGTCCTAGCCTTACTCCCTTTAGATTCCTTCTGCCTTCATCCCCCTGCCTGCCACCTACAATTGACCCTCGCCCCCGGCCCGCCGTCTTATATAAGATTACGCTTGTTACGACAGTCTCCGCTCGACAAGGCAGCCTCATCCGTCCGCCCGGCGTGTTGACTTCGTTAGGAAGGACGAGCCGCTTTAATTCACTACCCTCTCGAACCCCCTTCCCTTGCCATCTACACTCCGAGCCTTAACTCCCCGCCAAGGCATCCGGGCACATCTCAGCTTTTCTCAGTCCTCTGACAAAAGATTTCGTTGTTCCTCTCTTCATCCACCATTCCGCCTGCCCTTCCACCCCTACAGCCACCCCGCTATCGATTTGCTTGCTCTATTTTGATTTAATACTCGGTACGTTGCGCGACACGGAAACGTCAAGAAGGCATCAAGAGATAGAAGACACACCCGACGAACAGTTACACGGCCTCCTTTCCGATTCGACGTTAACCTATTCCGTCGATCTTGTATCGCTTCCGTTGGGCCTCCTTTCAGCTACTCTTCCTCTCCCTGGTGATTGAAAGAACATCATTGTTCTCGACAGATGACGAGCCGACTTCCGCTCCCAATTTCGAGGCAGCCTTTGTGCCTTATTCCCTTTCACTCGAACCCCTTTAATTTTCAGGCGTTCATACGATTTTGATGTTCGACCCCGTTCCGTCTCGAGAACCATACGCCATTCTCCTCTCCACCCTGCATTTTAATACCATGATTGCGCGCCTGGCCTGTGTTATCGCGTAATTCGACCTTTAAATACCTGTCCCTCTTTGTCGACCGGGCTCCGGACTTTTTAAATGAAGCACACTCGCAGGCCTTGTTCCTTTGTCGAGAGGCCTGCTATTTCGACTTGCTGCTCCTCCTAGCCAAGCTCGTTCCACGTCTCGAACGTCTTCTGCGGGCGATTCTTTTTCGTTCCTTTTCTTTCGACTTTCCCATCGACTATCTTGGCGCTAGGTCGACCCCTGTCTTGAAATATCCATCATCCTTGAGGCGAGATTTTTTAATAAAACTTCCAGCAGCCTGCTGCTGCCCCTCCTCCCTTAATATGCTCTCATCCCATCTATAATGATCATCTACGGAGCCGCTGATTTGCCTCCCAACGCTTGCCCCCGCTGTCTCCGACGCTCCTGCCACCCGTTCCCAACCCCCGTGCACAGAGGATCGATCGATTCCACAACCGGGATCCATTGTGGCCGACACTCGACCCCGGACAATACATTGGCTGGAATGTACACACGTCGGGTATACACGATGTTATAGCATCGCAATCGGGGCTGAACGTAACAATGGACGTCTGAGAACGATTTGACTTTGTGCCTAACAAGAAAATATGTTGCCTGGCCATTCATGCGGACCGATCGATCGTACCGTGGCCAAATGGCAGCTTTTTCAACACGTTTGTCCAGCAAAATTGGATCCATTAGGTTTAGCGGCCGCGGTGAAGAGCGTGCCTAAGATTGACGAAGCTCTGACGCTAATTAGCGATGGATCGAGGGAACGAGGGCAACCCTCGGAGTCTCCAGAACACTGTAAACTAGATACATTCTGAAGATGGGGAAGAAACTCTAAAGTTGAAAATGAGAGTTAGTATGTTATCGGGAGGAAAATTCGCATTGGACCGTAATTAACATGGAAATCTATTTTTCTTTCTCCCTAAAGGGAGAAGAAAAAGGAACGGAGTGGGTGCGTATGGTTCTGGAAATAAGAAGAAAGGATGGACAGGGATGAAGGAAGCAGACAAAACGAAAACACAATTTGGAGTTGATCCTCCCAGAGACACTCATAAACACAAAATATGTAAATCTATTTTGAAGCCGAATGGCAAAGAAATAATCCTAATCAGTGGTAATTATAAGGTAATTAAAAATATATATAGTGGTATAGTTTTCTATTTGTAGAGAATTTGGTAAGTGTCTTTTAATTTTCGTTGCGGAAGAAGATTAGGTATATACAGACGGTGTAATAAGTATTCGTACAGCGACCAATTTAAAGTAAAACTTTGTATATCCATGCAAGTACTAAATTTTAACGGAAAACAATGATTAATCATTATTCTTCGATGTTTGTAGAATAGATTTTATATGTATTAGGTACAAAATTGTATTCCTTTTAACATTCACGAAGATGTTAACAAAATCAGATAAACGTGCAGAAATGGACGCGCAAAAAGTATTCGTACAGTGGAATGTATCTTTCAACTGTACCTGTAATTATTAAATTATGGAAATAAACTAAATAATTAATCTTTTAATAATTTCTGGGATTACCTTTTGATTTTATAACCGCATAAAAAAGCTTCAAAAAAGTAAAAAAATTACGCCATGTACATGAAATCAAATAAGTCACAAAAAATATAAGATAATAATTATAATTATAAAATAAAAAAAAATGTGAAATCGAAATGAGTTGCAAGTACATAAAGGTGCTTCCCAACTGCACTTAAGAAACTAAAATGCTGTGTTCATACATTTTATAACTCATAACGCGGACATTTTAATTAACCCATCAAAAAAAATCCCACTTAAAAACATTGTCGTAAATTAATAGCTTTACAAAATTAATGATATACAAAAATTGCGACAATTATAACAATGGAAAAATGTATTAAATAATATTTAGCAGATATATTTTTATACAAATAAATATTTTAATACGACTTATTTGATTTCATGTACTTGGCGTAATTTTTTCACTTTTTTGAATTTTTTTATGGGGATCTCACTTCTTTTTACAAAGACAATTTTTAACATTATATTACATTATTATCTTCTATTTTTTCTGATTTATTTGATAATAATCTTTTCAGTTCTCGACTTTTTCATGTACTTGGCGTATTTTTTTACTTTTTTGAAGTTTTTTATGGGGCTATATATTGCAATAAGAATTTGTTTGGGAGCAGTTATATCGATTTACTTCATTGTGTTTGAATATGAATTATCACAATTATGCAAATTATGCAATTATGCAATTGTAATTAGGCAAACTGATTTAATTAAAGTTACTTTTAGCAGTTTTACTAGTTCCATACTAGTTCCAGTAATATAATACAAATAAAAACCGTTTGACAATATACAAACATGTTGTATTTCAAATTTGGCCAAGTTACCTTGCGTTTTGAGACTGCATTTTGGTTGCAATTCAATGATACAACGATACATATTTGTAAAAACTCGTGGCACCTCAAATTTGGACAACTTATCTTATTTGGTTATAACTTGATGGTAAGCTGCCAAAATTTGGAGTGGATTGCATAGTGAAATATTGGTTCGTTTTTGTTGAAGGTGTGCGTGTAACGCGTATATACGTAGGTATTATACTGACGATACTGACGAAAATTTTCTCGGAGAAGAAAATCTTACCGTTTTCGACAGATCCATGAGACGATATTACGATATCTCTGTTATGTTTGGACGGATTTTATTGAATTTGGTCCTATTCGAAATCTTATATGCAATTTACATAAGAAAAATGCCTTTCAATTTAGGAAATATTGCTAGCGTGATGAGATATTAATGAAATAAGTTTCAGGTAAGGTTTGATTAACCGGGCGACGAGTAAATGATAGCGGTAGCGACAATCGACATATACAGGGTGTCGAAACATGTACTTGGCGTCGAGACGCTACCGCGTCTCTAGATAACTTCGAGGCTACTTGGTATGTAATTTACTATGTTGGATGTTGTAGCAGGCTGTATTTTACACGACTCTTCTAACAGAGTGGCTTTCAAACTTTCTTTAGATGTAATATTATGATTGCGTATTTTTTTGTCCAGATAAACCAATAGATGCTCTAGGGGATTGATATATGGTGATTATGGCGGCTTTTTCAAATATTTTGGTGTGTTATGTAAAACCCTCTGCCTACTTAGTATTATATGCAGAATGCTTTGGATCATTGTCGTGGATAAATATAAAATATGTCATTAAGTCCCAGTTTATTTACTTGCTCAGGATGTCAATATAAACTCTATGTTTCTTAATACCATCGATGAAATGTAGAGCTCCCAGTCCAGCTGCACTCATACAGCCCCAGACAAATACAGAATCCCCCGCCGTATTTCATGATAGGTCGCAAATCTCCGTTCCTGAATCCTGTATTCTTTTTTCTCCATACTGTGAAGTGTATTTTGGACCCAAATATTTCGAATTCACTAACGCCAACAAATTGGGAAAGATACGTAATCATAATATTACATCTAAAGAAAGTTTGAGAGCCACTCTGCTAGAAGAGTAGAGTAAAATACAGCCTGCCTTAACATCCAACATAGTAAATTACATACCAAGTAGCCTCGAAGCTATTATAAAATCAAAAGGCAATCCCACAAATTATTAAAACATTCAATATTTAGTTTATTTCCATAGTTTATTAATTCTTTGTTCAATTGCACGAATACTTTTTGCGTGTCCATTTCTGCACGTTTATCTGTTTTTGTTAATACTTTGTGAATGTTAAAGAGAATCAAATTTTGTTTATACAAAATTTATTCTACAAACATCGAAGAATATTTATTAATCACTGTTTTCCGTTAAAATTTATTACTGACATGGATATACAAAATTTTACTTTAAATTAGTTGCCGTACGAATAGTTTTTACACCGACTGTACCTATGCATTGCGGTGTTAAAATTGTTATGTCACCATAATGATGCTTCTTGTGAAGCTTTTTATATAAAAATTGTGGACGTCGAGAATCGTCGAAGTAGGTACGTTTCGTAAAACACCGACTCCTCGACCAATTTTCGAGGAATTTTCCAGCGGTTTGGAGTAATCGATGGAAATGATATATGGTCGCGGTGAATATTCGCGCGCGGACAATGCATCGCCAGTGTATAAACGCTGTACACACATCATGTTGAGGTGTCGCGGTCCGAAATGATTGCGTCGGACCCCGTTTGAGAGCTATGATTGATTTAATCCTGTGATGCACAGATACGCGAATTTATAGAGTATCTTCTCCCACTTCTTTTTATTGGAAAATCAGGAGTACGGTGTGTACATAATCTGTACTATTAAATTAGTTGAGATAAATTGAAGAAAAGAATTGCAGTTTTTGTCAGATAGATGAAATAAACACTTAGAATTTTCTACTAATTTGTTATTTTCGGCACTTTGTTCTGATTAAATATTTGAACTCGCGAACTTACAAGTTCAGGCTCTATTTAAAAATTACTTTAATCGGGACAATATTTAGATTATAACACTTTAGTATTCGGAAATATTATTTAATCATACGAAACGGGGTGCGGTAAATAAATGATGATAGGGTGAAGGCTCAATTACTGACACATTAAGCGTTCACGCTGACATTGTCTTATAGTTGTGTACTTATAGACTAAAAGTATATATTGTTCTTGTTATTTATTATTGTTTAATATGTTTACTTGATAAAAACAATTTGGTATTACCCAATTAATAAGTAAAAAGACTTAATGAGTCGTTGAATTCGGATCTTTATTACTTCCTATGACGCTTATATTATTTAAAACATTATATTTTGTTATGTTAATAGCTTAAATATTACAATTACAGCACTTTCTTTGACGCCTTGTTTTCTCTTTCGCTAGTAAGGAAGTCCTAATATTCATTTCAATTTTTTTATCGTTTTATTCAAATTAACGAACAAAAAATTAAGTACTGTTTTTGTATCGTATAAATAACAGTTTGAATTGTATGCGAAATATATTTTGTGTATCATTTTATAAAATTTATTCGTTATTTTACAACAGCTTACTTAGGGTGACAGTAATTGTATAGGTGACAGTAATTGGGTCATTTACCCTATAAAACATTAAATTTTTATATGAATCCAGCACCATTGTGTGGTTCCAGAAACATATTCTCAAAAATAAAATTTATATTTTTTTAACATGTAGGTACTATTTTTAAAACAGGCACGCAACGCGATTCGCTACAAACAATATCCTTGTTCGTGTAGGTAATACGTATCTGGTATTGTAGTCGTGTGGTAAAAAACAATTAAAAATGAACACAGCAACAGAGGATTGATGAGAACGAGTTTGCTTTTGCAAAAAGGGGTCAGCTCGAAACTCTTTGCCGTGTTTTTGCCAGGATGCTTTGACAACTTACGTTTGTTCTCAGTGTCAAAGCAGTCGAAAGGTAGGTACACACAAAACCACATTCCGGAAAATTATTTTACGCATATAATACTGTCTAATTGCATCAGTTATTTATCGCGACGAAGAAAATTTGTGTCCTTCTAAGATATTAAAATTCCTTTATCAAAATAGTACCTTTGTAAAGTTAAAATAATGTGTTTGCGAAACTTCTTAACCAGATTATTATTCTATAATAAATATTTTGAATACTGCTTAAAATGGAATATCATTTATAGGTAATTAGATATTGCAGGTAATTTCATCGTGTCCTTTCATTAAACAGTTTCTCTGATACTTGATTGCTTCTTCCCACGCTTAATGACGAGTTACACGATTCCAACTATCTAATTTCTGTCGCCAGCAATTAGACAAAACACTAGGGAAGCGAGGAACCCATCGATATCGTGATGGTCCCCACAGATCTATCGTACAGTCGCCAGCTCGTGTCGCGATCTCTTTCGTAATCTCGACAGGCCATTCCGCTTGATTGGATTCACAATTCAATTATCGTGAGTCCTCGCGACTGGCGATCGATGGAGCCATGCAAACGAGCCCTATTGCTTCTCTGCAAAACAAACAGGTAGACACTGTCTACCATATCGTAGAACCAGGGACCAAGTATTCCAGTTCTCGTCAATCAATTGTGAATCCACCGATAGGAATCATTCCACGATATATTTCTAATGAAACCAGTCTTCTCCATTTTCTCGCCTCTCCTGATTCTTTCAACAGATATTAATGAATATTCTACTGTTGGAAAAATAGTCGAAAGTTCATTTGAACCAATGACTTTTTCATGTGCTGTAGTAATTACTACTTCAGAAATCAAGTATTTCTGGAAAAGTACCTTCCAAGCTTTGTTTTTAAGGTCAAAGATAAGATATACGATAAACAATAAATATTGCATTATTTAATGTATTTTTGTAAATAAAGCAAGTTGTTTTCAATCGTGTTTTTAACTTTCCTTCCCATACTTTAATATCGTATTATCGTAGAAGGTATTTTTAGTAATGTGTGAAGGTATGTTTAGAAATGTAATTTTAAGTGATTTTCAAGTGATCTACTCTACACTACAAAACTCATATTTGCTAAAGCCCTCTGTACACTTTCCCTTCGTCTAGTGACTCTCCAACTATAACTGCACTCCTGGATCACCCGTATATACGAACCTCCTTCTTACACAAATACAAAGTATTCTTGACACGCAGACATCCACTGGACCCACTTCCACTCTGTCTACATTATCTACAATGCATCGATTTTCCCTCATCAAACCTGTATATTCCCTATTTAATCGTGCTACCTAGTGATTAGAAGGTTAATTTAAATGAAGCTGTTATGATAAAAATGATGATTCTCATCCCAACCTGAAAGTCTTCTAGAAACAGCTCCACAATAGTAATTCTAAAAATGAAATACATTTGAACCATGGAAATAATTCCAATCATCTTCACATCGCGATTCTCTGCTTCTTGCTCGTGTTTCATCGAATCAATATCATCCGCTTGTATTTGTCAACAGTTTCGACAAAGTAAAAATCCTGGTACACATTACAAATTCATATTTCTAAGAGACTATTTTCGACCGTAGTCGTTCAGACGCAATGAACAATGAATTCTACCAATTCCTACTATGGTAACTTCAACGACCAAATCTGACCGCTTAAAACTTTGTCATAAATGTTCTGCGATAAGCGAAACCTGCCCCGTCTGCGACCCCTCCCCGCGATCACAGATTGCATCTGGCCAAGTGAAATAAAATTTTTTAAGTTCGTCCCCGTTCAGGATTTGCACGCAATGTTACGTGGATACGTTTCCAGGCGGTATCAGAAACAAGACAGGAGGGTAAGAAGTGCGGGGAAAGGAGAAGAAACGTAGACGGAGGGCGGGAAAAGAAGAGGAAGCGGAAAGGGGGAGAACAATTCGGAGATTCGCGGCACTAAAATTTCACGACTACGCTGTGGCAATTTCTGCTGATCGAGGGGGTGGCACTGCTACTTCCTTGTCTACTCCTGGCGTTGAAGCGAACCGGGAGATTTCGTGAGGCCATCGAGAATCAACGGTCGGGAAAATGAGTGCCATCTCTTCCGGAACACGCACCGAGAGGATCCACGAGGAATTCACGAGAAGGCCAAGTGACGAAATTCCGTGACTTACGTACTCGCGGGGAAAGTTTCGCGGGACCGCGGGAAATTTCTTCGAGGGAAATCCCGTTTCCTCGTTGGAGGCTGTAATCTCTATACGAAATGGATCATGGCGGCATGTATGGCTGTTAGCAACCAAGAAATTTAAATTTATAAAGTTTCTTGAAGTGGTACCACTGTAGGTTTCTGTCTGGCATTCTCTTGCAAGATATTCTGTTTGCGATAATAGTAGTTTTAATCCTATCAACCCGACATTTTTCTATCTGGATTTTATTATATTTTCTTGCAGAAATCGATTGTACTAAGTAGTGGATATGTACTGATCAAATTTGAAAGTTGTATGTCAATTTTAAAAATTGGGACGCATGTGTCCCAGCATTTTTTTTCAAGTGGGAACATATGCGACCCGGAAAAGTTAAACAGGGTTAAACACTTCCGATCTTCCGTGGTTATGTTATATAATGTATTTTTATTATACAGCAATGCCTCGTTATTGTCCCGTTTTTAGCATGCGTAGTACGCCCGCTGACTATCCCCACCATTTCTTGAAATCCTTCGGTCGACAGTGAGAGAACAAAAGAGTCGGCGGCAACTTCGTGTCAACTGTTTCGTTCCCTCTCGCTCGGCTCTTGGGTTTTCTCACTCGCGGCATCGGCCGCACGGAATACATATTATGTAGTTGGTGATTCCTAGGAATAGTGTCCGCATCGCCTCGTATGCCCGTCGCCAGCCCTGTTCGTCGGGACTATAACGAGGCATTACTGCATATAGATACATTATAGGGTAAATCCGGTTGAGATGGCGTTGCGGATGAGATGGCTCGTTCACGTTTATGTTCAACAACATTGCGATTTTCAGTTGTTTTTAGTGGTATATTGCGCGTCGCTCATATGACGCATTAATCTGGGGGCACGGCAGTTTAAATGCGAAATTAGGTAAGTTATTTGTAAAGTAAAAATGGACTATTCTCGAAAATTTCCTTTTTGCCTTTTCCTGAATGCAGTGCGTTAACATAATGTTTAGAGATTATATCTACGTTCTTGTGATGAGACATTGTCGTAGCATTATTGAAAAAGAAGCGGGTCTGCGCTCCTTGACTCCCGGGTTAGTTTTTCGGAAATAGTTGGCCCATCATAAAATCATGCATAATGGCTAGTAAATGTTTTTGTAGAACATGCCAACGGAATATAAACTAAAATATAATCAGCGCAAAAAGTTATGGACGAACGAGGCTTTGTTGAAAACCGCAGAAGCAGTCCAAAGTAACAAAATGGGTGGGTTGTGGGGAGCAGTACAGCTGTACATCGAAAACCGATGTTTCTGAAAATTTTTGAACTTATGCAATGAGTGTGGAAAAGTTTTGTGCAAGAAAAAGAAATAATTTTTCGTTTTATTAACCTCATTACGTATTTTTCATATGGGTCATCTCACCCGGATTGTCCGGGTGAGATGGCCTTTCGCATAGACTGTACTTTTATTTTATTTTTTCAAATGTATGATTATTTTTAATTCAATTTTATATTATTTATCGAAGTGATTTCCTTTTGCAAATATATTTTTGTCCTTTATAAAACCACTAAATTTACGGTGTAGTACTGCTTGTTTTAAAAAAAGTGGGCCATCTCTCCCCGACTTACTCTACATACATTTTATGAACGTATTTATAACATTATCACATCTTACTGCTTGTGATAAAGAAACAAGAACAATGTATGAAAATACCTAATGGGACATATTCGTCCCGGAAAAGCACAATAGGCACGGCTCTGTGCTCAATAAGATAAGTAAAAACATAATAATGTAAAAACTTTTAAGCCAAACAGTTATAACATACTATGAACTGAAAGGCCACGATGACAAATTCCAGAAAATGGTTTAATTACGCGTGTAAAACACGAGAATAATTGCGACTCCGCAGCTAGGCACCCTACATAAATAAAACTTATCCAGCACGTTTCTGCGTTGCTTATTCTCATGATTGAAAATCAAAAATAGTAGTATACCTATAGTCAGATTAACTAAAAAAGAATCAAACAACGCACATATGTGGCACGTATTGCTCCACAGATGGTCAGAAACATTCACTGTCCCAAAAGGGTCGAAAGGGTTAATATGTGTGTGCAAGATAATAATATAAAGAAGTAATGAATATAGTTGTATTACTGTATTCAGAAATAAATAATAGTCGAATAGTGATCTTCTAGTTACATAGTAGCGATATTCTGGAACTGTGAGCTCTCACTTGATTTTCATTTTCCTAGACCTGCATAGAGGCACTTACTAAAAAATGTAACTTCAATTAAGAAGATTTCTCACAAGTTTACTTCCAAAGGAGCGCAGTACAAAAACGAACTTCCTAAAGTAATTTCAACAAGAAACGAATGAATTTTATAAAGGGGGTTAAAAGAAGATTAATATCCTCATAATTTAGTATAAACAATTGTATAAGTAGCTCTTAATATTTCTCGAGCTTCACCACGTAAAACGCGATGAGAACCAATAAATAACAAATTAAATTCCTACAACCGATCGAATAGGGAGATATGAAAGAATTGAGATAGAGTAAACAATAAATCTTCAAAGTAAACAATAAGAAGTTTAGTTCAAAATCTACACTGCATTCCACATTAGAGCATACTGTTGATTGGCAGTAAACCGGCAGGGAAAATGCTACGACCAATCGCGTGTGTCAAATCCTAGGGAGCTGCGCAGATCGGTCGCAAATCGGTAGAGGCGACGGTATGCTCTTATATGGAATGCAGTGTAAAGCCAACACACCGACTGCTATGCTTCTGTAACGAGCGATATGTACAGTCATAATTCGAATTTAATTCCAAATTCGATGGAACTCGGCCTTCCTAAAGTGGTAATGATGCACAGCCACCGCAACGTGATCCCCGGTCACGGAGAAAGCGAAAGATCTAACGAGCTTTCCTGATAATCGCCATCGGCACTAATACGCCCCGTGCCGTTATATAATGCACAGTCGCCGTTAATTAATTAGGAAAGCGTTCCCGTGCGCCCGACCCGTGTGAAACAAAGAAATCGGCCACGCATCCACGTGTTCGCGACGCGGGAGGGTATAAATAAAGTATAACCTCGCGTGCCCTACGGCAACAGTTCGAATGCGATTAATTAGCGGACGTTAATTGAAAGTAACTAGCACGTTTGACGTACGTTAGGACGGGACGGAATTCACCGTGCTTGTACGCTTAATTTGCTAAAGCTGATCCCACGAATGCCGATTTAATTAACGGAATCTGTTTCGAACTGTGATTAGAGTTTCATAACTTCGAGGTATATCTGCCTCGCGTGTGCGTCTGTTTGATCGTGCCTTCGTCGTTCTTCGATCGATATTTTTCGGTACATCCAGTCGACTTTCCTCCAACTTGCGAGGCAAGCTCGCCGATTATCGTAAAATCAAACGCGAGCGTCGGTCGAGAGGTTCGTTGCTCGCCGTATAGGTTCCCATTAACCCAACATTTAAATCACTTCGGCTGGTGTGAATTTTATAAGGTCCACCGTCGCCTTATCGTCCACTCGCGGACAGCCAGTTATCGTCACCGTTACAACGGCGTAACATCGACGTTTTTACGGTCGAGCGCGTGCACCACTGACAGCTGCACTTCTCTCAGCACGAAATGAAACGCTGTAAAAGCGTAATGGACGGTCGGGATTATTGTTCGGTGTGCTGCGTGGAAAAATGCTTCTATTTCTTTGTTTTCGAATCGCTGCGCACGGTCGTCGGAGTTGATAGCTCGTTGTGTGGGAAAAATATATGAAATTTAGTAATTACTCGCATCCTTTCACTGGTAAAATCTTTGGGGTGTGTAAGACTACACGTGTAAGTTCTATCATCCTGTACACTCCTCGCGTCTTCTTTGCCAATACTTCAAAGAAGAATATTAGAATGAATGGTAACTACCTACCTTTCTTCTTTACAAGAAGAGACTATATGAATTTTGGAGTCCTCCAAGAAACGTCAAAAGCGTTCCCACGAAAATATTCGATACATTTACAACTGATTTTCGAATGTGCAATCTTCTGAACTTCTCTATCAAATTCTAGGATAACATTAAACCATTTCAGTAGTACACCAGAGTGCCAGAGATTTCTTCATTTTCTCCTGAATTTCATAAACGTTTCGTCGTTGCAAAAAAAGGCCAGCATTCTACCGGGACAAAAGTCGAATTTCCCTGCGACCAGGCGTTCAAAAATTCTGCGTCGCGAGGATCGTGGAGGTGACGTTACGCGGGGGAGCAGAGGGCGAGTGCGGAGCGTGTCGCCCAGGAATTCCACCGATATGTCCCGGCGTCGTTCTTCGACTTTCAGCGGGTGGAGAAAATATTCCATCGGGGAATGGGGGCGGAGGGCGGCCAGATCGAAAAAGACCGGCAACCGTGTCACGTGGGTGGGGTAAGGGGATAAAGGACCAGGAGATTAACGCATCGATTAGTTCGAACACGGCGGGACACTCTTCGGCACTTTGGCACCGCGTGTGCGCCCCGTTCTTTTTATTATTCGAAAAGCTCCTCTGCGCTGAGCCTCCATCCAGCTAAACCGACGAGATCGAATGCCCGTAGACAGCCAGCCAGCCACCGTTAGGCTGAATTTTCCCTCTGGTATTTTCCGCCCTAGACTTGTTGGTTCGGAGAAATCTGACGAAAATCCCGGGGTATTTTAAAAAGCTCCTTCCGGCTCGATTTCGATGGAACTCGATGGCCGATGAGATTTCCTTGGCCGCGGAGGAATTGGATTTCGGGCGGGATTTTTTCTGTTTTTTCAACCGACGGATTAGTGGACCGGAAGGTATAATTAAGGCAATTTTCCGAGTTATTGGAGAAGACCGCGGATCGATCAGAGGTGAATAAATATTTCGAAGAGCAACGGCGAGGTTTGGGTTTTTGATTCATCTAAAGGGGGAATAAATAGGAAGTGCATTCAGAAATTTATTTGTGTGGATCGTTACACGTGTTTGGATAAAGCATTGTTTATTGTATTGCTGCATGTGCCATATATAAATTTCAGGAGAAGTATTAAATATATGGCAGGGTTATAAATTACTCTTTATTGCAATGCTTTGAAATGGAGATAAAGGAATGGAAGCAACATTGTTTTATGCGTCCTGTTCTTTCTTTAAGATTGAAATTGAAATACCTGAATATAGAAATTAATTTCTAGAACCTAACCCAATTCTAAGAATGAAGCATGCACCGAACAGCTAACGTTTCTATGAACGGTCAGCAAACTGCCTCGATACTTTCCCTAAAAAGTAACCGACACATTTTCCAGTAAATAAATATAAATAACTGTTCCACAATGTGATTTATTCCCAAGAAACCTTGTATCTAAGAATAAGGAATTTAATTATCGACCACAGGACCATTTTCTCCACGCATCGATTCGCCACGCAGTGGAAAGATCGCGCATCGATGCGGCATTTCGTCCAACGAATTCCATTACCACCGACAGCTCGAGTCGAACGAGAAATGAAGCATTTTCCTTTCACGCCTTTTCGTTTCACCGCGACTGCCGTCGCGTACAATATGTTCGCCCCGCACTTTTGGCAGGATATACAAAATCAAAAATTCATTTTCATTTAATCGTTTCGCAGCCCGCCAGAACTTCCCGGTCGAACGCTTATCGCTCGACGTTCTCCCTGGGAAACGTTTTGCGGCAAAACGCGATTTTAATGCATGCCCGCCAAATCGCGGCATAATAACTTAACGGGAATTCGCGCGTCCAAAAAACCTCATTAACGGTTTCACGTTTCGATTCAATTAAATTCTGTTAAGTCGATGGTTATGAACAATATTTTCCGAGTGCAGAACGGTTTTAACTCTTAATTTATACATGCATTGCGGTGAAATTCTGTTTATTTAAGCGTTTATGAATATCCCATACAGCACACTTCGTTGCAGAAGTATTGCAGGAACGTTGCCGCAATATTGCGTTCTTGCAGGTTGCATTGCAATATTGCAGAAACGATGCTGCAATATTGCCGTGCAATCTTTGAGTGGCAACGTTCTTGCAATATTGCGTACATGTTGCCGCTGTAATGTTCTAGTGGCAACGATCCTACAATATTTCGGCAATATTCCGCACACATCGACGTGCAATTTTCCAGTGGCAACGATCCTACAATATTCCTGCAATATTATGCGCACATCGACGTGCAATGTTCCAGTGGCAACGCCCAAACAAGTAGTGAAAATATTGTAGAAACATTACAGCAATATTCTGAAGCAATTATGACTTTGACAAATTTTGTCGAAATATGTACACGACGTTGAGCAAATTCCACAGCATGTTCCATTTATCTGGCTTTGCTAGAATTCCTTGTTAGCCTTTAAAGATATGAAAAAAGTGTTATCGTGAGACTTGTTTGTACATGAAATTATAGAAGAGATTTGAAGAATAATTTAATGGTTTTAGATAGAGTAGGTTCTATATATTTTAATGTGAGAAATTATTATTATTATTAATATTATTAAACGTCTTTATTGCACAAACACGTACCTATATACCTACAATCTAGCAAGAGAAAATAGAGATGAAAAGACAAATGCAAAGGTTTAGTCTAAAGATTACTTTCCAACCTAACCTAAAATGACACCGGGTTATAGTTAGAGTCCGCACCTACAGTGTTAAAAATCCCTAATAGGTTTTTCAAATGAGCCTTCGTTTTTGAATAATTTGAGTTTAAAGTTTTGTCAGGTAGGAATATAAGTTCCAGTACGTAAGCAATCTTATCAATCAGCGGTTGGAGCTGCAGCGATAAAGTGTTCGTTTACGATGCTACAGGTCCTCGGTTCGAATCCCCCTGGGGAGAAAAATTTTCTATGAAAAAAAAGACACACGGACGTTATGCTACTACGATTTTGCCTACACACATTCATGTCGTCGCGTCCCTGACTGCTCGAAACGTTGCGGCGGGACTATTGCTGTAAAATCTCCGAAACGTTGCAGGAATACACTCCTGCAATATTGCTAAGACAGACATAGGAGTGAACCTGCAACTTCTCTGCAATGATGCGGTGCAATGATGCGGTGCAACATTGCAATCTCGCAACTCGCACCGCAATATTGCCGAAGAGTTGTATGTAGGATCATTGCCACAATTTTGCCGGAACGTTGCAGGACTACATACTTGTAATGCTGCCGCAACAATGCAAAAATACACTCCTGCAATATTGTTAAGGCGGACATAAGAGTGAACCTGCAACGTCTGTGCAATGATGCGATGCAACATTGCAATCTTGCACCGCATCGTTGCAGAGGCATTACTGCAAATGTCATGGTGCTGTGTGGGATGGAGGGCGTTACAAGGAAATCGCTATGGATTTGGATATAATAGAGCAATTTTCGATTATGTCTTTTAAATGTGAAGGCTAAGGAGAAAGACAAGGAATGTCACAAAACAACTTTATCCAGAATATCAAGTTTTAATACCTACTTTAGTCTATCAGTAAAGAATAAGGTTCAATGATCATAACATGAACAATTTATACTCTAATTAGGCATCAAAAAGGAACTGAACAAAAAGATAATTGGTTTACATTGTTTTTATATCTCTCAAGTGGAACATTGCAGAATACTGTAAGAAAATAAATGGCCATTTCTATTATTATGAAAATGAGCATGTGTAAATACACAGTGATATTCGAGGGCTCCTGATGTAGTACAAGCTCACACTAATCAGAAATTCATAGTGCAAGTAGTAGGGCTGGGGACATTCCTTGTTTTGTTCCAGCGGAGGAAATTCCCCGATTTTAATGTTACCTATCTTATGTTAATATTTCTACTTTATAACCCTTTGTGATTCTACAGTTCTCCTTACCCTTCGTACATAGTTACCTGCGTACTTTCATGCACAATATAGCATTGGTGTCAATAGTATAGAGATAACATAAACGTTTATGAGGAATATAGTGTCGAGAAAGAAGTGCGTGCAGAAATCTGCAGAAACCCAAGAAATATTGTGGCTTACAACGTCTGCAAAATGATTACGTGGTTAAATAAAAAAAAATGGAAGAAACGGTGTGCCGAGGAAAGCGTATACAGTGTCTGAGCCCGGCAATTTGCGAGTTAAAGCGAAAATGTCGAGAAATAAGAGGCGAAGCTCTGGGTGGACGGAGATCGTCTACCGGATGCAAATATTTCAGTTCTGTCTTTACAACCTTAACTACTTTCCCTTTTCGATTTTAACGACGGTTAAATTATATTTTTACCACAAAGGCTGAGGCTGCAACGCGTTTGCACCAATCCCTGGAAACTATTCTTTAACTACTTTGCAGGCACACATAAAGTGGTTTTTCAAACAAATCCAAACAAACAGCTAAAGTAAAGCAACCACCCTGCTCGCAGACCGTTTAATTAATCAAGCACTGCTGAAAGTATCTTTCGCAAAAATTCTCGCCATTCGAAATCACCCCTCGTCTAACACTTACAGCAGGCGATTCACTCGAATGCAAATCTCATGCAAATTCCTCGCAACCAATCGGTGAACACTGATCAGTTTCTGTCTGGAACGTGTCGAACTACCCGCGAAACGATTCCCATAATCGGAAGTAACGTGTTCGCCGGTTCAGGGCCGGCTCATCAAAGTCTCGAACGAGGACGTCGGGAATTTTCCCGCTCGGATGATTCCGCACATCCAATTAGAAAGTGTCTGCTTGCCCGATTGCAGCACGCCACGTTTCCTTCGTCACACACTCCCCCCTGCCACCCGATCGCTCTGTTCCTCTCTATCTCAGGATCTCTCGATCCGAACTGCATAAGCCCTACTTACCCCCGCAGCCATAGTGTTGGCTTTGGTTTGGGGTTTGGTCGCGCCAAGCCGCGTGTTTGCGGTTTTGCTGTCGGTGCTCCGGAGTAGTCATCGGCTATACAGTATACATACACGCCTGTGGACCATTCTCTGTGTCCTGGCGACAGGTTCGAGCAGAACTCGCTCCACGAAGAGCACACAGGACGATCGATATAACTATTGGTATCCTGGGGCGAGACGATGGACAGAGATTAGCGGGGGAACGTCTAAATGTTTTGCCAGATTTTTTAGCTACAATAGGAACAACTTTTAAATTGAGATGATCGGGGAGATCGTTGCGAAAGGATCTTCGACGCAGTTTTATCTGAGATTTGGGTATTTTCAAAGTTTTCTGGTTAATTAGACGAGTGACTATTAGTTGTGGTATTTTAGTTATGGCATTTAATATACTCGGTGTGCTTTGTGAATTATAGCTGCAAGATTCTAATGGACTTTGTATATTATTTGATCGCGAGGAATTCGTGAATCATTGAACAATATCGTTAGTTTCTATGTAGGTAGGTAGGTATTTTGTAATTTCTCAAAGATACTTGCGATACATTCTTCGCGAGCTTAGTGATATTAATTTATATTAACGGGGAGAAGATGTGCAAAATATTTCGGTTCGAATTCCGTTTGCTTCCATCGCTACCTAACATCCAGTCCCTTAGACTTTCGCGCAGGGTAACATCTTAATAACACAACCGGCAACCGACTACCAACCCTCCAGTTCATTACCCATTCCTGTATAAGGGCAGAAGCGAATCAAGGATAATGAACCTCTTGGAAGTTGACGGAGACGTCGACGCTGCCAGTCAGTCTACGGAGGATCAATTGAAAAATCGTTCGGGCTAATTAATTGGGGAATAACCTGAATGGAACTTAATATAGAGCATCGGAAGACCCCGCGATTCTGGATGGGATGGCTCGGGACGGGGGAGGCTGAACTTTCCCTGAATACACAAGGCGAAACGAAGAGATAAATAAGTAATGGAATGGTATTGAGCTTTGTATGGCTAGCTTATGATAACGAAATATACTTTAGGGTATTATCAGTCTGTGAAAAAATATTTTTGCAAGTTGGTGTTTAATTGAATTAGTTCTGGCCGGCAGTGGGACAATTGCAATTTTACTTCGTTTAGAGTGAAACTTAATTAAGATTGAAAAATGGACTTGTGAATTTTGAGATAAAAAGACATTGTTGTAAGTATAGGTACTATGCAAATATATTTAAAATACATCTACTAGGTACTCGAAGAATTTGATTTTTCAATTATTTCAAACTTTTCTACTGTACTCCAACATTTCCAACATACTTCCAACATTTTGTTTTGCATTTTGAAGGCGAACGTTTGCCACATCTTAACAGAATATATTGCTTAAAAAAGCAGGAACTTCTATAAATCACTAATTTCTCTATTCCTAACTTTTTTAAGACAATCCTTCCCTATACGTCGCAATTTCTCCCATAACATTACTATAAAGTTGAACGAAGGACTGGCAAGCGGTGGAAAAAATCATCCTGAGTCAGGGTCGAAATACATTGTCTTATCAGACATCTCGTCCTATTTCCGTGAGAATGCCGATCGTTCCGACCAATCTAGTCACGTTACGAGGGTCAGGACCGCATACAGACAACGACCAATATCGCAAAATAATATTATTATATTGGGAGATCCTCTATCGGATTAAGAGTCGATGTATATCTAGGAGGAAACAGATTTATTCTAAGGTTAGTTTGTAGGATTTTCTTCAAAGGTAGATATTTAGCTGATTCAACTTCCTAGTTCTTCTATGGGAATAATAATCATTTATTTTTATCATATCATTTCAGGAAAGCTGGTTATTGCAAAGCAAGATTTGCAAATTATTAAGAAATTATCTGTTGTTAGAAACTTGTTGAATATTAACCACAGCGTAGAAGATAAAATGAACTTGAAATTTTTAACAATAATGGGTGATATTTCATCATCTCCTAAACCCTTGACGACATTAATAAAACTCAGCATCGAAAATTTCAGAATTGGACATTCTAAGACGCGAAATGTTTAAAAACTAGTGGCAAGATATCGAAGTGAATTGAAGATTCACTGATCCGAACAAGCTATCACATGGAAACTGGAAAAGTATGCATCAATCCTTTCCCAATACCTCAATTTTTTTTTCACAAGCACTTGCGTTACAATCACAGAAAGTTCTTAAAAATATTGGCCGCTTTCCTTAATTACCACGTAGACGGGCGAACACGGAAGTGGCTAATTAACGGCAGCTGAGATAGAAAAAGCGAAGAATTTTAAAATTACGTTCTTCAGGACGTTTCACGCGGCGACAGCCGATAAAGCTAAAAGGAAATTCCACAGCGACCGACTCGTCTCCCTCGTCGTATTGACTTGGACGCTGGGAAGGATCAGGAATTTTAATATCTCGGTTTAATGGTATTTTTCTTGCTCGATGTATCTCGACTCGCAGACGCCATCCTGACGACAATTTTCACCGCGGTGGGTGGGAAAGGAACGAATAAACGAGGGGATTCGCAAAATACTCAGCCAACGGCAGTATCGATTCAAGGGAAGTGCCGCGAATTTCTCTGGTGACGGTTAAGCGTTATTGGTGCCATTTGTGATACGTCAAACGGGCAAGGCACGCGAAAGAAATTGAATTATGGCGCATAACTTAAAATCTCCGACGCGTTCTTTCGTGTACAGTGCCATCAGATCAGTTTCAGTGTCCCAAATTGCGTTCGCACAATTGAAATATTTCGATCTGAATTGCTTCTACTGGCGAGACTTGGATAAGCAATGAAAATAACGCAGCAGTCTTAGATTAGTTTCATGGTCGACTAAACAAATTTGACGGACAGAAAGTGAGAGAAAGAATGGAGCAGCGTGACAATCGACATACTCGATTAATGAAATACCTATGAGAAATTTTTTCGAGTATCGCGATACGAAATTTTTCAGATGACAGGTTCTTTTATCCACCTTCTGTTTTATACTCACCGGGGCGTACCCCGTGATATGCCTGTGCCAATATTTCTGTAAATTGTTAGACCTTAATAATAAAATTTAAAAAAAAATCGTTTTTATCCAAAACTATTTTTTCAAATACAAATGTCAACATATCAAAATTTAATTTTCTGGATAAAGGCTGTTCGAGCATGATTGTGCGAATATCACTCAAAGATCAAAAGATTCAAAAATACGAAAATGATAACTCAAAAATGACGCTGGAGTGCAGTGAACCCCATCTGATCATTTTGTGATTATAAGAAGGTGCGACCGCGGAGGGTTAAGAGAGGCGTGTTCTGTACATTAGAAGAAGCTACTGTTACTAATTTCGAGCCTTTCAATCTGATCCATCAAGTCTTTCATTCATACCACTCAATTATCACGGATAACCCAGGCTACCGTACAGGCATTCGCAATCTCCCGTGCGATCCACGATTCAATTCAAACCGCGCCGGTTAATTTTCCCCCGGAAACCGATTCTCAACGGATTCCGTTAACCCTTTAGCACCCAGTGTGACGTATACGTCACATCAGTTTCAGACGTATAAAAAAAGTCGATAGTAAATACTTTTGGATCCTAAAACAGATCGGTTCTCTAAATGGCTCCGAGATGCAAGCTACTGATGCGTTTACCGCTGTAAACAATGTTTACAGTAACCGTGAAAACGTTTCTGGCGAATGCAGGTTGGACATTTTTTCGATAACCTGAAACATTGCTCTTGTTTTCTTTGAAAAGTTGAGTGTAAAATTATTTTTCTTACATTTTATTTGGTAGATACGCGTAAATTGGTTGTTATGCTAAAAGAATGTTACTTACAAAGTTTGATTTGATCAATTTTTAGTTTGCAATTGCATGTTGAAATTCATGTGACGTATACGTCACACTGGGCGTATAGGGATTAAAAAAGAGAATTTTTTTTTAATCGTACAATGGTTTCTATTGCGCGTACCTGTTCCACCACCAAAGAAGTCATGGCAGAGCATCGACTTCTAATTCTAAATCCTCGGACCTACAGCGTTTCGACAATGTTGGCATTGGGTCGTGTTCAGCGAGGACAGACTGCGCTGTAAACTTTGCCCTTCTGCCCACATTCAATTAAAGTGCTATAAGTGCAATGTTCACTTATGCTCGAACGAAAAAAAAAATTGTTTTGCAAATTACCATAGTAAAAATTAAGATTTTGTACTTCCTTTATACATTATATATCGTTTAGAAATGTTTAGAAAAGATATATACCTACTCGTGTTTGATTCATTTATACTTTTAAGATTTCTTATAGTAAACATGCATTTCAAACACAATTCTTTTGTATTTTAAATATTGAGCCACATTTTACTCCGTATTGGCCCAGTGTTACGTATGCGTCACATCTAGAAAATCATATTTCCACTGGCTTTTTCAGTGGGACCATTTTTCAGTTAACTAATCGCAAGAAATAACTTTTTTCCACCGGGAAAGGTGTCTGGGCCCTAAAGGATTAAACTTCGCGGGACAAATGAACGCGCTGATCAAATGTAATGAATCAAAATTAAATAAATTCCGTGCCACGCAGAAAACGTGCGGCGATGAAAGACCATCGCCCGTAAATAGAGAAAAATCGAGGGAATCGGGAGAGAGAATAGTGAAAAGAAATTGTATCACCGCGAATATAAATGTAGCCATAAACTGGACATGGTGCAATGACGATTTAAAAATTAATAAACCTCCAGATTGCAGGTGGGGGGGGGGGGCGGTGAAAAATGTGATTAAAGCAGTGAGAGGGGAGACGCCCTGATACGATTGTAAAATGGCGCGCCACCCTCAGTTCTTGCGCGGTCAGAATTCTGTACAGTGTAATTTCTGGGGCCACGTAACGGCGAATAAACCTGCGATAGCCGAGCAATATCGAGCCACGTTGGTAACGATGTCGAGGTGAACGGCACAGCAATTACTTCCCTTTCGGTATTCGCGTGATCCCGGATGCGGTGAGTGGCGAACCGGATGATCGTAGGGTAATAACGTTGATCTCGGCTGGAGGGTGCGAGGTAGGTGGTTTAAGTGCGTGTTTAGCGGTGTCGAACCCCCACCCCCTCCGCCGACAGCCCTTCCACGGGACACTAAGGGCCACTAGGGGCTGCTGTACGACTTCTAAGAAGGGTTGCCAGCCAGAACAAGAACCTGCGCCTCGATGTAGAATCACTTTGCGCCGTGATCGTTGACAAACCGTCGTCTTTACGGCGCTATTACGGTCCACCCGTCGTCGATGAAAGGATCCAAGCGTTTAGGGAGAGTGTGAAATCTTTATGCTTTGCTTTACTTTTTCATTCCTTGTGCCCTCGTGGGGGAGTATTGGGGAATTCGGATGAAGATTCTGAAAGCCCGGTGTTTTCGCGAATTTGGTATTTTTGTTTGATGCTCGAAATGGGGCATTCAAGTGTCTGGGTGGGGTGTCTTACAGTTATGAATGAAGGGGAATCAGTGAATTATGTATGTTAGAGGATATCGAAAAATTCTTTACCATTTTGTGGTCCGGTGCTCCGTATTCAAGTGATATGGGTATTCGATAAATTCCACTGTACTGTCATGACTCTCAAGCTTTCACTTGTACCTAGGTGCCATTCTTACACCAATATGGACTTATGGTATTGAACAATGGGGGTCTCATACACAAGCAGATATTCAAATACAAATTCAAATATTATCTAAACGATTATTTGAAGAAACCTTGGATTCTCGTAGACTGGAACACTTTGACCCTCAGACAAGATAAACAGATTTTAACACCATCATGATACTATTTTATATTATTAAGTACAGAAGATATGAACCAATCGACAAAATATCTGTAACCTGAAAAATACCCCCGCGCTTCGCTTCGAACCTAAGAGATATTAAGGACTCCATGCGAACACGTTTCACCCATTTTCATCACCACTTTATGAGTTGATTAGGGCAAAGTCCCGAAATTGGATTTTAAGTATTTATGTGGGTAACCTTGCGAAGCAAAAATCAAATTGATACTAATCGGACCTAAGAGATTTTGAGGAATCCGTGAAATTGTTTTTTAAGCGTTTATGTGGGCAATCTTTGTAACTACATAAGAACCATGGTATAAACAATGTACCATCCAAATTTCACGTTCCTAAGTTAAGGGGGGTATTCCACTTTGAACGGTGGAAAAATTAAGCTATTTTTAGACTTTTATATATTAATACCAAAAAAAAAATAAAAAGAATATTTTTTATTTGTTTTACTTGTTTTTTTACAACGTTGTTATGGCACCTAAACAAAAACAGTATGTTCGTGGTGCAGATGATTCTCCGGCCTAGACTTATCTGAAATAAAAATTCGAAAAGCTTCTTAATCTGTATGAGTGTCGCTATCGCTCGTAACTCGGTCAACAATTTTTGTTGTGAAATAACAAAATGGCGCCGGTTTGAAAGAAAATGGTCTCCAAAATGGTGTTTTCTCGAATGTTCCCCGAGAAAAATCTCGGTTATTTTTCGACAAGAAATGTTAATTGAGCTACGGGCGATAGCGACACTTATACAGATTAAGAATCTTTTGGAATTTTTTATTTCGGATAAACCTAATCCGAGAAATCACTTGTACCACGAACATACAGTTTTTGTTTAGGTGCTATATTGACGCTGTAAAAAATACAAGTAACACAGATTAAAAATATTCTTTTTAATTTTTTTGAAATAATATAAGAGTAGCTTAATAAATACCAAAGAGATTTATTTCATTATATGTTGTATTTACTCAGAAAAAAATCTTTAAAAATAGCTTAATTTTTCGACCGTTCAAAGTGGAATACCTCCTTAAACGGTTTGAGTTGGGCGTTGATGAGTCATTCAGTCAGTCACAAAGGACTTTTTCTTATATGTATATAAATAGATTTACTATAAAATTAAAATCCAAACATTTGCTTATTGTTCATTGTAACAGATAGCAAAGAAACGAGGATTATATTTAAAACAAAAAGTGAAATCTAGATGTAATAGCAACGAGTCCCAGGAACTATTATTGTAGACACGTCCTTTTGCTCCCACGGTCGATATAATACTGGCAGCGCGCATCTACGTGTTCTGTTTTGAAATTCAAGCTACACAAAAACCGTGGAGTAGCTATTTAGGTAAGAATGGGGGAAATATCGGTTAGTGTTGGGTATTCAGGCTTAAGATTTCGATTATTTACGTATATGATTTATGGTCGAGGAAGAGCAAAAAAGTGTTGTAGGGGCTGCTAGCAAAGGCACATGTTTTTATAATTTTCCGCGCTCCTGTTTTTTTAGACCAAGTAAATGGCCCATGTCTATTGTACAACTTTAGAAAAACAGACACGTTCGACATTTGAATTTCATGGCTTCATAAATCTTGCACATTTATACCACTGTATTTTTATAGGTTTCTTAACCTCTTGGTCCATATTTTATATTCATTTTGGGATACCTCTGAAAGCTTGACATATTAACAGCATGTATTGGTTATAAGTTGCAAACGATGTATTACATTGCAATACGTTGAGGAAGTTTAGACTTCTTTTGACATGACGAAATGCACCTTACGACTTATAATTTCTCGTCTCACACAAGTACCTTTCTGAATCTCGCTCTGCATTGCATGTCTTTACGAAGGAAAAGTGTTCTTCCGGAACAACTCTTCCAGATCCATATTTTCCCTGATATTTTTGCAAAATGATTGCAAATACTAATATGTTATTAGAAATAAAAAGTTGAAGAATTCATCAGTAACCGAGGAACTCTAACCCTTGTAGCATTTTTGATTGGCCCACACTGTACCCAAGTTGGGAATTAGTTTGCCATCAAAATACCAACAATAAGTGCTACTAGAGAATATACTAACAGTCCGTTACATAACAGGTAAACAGAATCAATTTTGAAAGATGGAATTTAAGGGGCGATTCTCGTGTAACAGCCCCCGAAATTTATGATTTTTTTTAAAAACTATTGTTAACGTTGCATTAAACTCTTTTGGGATATAAAGAGGCATCTTTAAACTCTCAGATTTTTTTATGTCGATTCTTCTTATTATTTGTTAATTACTGTGTAGCACCTGTCAGAGTCATCTGACTGCAAAAATAAGAAAAACTTCTTAAATTTAAATAATTTACGCTGGGACTGGACTTAAAATTTGAATTTTAATTTTTATTTGTAATACGTTTCTTGTCAAAATAAGAAACAATATGAAAACATTTTCTAAGGAAGAAACTTACTTTTTCTTTCAAACGCGATAAGTCTTTCAATTTTCCTTTTTTTTTCTTTAAAGTGAATCAATCCCAGCGTAGACTACCTTTAAGAAACTTCTATTTTTTTGCAATCAGATGACTGTGATAGGTGCTGCACGTTCTGCTAACAGGAGGTACATCTTCGAAGAGGTGGACAATATTCCACAATAATTAATAAATAATAAGAAGCATCGGCATAAAAAAAATATTTTCTGCAGTTTAAAGACGCCTCCTTATATCCCAGAAGAGTTTAATCCAATATAACCAACAGTTTCTTCCGCATTGTGGCTGTTTGACGAGAATCCACCCTTAAAGTTTCACTCAACAAAGGGCTGAATTAGAAGCCTTCAATTTCGTTTACTCTGCAGCGAAGAAACCAGCTAAGCACAGTGCATTGTTATCACACTCAATATCGTCTGCCTTTCTCCTTCGGAATCATCGAGATTACGCCAATTGCGCAACAAACCTGACCACTGTCCAAAGAGTCAACCAAAATGGAATGTCCCCAGTGATTTCGCAAATTAAAACGTCGCCTGTCACATTTCCATGATGCTCCTGATGTGTGGTCGAGATTAAAGTTTCCAGGCTTCGCATGATACTTCGGGCACGGGAGGGGACGCCATCGCGTCGTAAACGCATCGAAAGATCCCGTCGACGGGGGCGACTGGATTCTCAATTTAAGATTCGGGAAACGCCAAGAAGACGACGACACGACGACCTTACGCGACGTACGAGTTGGCGAGGGTCCAGCAGATGCCAATTCAATCTTCCTCCCTGCTGCGGATGTAAAATTTCAGGTGGCCGACGAACTTTCCTCTCCCGCGCCTTCTCTTCTGGCCACTGCAGTCCCACGGAGTATGTTTCTTCTTCTTCTTCTTCTTCTTCTTCTTCTTCTTCTTCCCCTTCGGCCACGGGCTTCTAACGACTTGCCCCGAGTTCTTTAACAGTGCCACTCGCCCGGCCACTCCTCCAATGAGACGGCACCACGTTTCTCGGTTTATTTTACGTCTCGTCATTTAATTATGCTCCCTTAGTGGCAGCAGCGACGAGCTTGTTGCATTGCGATACATTCTGTTTACAATGGCTGCAGCGGAGCGTAGTTTCGTATATAATACAGCTAGGTAGTTTAGAATAGAATATTGCTCTCTTAATGACAAAAGACAGTAAAGAATAATTACTCTTCGAGTGCTCGTAACTTTTTTCTGAAAGGTGGACAAACGAAAATTTTCCAAAACAAATCGTGGAGTAACTCGATAGAAATTCGCATTTGGGGGTGCCAACTTCGCCGACCTGTTGGAAGAATCGTTTTCTGCTTCCTTGACGAAGTAGTAATCAATGACCTCAAAACACTTTCACATGCCCAACACAATGATTGGAACTAACGATAGCTCCATAAGACATATTGCCCTACAATTCATCTGGCGTTAAAACGGAAAGGACTTGGAGTCTCGCCACTACTACTCAGCAGCTTCCATGAAGCCATTCCCTAAACAATAAAGTCCATCCCCGCGTAGTTGCACCTTCCTGTTCCCACGCTGTGCAGTATATTTTTAAGAGCGCGCCTCCCCTTTGCTGCCATAGTTCATGGATCCGTAAACAGCTGGAGCCAGCACGGCCGGCTGAGGGCAATTAATTTATTCCGCGCAGGTTACGAGCGCGCCGAATGAGAAAATTATTCAAGAATCTCAAGGATACGCGCCTCGCCCCGTTCGCGGGACTTTCCGCCGCTTCCGGGCAGCGTTTCGAATTTAACGAGCTCCTTCATTGATGAATCGCATTCATCAAAGCGCCGCACGATTTCAGCCCGATCCCTCGTGATCTAACGACGCCACGTAATCAGGCCGAAGCTGCCGTAGAACTTCCGGGGCGCCTTCTGCCACTTACTTAGCATACATCGCGACGCCCGTCCGACTAGCTCTGCTGTTTCATGACTCGAAACTGGCTGATCGCCGCGGTACGATTGGGAACGAAAGACTTGTAAACCTATTTCCGTGTAACGAATAAGGATAAGGGAAGAGTTCCTAGAGAATCGTCGATATTTATTATGCAATTGTTGACAGGGCTACAATCATGTTCAACATTCGCCCTGCAAATATTTTTTATGTTTACAACGTACCTGCTATTTGTTTCTACATTTCAATTTGTATTTACTATCTTTGGCTTGGTTCTGATTTCTCATCGCTTTGACGAAAGTTCAGAGTTATATTTTAGGGTGACCTGTCCAGTAAATGAACAATTAAGTCGTTATTTAATTCCCCGAATGTTGTTGTTATAAACGAGCTGTTTTATTACTAAAGTCGGACATCCCGGAACAGAATTCTAGCAATGTTTAATAGTCATAACTTTCATTAAAAGTTTGGCAGGGGATTAAATAAAAAATGGGCCGATGACCAGTGAATAAACATAAAATAAAGAATGAACAGGGGTACACCAGTGAATGAACGGGATTCCAATGTATTAGACTCCATTCCAATGTTTTTTGAATTGCAATAATATTATTGATTTAATACTTTACTAGTCTTATAAGATTACAATTTTTTTCTAGGGTGGGTTAACTTAATCTTCACACTGATGGCGAAAGTGTCAAGAGAAAAAAAGAGCGAGTAGGACAATTGTTGAATAAACGAAATTAATTGATTTAATTAATTTGACACAGCCGTGAGGACAATTGTTAAATAAACAAAATTAATAAGGTATAAGTTATAACTAAAAAGAGTCTGTGGGTTTCCACTCTAAATTTCGGTGTAATTTTAACGTGAAATGAGCGCGACAGGCGTTAATTTTTCGTATTATATGAGTAACGTTTATTCACTGGCGGGTGTTCATTCACTGGACAGGCTTATACAACTTTGTCTCGTTTCATTATTATTTTTATTTCTATAGGAGACGAGATTTTGAGGAATGGTAAATTTTCATAGTAAATGAGAGTTGACTCACTTTGTAGGTCCCCAAATCCTTGACACTGCAGGTTAACTTCGCGTTGCGTCCTGCTCGCATTGTAATATTTCCTATCTCATCGACGAATTCCGGGTCGGGAACGGTGGTAACTGAAATAAAGAATATAATATAACGATTAGCACAAGCCAAGATTCTTTTACAGGTACAGTTACAAGTATTACGGAATAATGTAGTAAAATTACTGTAGTACTTTTAAAGCAATGACAATTTAAATGTAGAACTCTGGAATTGGAAACCTACATATATACGTATTTTTCAAAACCCTCCACATTTACAGAGGCAACAAAATACAATAATAATTTCTTTCGCAAAATAATTAGACCCACAAACAGACTCAATTCCATCTTTAGATAACTAACAGGAAAACTAAACAATTTCTTCTATGCAATAACATTATATTACTTGAGGAGGAACCCTGGTGCAATCCGCAAAAATCAAGGTCCTTTTTGGAAATTTTTGTAAGGAAACTATACATGAGACCTTCTTAAAATTTTTAGGCTATTTTCAGGCTATTTTCAGCAAACATTTTTTATATAAAAATAACGCGGTAATTCCAAATGGCGCATTACACCAGACTCCCCCCTTAAATATCTAGAATATAAAACCCTCGCACATTTCCTAATCAGTAACCTCCCCTATCACAACCCCTTTTGAATCCCAGAAACTCTGCCGAAAGAAGAACTAAGTCTCACAGCTTCCCTTAAACAGCTCCAACTCCCCTACTTTACACAAAAAGAAACCAAGCCACATTACATCCACCCATTCCCTGAAAAAAGAAATCCCAGCCCGCGTTCCGAGTGCGGAACGTCGACGCCGATGTTTCTCTCTTGCCGAAATCACAGACGTCACGGTGCATCCCGCATATCGTGTGCGACTAGTTGTATTTCCTGAGGAGGTCCCGTCACAAAGGAGAGATCGATCGATCGCGAGAAGCGGCGGGATATCTACGCAGACGAGCGTCGATGCGCTTTGAGTTATACGAGCTCCCTGGTCGGCCTGACAGCTTAGTTATTGAATACAAAATGCAATTTTTCAAGCCTGCCCCGTCGGTACATCTCGTCGCAGCCTCGCCCGAGATGTAACAGACCGTTTCCCCTAGTTGGAGCTGATCGAATCGAAGGGAGGGTTTCTAGATACCCGCCCTCTCGCCCGGGACGACTCATCCATCCTGAAATTCGCGATCGCATTTCCCCCAGCTGCATAGCATTATTTCGTGAGCCAGTGGCCACGGTGTACACGGGCTCGTGCAAGAAAGATCGTGGATACTCGTCGTGCGGACGAACTGCAGTGCATTGTTACGCGTTGATGGTCTACCATGGGCATTAGCTTGATTGAAATTTGGGAATGGAAAGGATTCTGAAGGTAAAGAAGACGAGGTTGTGGATGGTTCTGAGATGATTTAAATTTGTTGTTGGAGAAGGGAGAGAATTGAGATTTAGGGGGCATGCAGTGATCGTTGAAAGGGTCTAAAGGAGCTTCTAGTTGAAAATTTAAACGTTCGAATGTGCGTTACAGCAAACTAAATAGTGGAGAGGATATTAGTGGTAATGAAGATTCAGTAATGGTTAATAGACAGTTTAGTGTGTGAGTAATGAAGAGTACAAATTGATTTAGTAGCAGTAATATATTCTAATAAGCTGTACTAATCATATAAAATAAGAAAGATTCTTTTTTTGTTTCAACTCAAAACCATATGGCAGAATAAAATCACTTGTTGCATTGAAATTTTGTAGTGACATCTGTGTGTAACACTTATTAAAATTAAATGGAAAATTAATTATGCTTTTATTAGGAAGCATTTCGAATAGTATCAGAAGTTAAGAATTATGTTTGCACTGGCAACAACGCCTGCAAAACAAAATACTGTTGACATACTATTTTTAGATCGCCTATTTCTCTGTTCACCGAGTACCAGGGTCATCCCGTTGTTGCCCTCAATGGCTCATACTATCGTCTGCCGAAGGAGAAAGTATATCAAAGAGTGAGGAGGTTCTCAGAACGAGACGAATGCAGTGTATTATCAAAGTTCTTTATAAACACACCTAAAAATACACAACACACGAAAGCAACGCGTCAAACTTACCAAAACAACCTTCAAATCAGTCCACAGCAACGCGAGTTAAATAGTGCAAGTGCGTTAACATGGAAACCCACCCCAAAGTTCATCGAAGGACATCGTGACAAGCTTGAACCTACATTAAAGCAAAACGCCAAAAGCGTCTGCGAATCAAGCATGCACACAGTACCACCACAATCGCATTGTTCGTAACACTGCAGATCTTTAAACGTCCTAAAACACCCGAAGAGAAGACACCTTTCACTACACGTTCCTTGCGAACTTGATCACTGCTAGAAGCGATGGTACTGGATCGAGGAGTCTTTAAAAGAATACGTAAGATACCTACTGACAGGATTCCACGGAAATTCCTCCAACAAATACCCAACGAACCGCGAGGTAGATTTGCGAGATACACTTACCGATCCTGCAGCTTCTAATGCTTGCTCAAAGCGCCCTGCTCAAACGTTATTACGGATTACACGCGGGATATCGGCCCGAGGGGTGGAACGGAGATGTGGTTTGAGAAGTTTGGGGGAAGGGGGTAGCAAAAAAAGAGAAAGATCGTTATCTCTGAAGAGACTCGCCGTGCTCCAAAGAATTTTCCACTGTGCAGAGTGGGTTACTTTCGAGTTCGAACGAGATTCTACTAACGCCCTACACCGTTGCACCTGTATCCGTGCCAGTTTTACGCTCACCTGTGCTTGTAATTTTAAACTCGCAAGATCCTCTTGCAATTAGTGTATGCAGATAGCGAGGAAGAAAGGCACTTAATAACGCTCACCCAATTCGTGTCGCTGTTGGATACAAACAATTATGAGCAGAGCTTAGACGAGAGCAGAAATTTCTAAATTTTACAATCACATGGTAGAATTACTACATGCCTACTACTTTCCGTGTATCTTCTTCACGATAAACCCACACTTGCTGTGATGGAATTTGATAAAATTAGGATATGATGCGTGATAAGGGGTTTTGTCATTATTTTACAAATTTCAACATCATCGTTCTAAATGTTATGAACCGTATCGCGTGTCTTCGAAGACAAAGTCCCTCTACCGATTTCCTTCCGATTTATAGTGATATAAATAACTTTTTCATAAAGTTCGTGACAGGTTAACGAAGAGTTACTGATTCTAAATCAGCAAAACTTTTATAACGCGCCGCTGCTTTGAAGCTGCCTTGCGCTACTATGTCCACAAGGTGTGCAGCATCACTTGTTTACGCCGGCCATAAAAATAAATACACAATGGTGTCACCTGTGTGAATAAAGCACGCACATTCATGGCCGCGCCTCGACATGGCCTAGATTTATACACATGCGTGTGTATAACAGGCAAATAGATGGAACGGAAAGAAAATGGAGAAACACGGAGGTAGAAGGTGAGTTTTAAAGGTGACTCCAAGTGACTCCTGCTTGCCAAGCGAACAGGACGTATGCTACTAGGAAATTCTCTTTGGGCCACTGCCATCGACTTCACTATCCGCGGGGCCAAAGGACTTGGTAGCTGTGCAGCTGCACGTGTGTACTTTCCTGCGAGACCGCATTTCCAACCCACCACCACACTGCCTCCTCTCTATCTCCTCCCTGTATCTCTCTCGCAGTCGCACTCATCCGCTACCTCGAAATCCTGATTTTCCTAGACCGTAAAGACTACGAACTTTCATGCGAAATCAAAGATTCGTGCGAGAACTTAGTGCCTGGAGCAGCTGCATGCTCATTAGGAATACAGATACTTCATTCGTTAAAGTCGAACATAGTTATAAGTCCACACGATGCATCTACACTTTCGAAGATCGAAGCTGGGCCTTCGGTTTCATTGCTAGGCACGTGTGCGATTTTTAAAGTTCCCAGTGAAGTCGCTCGCGATGGTTTCAGAGCTAACACTCGGTAGGCGAATTTTATACTGAATCTTAGCTTCAATTCTTTCACTTAGGATTACAGAAAATATTGAGACTTTGTTATCTAGAGTCGGTATCAAGTATAAAACGATAATGAGACGTCTTCTTAAGGGGTTAGATCACCTTGGCCAGGTCAAGAAATATCGCAGCTTCGGGAATTTATTTTTAAATGACAAAACACTTTTATCGATAAAATTTGTTCAATGAAGATAGAGACAGCTTTGAATAATATATGTATCGGTGTTAATTTTTTTCAAATATCGAAACATTTGGAAAACTCTATGGATTTTTATACAATTTTGCACAGATGTTCTCTCTATCGCTCGACCGTCAATTTTTTCGATATTTTAATATTTACCTGACTTATGCGTAAATAAAGTTCGTTTTCTTACACACGAAAATGAGCTTTTTGCTTTAAAGTGAAGCTATTTGGTTAGTTTTCAATCAACCAAAAAAAATTGACGGTCGGGTGATAGAAAATACGTTTAAAAACATCTGTGCAAAATTGAATAAAAATTCATAGAGTTTTACTCAAGTCACAGCGTACACCGTTTCGGAAAATGTGATTTCGAGAAAAACGCTTTTACTTTTCGACATGTTTTAATATTGCAAAAAAATTGTATATATTATTCAAAGATGTCTCCACGTTCATTGAAAAATTTTTAACGATGAAAGTGTGTTTGTCACTTAGAAATAAATTCCCAAAGATGCGATATTTCTTGACCTGGCCAAGGTGGTCTAACCCCTTAACCAGAACCTTAGCTTCAAGATGAGCTCTAAGGCTTCGTGACTCTCACACGACTCACTAAAGAGGCAAATCCACGATGAGATTCTACATAAGACGAAAATCTCAGCAATAGCTAAATGTAAATAATGGAAATAGTCACGAGGGATGAAATTTTTGAAAATGTATCATGAAACTGTTTGATGACAGTTTAGTTTCACAAAACTAATGACAAACTAATTTTAGAAATAATGAAATAATTGTCTCATGAGATTAAAGTCTCGCGTGAGACACGATATTTTTGTCTCATCGTGGATTTGCACCTTGCCAATGCCTGCATCCGATTAATCAAGCATCCCTCCAATAAAGCACGAAGGAAAAAGTCGTGCCCGTGAAGACAGCAAAGAAACGAAAATCCCAGCAGCTGGCCACTAATTACAAGAGTGTATTTCAGCTAAGAATCTCCTCGTTACCGTTACAGAGCCTTAGGCCTGGAAGTATCAATTACGACGCCGAAAGTAGAGCAACTCGAGCGGCGCGGCGTTCGGCGGGAGATATGTAATTAATGTGATGCCCGAGTATCGGCTGTCGTTCGAATTAACGAGCACCAACAAACCCACACACGACGCGGAGGAGAGAGGGAAAGTGGTCAAAGCGACCGAGAGAAGGGCACTCGGGGTGAAACGAGGGCCTCCTCCTTGGAGGGCCGCGATCCACCAGAAATCGCTAAGAGCTTCGAAGAAGCGGAGCGCGACGCGCGATATCCCGCGCCGCTAATTGGAAGGGCCTCGAGGAAACGAAAACGAACACGATGGAAAAGCTGAAACGAGGAAACTCGGAGCTGACACACAAAGGCGTACTTAGAGACGGTACGTGTGCCACCCTCCCTCCCAGTCCGTCCCTGACTTGCCGCAGCCCGCGACACGCTCAGGTGATTAAAGACCGAGAGATCCCTTCATTACGGCTCGAGTGGCCCCTGCGAATTTTAATTAATATCTGTCACCGCTAGGCGATCTCGCGCGTACCGCGTGTCACGTCGCGTCGCCCAATCGTCTCCGGCCAAGCCGCCTAACGATTGCCAGCGGTTTATTAATTATGTAACGCGCCGCGAAAGTTTCCTTCTTTCGACGGAACCCGTGGAATTACTGTCTCGCGAGACTCCCTGCGCTTGGCTCAATTGGTGATTAGACCAAACCCCTGGAGTGCGTTCGACGGAGCTGGGAGAGCGTTTCGAAGCCCTGTCTCCTCTGCCGCCCTTCCGAAAGCAAGGGCTGTTGTTGTTCAAGAGCCACCGTCCAATTCCGTCGCAAGACCGGCTGCAACGAGGCAGGCAGCGAGTGTTCTGATAAAACCAACCACCGGGCGAACAAGCGAAAACACAGGTGGGGAAAAATTGGGGCCTGGTTAATTTTCGAAGAGAAAGGGAAATGTTTCTGGAGCACAGTGAATGAGTTTCAACTCATTGTCCTCTGTTTCTTGTGCATCTATAAGTAGGTATCTTTGAAAACACCGTGAAACTGTTTCACGAAGGCAGTGATTCCAGCTTCGACGTAATAAAGAAACTATTACCCCGTTTGGATTGTCAGCGAAGATATTTTCTGTGTGAAAGTTCCCTAATGGGGGAAGCATTGGTAATGAGGAGAATGCTCGTAAGACCTTCAAAGAATATTTTCCTTCCAATTGAGGAAAGTTGAGGCCTGAAGGTAGTGGCGAGTTTCTAGAAAGATGGGAAATTGTGGAAAGTAGCAGAAATTGTTATTTAGTTCTGAATGCGTCTGATGGAAGCTGCGTAACTTTATATTTCTTTGCATACGATATTTCACGTGACATTTGCGACGTGAAACTTGGGTCCATCGTGCCGTTCGTTTAATTCGTGAAACGCTTTCGACGATGCACGTGAATTATTAAGCAGCGGCATTTCCTGTGTCATGAATTGCAAAAAGGAGAGAGTTCCTCGCGAAACCGCATTCGAGGCTTCTCCAAACAGGATCTGTTTATAGTAGAAATTGCGTAAATATTGGTCTTGTAACAAGCATGTATGTTTTCCCACCTGCCTTGAATTGTATAAAACCAATACTGCGGAATGTTAACCAAATTTTGCACCTCGGCTGGATGAGATACATGAAAGTAAAAAGAAAGATAAATTGTGAATATGTGTCTGCGTTGAACGCGAATTTAGTGGGTGTTAATTAATCCTCGAAGTACGTTGATCGATATTGGTCTTGAGAATGTATAATATCAGAGTTTCTCTGATATAGAATATCTTCGTATTCATAAAGACCCTCATCTCTTGTGTAGATGAAGGAACTTCTTTGAAATTTATATTTCTGGTTTTGTGGATAGTGCTGCACTACACTGTCGATTGTTTTAATTACTAACTTCTGTTTGAGAGAATACTCGCAACGTCAATTTACCTTCGTCCGCTAAATTTAAAGTTTATTCAAGGAGAAATGGAAGGAAAGAAGAGGAAGAAGTTTTTGCTTCGACGTTACTGCAAGAAATCGCTGACTTGCTACATCCGGTCCTCTTCAGGCAGGATTTATCACTCATGGGAGAAATAGCGTGTCCCTTTAAAAATTATACCACTTGCGGTAAGGTTAATAGTTTGATTTACACGTTATTTAAATAACCTCGGGTTGGCTGGTTAATTCAGCTATCGTAATTCCATGCACGATTATTCAAGAAAATTTCAGATCAAATTAAATTACAAATATTCTACATAATGTTTTATACAAATCACCGACATCTCGAACCCAAACTACCTAACACTTAGAATTTCATTTACAAAAATCATTAATATTCCATCGTAAATCTGAAACCAGAGATCGACAAAATTTTTATTATAATTTTTAATAAAAGTGAAAAAAAAATCGTCATGTGTCGCGTAATGTTATCCAGAGTTAATTTTATTCGACGAACATATTTAACTTTTTTATTCGACGAACATATTTAACTTTTTTATTCGACGAATAAAGTTAATTTTTTTATTCATCGAGAGTTTCAATTTCTAACTGTAATTTTAACTTTATTGGATGGTGTATTCAGCGTCGAATAATTTTTTGACGAGGGTTCGAGCCGCCGCGCCGAGAACCGGAGCGTTTAGGCGTTGCAGCCCGGCGCGCGCATTACAATGTAGTATCGCCCGATGACGAAAATTGAAATCTTCATCATTTTTGTTCTACCTTTTTGCAAATAGGTATTACCAATGAATTGTTGAAGTCTTCCTGGTCAAAATAAGCCTAAGCACGGCGTAAATGGCACAGGTGTTAATAGTATCCAATTTTGATATATTATCCTGAATAATGATATTATTGTTACAACTAGTTCGATTATATAGGTCGTGCTTAGTCTTATTTGCGCCAGGAAGACTTCAACAATCCATTGGTGCTATTTGCAAAAAGGTAGGATAAAATTTATTCGACGCTGATTACACCGCCCATTAAAGTTAAAGTTACAGTTACAGTTATAGTTATAGTTAAAATTAAAAAATATATTCAACGCTGAAGTTGAAAATTTCCACGAATAAAAAAATTGACTTTATTCGTCGAATAATCTAAAGTTAAAGAAACTTTTATTTGATCTTTAATAAATAATTTTTTATTTAGTTGGGGTAGTTCCTAACCAACTATGTTAATCAAATTACAGTTGTAAAATAGTATGATACTATGAAAATAATAATAATAATTTTTAACATCATGTATATATATTTTCAAACGTTCCATGTTAACATAAATAATTGTAATACGAAAATAGAATATTAAGTTGGTTAACGCAGACAATTGGAACAGCAGATCTGAAAACGCTGCATTCATTCGGAGCGTCTTTTATAACCAAAATGTCAGAAAAAAAATTTCATATGAATCTGAATCTTCGTTCGCTATATAAATGTCTAAACATATCGATTGTGCGACGTTGCAACGTTAACTGTTCTACGTATTTTCTAAAATATTTGCACGTAAACGTATTTTTATGGGCATTTACGAAGAAACAATATGGTCAGTTTCGCAAAAACAAATAAATTCATTTCGTGACATTTCGACGTACTTTGGTGCTAATTTTGGTACACTTCTTGAATATAGTTTTCCTGTTTCAGCAGGAAAAACTGGAAAACTGAAACTATAACCCTCACTTTCCAACTCTGTCATATGCCACTGTGTTAAAATGCATCAATTTTAATTAACAATTTATCGATAACTACGTGGTAAATCGACTTTAAACTTTGTACAAAGGTTTCTCGCATTCCAAATTAGGTTTGAACGAAATTTGAAAGAATTCTTAAATTTAGTAGATTACTCAGGAACAACCTTAACACCCAACTCTGCCTGAAACCATCCATCACCCTTTCAATAATTTACACATTATAAAAAAGCAATTACATACAACTCTGAATACGTAACACAAAGACCAGGACGCAGTGGAACGGTCCAAATAGACACGCCAGGCGTCTAATGAAATTATAACAATTCTGGAACGCAAAGGATTTAAGATGAAGTGCTGCACGGTGCACGGTGAATGCACTTGAATCTCCGCGCCCTACAAAGAAAGTGAGCAGCGCCAAGCAGCGAAGTTATCGTTGCTGTTGAACAGAAGTCATTACCAGCGCGTTGTCACGAGGGCAAAGGCTTTCCTCCCGTTTTTGGCAGTCGCTCGCGAGTCTCTAGCTACCAGCGACGGCGTACATATATATGCATACATATACACGGCATCCAGTAAATCTGAAAGGACTGCTCTCACGTCGAGAGCCGCGCCTCGTGGGTGGCTCGGTACGAGAGGGTGCCCGACGAAAGTCTGCTCCGCACGGCGCCGTGCCACGACGCTTTGAACAGGGAGAAGCGTGAAGGAGTAGCAGGAGCAACAGTTTATGTCAATTTTCCGCTCCAGGTAGCGGGGCGGGGCTCGCGACCAAGCTACATCGCGTGCACCATGAAAGCGTATCCTCGTGAAAATATCGCTGTTACGGAAGCAATAGGCAATCGAGCGTGTGAAATATTTCCCGTGCGAAAATGTCGCCGTGACGGGGAACCTTGTTACTTTAGCTACGCAACTTTCTGTGCAAAGCTGCGCATTGTTAATAACTGAAATCGGATTTCGATCGTTGCTTATGAATTTCTCTTGGGGCTATTGAAATTCTGCCGTTTCTGATATTTAATTGCGCAGTAAATAATAAAAATTGAATGTGATTTGTTTTCCAAAATAGGTAATGAATTCTGTTACAATTTCGTTACACTCTCACGAGCGAGACAAAACGTCCAACCGATTTCACGAAGCATCCCCCGGAAACACCTCTCTTGTAGCTCGGGATCGCATTCCTCTAAACTGTAAACGTTTATGCAGAGAGCACGCGCATGTACACGCACGGAGATCAGCGAATATAGGCGAAGAAAAGTGTCGACTACGTTCAAGGGTCGCAGTTTTTTTCGGTGCGGAGCGAAATCGACGCGGGAGTTCCGGAAAATGCCTGGCGAAAGCATGGCACCGCGCCCGAATTGTTTTCGCATTCCAGGATTTTCATTAAACCGAGATCGCTATCGCGGCTCGATCCTGGTGCGACTTAAAAGGTGGCAGGATAACTTCTCGAGTGGGGGGAACGTTCATCAGAAATGCATGGGCTTGCCGAGGCCGATTCCGCGACCGAAAAAACCACCGTTTCGCCCCTTTTCCACCCCCTTTTGCGGCTACGTGGCGCTATAAAGTCCGAACGAAATCCGAGATAAGGCGCACACGCGCGCCGCCGCACGCAGACCGGCAAAGTTTACCGTGGAAAACGCGAGCGTGTTCGCATTTGCATGTACAGGGTGTCCTGAGCTGGACGACCGAGTCTTTTTCACTTTTTCCCCACCCTGGCCGCGGTGGTTTTGCGAAAACATCTTTTCGCGTGGAAAGTTGCACGGCTTTAAAACCTCGCCGCGGCATACTGGATGGGAAATTCCTTTTTTGCCCGCTTTCGTCGCCTGTTCCTTGGGATTTTCAAATCGTCGAGTGGAACTTTTTACTCCTTCCCCTCGCTGGTGTACATTTATTTTCCCCCTCGCCAAACGAAATACTTGATTCTGTTTGACATAGGTGGGCAGCATTGAAAGGGGTTCGTAATGGCTGTTGGGCTGTTTTTTAACGCTTCAAACGCGAATAGTAACGAGTTACGCGTGTGTTATTATGTGGGGCGCATGTGATGTTATTTATAATGGAGGTGTGCCGCGTGTGGTGTGCGCTGTCGTTGCGAACGTGTAAAAACAAAAGAGTTAAAGCGATGTTTACTGTTTAAAGGTAATGCATCTGTGTTCAATCAGGGAAAATGGTGATCGTATTGCATATGAGAATAGTAATTTTGGTCAAGATTTATAATAGAGGTAGGGCAAAAAGGTGTGTTTGCAATTTTAAAATTAATTCAATATGACACCTCACATATGAGTAACAATTGTGTTCAAAGTTGTCTCAAGCCCCTATGTTTAACCCTTCATGGTTACACGTCTGTTAAGTTTCGCGGTGGTCACACTGAGTCCAATAACCTGGTTGATTTTTAAACAGTTACCTCACGAACTGTATTAATCCAATCGAGTCCCAAAAATTATATTACACACTTTGAACATTGTAGAATATGGAATAGTCGCGTTTTAGTAAGAAAGGAAAGACAGCATGTACCAAAACAATCGGAAAGGAAAGCCAGGAACTTACCGGTATCAAGCTCCAAAGTTAAAAAGTGAGTCTATTTGACCCAGTGTAACCATAATAGGTTAAAGATCACCCATCATTTTCGGTGTTATAGAAAGTAGATAGATATTTTATTTTACAACGGAAATCTATGCTATTATTGTCGACGAAAAAATAGAGAATTTTAGGCAAAAACATTTCGCTATCTTTTCCAATTTCTTCTGCTCAAAATTTTCCACCCTGGGCTCCAACCTACTTAGCATATACATATACAAATCCGTCTCTGGATATTTCAAGGCAACCCGGGGAAACAATTTCTGTTCCATTCAAGAAGATAAGTTTAAAATATCTCAAACAAAAATAATTGAATATCTAAAAAAGGACAGCCTACTTAGTCTAATCCGTTTGTAGGTGTTTCAAAACAACTCTGTTAAACAATTTCTATTCCGTTGAAAATAAGTTTAAAATATCTCAAACAAGAATAATTAAATATCTAGAAGAGTACTGGCCATAAACTACAAACTAAATACTCCTAAACAACCTCCATCATCAAATTCAGTTTTTCGTCGCTCGCGTTAAAAGGAACTACTTAACTCAGACTTCCTGCTCGACGGAGAACGATTCAAGAATAGACTACCTAAGGTTCAACATATAAAGAAGACTTCGTGTTACTCATCCCCCAAAGTACTAAAAGAAACTGATCTCCTGTATTTGCAGACCACTTCACTACCGAATCTGAAGTTTAGCCCAGTCCCACGAATTCCCGCGAATCAACGAATCCACTTTTGCAACATTTACACCGAACGCGCTCGCCTTTTTTTCTCTGTTTTATTTTACTGTCGGTTTTACTGTATACACACATGGACAGAAATTCGCGAGATCGTTGGACCGCGTCACACACGCGGATTACATTCTACACGGGACACAGATATCGTTTTTACCCGAACGCTGCCGTCTGCCTACCTTCACATCCACTTTATCTTGATTCGACTGTGTATTTTCCGTCGATGCGTTCCTGCCCGACGGCTTTTCCCCCTATCCCTCGGAAAACTACGCCCGGGGAATGCACTACGGGCGTGCGAATGTGCACGTGCGCGGGAAAGATTTTCCAGAGCCGGATTTTTCAATGCCAACAACAGCTCAGCTGGCTGGCGTGACGAATACGTGAATGATTTCCCGCTTCTGTTCAGCCCCGAGAGCGCAGCTTCCTTTTATTCCTGACAATCGAATTACGATCATTCCGTCCGGCTGAAAGAATCGCGCGATACATATACGGTCTATCGTCAACTGAAATCCATGGATCCCCATTCTGCCGACCACGAGAAATGCGAGTTTTGTTCGCGCTAATTGCAAACGGCGAAGGCATAGCACTGGTATCAATTTCGGTACTGTTGTTTCAGATAGTTTTATCATATAAACATAATTTTAAGATTAGGCAGAAAGTGGTGATATGATAATTAAATGTAATGGAATGAATTTTTATGGCACTATTTTTAATGATATTTCTGTGTAAATAGAACGCATAATGAAACAAATCTGTTTGAGTTTATTAAGCTACTCTTATATTATACAAAAAAATAAAAAAGGTTTTTTTTAATTTATTTCTTCCTAGCGCAGGTGATTTTCCAATTCAGGCTGATCTGAAGCAAAAAATGTGGAGAGATTCTTAATCTGTACGAGTATAGCTATCACCCGTACCTCAATTAACAACTTTTGTCGAAACATAACCGAGAAAAAGGGTATTTTATCAAACTTTTTTCAAACCAGCGCTATTTTGTTATTTTTCAACAAAAAGTGTTAATTGAGCTACGATGCGATAACGACACTCATACTGATTAAGAATCTTTTCGAATTATTTGCGTCAGACAAGCCTGAGTAAGGAAATCACCTGCGCCACGGACATACCTCTTTTTTTGTGGTTCCATATTGACACTACGAAAAAATATTTAAAAGAAATTAAAAAATCCTTTTTAAATTTCTCTTGTATAATATAAGAATACTTTAGAAATACTAAAAAGATTTATAACATTACATGTTGTATTTACTGAGAAAAAAATCTTTAAAAATAACTTCACTTTTCGGCCGATCAAAGTAAAATGACCCTTTAAATTACTAATCGCTGCCTAAAATCAAATTTATCGACAAAGGTATCCTGAATGTTTAGAATACCGCGAAAGGTGGAACCACGTCTGAGCAAGAATGCTGATATCCACGCGGTCCTGATCTTTTCCGCCACTTCACCGTGGTTCCATCGATCTTTCTCCAAACCACGGACGCGTAATGGCGCCCCGGCGCGTTCAACAAATGTTGCTACCGAGCTGAAGAAACTCACGCTTGATGTTCAGTTCCGTTTCGCAGCAAGAAGAAACTCTTCCTTCTCTTGCCACGGATTACGTGGGAACGCGGGCGGGTAGGTAAAATAAATTGCGAAAATGCTGATACGATGCGGCGGCTCAATCGAATCAGAAGCTCAGGAAAGGCAAGTCTAGCCGTAGTCGTCCCTGCCAGAGAAGATGGTCTGACAAATGACAGCAGTCTGTCTGTCCCGGGACCAATGAGTCGTCCTTATCAGCCGCTTCACGGCGCAGCCTCTCGATTTTTCCCGTGGAAAAGGCGAAAAAAGGCGGCGGGTCTATCTATCGATATCACTTCTCTGCCATGGTGGTAGACTGATGGTGGAAAAACAACACCGAGGGTAGATAAGCCTCTGTTCTTGCGCCCGATATCATTGCCACGAAGATTAAGTGGGCATAATAAAGAAATAAAAAGGCGATAACTGCTGAATGACGATTAATCTAATCACCTTAGCCGACGAGCAAAAACCAATCGATCAATTATCCCCTTTCGCTTCCTTCATCTAATTGCATCATCGCTTGATTAGGATGACTCCATTCCTCGATAAAGTGAACGTATTAATCAGCCTGAGTACAGTAAATTTTACTGTAACCGAAGTAGAAGGAATGGTAAGAATTATTGGAAAGAATGGTACCCGTTTCCTTTTGTTGCTTCAGGATTGTGAAGGTTCCTTTTGTCGAGAATTTATTACGCGGAGGAATTGATTATTAAATACTTCGGAAAGTTAATTAGTCTCTCTCGGCAGGCAGGGAAAGCGCACTTTCTTTCTTCTATTCCTTCGGAGATGTAACGATTTCTCTTAGCCAATATTTATAAAACAGTGCAATTAGTCATTTCGGTTGCAATTTCTGAGGAATCGTTTGATTCTTTCCAATAATTGCATCTCTTCGCCGCGTTCATGGAATATACTCATCCACGCCCAACGAAATAACGTCCCCTTGTTTACAACATTCAAGCAGACAAAGAATGCCTTAGATCGAGGGACGAAATGCAAGGGGAGACTACGATCTCCCCCCCCCCCCCTCCCCCCGCTCCCCTATTCGAGGCTCGCGGAAACGACGCAACTTCGTGCCCAATAACACTTCCATCAATAACCCATCCGTGAAATCTCGTATCCAGTTGGTATCTGCAAAAAACAGCCGAAAGCATCTCGTGCCGGCTCCCCTTATCTACTTCAAAATCACAAGCATTCCACGTATTAAAGCGGGCCGTTATACTCTTACCACGATTCCGCCACCCCGACCCTCTCGTTGCGCCTCTTTTTACGCCCCTTCCCTCGGCTCTTTTTTCCTTCTTCCTCGGGAGCTCGCTCTTATTTCCCACCTTATCGGTTCAGATCTCATAAATTTCACGGAAAACGCGATTAAGCAGCCCCAGGTTGCGCCCGACTCTCCCCTCCACACTGCCATCCACCCCTTCTTCCGGCGAACCGCCAACCCCCTCGACGACCCTTCCAATCTAAGTATTCAAATGAGAGGACCGACTACCACCCACGTCGTATAGCTTTTTACAATCGTCCTCCTACGTTCTCCTTCTTGTTACATCGTTCCTTGCCACCCCACGGGGGTGGCGCACGCAGCAGCCAAGAAACGCGGAACACTGCGAATGCTGGATGCGTGGCGTTATCCGCACGTTCGTATCAATTGTCGAGGTGAAGATTCTTAGGATTCGATAGAATTATTTTCTGAAATTTTCAATATACTTGCGATAATGAAATTATTGGAAAGGATTGGCATGCCTTGTGTGGTCTATCTTTTGCGGTGCTAATATGAAAATTGATTTCTTTAAGTGTTTGTCGATTTCTAATTTTGGTGTTATGATTTTCAAACTTACGTAATTATGATTGGATATAAGAATTTTTAGTATTTATTGAATTGCAAGATATTCTACATTTTTTATGCTGCAGGGGATGTCAATTTCGACAGATTAAAGATGAATGTATTTAAAGGGGAGAAAGTAGAATGAAACACCCTTGTGATTAAATGAAAGGTATTCATGAATATTGAATAGAAATTTCAATGAAATTCAATTTTGGCACGACTTACATGAATAATTTAGTTTAAAATGTGTGTGTAGGATTAATCCTTTTACATGACCGAACCGAGAAACTCGTTACAGGAATGAAATTACTATATTTCATTCGTTCTTCGAAGGAAATTTAGAATCGATGTTCAAAACAGAGGCCAGGAAAAATCGAAAGAAACGAGACTCGTGGCAGCGGAAAAACTGTTATATAACGTTATTAGGAAGTCGTTCAATGAATACTAATTCGGAGGAGGCGATTTTCGAAAATTTCCATGCATGTTAAGTCCCATAAACCTCGTCGAAGAACGTTGAATAGCAACAGCAGTATAGGAATTTCGTTTTTCGTTAATATCGCTGTGCTGTTCGCAAGCATCGAATCCAATTTTCAAATAACATACGAATTTCATGCATATGAAGATTAAAATCGAATTCATACATGTGAAAATTAAAATCGAATCGCACGTAGGAAATATACTCATACACGTGAACAGTTTGGCAAATTACGTATTATTTCCGACGCACGAGTTCCGGAGGAACCACTAAAGGAAGAGAACAAATAAACTGAACGAAAGCATAATATTCCACAGGGTGACAAACGAAACGAGGTGGCAGAATGCAGGAGAATTTCCAAGAGCACTTTCAAAGCTACATTTGACTGAAGTCTACTGCTGTTACAGTGTATAATTCCGCTAACGAGGGGACCGCGATGAAGGAAGAGCAAATTGACGAGGACCGTCAAACTATAAAATGTAACGTTTGAGAAAAATACTCCCCACGCCGAGGGGTGAAATACGGTATTATTGTAGATTCAGCCAAGAAAAAGAGAGAAAAAGGTGGGAGCTTGGTAATATCGAGCTTCGTTAAAGAAGATTGCCTTTCCGTTTGCAAACTGTCAAGGAATGTACCAAGCTGACTCGAAAGTCGTACTTCTGCCACAAGGAGAAAAAGAAACGCGGGAAAGCTCGACACTAATACGCAGAGGAAGTGGGTGGAAAGCAGTTCTATTTTCCCAGTGATATTTCTCGGATCGCCAGCAAGCCTTGAAATACCTGGTCGTAATTAATATGTCCAGGACGTGACGTAATTGAAACGATGGAGCAAATTGTGAACTTTAATGTGGACATTACGGAGAAAAGTTAGCATTCTCGGATTTCGCGTGTAAAAGCGCGATATCATCCACTAATGAGAGCAAGGCGCGTTTGAAAATACAACAGGAGTAATGAGAGAAGACCTCGCCACGAGAATCGGAATACGTTATGATAACAATGAAATGAAGGAAACGAGACTTGGCCGAAGATTAATCCGGTTTAATAAAAACGAGGTATTAATTTTCATTCGGTGGAGTCATAATATACAGAATAACTTTTCATATATTTGAATAGCACAGTGACAAGTTAATATTACTCCCATTAGAAGAATAATAAATCTAAAGTAACAAAACTTGTTGAATATCAAATCAGTTAAATACTCAGCAATAAGATGAGTAAGCTAAAATCCTCCTATCCATAGAACTGGAGCAAAAGGTAATCTAAAGTTACAAACTAACATCAGTGAAAATCTTTAACAAACAATTATTTAATTACGCATCTAATCATTTCTGTCATTTATATAAATGACCTTTATGCGGTTCACCATTATTTTACAACACTCATATACCCACAAGTCTCCTGTGACACTAAGTTCCTTAAGATTCCCAGTAGTAGAGGTGAACGATTAGCCCGACAGTAGTCTGGCGTCAGGATACAATGCGTTCCCCTCGCCCTGTAATGTCATAGGCGGACAGAATTGCAGTTTTTCTTTTCCCTGGGAATGCGAGGGTCGGCTAAAGCGGCTGCTTGCGAAGAAATACGGGTCCTTGTTTGGCGATGATAAAATCTAAAGCCATCATCCCCCCAGGTCGAACGACGCGCGCACCGGCAATCTTATCTAAATGAACTGCTGTGTCCTAACTTCGTACGTACTTTTGGTAAACGATCGAACGACCCAGGAAACGTTCCTTTCCCCCCTGGAGAAAGTATAATTGGACAAGAAGCTAAAACTCGAAGATTGGTCCACGCCGGCCTCCTTTGGCGGGGAATTTTCGTAGATCTTGGCAGATCTCCACGCGGACCTTTTGTTACCGTCCACTTTTTCCAAATGGGATCGTTGCTCGGTTAATAAATATCAAATGTCCTCGAGATCGCGTCGATATCTTATCGTTACTGGCGTTAAGCTTGATTGGATAGGATTTAGTAAACTGTACCTACTTTTAATTAGAACGTTAGATGTCAGTCATTTCCTAAATCTCTGCTCTTCGTTGCAATGTTAGATCGTATGAACTTTCTCAAATTTTCTTTTACGGCTTATAGAAGATTACCATGTCACTATTTTATTCTGTTTTCAAATCGTCCCGCTCTGTTTGTTTGCTCTTCCTAGTTTCTTGAAGCCGACTAATACTCTGTGATATATGAATTTCCATGGAAAGCAATTCTTATCCCATTTTCCTCTTCACTTTTCCTCATAAATCCAGCCAGAGAAATGCCTTGATACTTTGAGGGTCTCTACCTTGTTTGGTTCGCGGGTGGAATACACGGTATTGCCCTGCACGTGTGGCTTGTGCATGTCACACGAGTTGCATTGTGTCCCCGATGTTTGCCAAAGAGTGGAAACGGAACAAAATACCGATTCTACGGTTTGCATATCAACGGATTGCCCCAAGACCAAAACCGTTTGAAATATTACCCGCGAAAGAGGTTGAGGTGATTCTGCGAATGTTTCAGTTTTGTACCTTGCCCGTATTTCCCATCGACGGCCATGCGAAACAATCTTTGAAATTAATCATCCCACCGTTGCATTCCGCTGGAAACCATTGCGCTTTGGCCCCTTTTTCAGGACAGCAGGTGGAATTAAAGACCCGCATAAAAGGGGACAATTTTATATCTTTTGGTACGAGGTCTCGAAGCACTGTGTCTGACAAAATCTTTGATATAAAATATTTATAACGATGATCACCAGAAATCACTTGGAAATCAACTTTTCCACCTTGGAACATTTTGTACATAAACAATATACATACATACGTTAGCCAAATCTACTCGAGAAACTCTCCATCAATCCTCCCTCGTAATCGTTCTGGCATCGAAGCCCAGCCACGTTGACAAACACAACCCCGTCGACCACCGGCACAGTTTGTTCTTCATATTTTCAGGGCGCACCGAAATGATACTTCTCCGTCCATCAATCCGTCGTAAAGTAAATCCTCTCGAGAATCACGTATCACGAGACAGATTTATTCCCTAGTCGTAGGAGGAGAGCGAGGTAAGGCTGTGAGTGAGAATATCGGATTTACGTACTGTTCTGCTTTCCTTCTGCACCACCCTTCCGCCCCTTCCCCCGCACTTTTCTCTCTCGTTCTACCGTGTTTACGTTGCACAGGCTGTTCCCTTTCGTCGCGTTTAAAATGCGATTTCTACCTCCTGCGTCGACTTTGCACGGCTGACTTGCGGCGGGCATTATTTCCTTATTCTCGTCTCGCGCCCCAACCCGAGGATTTCTAATTTCTCACTGTCGATTCTTTTGTTTCTTTGCCTCCCCCCCCCCCCCCCCTCCCCCACCCGAGTAGTTTTTAATACTTCAGCCCCCGTCTCGGACCCGCACACGCCTTTTGTTAGAAATTTCTCAGTGTTTCATTTCGACCCGCGACAGGGGCTCGGTCGTTATCAGAAACGGGAGAATTCAGTCGAACAAACATGATGGATAGCGATTCGTTCGACTAAACGATTGTACGAGCAACATTTTTAGCAGGCTCTATTTATACTCAGAAGTTATTTACTTTAGTCCTAACGAAGGCGTGTACTATTACTTGATTTGCGATTAATAAATGTTTTTGATGTTTAAGGCATTTCTTAGAATTATTATTTAGGTCAATGTTTTAATTATCGTGTCAAATGGAATTTTTCGTTTTCTGTTCTTATTCGTCGTGTATCATTGATAGGAAAAATTTCATGTATACTTATAAGAATGTTAATATTGTAGATTCTTTTTTACTCTGCATTTCCCCTTATTCCCCCTTATTCCTTAATAATGAGGTTAGAATTCTCAACGGCACTTCTTTTTTTCGTAAATTTGAGTTCGGATTAATTAGAGACTGAATTAAAAGTTACGCTCTGGGATCAAACAGTGATGAGGTTTATTATGCATATAATGGCAATATCAGTGAGTTTCAATCATGCGAAATGTGCTATTAATTTTGGCGGTCCTTTACATTCATCAGAATTATGAATCTAAATGTAATCGAAACGTTTGAATTAAACGATTACGTTAGTCATAAGCGCGTACATTGAGCTGCATAGTATAATTAGTGTTTGTGAGTCAATACTAGCTGGAATTCTATGCCCAATATATAACGTCAAATTTCTAATGCATCGCGTTGATAATTGGGGTTCTCGATAACGATATGATCTTTTTTTTTAAATTTTCAAAGTTCATTTCATTCACTAATTTATTCCACCTTAGAACATTAAGAACATTTGACAGTTAACAAAATAATCGCGAATTTGACTGATATTAACATTACACCTAGTATTTGAATAAAATGTTTCACGAGTCGCAATCATATGAATGGGATCCTATTGCGACGGGCAATTGGAAAATCGGATATTACTCGATACCATGCTGAAATAGAATAATCCCATTAATTTCGATAGTTACGGATGAAATTGAAACGCAATTATGAATACTAATATTACTAATTCCGCGAAATGTTCTGACAAACAGATTCCCCTCTTCAAATTTAAACATAAACATATGACAAGCCCATAGACCTCCACTCTTTACATGAAATTAATAAGTACACTCTGAACGAAAAAATCAACTGCGTAATATTTATAGAATAATGATCCCAGATTATTTTCGAAGTACCTATTCTTTCGTTAACAGCTTTCTCTATTAATCAAACCAGCAAACAGAGTAAGACAACGAATCCAATGCATTTTTAAACAAACCCTTGACGCAAATAAGAAGGCCTTAATAAGACCATTGTGCCTGTGACATGAAGAAAAAAGGAAAGCTCACTGACATCGATTTCTCCCATTGAGTTGGAAATAAGGTCGACTCGGACAGCGGAACGGCAAGAAAACGCCGATATTTAGATTCCCATTCATCGAGTCGTCTGTCCTTTATTGAATACTCCAACGGTCGCGTGATTTTTTTAATGAAACACGTGCTTCGCTCAAAAACCCATTCAGGCGTACTTTCGTCGCGTAACGAGCAGTCAGTAATACCTTTAGTTTATGCTCAGAACCAGAACAGTTGCTGTTCACGATCGAGCAATTTCCTGTAATTTGTTCTTTCAAGTTTTCTACTGGACTGAAGGAGTTTCACGTCGGATATTAAAGCAGAAACAGACATCGCGAAATGAAAAGACAATGGAGGAAAAGAATTTGGATTTTTAGAAATATACTCACACGTGACTGCAATAGTAAGTACCTATAAAGATATTAAACCGAAATAGACCTTCGAAATGTTTGAAAGATTATCCACATCAGTTCCCCTGTTTCAGAGGACACAGTGGTCATTCTAAAGGGGAAGAAACTTAAGTCTTATTCATGTTTCTAGTTTGCAGGACTCAATATTTACACATTCACATGTGATACGGGCAATACGCGAGTTAATAAACTTATCGCAGCAAGTACCTACTCAAAGCACCTAACGTCTTCCAAGAAATTTCTAACCACACAATTCCTGTACTAAACTCACTAACGTAAAGAAATTGACACCTACATATATCTCGCCAACCTATATTTTCACACTGGTAACCAAATGGTAGCAAAATTGCTACCATTATTCAAAGACGTTGTTACGACACTGTCGAGTCAACTGCAATCAGAATGGATATGCCACGACTTTTCAGTGAATAACCAAAATTCCTGCTACCTCCAACATTAATCTGTTTCGTCAATTTCAATCCAAGTTCGACAGGGATCAGTGGGAAAGCAACCATAAAACACCGGCGATTTATATATACATACCTATGTACGTTTAGATGATCCTCGTTTATTGGATCTCTCCCGGCAATCACCGACTAGGTGCACAGAGGGTGCAAACAGAAAAGGAGAAAAAGGTGCAGGTATGCCTTGATGTTGCACGCGTGTCAATCTTCAAAGGTGAGTCACAGGCTGGCAAGCACTCGTGCTCGACTTTTCTGAACGGCAGTTAATCGATTTTAATTTCCTGGCCGCCTTTATAGCCCGAAAAGGTTATTATTCCTCGCGACCCGTCAGCGCGACGCTTTTCCACGAGGCAAACAAATTTCCCGCGCTGCCCTCCCTCGATTCCGCTGAATTCTCGATAAACGGGCCCCACGAGCACCTGAAATCGTTCCACGACGACTGTGCGCGGAAAATGTCACGCGACGATGCTTGATTTACTTCGAATCGATCTCGTTTCCACGACGAAATATGCACGTCTACCCTTTCCTCCGCAACTGTTGGAAAAGCTGAGTGGAGACTGAGATTACATACGAATGCCGTGGACTTCGATATTTTTCAGATCCATGGTGTAGTCAGGTGTTGAATGCACTAGATTACAGGGGGTGTACTGTTGATTAATGTAATTTCTAACAGATTTGGAGAAATTTGGTAAACAGGTACCTGAATCTGTTAGAAGTACCTTGGAAATTGAACGAGGATAACTTTGTAAAATTTTTGAAGAACAAACTTCCGGAAATAATGTTTAGTGAAATTTTTAATCGCCTCATCAACTTCTTAATTGATCAGTTGATGAAGTTGGAAGATAATCCAGACGATGCTTGAGTTATGTACAAGCATAATGAATAGCTAAATTGAAAAGTTACTGCCGAAGAAATGTAGGAAATTTTTGGGAATTGTGAAATTATTTAGATTCTGGTATTTCGCCCGAATTGGTGTTGTGAAACTGAATAAATATGTATAAATTGCATTAATCTTTTTCTTTCTTTCTTGTGCGTGCGTTCGTGAATGTGTGTATGTGTGCGTGTGCATATGCTTTGTGTGATATTAGAATTAAATATACTTTAGATTGTAAGGGAGTTATTGTAAATTATTAATACCAAGAAAATTACCATTTTTTCGGTTTCGCAGCGCCAAGTATTTTGAATAAAATATTTATTCGTATTAAAATATTTATTTGCATAAAAATATATGTGCTTAGTATTATTTAATACACTTTTTCTTTGCATAAATAGCCATTGTTATAATTGGCGCAATTTGTGTATATCATTAGTTTTGTAAAGCTATTAATTTACCATAATGTTTCTAAATGGGATTCTTTTTGATAGGTTAATAAATTTACGACATCGTCTTGGCGCTCATTCTTGTACCTTTTTTTCAAAAAGGTAATGTTGTGGAGATTTCACACATTTTGTAGTACTAATTACAGCGTAATATGTAGACCGCCACAGAAGAAGTAGGGGAAGGTGGGGCAAGACGGGGTAGTTAAGGTTTAATGATGAATAAAACACAGGTTTTCGTAATCAACTAATCAATTTTAAGTCGAAGCCATTCTTTGATAATATAATATTATACGTGAAAATGTGCTTATTTTTTCATTTGCTCGTGCAGCAGCGTTGCTTTCTTTTTCGCTTCTGCTTCGATTATCTGTAAATTTATAGAAGCCACATTTTTTAGTTACAACATAACGTAGAATTTATAGAAGAAGAGTGGATTTTTCCTATAGTAAGTGTAGAGACTAGGTACATAATGTATCTGAAGGAGATGATGGCAGAAGGTCTTGTTGGAGGAAATTTAAATACTAATGGTAATTTAGCGAAAATGAATGAGGAGATGCAATATTTTTAACTCACAATTTATTGATGTTGGAATAAAATTAATTTTGTACTATATTTATTGGTTGAATTTGAAATATTGTTAATGGGAAACTAATAAAATTAATGAATAGCGTGGAAATTACTGTGGATTTTAATAAAGTATTACAAATATCTTTCAGAAAAGATTGAAAAGTATCAAGGGAGATGCGTTTTCAGCGTACTTTCTTCATTAATGTGGCTTGTTCTACACTGCAAGCAGTACGCCATAATTTTCTTAATTCTTAATGCTATGCTAATTTGACAAATTTTGTCGATTTACCTAATTTGACAAATTTCCAGAGACTTGTGCGAAACAAGATGATTCTCTGTCTATCTAACCTTCTCCGGACAACCTCCAAGCCTGTGCATCCCCTTCATTTCTATCCAAGCTTGTGTGTCCCATTCATTTGTATCCAAGCCTGTGCGTTCCCTTAATTTTTATTCAATCCTGTGCGTCTCTTTCATTTCCATTCAAACCTGTGCGTCCCCTACATTTCGGTAAGCTTTACATAAAAACTCAAATGTAAAAATAGTTTGCTGGTATAAAAACAATATATTATTTTGTAGAAACTTGTGCGAAAGAAGATGCTTCTCTGTCGAACCTTCTCCGGACAACTTCCAAGTCTGTACGTCCCATATGTCCCTATAAGCTCCACATAAATAGTCTATTAACAAATTTTGGCGACTTACCTTGTTAATTGAGACAATAATGCAATGTCATATATGGTGACACGTGACATTTAAAAAATTGTGACAAGTTTCCTTATTTGACACTTGGCAGATTATGATTGTTTGACACTAGCTAGATTACGTTTACCTCGACAAATGTGCTCTCTGTCTGGCAGTCACGTGGCAACAATTTTTTACGCGATTGAGTGACATTTCCTCACCGTTTCATGCTCCTCACTTTACGATGGAGAAAATGAGCTTTGCATTGAAATATCTCAGCTCATAAGGCACGTAGGAACAAAACGGAGACACTTTTCTTATGTAAACCAAACCCAAGCTATCCATTAAGACCATTCCAAATCTAATCGGATCAACCGTTGTTGAGATTCGATAGTTGAAGGGTTCTTGATAGCGGGTCGTGGCGTTATAGAGCACTCTGTGTTCGCACTGTGCATATACCTATATATACTTGGAGCGAGACACTGCCGTGTCTCTTGATTTTGTCTTCAGCATGCGAGCCATGTGCAAACTATGCGAAATTTTAAAGCCGATGCAATCGTACTCTCCAATTGGAGCACACCGTGAAGCTTCATTCAGAAGTAAACTCTAATTTATACGATACCGAATAAGCTTCGGTTTAAGGGGGAGCCCTATTTAGGACTGCTAGGAATGAGGTGATACTTGGGAATTTTTTTCTAAGAAACGGTTAAGCGGATCCTTTCCAAACTTTCAGAGTATTTTAGTTGAAATTTAAAAAATAAAAATGAATTTTCACATTACAAAATGTTCGGTAGAAATGAAGATATATGAACACTTTTGTTAGGACTCGCGCGCCGGAGTTGCAACTTGGCGACTGGCCCCATTTGTTCCCTGAAATAAAAAAAAAACAAGGATTTTCTTATTTCTAGTATAATTACATTGTCGATGAAGTCGACTTCAAAGAAAACGTTACGATTCTGTTCCAAGATATTTCATACTATTTATGGAAAAAGAGTTGTTCAATTGAATTTATTTATCAATGTCTTAGGTTCATCGAGAGTGTAATTATACTAGAAATAAGAAATTCTTGGTTTTTTATTTCAGGGAAGAAATGGGGCCAATCGCCATGTTGCAATTCCGGCGCGCGAGTCCTAACAAACGTGTTCATATATCTCCATTTCTACCGAACACTTTATAATATAAAAATCAATTTTTATTGTTCGAATGTGTACTAAAATACGCAGAAAGTTTGGAAAAGATCCGCTTAACAGTTTCATAGAAAAAAATTCCCAATAATCACCTTATTCCTTGCGTCCCAGATAGGGCTTGTTATTTGAACTGCGACTAACTTTTGCTCAACCTTCAAGCAAAATATTAAATGAATTTTCAATTTTTTAATTCTTCTATTTGATTTCTAAGTAAATTAAATAATTGTTCACAATTTTCTTCGAAATCATTCGCCCTGTTGCGGGGTTTCAGAGGCCCTGTTGGTATTTTAAATTACAAGTTACATATAACTCATTTCCGTATAAATTTGTTTAATAAAGCACGCCGAAACCCCATTCCATTCCACAAGGTCGAATTTTAACTCGCCGAAAAAATATAATTTGCTTATTCCAACAGCGTGCCCATCAATATGGAGCAGCCACGTAAGTTCATCCAACTTATCAGGCTTCCCGATATAATTTATCAATTCTCTTGGTTGTGGGATGGTCGATCCTGTTGCTTTTAGATCAGCATATTTTCGGTAAACATGAAATCCACCTGTTTATTTCTCTGTCCCCCGGTGGTATTCGAATTCAAATTCGCTGAATGAAGACCGCCATTCCCGTTGGTTGCTCCAGCTGCTAGGTATATTCTACCTTTCACTCACGGGAATCGCGTAGCTTACTTGCCCCCCCGTTAAAAAATAATTGTTGCTCTTTGCTATTTCTACAGTGTCTTGTAAATACAAAACTTGGAACACGTTGCTTTAGGACCCAAAGGTTGAAGTTACAAGGTGCAGCAACATCTCTGCATCACGTTGATATATTTTGAGTTAATAGAGAAACATGAAAAGCACGATAACACCTGGGGTTTGAAAGTCGTGGCTACGAACGACTTAAATTCGGTTAGGGGAGAACAGAAGATATTTGATTCCATGGGAATTCGTCACAGGACAGCCAAAGGGCTTGGGAGCGACTCCCCCTTTGCCAGGCACAAGGATTCCAATGGTAGAAAACGGGGAAACGAAAACAGCACGGGGAACGGGAAGTTCTGAAAGGAGAGGGCAACGAAACTGGGTAGAAGCGAAATGCGTTAAAACGCGCCGCTGGAAAGGTTGAATGAAGAGGAATGAAGACAGATGGATACACGTGTGAGAAGCATTGCAAACGCAAAGAGCGTTAGCGGGCGTCTGTGATTTATGTGAATCGAGATGCTGGAAATTTTATGAACGCAAACGTGATATCGCGAAAGAAAGGCTATAGGTAGTATGACGGTTAGAGGTAAAGGAGTACGTGCGGTATAGATTGCATGAGTAACACATTATGAGATCGACAATAACGTCCATAATTTTTCGAAAGACTAGGGGAGACCGGGGCTAGTTGACTAATTTTTAACATTTCTAATTTTCATAAATAGACCATTGGTATTTTGTTGACTTGCTGCATACCAATAATTTCATTACGTAGGTATATAAGCTTAATTTTGAAAATCGTTTTAATTGAGTCTAGGCTGTAGTTTTTATTGTATTTAGAGTAGTGAGAGGAATAAATTAACAAACCCCGGCTATTGGGTTAGTTGACTTGACATTTTTTTTTCAGTTTTACTTTGCCTGCAAAAAGCGTATATATACGCTGTCACAGTTCCATCAATATAGTATACGAAACGCGTATACATATACATATGTGTACTACGACCAATAATTTTTTTTACTTTTTTCACTATTTCACAGTGTTATTTTTTAAATATTTGTGTAAAGGGTGTAAAACTAGTAGCGGTGAGTTTGGAAAGATTTGTGGTGGAGGAAGTGGAATTGAGCTCGTTGCCTCGACTACATCTTGAGGATAAAAAATGCAATTTTTAATAGTATTCCTATACTTAAGTAGTCAAGTAACCCCGTCCGACATTGTTAACATATTAAGGGCCGTACGTACAAAACCTCCACGCACCGGATAAAATAAAATATCGTAAATTATAGTCAATGTATCACGTTTCCACAAAACATTCATGAAAAAAAACACCAAGCAGTACTTAGTGGACAAAAATTCATAAATAGTCGAAACAAAAATATTTACTTCCCGACGACCTATTTAGATTTTTCATTCTCACTGATAGAACACGCAAGTTTTTGTTAGGGCTACACATTAAATGGCATGCTGGTCATTCATATGCTTCAATATCGCGAATCGCACCATAATTTATTCCATAATACAACAATTAAAGGGAATTAGTCACCTAACCTCGTTAGTCAACTAGCCCCGATCTCCCCTATTGGTACCAGAAAGAGTAGCTGTACTTACTTTTCAAGTAAAAGATACTTATTAAGATACATAAAATTCATATTCCAAGCAACGAGTAGTACAAGTCTCACAAATAGTCACTGAAGTAATACGCAGCGAAAGAACTAATAGGAAAGATATTCTTTACTTATTACCTAAATTGAATTTACAGACGGTGGCCAAATTATTATACTCAAAACATTTTCGTCAAATTTTGGGGTCATTTTAAAATAGATTTAATACGATTGAGAGAAAATCTTAAATTGTCAGCTGAAGGTTCTGAAAGGAAACTTTCTAAGCTTTCCAAAACATTCATGAGTTCGCAAGTTATAGGTGTTCAAAGTGAAAAGTACCTTTTTAGCTTTGATTGCGAACAACTCGGTCAATAAAAATCATACAACAAAATTAAAGAGAAATGTTTTCTCTATAAGAGCTTTATGTTGGATTTACCAGAAACAAGTTTGAGTGTAATAATCTGGCCGCCCACTGTAATTTCTATATTTATAAAAACCATGTCCGCTGATAAGCGACAGGCACTCACTAAAATTCTCAGTAACAGGAATCAATGCAAGTACATCATCTACCTTCGAATAATTCTCAAACACAGAGAAATAATATTGCCCGAAATACAAGCTCCAAAAATCGCTGGATATCGCGTCGAAGAATGCTTCTGAGGTAGACGCAGAAATTATAAAACACGCCAATAGGCAGGTATGAAAAGCACGCGAGAGGATCGTTCGAAATCCAATGTGGCGGGGCGCGACGATGAAACGGGCGGAAAAATTCGCGCCGGCAAAGGCAGGACAACGGCAAGGTGGGATGGAATTGAGAGGGAGGATCGCAGCAGAAAGGGATGCGCGATCTCGGTGTGTTTTCTGGTCACATATTTGTAAAGTACCCGAGAGCCAGCCGCTCTATTCATTTCTGTCCGCCGGGCGGACGCGCACCCCCTATTGCCCTGGGATCTCGGTCGCATAAATTCCAGCCACGCAGTATATGAAAAAAAAAATTTAGCACGCGGCCAGGACAAGGATTCTACGCCCTGTCGAGCAGAGAAGGACGGTTAAAAAAAAAGAACGAGGGGAAAGAGAAACGACCTGAACAGACTGAAGTGAATCAGTCTTAAGAGATGCTCTCGAGGGAGTGGACGTCCTCTTCTCCATTGTTACTCTCCAGCATTCCCTTTCAGTGCACGTGGAAAAAATACTCGCTGGAAAATCCTCTTAAGCACAATCTTAGCGTCGCCTGTGCCGTTACTTATAGTTAGTACCCCGATATGTGACAAAAAGTCATTTATTGCTCTTCCGATGCTGATGTTTTCGAATGCGCACGACGCAGTCTTGTTTTTAGTTGTTTAAAGAAGAGGGTATTGCGAAAGTTGGAGGATACTTGGACACTTGGAAGAGCTGGGGTAACAGTGTTATCTTTAACTACAGGCTTCTGTTAGACTTTTAAAAATAGCATCGTTGATTGTACCACATAACCTACAACTAATAGGATATCTCATTTTGTATTTTTTTTTATTTCTCTGTTCGTATTGTAGTGAACAAATCCTTAGAAACGAGAAACACCCATTAAACGATAGAAGAAATGGAAGATCAACTTTGCATGCAACTCCATGGCAAATGGCTCATCGTTGAATCGAGAAATCCAAAGGGGGTAATACGTGACACCAGCTATAAAAAGAGCCAGAAACTAGAGGGGGCAGTCAGAGCCACCCTCAAAAGACACTCGTTTAGGAAGAGGAAGAATTTCCTCCTCGTTCGTGGTGCCCTCGACTGCCTTCGCTGTTCGATGCCCCGAGAAGAACGGACATCGAGATGCGCACCCTCTCCAGAATGCTACACCGGCCGTTCCTCCCCCTCTGCAGGACAACAGTTATCCAGAGTGCGGATACGTGTGAGGAATTACTTTGACCGTAGAAATTTAATTTCCGTGGCCCTCCTGACGCTTTGAAGGCTCGTCACCGCCCATCCTCTACGAGCGTACACGAGGACTTCTAGTGTCAGCACCCGTGTGTGAGACGGCCGGGTCGGCGTTTCGGCTGCTTTCACGTACCACTGACACCTTCGTGAAACTACTTTAACGTCTACACCTACCGAACATCACTGAAACAGTAGAAATAGAGGAAAGACACAAACCAGGGGGCTGTTTCTGCTGGAGATGTTTCGATGAGCGTAAATGGACTTTTGATATGTCAATATCAAAGGGCCCATACCAAAGATAAAGGAAATATTGACCGATTTCGTACATCTTTGAATAAAACTTCTGTTGTTTCTGGATTACCAAAATTGCATGTACAGACAGTCATAAAAATCTACAATACTTTCTACAAATCGTGATATTCTGAAAAAATATAAAATTTTAAATTATAGTAGGTATATGTATTATACTGTTTATCAGTTAAACCTAGGAATATTTTCAGAAAATTGCATCATTTATTGAAATCACTTAGTAGAAAGCATTGTTACAAATAAAATACAATATATGCAAATATTATAGATACATTAAAATTTACAGAATTCGGTCAAATAAATATGTCGGCAGCCATAAAATTCTGTATACACTCTATACATCTGTAATGTTTAAAAAAACACAAAATATATTAAATTGTGTAATAAAATAAAGGAAACAAATATTTTGAAAAGATAATAATATTAATCTTAAGTCATTAACAATAAAATATTGATGGACATGAAGTACGATACAAGTAAATAACGGATTAAATAAAAGTTACTTTTACTTTAGCTAATTTGACGAATAAAGATATTTTTTTATTCGTCGAGCGTTTCAACTTCAGCGTCGAATAAATTTTTCAACTTCAACTTTAACTTTAAAGTTACCCCGGGTTAACTTTATTCGACACATGGCGAACTTTTTTTTAACTATCATTCGTTATTCAAAATTTTTATTTAAATAAAAGTTTTGCCAATCTCCGTTACAATATCACAAAGAACATATCCGTATTTTTTAAAGCAATGTAAATTCTTACATAGTGTACATAAACTTTTGTGACTGCCTGTATATCTAAACAGACAAACCACCAATTTCATTTCTGATTATACACATCAATTAAACTTTACCTCAATTAACAGTGCACCAATATTCCCAGTATAATATAAACGAGCACCGAAAAGTCACATTCTATAGAACCCAAAATGCAACCCAAAACACTGTCACTGAACATTGAACAAAAACGGAGACAGAGCACCGCAGCTTCCACTCGTTGTTTCTAACTGAGCTGACAAAGGGTAGAATCGATGGAAGCATCAAAGGAAGTACATCAAATGCAATCGCAGCTAGAGGCAATTACATTACAACGAAGAACGAGGAGCATCAAAATAATGTGCGGCCATGGTTGATCCAGCGTGACATTTTCTGTCGATTATCAATATTGCATCCGTTGAGAACACCGGTTGGAACATCCCCCTCCCCCCCCCCCCGCGAATCCTTGCCAGTGGCTGTCGAAGTACACATTGCGTGACTTTTTTTGGTTCCGTTTTTTTATCAATTTCCCCGCGACCTCAGCAATATGCCCAGCTATCCACCCAATATCAACCAATTGCGGAAAATGTCAAGCGTGGCTAACCGCACGGGACGTAGCTGGTGCAAACGAGTCGATGCAGCGGTCCAATCGCGAAAATTTCGAGGACGTATTCGACACTTGATACCGATACGCGTAATTATTTCGTTCAATGATAAGCCACGCGTTAATTACGCCGCTTCCCAGGCGTTGATTGTCACCATTGCTGATTGCGGTGATAGCGTTCCCTGCGGCACTTTCCTTTCGGCTTTTTAGAGTGAAATATGCTGGTGCTCCTAGAGAGCTGAAATTTCAGTGTTGACAGAATGGCAAGATAACTGAGGTTTACGAGGAAGCTTCTTGATTTATTTATGAAGTGGAATAAATGAAAGTGCAGATAGGGATACGGCAGTAGCTTGTACTCTCGCGTTAACCTAAACAAATTATTTGAACCATGAAAGAGAATAATAATAAACTATTTTGAAATAGAATAAGTGCTTTACGTATTAATTGTTTTATTTTTAGTTTTCTTAGTAATCAGTGAAGTAATCAATCTCCTCGATTCCTCACTGTCCAAAAATTAAACTAGTGCAGAGTCGATGATCCTTCTGTAATGTACGATTCATGAAGATATCCATAGATGCAATGTAAATGAAACGAGCTGGTTGTATTCGAAATATTATATTCAGGATGTATCAGGAAAATTACTTAAGCTACTGGCTGTGAATTTCTACCCAGCCTTTGTGTCGCCGGCAGGCCCGTGAATCGAACAAGCACAAAACAAAGACGATGCGCGTTTAACAGTCGATCGAATAATGTTCTTTACAAAACGGGGCTCCTTTAGCGTCGCACGTTTCGCGGAATCGATGCTCGCGCCGATTAATAATTGTTCCGATACGTCGATGCAGGGTTTGCCTTGTGTCGCATTCGATCGGAAAATTAGACTATAAGTGACTGAAATGGAAGATGTGTGGAAAATCGGGCTTGGGCACAATTATCGCGTGATTGAGGCACGGTCGATTGGTTAGGTCCGTTATCGACGTGTCAGACCAGCGGACACCGTTATCTGTTACGGAAATCTGAATCGTACACTGTTCGAGCAGATATAACAGCCTCTAACTTGATCACCAAGATTGCAAAATTTAGAAATCACCGTGCATCGATTCAACGATCAAATGTACAATTCTCTTGGATAAAAGTACTACAGATTCTATTCCACCATTTTTTATTGAATACTATTTAAATTTCTGTCACTCGCCACTGAAACTGAAGAACTGATAACAGAAATCTGCAAGCCTTGATCATCGCCCTGCTGCCAAATTCCACTAAGTCCATCATTAAAAAAGTACAACTTACTCGGGTCCGTAGGATCGAAAACCTACACGCATCTCACGCATAAAAGCCAAAATCGATACAAAGTCGTTTGCAGAGGAATGAGCGAGACAGGTGAGGCACGTTCCAGCGGCGATCGGCCTCGGCAATTTGCGACAACTAATCTAAATTCAAATTGCCTCGAACAAAACTAATCTAGTGGTCACACGGAACGGCCCCCTTTTCCTCTGCGTCCTTCTCACGTGGCCCCGACTCTTCGGCGGTTCCCTTCCTCCGCCGCTGCTTTTCCATCCTGCACCCCCGTCACCTGTGCAACGTCTGCCCGAGTCACGCCCACGCGTTGATTGAGCCACGAGTAACAATCTCCACCCGCAACCTTTGGTCGCGTTTAGTCGCGTATTCCGCGCTTTTTCCAACCGCGCGGAAGCTCGCCGCGGCCCGCCGATGAAATTGCACCGGGTGATCGCGCAAAGCGTCCTGTTTTCACGGGCGAATTGCAGGGTTTTTGAAACCGAATTCCGCGGCGCCAGTCGATTCAAAAGGGCTCGCGTGGATGGAGTCAGCTTTGTATAGGATTTCGCGCCAAAACATTGAAATGCAGCCAACGACGGCATACAGGTTTTGCGCAATTTCGCACGGCCCCGCTGCGCTCAGCGCGGGCGAACGTCCGATCCCATTCCTGGTGTAAATATTAATTATGTACCCCAACCGAGAGGGAAATGATGGATAATTGAAGGGTGTAGGGGAAGCCCGGGCAAAGCGAATGCCCTAGGCAAAGCGGATAGTCTCTTTTTTGACTTTGTTATTAAAGATGGCCGCACGAGTCTTTCCTGATCGAGAAAGCGACCAGTTGTCCACGCCATGACAACACAATAAACCACGTGATTGCTGTTGTGCGTCGTTTGTGAAGAATAAACCAAAATTGTGCGTTTTCTTACATATTTCGCTCAGGTATCTACGTGGCTTTATTATTAATATTTATCGGTATTTACCACACTAAATGTTTTTTATAAGATCTCTGTGTTCTTAAGATTCTATTACAGGTTAATATTTTTAATTTGTTGTTCATATTTTTACCAAACATTCCAATTTTCCACCAAGTGGGTTCTTTGGGCAAAGCGGATGGGGGCAAAGCGGATGGTCAATCCTCTAATGCTTCTAAGTTTAAAAAAGTCGACAGTAAGGAAACGAAAATAGTAAAAATAGCTAGCCCTACTTGTAGCTGTCCAGCAAAAAAAACGACAAAAAAAAATAACAAAAATACTGTATATTTCTGCTTGGTATGTTTTGAGCCGTACTGCGACCCCCATCCGAAGACTGGATACAGTGCAGCCAATGCACCAGATGGGCCCATGAATGCTGCACTATGTATAAAGGATCTGGCAGTTACTTTTGTGACGAATGCCAAAATTAACTATGCACTATTTAATAACATCCGCTTTGCCCAGGGGGGTAGGGCAAAGCGGATTGATTGACTTATTTACGTTTTTCATTGTAAATAGGTTTAAATGTTTTAGTTATTAATTTTTTCCTTATTCTATCTAAAAGCTTATTAATTTTAAAAGATTATTATAATGAAAAATATTTCTCATCTCAATTGTAACTGTGTTATTTTTCTCACTAAACCTTAACATAACCGCTTTGCCCGGGCTTCCCCTACGTGTTTTCACCGCCCGCGCCGTGTAGGGTAAACGTGCACTGTGTTGGTAATGTATTGATTTGGTTAAGCTTTCATTGGAAACTGATATATCTGATGTGGGCAATGAAGCTTAGAAAGGAAGAACAATGGGGCCTTAGTGAGGAAACGAATAATGGGGTCTTGTGGGATATAAAAGCTACACGAGTTGAAATTTTAATTAACTTCTAATTGTCTCCAGTTCTTAAAACTCGTAATTGCCATGATTCATCTATTTATAACACTCCAAGTTGTTCGCGAATTCTTCTCTTTCACTTAACTTTGTACAATATAATTTGAAAGACTGTTCATTTTGCGCGAGGCGGAATGGTTCATAAAAGCTGATTAAGTCGATAAATGCAAACGCACGATGAATCGTTAGCGAACTTCATCAACGAAATTCTTCGGGACGAGATCGCACTTAAATCTCGACCTGGAAGCTCCCTATCCTACTTGGAGGAACACATTATAAACGTGCCATTCCAGGAATATTTCGCATATTTCAGAAATTCCGTTCTGAAGGGTTCGCGTTTGTTGCATGACTCGCTCGCTCGCTCGCTCGCATAAGTCACACCACCACATTTTTATCCACCCCAGACTCATGCATCATTCACGGTTCTTCACTGGAATGAAACTTTAACGCGTTTTACAAATCACGAACGTCTCCGTGACACGGTACAAAGTGTACGTTCGTACTACTCGAGCACCGGCTGACCAACAACGGTGATTACTACTTAAAATACTCTGCTGCCGTTGTAAAGCAGGGACTAGGCACTGGTTTAATTATTCGGCACCATGAACTTCAACTTTTTCATTTGGTAAATCAATAATGTTGATCAAATAACAGTTATCGGAGGAAAATTGATTTTAAAAGAATTAGTATTCCTTGATTGATAATTGAATTTAAGTTGTTTTAGTTGCATGCCTTTAAGTAAATAAAAACTTATGTGGAAGAATATTTGCAAGTACAATTTAATTAAGAAAATTAAGTATAACATTATATTTTTTACTACTTCATACCAAAACGACATATTGTGATTAAGAAAATAACAAATCTTGTTGGAAAATAATAGCAGAAATGATTAATATACTCCAGTAGATGGAAAACTATTTAACATCATCAAAAGGGACGTTTCTTATTAGATGTAATACTTTCAAAGAAGTGAAAAAATTTATAAAGTAGTACTTTACCGAACCATGCAGACTAATTAACAATGAGTTGAAGGGTTAAACTGAATGAAGAATTTTAAAGAAAGGCGTTTCCTCTGTCCAACTAACCTTTTTCTGACTGTAAAATAAATTCTGACGTTATGAAGGTAATTCCCCTTTCATCGTAAAAATGATTGTTTTATATCACAGAAGCTAACAAAGTGCATGAAGCCACATACGCTGGTAAAAGATCGAAATTAGTGGCAATATATCCATGTGAATGCATTTAAAAAGATAACTTTTAAAAGTAATCAAAATGTGTTTACGTTCCGTACCCCACGTATCGAAACGTGATAACTACTGTCTCACAATTTCGTGTACTTTTGAAACATCCTGTGTAAACTCCAATCATGGACGAGACCGCTATAGAATATCAAACAGAGCAAGTATTCTTTTAGAAAAAAAAAAGAGGGATCACGTGGTCAGGGTATTGGGGCTTTAATCGGAAACTAGAAGTGATCGTGTTTTAGGTCGACTCGAAGGAGGGGGAGAACTTGTAACCCTGAAGAAGCAATATTGGTTCGGCAGTAGGAGTTACCAAGCCACAATTCATTACGAAAATCGATTCGACCACAGTAGTGCTTGATTGGAGGTGGTCACAGGATCCCTAGTCATCTTTCTCTCGTTTTTTCCCCGTCTTTTCTATTTTTATTTCTTGATTCTATTGTAGTTCGATCTCTTCCTTTCGTATGTCGTAGAAAAATTGAATGACGGTGATAGAGAAAGTATTGCGCCTAATAAACGAATATTTTGATTTTCCAAAAAGATCATGACACTGCACGATTCATTCGATATATTATTCGGTTCAATTATTCGTAGCAGTAACGATAAATGAACAGCTTGTATAAACCATTCCTTAGCAAGTTATACTAAGTTATACAAGAATTTGCATCTAATTCTTGCAACAATCTAGTACTATGGTATAGATTATCGCACCGAACTGAACTGAAACGTTTATTTCGAAAATACCTGTCAGCTGAATAAAATCTCCAGGGAGCACATTAAATTTGTTAGCACAAAAATATTCAAGCAAGTAAGAAAAGCATCAAAATATTCTTGATAACGTAAAAGGCTTGCAGCGCGGAGCAAATTTGAATTTTGGGTTTGTTTGTTTCACCGAAGTTACGATAACGATAATAAAGTTTAGGAAACTTACCCCTCCCCGCCACGACTTTGCATGCACCTCTATACGGAGCCATTCTTTTATCTTCAAACAATGGAAGAGATTCCCCGCTGTACTCAGCGATTTGACTTTTTATGGCAACAAGGATTTTACGACTCTGCTCCTTATCGACGTACACGCCAAGTGCGTTCGTGTATGTATTATACATTATCGAAAACAAATTCAAACCTGAAAGTTGAAGAGCGATAATTCCCCTAACACTTATCCAACACATATAAAATAGAAAATAAGCGCGGTCTACTGCTGATAGCATAAAAGCTCCTCTGTTCCTATTGCAGATACAACAACAATTCCTAACGCTGGTTCCACGACTCAAGAACTGGCACAGAAACTCGAAAAAATAAAATCGATAAAATACTTAAACGACAAAAACTATTTTCATTCAAACTGCCTTGCGCGAAACGGCAATTTCAAATGCACCAACCAAATACAAACGATATATTTACCCACAACCCACTAAATCACTGCATTATCTCTCACTAATTACCATCCCCCCCCCCCTCCCACACACCCAATCACATTACAAGCCCACGATCCAAATTCCCCAATTTCAATTTCCCAAAAACCACCTCCGCTCTCTCCTCCCTGCCCCCCTCGCGTTTCGAGCCGCCCTTTAATCACAAGCCCCCAGAAAAAAGAAAAGCCAGAGAGCCCAGCAGAATTGAATGCCTTAGCCGCGCGCCTCAGCCAGGTTGCCCAAAAAAAAAACAACAAAGAATTAAAGAGAAGAAAAAAGGAATGTTCCAGTCTCAAAAATTCTGGCGCGGTCCAAGGGAGGAGGTGATGGACCAGGAACAACGAGAACAAAAGGTTGGCCGCGGGGGTGGGCGAGCTCGCGCCATCCGGCCGAGCGACGTATTGTCCAGGCCGGTATTTGTGATATTAAACTGTTTAATCACCGAACTATAGAAAAAGCACAACGACGCCGTCGTCGCGGGTGCACCAGCCACTCTCTCTCTACCCCGTTCGCGCGGTGTGTGCGCGCTGGATCCCCGCATAGCTCGTAAATCTCGCCCCACACCAGGTCGCGGGCCGCGTACGACGCTTATACGCCGATACAACGCGCTCGTTGTGGCCGATGCTAGGTAGAACCATACACGGTGAAACGTGCTGGCCGCTGCGGGGCGAGGGGTAGCAAACTTGAAACGAGTCTATGGCGGTGGGGCGGAGAAGGGGGGAGAGGAGAGCGACGGGTAGCACTCCATACAATTGGCGGCGCGCACAAGCCAGCCCCTGGGTGAAACGCGACGGACGACGACAACAATGACGATCGTCCGCCGCGTTAAAAGTGCCCGTACACCCGCGACGATTGTCCGCGCCACGGTAACATCGATTCCTTTCTCTCTGGCCAATTATCGGGCGGACATCGTCGCCAGGTAATCGGTTTCGCGCGACGCCGCCCCCCAAAGGCACCAGCATCCCCGCGCTACCTGCGATTCGCCTAATAGGTTTTGTGGCCGAATTAGCCTCCCCTGCTCTTGTTGCCTGCTTCATGCCAATTTAGCTGCGATATTGCCGCCCCCGTGCATCGTAAATCGGGGCGCACGGCGATGGTTTTAAGGGTGGCTCCGTGAAACGGCGGAGTTTACGTCTGAATGGGATTTAAGCTCTCCTTCCGAGTCTTGCTAGGTTTACGTTCGATGTACGGGAGTTTGGGATCCCTTATTGTATCGATGCTCCGGAGGAAAACGGAAGGAGGTATGGCATTGGACGGAGGTCTTGCAAGTTTATAGTTCACCCCGTCCGATTTTTAATAAGATGAATGCTTCTGGAAGTTTCGGGGACTTGCGGTAAAACTTGAACACCCTCGGACGTGACTGAATTGTACGATCTGTGCTGGTGGAAATCCATGGAAGATAGAGTACGCCAGCGACTGTACTAAATAGGCGAAAGGTGGTGAATTTAAGCGGAATAACAAGTCAGACAATTTCGGTGGACCATTTGCGACCAGTTACTATTGCCAAGCGAAGAGGCTTGCGATGGAAGTAGCCGCGGGGTGTGTTCCTTCGCGCGACAAATCATTGCCGAAAATCGGTGGCACAATGAAAACCTCGGTAGCACGCGAAACGACATCGTACGCGTATGATTTATAACCAGGCACAAAGGGTGGGTCGAAACTGAGTTACGCGGCCAGTTTCGAGTTCGGCGGCGAACGTTATCGGCTGTAACTGCGTGTGTCCCCGTGGACGGGGTCGGAAGAAAAGGGAGGCTCGCCTCTCTGACGATGAACACCGTGGTTAGATCTGGCAGAGGGGGCAGGATGCGCCACGTCGCAGAGTAGTATATTGCATCGCTTGTTGCACTGCAACGAAACGCAATAACGTATCGGTGCAACTGTCTGTCGCGGCGCGCATACACCGCGGGCAAAGCTGTCGGCCACTGCAAGAATAACAACCATAATAGGCTCCTGAATTGTGTACCTCGACAATGGACGAGATGAAAAACGACACACAATCCCTCGAACCCTTTGCACTCCTCCTTTGATTCAACCCTCCTCGGGCGCCCTCCCTTTCGCTCTGTTTCTCGCAATTTTCCGAACGCCACGTGTGGTGTTTTGTTAAGAACTAATTGTGCCACGAGCAATAGACGGTCTTTCCCGATACCATTACACGAGGAGTGTAATGGTATCGGGAAAGTCTGATGGCATGTGGGGATACATCGCGGGTAGAAAGAGATTTGAGAAAAATGTTGACAGATGTTTCGGTGTTGCTGAGATGAGTAAATGCGAAAGAGGAGTGAAATTATTTATCAATGTTTTAATATGATTGTAGGGGTGAGTGCAGGAACTTTGTTGCGTGGTAGGTGTTAATGTGTGTGTTGAACACAGCAGAAGAGCTTAAATGATTTTTCAAATGCAGTATGCATTCGGATGTGTTTTTGGAATGCACTTGGATCTTGTGAAAGAGGGAAACACAATGCACGAACATATTGTGATCTGTATGATCGAAGGATGCCTGAGTAGAGTGGAGCTTATTGTTCAACTATGAAAATATCATCTTCTTACCATCTCAATTTGTTTCTTTGTATAAAAGATAAAATTGATTAAAATATGAGCACATTTGATGCAGTGGCGGACGAAAGAAAGATTACATCCTTTAAAATCATATGACTTTTTTAGAATTGGTCCAAACGACTTCAGTTTTTTCTTGTTTTTTTTTTTAGAAGCTAGAAATCACGTGTTTCGTCGTTTTGAAAAAAAAATCTAATTGGCCAGAATAGCGAAAAAAATCGTAAAGTTCATTTTTTAAACTTTTTCTTTGGGCCTGTAATGAAAATTCAAAATCCTGTTTATTGAGTTAAGTAAGTTGTATAGAGGCTGAAAATTTCATCAAAATCGATCAACGTTGCTCTGAGTTACAAACGCTTAAAGATCGTAATACCTGAAAGCAGCGATTTTCGACTTTATTCTGCGATCTTTAAGCGTTTGTAACTCAGAGCAACGTTGACCGCTTTTGATAAAATTTTCAGCATGTATACAACTTACTGAACTCTATAAACGGGATTTTGAATTTTCATTACAGGCTGAGGAAAACAATTTAAAAACAACCTTTACTATTTTTTTCGCTGTTCCGACCAATTGCATTTTATTCTTCAAAACGACGAAACACATGATTTAGCAAACTAGTCCTTCTAGGTTCTCAAAACAAACTCAAGTCGCTTGGACCAATTCTAAAAAATTTATTGCGATTTTAAAGGATGTACACTTTCTTTCGTCCGCCACTGTATACATATATTTAGGCTTAGCTCAATGATGGTGAAATTTCCAATGTACATGATAATTATATGGAAGGGCATGGAACACTAAACATTTTTTCAAATGCATTCATTTGTTCGTTAAGAAAAATAGAAACTGAGGAAAGGTATCATTGTGCCCCATCTGACGTATATTCAAGCAGGAAACTGACACTGTCTGATGTCTGACACTCTGTGAACAATCAATTGAACAAATTATCAAATATAAATCTAAATGTAATGTAATGTAAATCTAAATGTATAAATTAAAATACTGCCATTATACAGTTGAATTTTCATAATTTCTGTAATCTTTGACTCACTTGAGCTACCCCTAAACACAAGAATGTATTGTACAAAGTTTTTATATAATGTTTGTATATCTAAAGGACCAAATCAGAGTGGTAAGACTAATTTTTAAGCTCCATCCTGAGTTAAGAGGTCAGTCGTCATGAATGTATTGTTAGAAAATCGATGATGGAGTTTTTGAGAATTCGTGAGGAAGCTCTAGAAGAGTTCGAGTCTAAAAGCAGAAGGACTGATATTTATTCATGACGTAATTTATTTGTGAAATATATTAACATCATTAATTGCAGAATATCTGCTTTAAATATACGTGCCCATTCGTCAGATATTCTTCTGCGGCTACAGATGCGATGCAGCATCAAATTTTGAACGCTGCATTACCTTAAAAACGGCCGTACTCCTCGAGTAATTAGCATAGTTCATACAGTGGTAATATTATTCTGTAGACGGTATTCCCTCGTGTGTAACCGGGAACTTTTTAAAAAAAGAAATATGCCAGAAGAAGGAACCGCGAGAGAGCTAACTAACTTAATGCAGAAGAGCGATGTTTTTTCTTTCGTACTTCGCGGAAGCGAATCGAGCGGGGGCTTATTTATTCATAGGATCTTCCATTCCGGCTTCTTCCCGTTTCTGGAGGAGGTTTTGTTTAATTAAAGAATCGCCAAAGTAGCCGCGAATCGTTGAAACACCAAGCTTCCTTTCACCCGGTGAAACACTTCTATAAAGTCTCGGTACTAATTACGAGGCCGAGAAATTTGTTTATTACCGCGCGATCTGATTCAGTTGATGCTGAAGGAAATGCTTCGTCGAGGTAATTTAATAAACTGCAACCGTTTGCGACGAGGATTATCGTGTTTCTTCAACCAGCCACCCACAGACCACCCTGGAGTTACTAGTGAAATTGTAATTATATAATTACATTCCATGGTCCGCGAAATAACGAGATCAAGATGGTACTGTGAATGCTACGTTTTCATATCTATGCTTGCCTTTTTGTGCCTCATGAAATGCAATTATATAATGTGTAACGAGACTCATCCAAAGAAGTTGCAACATGTTTAACCAATTACTTTGTATTTGTTTTATGTTTGTATTTTCTTTATCTGTTAAATATTAACAGTTGCTCTTAACAAAATCTGTGATAACGATCATTTAACAATAGCAGTGATTCGCGGTTGAATATTACGTAATGTTAGGCCAATTTCCACGGTCAGAATTTCGGAAAATACGAAGTACATTTTACCACAGAATTTCCGTGTCCTCCGGCTAAATTACTATCGCCCACCCGACACTCGCGCTATATTAGTTTCTGAATTATTTCCTACGCCGTATAGAACGAAGCTTTACGAAGCGAGCGGGGCGAAAAGTCATTTTGCATCGCGTTCGCGCGTTCCCCACTTCAACGAGATAAAACGGCTTCGCCAACTGTAAAACAATATGCGTCATTCGCCTGACGCGTCTCATAAAAGAATTTCATGGGATTCATATCCTTTATACGGACTTCTTTCGCTACTCGCCAGCGAATTATACGATACCTTTCAGAAACAAAGTATCATACGAAGAATGGTAGTCAGATGAAACAGGCGAAAGGCGAGGGGCTCTAAGTTTTAAACGATTGACGCATTTTTTCTTATCACAGATGGGCAACTTTTTTTATTGAAATGAAATTTCGAGTGACGAATAAAAGTTAATAAAATTATTCGACGAACAAAGTTAACCTTTTTTATTCGTCGAACTTTCACTTTAACTTTATTCCGTGTCCAAGTTAAAGTTAAAGTTAAAGTCAAACTTGAAATGTTTATTCGACGCTGAAGTAGAAACGCTCGTCAAAAAAAAAATCAACTTTACTCGTCAAATAATCTAGAGTTAAAGTAACTTTTATTTGATCCATTATGTAAGTAATTTTTAATTTAGTTAATGCCCAACTCTACTTCTTATGAATTAAAATATAGGTACACGACAGAGTGTATTAGTAAAATATTTACAACGATTAGAAAGATTGAAAATTTCATCCCCTAAGTGTAATATGAAAACGAACATTCACTTTGCTTATATCGGTGACAATGTGAAAGGAAGAAAAAGAAATTTAATTAAAAAGTGACAGATAGGACAACAGAAGGAGACACAGACGCGGCAAAACACAAGCAAGACGATACACTTCGCAATTTATTACACTCTTGGATTCGCCTGAAATGCCGTGGAAAACGCAGGAACAAAGTTCAAGCATGGGAATCACACTGGAGAGACGCGGAAGAGAAGAGACGCCGAATTTCCGAGGGGAAGAATGTAAGACGAACTTTACGAGAATCGTCAGCTAATACTACTTTCCCGAAGAGTTTTTTGCAAATTGACGTAAATTCCCTGCCACTTCTTTCCCTTCTTGCCTGTTTTACGATGTACGTGCGTGAAACCGCGTTCTCCACGAGTAATGTTTTACTACGGTCGTTGGCCTGATTCCACTACCTCGATCGTGATTCCCTTGTCGTCTTAACAACTGCTTCTTCCACTTGCATAAAGCTATTCGCAGGAGCCACCGCCACGCTTCGACGCCGATATACAGGGTCATTCCGCGGATCGTAAAATAATCTTATCCCGTAATACGTACCCTGATGTCGTGAAAACCAAAACTTCACGTCAGATTTCCATACAGTTTCTGCGACTCGCGTCAAGTTATTCATAAAATTCGCTAACGAGCCACGCAGGAAACTGAATCCATGTCTATAGGGCAGAGCTTGTGAATTGACATTCCTTGTTGCTAGGTATATGTTACAGTGAAGTATATTTTCTTTTATGAAACATATTTCACTGAATTTTCATTCCTAGTGCGACAGTAAATAATTTCGCCATTCAGTTGCTTCACTCGAAATTCCTATACATGGGAGTATTTAATTAATATCCTGAAATTCGCTGAGTTCAATGAATTTTATGTATAACTGACCAGGGTTCTTAATTTTGACAGTAAAGCTTTATATCATACAGAACATTGAAACCCACTTTCCAAAGGTCATTTGAATTAATTATTAGAATAAAGCATTAACATCAGATATCAATATCTCCTGCAATCATTTTATCAAGTCACCAATGCCACGTGTCCATGTCAAAGTTCCGGGAAAAATATTACGTGTCAAAAACCAAAGCAGCCCCGATGATTCACAGCGCGTTAATTATGTATTTGTCAAAATCGCAATTTGTCGTGATTAACTCTCCTGCGTCAGTGACTACGATGCACTCCGCGATTCGTTTCGACTTATTAAAGGTACAATTCACTCGTGAATACACTTCGCTTCCACGTGTGAGTGACCCCCGCACGCTTTGTTAGGTGCCATTGTTGCGAAGCTTCTTACAAATTAGCCGTGAATATTCATGGCATTCGAGGCAGGACTTCGTGGAAAACCTTTGCGTGGCTGGTTTCACGGGAAACTGGCTGGAAAGTATTCAAGAATAACTCCCGGCTGACCAGTGCCTTTCCTTAACTACTTAACGAAGACACTGTGCGTTTGAAGCTTTGTGTCATGTGCTCCCTCATTTTTGCTCTCATTTCCTTGTCGACGCTGCCATATGTTCTGATAATGTGGCCTCCGTGCTCTCAGACCTAAATTTTTCATTTCTCGCGAAAGTTCTCCTTTATACAAAGGACGAATATTAAAAAGAACTATTCAAATAAGTTATTTAAATTAGTAATAATTTTCTCATATTTTAAGGAGTCGACGATTATTAACGAATAACATGATCTTTACTATGTTATAGCTACCTGTTACCACAGTGATTTATTAAGAATAAGAAAAATGATTTATTATTTAACTTATAAAAAATTTGTCATAACAGGACATTCTGATCATAAATCTTCAAATGGGAAATGAAAGAGTTACGATACTTTTTTCAACTTATGTTATGTATTATTATACACCCTTGTGGGTGGTTTATACAACAGATTTATAAAAGCGAATAACCTGATTATAATAGAGGTTGAATTCGTGGAAATCAGACAATTGATTCGAGGACAATGTTTCGACGTGATTTGCGAAAAGATCGGCGATACTAGGGAGGCGTTCAGCGAGCGTGTTGGAACTCTCATAAAATGCAAATGTTGTTAGCATTCCCTTATATTCGCTTATATTTTGCAATCCTCGCGATATATGCACACCCGTACGTACGTTCCCCGTTTGATATTCAACAGCTGAGATTTACGAGGGAATGAAAAATACATATAACGTGTGCCGTAACGCTTCGTTCACATCGGTGTTCGAACCCGGCACCTTTTGATACGAATAATTCCGAATTTGCAATTGTTATTCGCCCGTCTCGCCGTGCTTTCACATTTATAAAGCAGAATGCACGTGAACGTTGCATGGCGATAATAATTCACGAAATGTTAAATAAGACAGCATTTCTGTATTATACAATGCTCGTTGATTTCACATTGCTCCATTTGTATCAATTGGTCGACAAATGTAATTAATTTTATTTTTCTATCAAGTTACAACCGAACGATTACTAACAAACGAACGAATGTAATTACAACGTCATATGTGATTAAATCGATACATACAATGTATCGAAGCTTCGTACGAAGATAGAATCATTGAAAAAATTACAGAAATGTGTATGATAATAATCTCTTTATCCGAAGTGAAAGAATAACGAAATGTATCCCGTAATGACGAATACCTTCGTGAAAAATTACAGAAAAACCAACACGAAAGCAGCTTGCTGCATTTTATGTGATCCACCACGCATACGTTAACAAGGTAGGAATGCGTCATAAATCATATTGCGACAACCACGCTTCACATTCGCCATTTATCATCCCACATTTACGGATCCTTTAAAATATTTTTCTCCCGCTTATTGTATGATTACTGCACGTTTAAAATCGAGCAAAAATACAGTTCATTGATAAGATACGTTTCATCACAAGATACATTTATTCGCCTTGATTGAAATATCTTGACAGTTCTGATTAAGCATTGTGCTTTTAGCGTATCTGTTCCACAGGTAGAGGAGACCGGGGTAAGTTGTAACACGGGGTAAATAGAGCTGCTTGATAATATTAGTGACAGTGTCGATTTTAGTGACACAAACGAGGGTTATGTATTCAGCACGTAAGTAAATGTTGTCTTAGCACTTTTATTTCAATTAACCGTCATTAGAAACCGTTTGAAGCTTTGCTTTTTTGTCGCAAACGAATCAATACTCATTGACTTATTATAATGTGTAGGGGAGAGTAGGGTAAAGTGGAACATCAATGTTTCTCTTAGATGAGAGCTACGAATGAGTTGGTATCACGTGACATGAGACCAAACGGTCCTCATAACATTTCGTGACAGACCATAGAACCGTGCACATGTTACTTTTCGATTAGCAGTGTGGTAAACATTTCCGATATCGAAGTTTCGATATTGCGTTGTAGTCTCGACCACTTTTCTTTACTTGGATTTAGAAAATTTATAACGGCAAGAATACCGTTGGATACTATAATCCTTACGCTACATATTGACGTTTTACCCAGTTTTTTATCTCAAGCTAAAGTGTAAATATTAAATGTTTACTCGATTACTGCATGTAGGGCAAAGCGGGACACTTTTCGTGGGGTAAAACAGAACACTTATTTAACCCACTTCCACCAATCTAATTGTCTTGAAATTTTTCAGGCGTGCGTAGTTATGATGACAATACAAAATTAGGGAAAAATGGTAGGGGCGAGAAAATTACCCCGTTATCAATAAATATAACTCATAACCACAAATCAAAACGACTTGAAATCAGCATGTAACCACAAATTAAATCAATTCAATCGATATGCAATCAGCATATAACCACAAATCACAACTTACACACTAAAAAATAAATCAGAAAAAATATATAAATTTTTTTAAGTTAAACGATTTTATTTAAAATGCACCAAAATCTAAAATATCCTCCATGCACGTGTTAATATTTATTATACAAATCCATGTGTAGTTGATTATTTTCAGTAATTTTTGTTATCTGGTAAAATATTTTTTCAAATGTGTACAATATATATTTTTGTTACATTATATTTGTAATAGTTATACCTAAAACATATATTTATACTTTTTTACATAAATGAATACTTTTTAAGTCATAAAAATAAAGATTTTATACGTTTACATGATCTTCAAGTGGGCGTTCCACTTTACCACCTGAGTAAGGCGAAGATTGCAATACCTCCGGTAAATCTCCTTTTCCTTTGTTGCTAAATATTTTTCTTAACAAAGGCTTTGATTTTTTTATGATCTAAGGTCTACTTAAGACTCCTGTTAAAATCCTGTGTCTTTTTTCTTTCAGATTTTAAGTTATCACCCTCCAAAGTTAAGCGCTGCATTTTACCCTACACTCACCTACGCATTTTAGTACTTTGATGTTTAGTTCCTCGTTTGCTAAGATAAAACGAAAAAATTCAAGCTCGGGATAAATTGTAACATTATACTATACTTACTCCGTTCTAAATGGTGATAAAGCAAGTTATTTGCTGACACACCGGAAAAGGATGCTCTAGACGAACAACAAAACAATCGAGAATCCAAAAAGTAGAAAAAAGTATAAAGGCAAAAGTAAAGAAACCGAAGAAGAATATTTTGATAGAATCAGATGAATAAGCAATGATTGTTTAACTCATGTATATCAAATGTTTAATAATGATCTGTGTTTTCGTTTATATTTTTTAGAAATGTTTATTCGTGTTCATATTTGTATTTAAATAAGTAAAACAGATGTGTTAAAATTTACCCTGGACTGCGAATCAGTTCACCACATATGTTAGTAGTAAATCATGCAAATTATTTCCTGATTGAAGAAAACACTTTCGAGAAAAAACTGTGAAAACTTTTTTCTTACAATCTGCCCGGTCTCCCCTATGGCAAATTTCACGAAAACCACAAAATTGATTATTTCACAGACGTTCCCTATAAGTAGTATCAAACACCAGACCAACTCTAAACCTCAGTATCATTTATTATTCAAATACAGCTTAAAACACAACACAAATAAATATTCAATGGAGACAGCTACTCTAAATAGCTCACCCTTCACCCCATCTAGTAACACTATCCGTGTCAACAACACCATGAAATAGGATCTAGACTTGTCTAGCCACGATCAAAACATATATAACGTTCATAATTATTGCTCGCGGACAACGTTTCACTTTATCCCGCTTGCAAGACGAAAGAATCGTCTGGTGTAGAGAGGAGTTCGGCATTTTGTTCGTTTTACGAGCTCGCTCTCGTTATGAGGACGTAAAGATGGCCTCCGCAGCTTTTTATTAAATTCTGTCCCGACAGGCGACCAACGTTACACGCCTCGCGGCGACATTTTTAAGAGCCACGAGACGAAAGTCACGACTCGCAACCCGCCACGAATGGCCCATCCCATCGAGCTGGATTCCCACTTAATTCGACTTTTTCAGCGACTTTCACGAGTGTGGATCTCGCAGTTTATAGTCGGTAAACTAAAGGCGGAAGTGAAGTACTTCGCCACGAGTACGAGCGACACTTTGATGAGATCGCAAAAGGAAAAGATTGGGAATAAATCTCTGAAAATCTTGACACGAGCATGAATGAAAAAGCTAAGTATTTAATTGTTGTTTTATAGACGGCTGACACCTGAAGATTTATCGTTAAGCGTCAAATAATTGCGCGAGCAAAGTATAAGGTACGTAAGTAGAACGAATAAGAAATAAGACAGACTGCAAAGGAAACTGGATTGTACATGGTTAGACACATTTGGCAATTGATTTGAGAGGAAATGTCTGCTAATATGAGTCAGATATTTAAAAGTATTTAAAACATATTTAGAAACTTTTTTAAACCTCGTAATGTCTCGAAATTTTTTGTGTAGTATGTATATAAAAGAAGATTTTAAGCTACTTTTGAAAAGCGATACGGGAGTATAACTTAATTTTGTATCACTTTCCGTAATGTTTATTGATGTAAGAAACTTCACTGGAAACGGCGTTTAAACTAAAGTACAAATCAAAACATTCAGCAATGTAATAGAAATTCAGAAACAGATTGAAGAAGCAATCTGTATAAAGGAGAGAACAGAGTACAAAGAGAACAAGTCAACCTGTGGTCACATTGTCACACGTACGTAGTGGACAGTCAGACATAATACGTATCTCCTTGTAATTTAACATAAATGCTTTACTTCAAGAATTCATTTGAATAGAATTATTGTCCAGACTAATAAAAATTAATTAAGATTCTAATATTGCGTCGTGATTTAGTTAAAACTCTACTTTCCTGAATTTAGGTTTTGTAAATAAAATCCTCCTTTACGTGTAATATAATCACAGCAATATTCTAACTTTAAATCAAAACCAAATGTTACTCTAACTTAGGTATAACTATATTATACACTACTATTAAACAAGAAGTTTACTTTACACGCATGACTCGTTTCGTTGTAGAGTAAACTTTTAATTAATTACCATCGTTTCCCCATCATTCTGCCTTTACGTTACGATCCTCTGTTTGAAATGATATAAAGGAGAAACAATATGCCATTATTGCCAATGTACTTTCCTTCAAACAAAGGGAAATTATTAAATTGGTACATAATAAATTGCTATTTCGCGTGGGGAAGTTTGAATGAAAATATTTCTTGCTTTTTAACTATTTTATTTATTCTATTTGCAATTGCTATTGTATGCCCACCATAAACAAAGAACCCAATAAACCCTTATCACAAACAATGTTCACAGAGAATATATCGAAACCCTTTCATATACGTTCGAATTTTTTTTAACACGATGTACTTGCGTTTGCCAGTTACAAGTGGCGCATGGGAAATCTGTGCGATCATTAGTATTCTCTATCGATGTACCACCCGCGGATACATACAGTTTATGTTTTGTGTGACGTTTGCTATTGCAACGCAACGTATCGCGATTGTATCGTATGATTTCCCTGGAGACAACGGAGAGCTACACTTTTTAACAGTGAATTATAAGGTTTCACTCACGAACCGAAACGGCGAAGAAATCGTATCGCGCTTTATAACGAATAATTAACCGTTTCCCATTATCAACGATCACTTTCTGTCACGTTTCTCTAACAATACTTCCTAATGCCAGGTTTACACCAAGGCGAACACGCACAAAAACAGTGTTCGCGAACGTTCTCGTCTGTTCTAGTCTTGTCCACTCCGCCGCAAACATTAACAAAACTCAGCGTATGAATCGTATGTGAATGTTTTGTTCTGTTTGCGGCGGTGTGGACACGACAAGAACAGAGAACAATATTCGCGAACAATATTTTTGTTCGTGTTCGCTTTAATGTAAACCCGGCATAAAAGATTTCCATTTCCGAATTTGGAATGCGACAATACACAAACTGAAGATTCAGTAATAAAACTGAATTAGTCGCGTGACATATATTAATTGAGGACCTTGCAGCAAGAGGGGTGCAAATCTGATAACAAATGAGAAATTTATACATGTGTATGAGGACAGCAATGAAACGGTCGTCCCATTTAAGACTTGTTCCCATACAGCACATTTCGTGGCGGTAACGTTGCAGGATGGTTGTAGTAACCTTGCAGTTTCTTGCAGTGTGCATGATTTCCGCGTAACGTCGATGTACCGTTGCTGCGACGTTGCCGTGCAACATTGCACGGGGCGGACATAGAATTATTGCTGCATAGTTGCATCAGTGTTGCGTTCCTGCAATGTTGCGGCAACGTTCCTACAATGTTGCCGCAACTTTGCTGCAACTACCATTTAAACCTTAAATATTTTCGTTGTTTTTAATGATACGAGAAAATGTCTAAAGAAAAAAATGTTTGCTTCGGAGAGAAAACATTGCAATCTTGCACTGCAACCATCCTGCAACTTTGCTGCAACGAGAGTCTGTTGTATGAGTTTAATATAAAATAACCCCAAAACAAACAAAACAATCAATTAACTTTACCTGTTAAGTGTTTTGGTTTCAGTTGAATACAGGCTATGTTAATGATATAACACTTAAACACTTTGTATATATCTTGATCTCAGAAAACGACACAGAAAACCAACGAAAATTTTACTTTTACTACCGAAAGACATCAACCGCGGATTATTACTCTATTGCAAGTGAGACTGCATGTGTAATGCGTTTAGAATTTTGGCAATTCTATTTGTCCCATTTAAGACCTATCCCTTTTGTAGAACCTCTCTCCTACTTGATGTTTGTAAAGCTGGAGCTGCACCCCTCTTGCTACAAGGTCCTAAATTACTCCCACGACATTCAAAATAAAAAAAAGTATATTAAACTTTTTAGACACTCGTGTAATTCACTGTACGCAGGAATTACGAGCTTTCGATTTGTTACTCGATAAAATTCATGCCCGCTTTCGCGCGCAACGCGATTTCCCAATTACGTAAGATGCAATTTGAAATTCCACGTCCGTGGCCTGTTATTTTTCGGGTTCATCGTTAATGCAAGGCAGCGTCATGGCTCGTTCGAAATTCAAACAATGGCAGTAACAAGTGCGAGCGAAAAAATGTTAATGGGGGTTCGAACTCGAACTTCCAATTTCCGGTGGCGGGAGAGGGGGAGAGGAGATGAAAAAAGCCGAGTAGAACTTTCGATTCGAATCTGCCCGAAGTTGCATAATGACGGTGCACCCGTGCAACGTGTCCTCGTGCGTTGTACTCAGCTCCCGTGGCTCGTCCTGAATTATCTCGTTATCGACGCGGAACCTCGTCCTAAAATATTCTGCTCGCCGCCGCCCGGAATCGTGGCTCCGCGATCGTTACGAAAGAACGTGGATTTTCGTTCGTTATTTCCCGCGTGCCATTCGGTATGATTCAAAAGAAGACGACAAACGATACATCTACAATTTATTCAGACAGATGATTATGCTTTTTGTAGGGTAAACAGACGTTCAACAGGTGGCCCTGCATATCTCTGCTCTTTCGATAAAATGAACAGGCATTTTCTTTCGTTCGCTGTACCTTTCATCTGCAAGAAGGAGCGGGCCACAGAATAGTGGAACACGAGAATGTACTATTATATCGTTTAAATATTTTTTACGGTGGTTTGTGCTCCCCAGGCTACATTGTGCACTTCAGTGGAAGTAAACGTGTATTTCGAAATAGATTAGTTACTATCCTGTGTACTATTCTATTCAAATCATTATAACAAACTAGCTTAAAGCACCCGGCGTTGCTTGGGTAAAACTTTGATTGTCACAGAGTGTCAAGGGTGTGAAATAAGAGGGAAAGGGTGGTATGTCCACGATTTCATGGTAGTCCACACTATCCGCAGGGTTCTAGAGAGTAATGTATATGTGATTCCTGGTCCTAGACTACGTGTTTTCAAAATTTCAGAAAAATCCGTTACGTAGTTGCGACGTGATTGAGAAACAAACATCCAAATACACTTCCGCATTTATTATATTAGTAGGATGAAGGGCAAGGGGAACAACGTGGAATGTCCATTTTATGTGATTTTGCGACGTATAACGTATTTTGTTAGTGGCAACTGAGTCCACAGAAGTGTCGAATAAGAAAGGGTTATAAAGTATAAATGTCCACCTAAGAGAACGTTAAAAATTAGGTACCCACCCTACACTGGAACAAAACAAGGAATGTCTCGTCTTCCTACTTGCACTATATATTTCTGATTAGTGTGAGCTTGTACTACATCAGGAGCCCTCGAACATCAATGTATACTTACACATGCTTGTTTTCATAATAATAGAAGTGGACATTTATTTTCTTACAGTATTCTGCAGTGTTCCACCAGAAAGATGCTAAAACACTTTAAAACAACCACATTCTCGCTTAGTACTTTTCTGGTGCCTAATTAAAGTATAAATTGTTCATCTTACGAACAACACAGTGAAGTTCATTGAGCCTTGTCTCTTTACTCGTGGACTAAAGTATTAAAACTTGATCTTACCTGAATAAATCTGTTTCGTGACATTCCTTGATTTTCCCCATAACCTTCAACCAGCTCGGCAAGGAGACCGTCGCTTTCCGTAGATAAACTATTTATTTCCTACCCAGCGAACACGCGTTCACCTTAGACGTGGATGTAAACGGGGAAGGCCAAACAGGTGTAATAAATGGCACTGATTAAACGACGCAGAAGGCGCAGAAAGATATAGAAGGAGTCTGCGCCCCCAAAGAAAGGGTGGCTCGAATGATAATTAGAAGGACGACACCGAGGTATCAGCAAAGATGCAATAAGCCGAGAGGCAGCCAGCATCTGTTGCCCAGACGATCACGTAGAAGCGGAACGTGTGTAATAACTGTAGACCAAATACCATTCGAATGCCATCCGAACATTAACATTCAAAGAGGGGGCCGCAGCTAGCCGCAAACTACACCCAGTTAAAATCGAACGCAGCCGAAGCAGAACCACCCCCGCGATCCCTCATCCCTCGTCCCTTCACCAGGCATCGAGCTCGCTGCGGCTGCCGTTCGTTTACGAGAGCAAGTGATAGATTCGTTATTACTCGTGAATCTGATATTCTATATATGTAGGTTAGGTGACCGTGTAATAGAGAAAAGGGGGAATGGCTACTCAGTATGCATTGCGGTCTTCTGGTTGGCGGTAATATCGAGCCCCCGGTATATGATATGCCTGGTGCATCCACATATCCGTGCGCAGCCACACTCGCTCTACCCCTGTACGTGTGTACACAAGAATTCTCCCTGCGAGTCACTCCCTCGCAGTTGTGCACGAAATGCAATATACCTGACCGCCGCTTTCGATTTTGTGCGTCGCTCGCCGCAAGAACTTACGTGTCCGACCAATCAACCGCGGCTGCAAAAGGCCCCCTGAATATAATTTAACGCATTCTGATGTTTATGGCGAGCGGCTGACCCGCGGTCGCAAGCAGGATTTAGTGGCCGACAAAAAGTGTGGATATTGACCGGGTCGCTCGGCGGAGTGGCTGCGTGATAGAGTCGAGTAATAGTATGCGGATTAATTTCTTGTTCGATAACATTTTCATGAAGCGGGATTGCCCTGGATCGAGAATCGACAGGTGATGGGGTTGGTTTCTTTGACAGGCGATATGGAGGTATTGAACGCGCAGGCCGCAAATTTAGGTGAACTCTTTGAATTTAGTTGGAAATTTTCAGCTTGTTATACCGTGATATTTTTGCTTGGACAGATTATGCATCTTGGGATAGAGTAAAGAGTACAATGGTTGGCCACTTAAGTAAGAGTGTCGCATAAATAATGAATTATAAATGTGAATTTAGAAAATTTGAAATGGAAATCAATATAAATAAGTACGAAAACACCCTAATAATGTAAAAATAAATGGAGTTTATAAAAAAAATCAAGAATGTATAAAAATATACAAAAAATGTGTTTACTACGAAGAAATATAGTTATTGGCATGGTCAAGATAGTAATTGTCCAATCGGTTCGACAGTGATTGGCCGCTATTTGATACATAATATAACCTAAAAGAAAATGTTACCTGATTTGATGATAGAAATAAGATTAAAGTTATTCAATAAAAATGGATATATTTTATGTATTACGTATTTGTCGTGTTTGTTTCTGTTTTTAACCGGGGGCTAATTACTGTTTCACCATTAACGTGGTTAAAAAGCAGTCACTGGCCGCCCAGCCAATTAATCATTCTACATTATTCATATGCCCACTGTATTTTTCATAATGTACGTATAATTTTAACAAATAAATAATTCTTTCATAAAGTTTCAACATTTATTTATCGATATATACCAAATATGAGAGATATCTATACGTATCATAAATACATTAAATAATATAAATTGAATTTCGACCGCAAAAATTGTTCTAATTAAAGGAGAAATGATTTCGGCGCACTGGTTCGGTCTATTTTAAACAGTTAATAAAAGCTATTTTGCAATTTTCAGAATTTTATCGAATTCCAACGTTGCGGACAATGATTATGACCATTTTCAAGGAAAGTTTGACAAAAATACTGCGTAGGTATGCCTTTATATATTAAAATTTTTACTTTTAAATAAACACAACGTTCATTGCTGGAACGTGCGACACCCGGATCGATTAGTAAGTGACTTTCCTTGAAAGTAGTCATACTCATTAATCGAAACGTTGGAATTCGATAAAATTCTAAAAATTGCAAAATAGCTTTTATTAACTGTTTAAAATACATGGAATCAGTGCGCCGAAATCATTTCTCCTTTAATTAGATAAATACGTTAAACTATTCGCAAACTTTCAACTGTACTCTTATGGTTTTTTTATTAAATCGGTGTAATTTCCAAGCTTCAAAGCCGAGTCATCCTATTTGCTTTTATATAATAATCATAGTATATAATGAGTAGAGAAGTATTAATTACATCCGAAGCAAGAAAGTGCAAGGAATATGAATATGTTCATTAAAAAAAAATGCATAACATTGGTATTTATTTATATTCAATTATGTCTCAAAATAAAGTCAATCACTATCAGGTGGCGAACCCCTACTATCTTCACCCCTACTATCAGTTTTCATTTAGCGAATGACTGCTGAATATTTTGTATAAGTATTTTCCAATGGGTGTGAAGAATTTCAACAATTTTTAGATTGAAAACTAATATATCCCCTGCAATCCCCTTCACAACGTATTATCGACATCTGACGTTGGCTCAGAATTATTGGCAGGATATAATCACATTACGAAAAATAGACTTTCCCGTGTTGTTCCACGCAAACTCGATCGATGCTTGCGCTTTCTGTCCGAGATTTTGACGAGACTGAAATATGATATAGTTCCCATGAAATTAGGGGAGGTTTAAATCATCGTTTTACTGACTTCGAATTTTTTTACAAAACACAGGACGTAAAAGCAAATCTCCTCTTTCGATTTACCGTGAAACGACCCTCCTACAATTAACTTATTTACCTAATCTAAAGCTGCAAAACTCCCCAAAAGATACTTGGTGGCATGCGAGACTTGAGCTGCTCGTAGACAACGCGATTCTGTTCGCAGCACGATTCGGCATTATCATATAAGAATGGGGAATCGATAAAATTTAAAAGTCGATACGCGGCCCGCGACGTTGCCCCCGCTGTTTCCGTAATCGATCGCGGGGGTATGCATTTTTAACATGTTCGGGCTACTACGATGCGGTACATTAAACTAGAAACACATTGCGGGGAGCGCGACGTGTATACATAGATCATCGATGGAACGAAGCCATACCTACCGCGCCCTCGTAATTCGCGGTTCGAGCATTTCATGAATCCCCGAAACTTCAGTAATGCGTTGCGAATCTAAGGATTTTCCATGCGTTGCGTGCATTTTAGCGCAATGGAAATTTCGGGGTCGATCTCACTGTTAGCCAGCGGAAAATGCCACTCGGAATATCTCTGCCCGAAACCCTCCCTCCTCCAGTTTAAAAGCACCCGATTCAAATACACTCGCCGTGAAACCGCTCGTATTCACAAAATTATGTACAATCGCGACGTGATTCGCGGTGCAACGGATGAGGATTCCACGTTCAACGAGTGCGGAATGTAGAATAGAATAGAAACTTCGAAAATCGTGGAAAGTGGAATGGGACGTTGAAAATCCTGTGCAATTGAGAAAAGAACATCGATCTGTCTGATGCAATTCGTTTTATATTTATACTTCCATCATTGTTTAAATTATCAAAGTACTATTAACCCTTCGCAGTCACACCTTATTATAATCACAAATCGGTCATGGGGTTCACTGCACTCCAGCGTCATTTTTAAGGTACCATTCTGGTATTTTTGAATCTCCTAACTTTTGAGCGATTATTGCTTTATCATTCTCTAATAGTCTTTTCCTAGATGTAAATTTTGATCTGATGACATTTTTAGTCGAGGAGATAGTTGTGGAAAGAAGTGATTTTTTTCGTTAAGCTTCACCAAATTTTTAAATTTCAAAACTTTAATATTGATGTCTAAAAATTTACAGAAGTATTGGCAAAAAAAAAGTGCCTGAGATGCGATACACCCCGTGTGTCTTCTGCGTACTGTTATCGTTGACTAAACAAAATTCTGAATAGGCGGAAGTATACCTAAACGAAAAAGAGATGGGCCCTTGTGTTCCATCACGCGGCGCATTTTTCTTCATAGGGGTGGCGTTACGAAGATAAAATGATTTATAAACGAGATGAGGGTGTGTCGCTTCTTACCCTGATGTTTGGGGTCGGAACATACAGCGATGTAATCTGAACGATCTGCTTAATCTTAATACCCGCCCGTTATTTATTTTCCCAGCGACGACGTTAGCGTACGAAATTGATACAAAAAGTCAGTGTCACTTGTGCCGCGCACGCAGTATGAGGAATAAACTAAAACACCGTAAAACTCGGAATTACTTGTATGGTGGCCTTTTCAGGTTCGAGGGAGTGGTGGAATTATTGGATCGCACGAACTGATCGCGATGAGACGAAATTGAAACGTCGATATGCTAACAGCAACGTTACATGTTACGCGTTCAGTGTATCGACTAGTGATGCGGCTCAATATAAAGTCAGACTTTGCGTTCTGGATACGCCCGTTGCACTGTTGCATTTATGGAACAACGCAGAATAATATCTTCCGTCGGCAAAATATGAGTATCACAGTACGTACCGTTGTTGCGGTAGACTCTAATTATCTAACAATCATATGCTCGTAGATAGGTAAAAGGAAAATTTAGAAAAATTTTGACATGTTTCTAATTTTACTCGAACTAACAACTAATGGTAAGTTTCTATTCAAACATTAATGTTATACTGCTCGACACTATATTTGCCCAGTATATAATTATGTACAAATTAATTGAAGCATAAATGTCCAAGAAATTTTTTTAAAAACCATGTAACCAGTAAATGGGACAGCAAACAATTTGAATACCCGAAATTTTCATAAAACTTTAGGAAACTTATAAGGAAGGCTAATTTATTACGACACATTTTTTTGCAGATTCAAAAAACCTTGTTTACAAATTCTTAAATTTAAAACAATACGCCATCTTCTTATAACTAATAATTAATAATTTAAAACAATGCCATATATGTACCAGATGATACACCATTTACTTTATATGAATTTTGTTTAACTTTTCGCGTTACCGATCGGCAGTATATATATGTTAAAGTTAAATTAAAAGCTGGTAAAAAAAATAAAAATTTTCCATTTAGATATCTACCTATGAGCACATGATTATTAGATAATTATATTTTACTACGGCAAAAAGAATATATATTATGTTATGTTATTTCTACACCACCGAGCCACTGAATTAACAATGATTCTGAACAAATATAAATAGCTAATTATTAGGGAATGATATGGAAACGTTGCTAACCTGAAAACTCTGATTTTAATGAAACATCGTGTAAATGCAGAACATATTGGAGTATGCGAGAAAAAATTTTTTCCGCTAGAATTCACTCTGAAGTGGTGCAATCAGCCCTTAAAGTTATCTCGTTTTTTCGTTTGTTTAATATAACTTCGTAACGGTGCGAGATAGAACAAAACTTTAAATATAAGAATTGTTCAGTTTTTATGCTATATTTATCACACTACCGAAAGAAAAATAAAGGTATATTTAAAAAATGAAAAAATGCGATAACTTTAAGGGCTGACTTCACTCCGCTTGAATTATCGCAGAAAAAAATGCTGCTTGCATACTCCAACTTAGAGCATATAAACATGGAGGAAGATAGACGGCGATAGAAAGAAAAAGATATATTTTGGGGACACCCCTTCTCTGTCTAGCGCCAGACGCGGCAGCGCTTTTTACTGAAGGTCCATAATGGAACCCTAAAACAAATTTTTGGCATATTTTCAGGTACTCACAGTTTGCGCGTCAAATAGGAATAGTTAAATAGTATTTTAATATTTAAATAGTATTTTCGTGATAACTATAAACTCTCGGGTACTTAGAAATTTCTAGCTATATCGATTTCGGTTACGGTTCTGCAGAACCGATATTATATCGGTTCCGTAACGGTTATATATCGGTTTTATAACAGTAATGTATCCTAATGGTTACGCATCTGGTATGCGTAGCACGTTCCAAAATATTTACGATTTTACGATCAATGTCACATTTTATTAATGGAAATTCGATTTGTTTATAAGTCTTTTTTTCGCTGGGCCTCTCTATCTGGTGTCTCTCTTTTCAAAACTCTATCACTGCAGGAAAAGCCGAAATGAAAGACAACATCTGCAAATTAAGTATTGAAAAGAGAGATTCTAGATAAAGAAGCTCAGCGATGAAGGATCGCCAATTGGCCAGAATCACTCGTATTCCTGAGCTAGTGGCGAGCATGTTGAATTTAATACAAAAGGTATTATACTTCGCAGCAAGACTCGTTTTCGTACTTGTGATACTGTCTTTATTTAAAAAAAAAAGTTAATAATCTACATAATTAATATAAAATTAGTAGTAAGTTTGTACATATTAGGCAAGTTATTGCTGTTAGTGTTAGCAATACTTTAAATTAAATGTCAAATTAATATTAGTCGTAGTGTATAATAGTTATTAGTGATATTTAAAAACATATCGACATAATGGGCCAAAAGAAATACGACATTGTTCGTAAGTATTTTGAAACGCGATGACAGCATGAAAATGCTCCTAGGTACAGTGGGAAGTTGCTCTGCAACAATTTCGGTATGTATACACAATTTACTTTGTTTAAATTTTTAGACACTTAAGGGGGCAAGCCACATTAATAAGGGTTTAACTTAAACGTAACTTAAAAAAAAATTATTTCAAACAACTTTTGAGAATCAATTTATTCTTCACAGATTTATTATTTAATCATAATTTAAAAGGCGCTTACGCATGGTTGAGGCGAGCCCAGCCCGTAGCGAGAGTTTACTTTATACTGTATAACCGATATATAACCGTTACGGAACCGATATAATATCGGTTCTGTAGAACCGGAACCAAAACCGATATAGGCCAAAATCGTTTTCACTCGTAACTGTTTCAAGATTATTTCGGTCCTCATAACTGTTTCGAGAACCGAAACCGATATCATAACTGTTTTCAACCCCTGGCTCTAAGTACTCCAATATGCTCTACATTCTAAATTCACACCAAGTTTCACTAAAATCAGAATTCGCGGGTTGGGAATGTTGCCTCCCGAGTTATCTACAAACACATAAAACGGATCATCATTTTTCATCGTTTAACCATGAATTCTGTAAGTAAGAATCTTGATGAAAACGACGCACATTATTTCTCAACTCCTTTCGGGCACCATACTTTCTCAACGATCCAAGGAAAGTCCTTCGACAAAGGTCGCTCTAAACGTATGCCACGAATATCTAAGGACAGCATCTGAAATATTTCCTCAACGTTCCATCTAAACGCCCCTTCCTCGGAATAACAAAGCCGCCCTCGTAGCGTTACAACCCTCCAGAAGTGTCCCTCACCGGGAGACACGGGCGGAAAAACAAAATCCCTAATCCATCCGTGAAGATACATCTCCGAGGAAGAGCAACCCCCGTACACGGGACACAGTGTCCCTCCCTTCGCCCCGGCGAACAACAGCTCACGCAGATTCCGAACTGGCGACCCTTCGGCCAAATTCATTCGCCGTTGCTCAGCCCCATATTTCGCAGATAATAATGGCACTTATACATCCGACAACAATCAACGGCGGAGGTAAATCCGGCGGGGTCGTTCGGCTAAATCCGCGACCAATACCACCGTGCGCCCCTTAGCAAGGGTAGGGGGTGTGCCGGATGAGGCAGGCAGATTACCTAATCACGGGTAACCCGTAAAGCAATCAAATTCTCCGCGGTATCGTGGCCGATGTGTTAGTCGCGCATCGGTGTAAGGGGTGGCCGGGAAGGGTAGACGAGGGCGCGCGAGCCTCACAGAGAAAGAGCGAGAGGTGACAGAGCAGCCTCCTGGGCTGTTAAATTCGATTTAAACCATTAATGCGGTATTGTCCACGTAATGACCGTGCACCCCTAGTCTTTCCATTCAGCCTCGTCTACCGATTGCCGCTGCTGACTGTTTCTTTTCGAGAAACTGAAGTCGGTTGCTCTCGCGGCAGGGAACAGTTAACGCAGCATCCGAAATCTCCTGAACACCACCACCCCTCCCGCTGCGCGATAGGATGGGGTTGATGTTACGAGCCACCCAGGACTTATGCTTCCGAACCGATGTTCGTGGATTTATTGCTGGGCGATAAAAGTGACCGTGTTTGCGTCCGAGCGGGGGTGGAACGATGAATGAGAGGCTTGCTCCGGATGATTTCTCTTAAGGAATTTTCTTTCTGCTGGGATCAATGGTTGGGATTTGCCCGGTTGTGAGTGATTTAGAATTTGAGTACACTATTTTGAGGGTATGATAGAAGGAAAATGTGATGTGTATAGGTATGTTTAGTGGAGCACGTAGAAACGATATGTGTTGGGGTACATTCATTGCTACCTGTAGTATGTACTTTATTCATGAACTCAAATAAAGAATTTTTAGTTTGAGTGTAACACGGGAAAATACAGCTTCGATATGTCGGGTAGGGTGGGGCTAAAAGTCCCGAATTCGAAATGTCTATTCCTAAACGATGTATTGAGCTTCGCAGTAAACTGTGTAAAAGGCCAGAAGAAACGTAGGTGACCACAGAATCACTAGTCGCTCCTGGACGGTCGTGCGAATCACACGAGGCATCCGTTATTTTATGTATCGAAAACTAAAAGAAATACGTCGTCTTTATTGTCTTATAAGAAAGTAAACCACAGTTTAAAAGCGTATCAGCCAGAGTTGGGCAAAGATAATATCTAAATAATATCTAAATAAAAGGTCATTTACGTTTATCCGTTATTTGAAGATCAAATAAGTTGATTTATTTGAAAATCTTTAACTTGGATTTCGAAATAAAAGTTTAACTTTCATTTTATCTTTATACTAGAAGTGAAATAACCGGTGTGAGCCTTTGCGGCCCGACCCGCGCGCGGTCGCCTACCGGTCAGATTCTACAGAATCTGAATTTGTTTATTTTTCATCGTATCAATATGAAAGTGACACCAATGAATTCCTGGCGTTCTCCCGATTACTTGGACAGAAAATAATTGAAAACGGACTATTTTTAACGAAACGGGCTTTCAATTCTGCAAATAAATTTCTCACGTAATATCCTTAATTATGGTCCGAATTATATCATTTTTGGGGCCATTTTCATCGGGAAGACATGAGGAATCGATTGGTAATACTTTCATCAACACTTGTCAAAAACATGAACATTTTATGTGGCCCGTCGGTTTTATTGCTCTCGACTGTCAACGGGCGGTCTACCGGGGCCCGAAGGTCCTCGCTCGCAAGGGAGAAAGCTTTGGCCTCGGATTATCGGGAAAGACCTACCCACCCCACTGTTTTGCTTTCTCCCTTGCGAGCCGGTTCGAATAATGATCCACGAATAAAAAAATTATCTTTCACCGTCGAATAAATTCATCTCCAATAATAAAATTATCTTCCGCTGTCGAACAAATTCAAATTTGTTTATTCGTGATGTTTCGAATAAAGATAAATCGTGTTATCGGAAGCTGCGAATAACGAATAAACGTAAACCGCGTTATTCGAAGATTCGAATAACGAAAAAGATAAAGTATCTTTTATTCGACACGTTATTTAAATAATTTTTTATCTAGATAATGCCCATCTCTGCCTCCGGCTGTGAAACAGTCGACGGTGATGAAAAGATGGTTGTGCGTGAAATCTTGCTGTGCGCTATCCTGATGTGCACTAAAAAAAATGTGCGTTAAACTGCATGTGTTCTAAATCGCATGTGTCCTAAATAATATATGCACTATAAATCGCACGTGTTCTAAATCGCATGTGTCCTAAATTGTATGTGTCCAAAATCGCATGTATCCTAAATTGTATGTGTCCTAAATCGCATGTGCCCTAAATTGTATGTACACTATAAATCGCATGTGTTCTAAATTGTATGTGCACTATTTTCTGTATACTATCTTGTGTGTAAAATCTTGCTGTGCACTATCCTGATGTGCACTAGAAAAATTGTACGTTAAACTGCATGTGTCCTAAATGGTATGTGTTCTAAATCGCATGTGTCTAAATTGTATGTGCACTGTTAGCTGTGCACTATTCTGATGTGTCCTACATTGCATGTGTATTATTATACTGTACACTGTTGATATGGAGCCCCATTTTGCATTGACAAACATTTTGTGGTATAACTAAACAGAAAATAACAGTACCTATGAACAAAGGAACTTCGTGAACGTAAAGCATAATAGTTATAGTTTATACAAAATAACACCAGATAACTCTAGATTGTTAGTAATAAATTTTACATAGGTTTAGCTATAAAAAAAATGGGACTTTTAGCTTCACCCTACCTATATAATATTTAGGAACTACTTTACAACTAATGCTTTGGTTCATTAAAGTATTATTGTAGGGATAAGTGCAGCTGACGTCAACGCCAGGTCACTGTTAATAAGGCAGCAGATAAATATTAAAACTCTAAAAGTAGATATCCAATTGTATATGTTCTACTTTCTTATGTAAGCAATAACGAATATATCCCCTGAGTTACTTATAGTGCCTTGGAGTTCAATTGATATAAAAATACAGAAAATACTATGCTGTGATAAGACAATTCCATCATCTCCTTCTTTTATAACCTAAATTCAAAATTAAATAACGAAATTGAAAAGGTCCATTGATTATCTCGTCCAAAATATCGTAAAAATTCCAAGATACCGAAATATCGGAAAATCTCAAAGATTGATAAAGTTTCCCAATTAAACTCGAGTTACGTACGAGCCGAACGTTAGGGTATAATGGCAAAGTAGTTCCCTAATGATCCAATATTAGTATCCTTAGAATTATATGACTCTACCCGACTCTTTAATCTCGACGCACACGCGGTAACACGTACTTACACCTGTACAGGTAGCTCCCAGAAGTGCAATTGGACATACTCGTTATTTCAGTTTCAACGAACGCGGTAGGTCTGTGTTTGCTGTGCAAACAATTTTTTTTCCCGTCAGTGCCGCGGTCACCGAGTTATGAACAGGGGCGTACGAGTGTAAACTTGCACATGTGTACACGTTCCTGGCAATAAAGCGTCGCGACGACTCCGCCGGGACGGCGGTCACTTTTAATCGCCCATTTATCATCTCTAAGCTGAAGTCGTGCCGTTTCCGTACACTTTTCGCGCGAATTAGAGCTCTGACGACATCCCTGCACGCATTAATATTCGCAGAGGACTCTTTGTCAGACGTGATACTATTTTAATTAAAGGCACTGGAAGAATGAATTTTTTTTTCTCTAACCATTTGGGAGATACACAACGCCTTGTGTTTAGTAAGTAAGGAACATCATATTTCAGAAACAATTTGAGGCACTGATGCCACAAAATAGGAATCTTATGAAGCTTTGTAATCTTTCTCGAGTATCATAAAATGTAACTGCTCATTTCAAACGTGATTGCAGTCTGCTTGTGATACCGTGACAAATATCACGAAACTCTGTTACGATTTCGAAACTAAATAAAAAGCTATGAAGGAGGTATAGTAACTAACCAGAGAATGCACCAGAAACTAAGAGAGCAAGTTGGAATACAGTATGACATGCCTTAAGGGGCACAGGGGTATTCGACACGTAAAGTTGATGGTTTCTTTTGTGTTCGATTGCTTAGGTACCAAATTTTCACAGTTTATTGTGGATGCGATTCCGAGTAATTATCAAGAAAAAAGTAGTGAGAATGTTCAAATTTGTTGACATTATTAAGCACTGAAAATGGTCTTGCGTAGTTCGCAGATTTATTTGGGGTACGTAGTAGCAGGTGAACCAATCATCTGAAAACAAAATGCTTTGGGGTGCGTAATTTCTACACCAAAATCTACAACATGGATTTGATTGGCGTATTTAAACAAAAATTGTGAAAGTTACACACCATGTCATAGAAAAAGGAATTCCACACCCCCAGTTCAAATTTCAAGTGAAAATATTTATTCGTTCAAAAGTTATGATGTACGCGGTGATGTACGGGGTTTAAAAATGTAGTTTTCAGATAAACGGCATCGAAGTAAAGCCTCCTACGCCAATACCGCTCCGCGAGGCCGTTACGTGTACTCAGCGGTGCAATCACTTACGTGCAGCAATATAATTTCCATAATTATTCGAATTTCCACATGAAACTTTGTTGTAAATGTTCACAAAGGATCACACTATCAGAATTAATACTATTTAAAAAAAATCGATTTTTCGAGATTGCCGTAGTCCTGTAGACCCTTAAATGTGTATGGGAAAAATAAATTTAATTTAATTGCTGATAATTTATGGAGATAACATCACATTAATTCAAATACGCCACGTTTCTGGACTCCAAAGCCAACAGTTAATGAGTGTTTAAGGCAGAAATTAAGAGAAAAAGGATACGTTAATTTACTAATTAAAGACTGCAGCTGATGAAAATCACTGACAAGATGAGAGATCACAATGAGACGTTCATATTTCAGACGGAAAATCTGTCAGTGGAACGTTTAATTAGAATCTTACCACGGAGCTGGGTATTTATACCATCTGTCGTCGCCTTTTCTTCGTTCCCCAATATCGCGCTTCACGAATCGTGTACCCTGCGTACGGATACCCGCTGATATCAGCCGTGGATGTGGCGCAGGGTAACGGTTTGATGCGTGATGCATAAATTATAGCCCCAGCGATTAATTACACGACCGTTAACTCAATGATCCACGTTAATAAGAGATAAATGTCGATGGAGCGATAACGCGAGCCGAATGATAGCGTTTACCCAACACACGTGCCATCCCTGTCGACCGAGGCCAGCTGTTCGCGCAACATCGAAGCAATCTTTATGCAATGAAAAATGTAGGGGTAACTCGCTGGGATAATTCTTTTATACGAAATATAAATGTTTCCAGTTATTCTAGGAGACAAATAATTGTTTTGGAAAAATGGACATGCTTTTACAAAGGGAATTCTGTCTGTATTGATTACTGTCAAAAATGGCAACGTAGAACAGAATTCTTGAGGGGTTAGGAATATAATGAAATAAACAGAAAATTCAATATGAAGCCTGTTATTGTACAACTCTCGTCGGAAAAACTATTATATTTTTCCTACAAAATAGATAATGTTTTATAAATTTTATAAGAAAAAATACGACTTTTTCCGACGAGAGTTGTACAATAACAGGCTTCATATTGAATGTTCTGTTTATTTCCATACCTTCCTAAAAAAATGCTGAAAATCGCTGCAATTTTGCTCCGTCCAATGTGCACTAATCCTTTAAGGGGAGGTTCCTGTCTAAAAGTCGATTTTTTTATTTTATTTTTCGAATGTTCAACCTTTTAGGAACACGTGTTTAAAAGGATTTGTTGAAATTCGTAAAATTCGCGAAGTTATAGGCATTTGAGTAGAGGCAAATGCATGAGCAACAACCAGCCAGTCGACGCTCACGTAAAACTTTAAACGAGTTTTTAGCGAAACACTGTTCACAAAACGGTGGGACCTGTATCCCCAAAAGTTATTATCCGATTCGGCAGAAACTTTTTTTATTTTGAAGAATATACTTCTAGCTAGGGGGGAAATCAGAAAAATAACAAAAAATTGAAAATTTATAATTTTCAAAGGCGTTCAAAGGACGAAAAATATAGGGAACAAGTGATTTCGAACTTCAAGTGTCGTTATATTCTAAAAAACTATCAGTTTTTTAAATTTTTTCTGGTTTCCCCCCTAGCCAGAAGTATGCTCTTCAAAATAAAAAAGTTTCAGTCGAATAAAATAATATCTTTTGGAGATACAGGTTCCACCGATTTGGATGAATTTTTTGACGCCTTGATATTAACGACTCCCCAGTGCCGTCTGCAACGATTAATTATAAAACAAAAAATATATTTCTATAATTTAAGACATCCTTAATACAATGCAAAAGTCCCGTTAAATTATATATAGCAGTTTTCCTTTAATTAATTCATAAAGATCACCTATTTTTTGGGGCTTTAAACCGGAAGAGTACCTATACAGCCCACTTTGTTGTAGGAATGTCCCAGTCACGTTATGATGCAACATTTGGAACGTTGCACGGAATGTTCCCGAAACGTTACAAGTAAATTGCTATGTCCGCCGTGTGCAACATTGCAGGAGACATTTCTGCAACATTGTTTCAGAATTTTACACCAATGGTCACGCAACGTTTCGGAAATTTTACAGGAATTGTCACGTAACATTTCGCAAATTTTGTAGCAATTATCACGTAACGTTTCTGAGATTTTACAGCAATGGTCGCGTAACGTTTCTGAGATTTTACAGCAGTGGTTCCGCAACGTTTCGGACAGTAGGGCCAAAAATGACAAAATAACGGTATTTTATATATACATATATATACCGGAAGTGCTGTGAGGGGGAACCGACAACATGAATGTGTGCAGAATCGTAGTGTAGTATAACGTCCGTGTGTCTTTTATAAATAGAATAATATTCTTTTATCCCAGTGAGATTCGAAACCATGAACCTCGAGCAGCGTAGACGAATACTTTACCGCTGCAGCTACAACCGTTGATTGAGAAGATTGATTATGTATTCTAACTTATATTGCTACCGTGCAACACTTTCAACTCAAATTATTCAAAAACGAAGATCCGTTTTGGCAAGCCCCAATACATCTTCCTAATCGTGGAGCCGGATATCTCTGTAGAAATTCATTTCGACGCTTGATGTTATATTAAGTTGATTCATATTCTGTTATTAAATATCCTGCGTAGTACAAAGAAAATGTTTTCTTAGTTTGTAGCACATGTTTAATACAATCGTTTAACATAAATTATTTTTTATTTATTTTTTTATTTTCTAGTTTTAAGTGTTTGTGGATTTACATTTCACAGCTCAGACTTCTCTACAAATATATTTTATTGCTGTATATAGTTTAACAGTTTGCTTAAACCTTATAGTGCTAATTAACTAATTGCATTAATTACTTAAGTATATCAAATATTGTCCACTTTCATATATATATTCCCGCGCTGGTTGCATGTGGAATCTAAGACTATATTCTGTGTGTCGAAATTTCAAGAATGTTCCGCAATTCCGTATTCAGTGCGGATTCGTTGCAAGAACGTTGCCCATACGTTACGAGTGCCACATTGCACCGTATTTTGTGGTCGACGTTGCAGGAACGTTCCACGTGGGTTGTACCGCAATATATGCATAATATTCCAGGCAATGTGTGCGCAATATTCCCGCAACATTACACAAACGTGGCCATTGCAATATCGCACGGCAATGTTTCCACAATGTTGCAGTAAAATTACAATGCAACGTTCCTGCAACAAAGTGTGCTGTAGGGGTAAGGATACTGTATTCCGACCAGCTAACAATGGTAATTATCCCAGATTGCAATTCTAATCTGTAGGCACCTTGAACCAAAAGACTCTTATTCATCAATTAAGTTAAGAATCTAGAACAATTCATTGCAATTTTGTTGAGGATGCTACTTACATACACACTATGTAAACAACGCGTCGCACAAATTATAACAAAGCATACTTCAAGTAATAAACTATTATATGAAGGGTTTGGGAAAAAAACAAGGAATGTCACGCAACAGCTTTATCGAGAAAATGAAGTATTAATTCTTTTGACCCTTAGACCACCAGTAAAGAAACAAGGTTCAATGAATTTTATTTTTCTTATATAATTTTCTTCTTAAACAATTTCTTGTTTAACCGTGACGACACAAGTTTCAAACTTGTACTTGGACAAAGAGTGGGAACATTCCGAATTTTGATCCAGTGAAGAGTAAACATTTCCTGTTTCAAACCATTACCTATACCAAGTACTTAACGTTATCTTACGGGGATATTTGAACTTTATAATCCTCTGTGATTCGACACTTCGGTAGGCCCAGTTGCCACCAAAAAAATGTGTTATAAGTCGTAAAATCACGAAAAATGCACATTCCTCGCTGTTCCCCTTACCCTTCATATAAAACAAAGTGTATTTCTGATCTACCTTCCTTCCCCCCTCGTCTCATACATTTCCCTACTCAACGAATCGCCGAATCGCCATTCGCGTGCCTCAAATATCAACCGTACACTTAGTATCAAAAAATAAAGTCGGGAGCACGCAAAACGACTGCAACAGCGAGCCGACATGGGGACAGTGAAATTCGTTAATCACGAGTATCATAACGGCTGACGCGTTAGTTTATGATGTCCCAAATAAATTGTCGACGTTGAGTGGGGTCGGACAGCGAGGTCATTCGTGTCTCTACGTGACTGCTTTCCCAAGATGCTCGACCACACTTCCCTGTAAGAGTCGCGTAAGAAGGACCGTAAGGGGACCGTCTGTCGTATCTTTTCGTTTGGCTCGGTATCTTCACCGGCGTCTATTGAAAATTCATCGTTTTATCGCCGCGAAACTTTATCGACACTTCGTTTATCGCCGTCCGACCGACACGGTTTACACGCAAGCTCGAAAGAAAAACGTGGCGTTGAGCGGCAGGTCTTAAGCCATGGACCAGATAAATCTTCGCTTTGAAGGCTGAGTACCCACAGAGCGATTGGAATTCTGATCGACGATCATTAAGTAGAAGGCTACTTCGCCGTCGATATTTCATGCCGATCTTGATTCGCGATTAAGCTTTTGTCACTTTTTTCAGATCGTACAGAGGAATTGCGGGCAGGTCTTGATCTAGGGGGGAGTAAGCAGGGCAACTGCCCAGAGTGGCTTGGGGTGGCAAAATTCGTGGAAAGAGAAAATTAAAATCAATAGAGACCAATAAAAATGTAAAATTTTTTGGAAAAGCAGTAAAAGAGTAGGTAAGGCTTTTGTTACTTAACAAATACCCATACAAATTGAACTCACTGTGTAAAATTATATTTTAAAATAACAGTTTATAATTAAATATAAAGGGCGACAAATTCATTTGTGCCCCAAGCGGCGGAAGCTAAGAGCTGCAACGCAACTGCAATTTAACTGCAATGTCGTGGAAATTCGTCAGATTTATCCTTGAGAGATTTACGAAAAAGACATTGTGTTGATGAGAAACGAAACCCTGCGAATGATTGAAATTGGGAGTGTTATGCTAATGTCTTTTTTTCTTGAGTCAACCCTTAAAAACTGGTATCAGCTTTAGGTAAAAGCGAATGTGAAAACTCCATCAAACTACAGCGATTGCGCGATGATATATCGAGTATCAGATATTTATCACGGTGGCTCCTATCTGTAATGCGATTTTTCATTCATGGATTGTGAAAATAGCTGCCGTCAAGCGGCTTAAAGGAAGTTGAAAATCGCTTGAACGATTCTGCTTGAAGTGCGTCTTTTGTTTGGTGTAAATGGAGCGTGCACTTTCCAAAATACTTGCAGCGAGAACTTTTACTAAAACATAGCGTTTCTCGGCTTACACCGAGCTTTCACGGTTCACTTTCAATCAGTTCATCTCCATTTTACTGAATGGGTTGACCAGGATATCTCGAATGAACAATAATTATAAACAAACAGACAGAGGAGTGAATTTAAATACAATCGTTTACAGACTATTACTGCCCTCCTTAGTTAAAATATCCTATCTAGCATTTCGAAACTTCTGAGAAAACTGAAGTTTTATGATTTTCTTTGTGCCGTCCTTGTAAATAAAGAAATAAATTAGACTGTTTATATACCTCTACGAAACACGTAGGGTTTTCTAACTTTCCTTAAATGGTAAAAAACGTGTGGAACTTCAAATATTTCAACATTTCTTAAAAAATGGTGAAATGCTAGATAGAACATTTTAACTAAGGAGGCTAGTATATCACTGAATATTTTATGTGCATTATCTTCAAGATGCTCGCTAAATTAATAAATTGCACGATCGCACACATATCAATGACATTCAAAAGTGATTTAACGCAGCACTCCTCTTTCGCTTACACAAATACCCAACAGTGCAATTTAGTGACAGGGGTGCAAACATCTACCACTCCTTACTCTAACAGTAGAAGACCTGTGCCCCACGTATTTTTGGGGCATAGCCATTGCCCCCGGGAGTCCAAACCCAATTGTCGAGAAGACCTAGTCGCAGCTGATGACTGCTACCCACGTTGACCGAACTTCGGCGTGACTTGGAAAGCAAAGGGGAATTCTTAACCCTTACACGTTTGTATGAGACGGACAGATAAATTCCGCTAGTCTAACCCCGATTGCCCTCGCCCCTCATTAACACGTTCACCACCAGGTGATTGCACCACGTTCTCCGTCAGTCGTCAGATATAAGAATAATTCATGATGGGTTTAAAATTCTTGCGCCATTCCTAGTGGCAGTATTAATAGTTCCGAAGTTTGCAACTATCAGAGTTTATATATTCTAAAGAAATATTGTCGTTCCAAGAAAAAATGGCCCCAGTCAACGCGTTAACTTTAGGAATGGCTGTCAAACTCATAAAACGCTGGCAGTCGAGCCTCTTGTAGTGACGAGGCAGCTCGGGTACATTGCCGTCTTGGGGATATGCTTCCAGGGATTAATCACCCATGAAACAAGCCCCAAGCCCTGAGGGATTATTAAAAAAACAAATGACTTACCGCAACCGTGGCAACTTCGTGCTCAAAGCTGCACACGAACCAATTACCCTCGCCTCCCTAAACATGTCATCTCACACCGAATCTGCCTGATATTCACCCCCTTCAGGATGTCGCGACAATAATCGTATCCTTATCTCCGCTCTCGGCGCAGGGGCCGAGAGTAATGCGTTCGCATATTGCCCAATCTCGGGCAACTAATGTCGCCAGGAAGCTACAGTCCCGTTCGGTATGCAGAATATCGAGCGGCACCTAAAGAAAACGGTGTCGGAATTGTGGACGGCGCGAGCTGCAGTTTTCGTGGCGCGGCTAGGCTAAATATTAACGAAGCTCCTCGGAAATGGCAATCAGGTGGCACAGGGCGGCACGTGCTGGCCCATCGAGGCTGCCACACGTGCGCGAGAGAGAGGGTAAACGGCACGTGGTGCAGCAGCACGGGTGCACGCAGCGTGCACGCGTGACGGCGGACGCGCCGCTCGCGTCACGCGTGCGTAATGAATCCGTGGGCACCGGATGCGTTCGAGGTCGGTATCGTGAGGATCGAACACAACGCATGCACGTGCAAATATGTGCTGAAGGGAGATAGCCCCGGTATCCGATGGTTTGCCCTCTGCTTCCTCGCCCACGCCCTCTCGCAGGCCCATTGTAACCGTTGAAAACGACACATTTCGTAATTGCGCGGCTAGTTTATGCGAACGAAGAGGAACGTGTCGTCGAGGGAGGCCGGCTGTAGGTTGCGCGCAATTCCGCGGACGCTGGGATCTGATACGGATAGGTAAATAGATAGTCCGAGGTGGGAACAAGGAAAAGAGGCGGACGCGGGGTGGTCGCGGCCTGGTGAAAACGGGGAACCAGCTTTCCATTAGCAGGGATACGCGTAATAATCAGCCGACATCGGTGATGACATCCCGGAATCCATTTTACCGCAGAGTAACACAGATGCGTCGTTCTCGTCTTTGTCGAAGCGCTTTCTCTTATGGGAAGTCGATTTCAATAGACCGGATAGCGGAATCTCGCTGCCTATTGTTATGGAGGATGTATTGTGCGCTGGATGAACTAATATAATTTTGATAGTAGATCTCGATGGGGAAAGACAGAAACGGAGAACTATGAAAAGGTGTTATAGAATAGGACAAAGCCCAGGTATTAGGAAGGAGAATGATGAGGGGTATGAGATTGATGATTGGTTAAAGGAACAGTAACTACTGGACGTGAAACTCGAGATTGATGAGAATGGAAATATCTTTCTCTTCGAGTGTTGCATTAATTAACCTTAATTTTCTTAATTAAATTAGCACGTAAAGTGCGAAGCTTAAAAGTCTATAATATAGGATTTACGAAATGTCGATGCTACTGAAGGAACTTACATCCATTTTGACTGGCAAGAGTGGAGAGTAAGATCGCGACTTAAGTGAAAAGTAAAGACAAAAGTTCAAAGGCAACCGCAGGGTTCCCATATAACTCCTATCACTTCAACCAGTAACGTCCATTTAACTGCAGAGCACATCCCCTGCGATACCCGTCCGACTCTCGTAACACTTGTTTCACTAGCGATTCCTATCTGAAAGTGTCTCCATTTTTCAAGAATGTTTCCCTTCCTTCCTAAGTATTTCCCTTTCTAGATGGTTTCCCCTCTCGACACCCTTCGCGGACACCCTTCTCTTTGGGCACTTACCACCCCCGTATACATATCTATTTCCCCGAATGGCCCTATTTCCCAATGTCATTTTCACTGAACGTCTCTATCTCAAAACATCTTTTTATACACTTCTCTCCTTTTAAAAAATTTCTCTCTAAGCCTGCAAGTGTCCCCTTCTTGGGGCCGGTTTGAACACATCTTCTCCCATATAAATTTCCCTCGATGTATCTGAATTGTTTGCATCCCCAAGCGATTTTCCTCCATCCCCGATGCACGTGGTGAGTGGAAGCAAGATATGCAGGTGATGAAAGCTATGATGGCCGAAGTTGAACAGACAATTCAGGCCCTCTGGTAAATGGTAAGAAGTAAACACGTACTTGACACACATCCTCGCATCACATCACACGCCACTTGAGCGTGCCCCCTGAGTAACTCGCTATATTTCTTCCACCAATTGTGCACTCAAAGTCCCCCCTCCCTATGCCTTGCCAGCATGTCCTGTCACGTCCTATTAGTTCGAAGCGACGAGAGCAATCCCAGCGAGCGGAATGCGTCACAGATCACCCGGTCGCGTATCAAGGGTGGCACGACTAACGTTTCGCTGGTCGGCCCGGAACCATTTTGTCCAATAACTGGAGGTGCATTAATGCAGCCTAGCGAGAAGATAACGGCCGGTGCATTGGCACGACGCTATCGATCCGATCGGCCAATGCGAGAAGTTAATAGCGAACACGAGAGAGCCTACGTTACGTGCACCCAGCAGTGCCGTATTTTAAAGGGGGGAGACGAGTGGCCAGGGGGCATCTAGGCGTACGGCTGGTCGAGAATGTTAATCGCGCGTTGGAGAACGGCGAGGACACATTACACCGCGCTGTGCTTCACGATGTACGATCTGCAATGGTGCAGAATACAGCCGTGTTGCGATCCCTATCTCCCCACGGAGGATCCCATACGCACCCTATCGCTGTTATCGGAGCTATTATCCAGCCGGGGCATTACGCAAAACGAAAGCTTTCCGCGATTCTTTAACCGGCGAAAGATAATTGGATGGTGAAATATTATTAAGAATTAACTCGCGGATTCCGTCGCTTGTTGACGACGCGATTCTTTGTCTCGCTGTTTAACGCTAGGACGAAATTAATTTGCGTTAAAGTGACTCCCGACGAGGGGAATGCATCAAAGGGGTGCTGAAACTACATCGAAGTTTCTGCTGTCGAAGCGAGTTTTCACTCGTAGTAAAAGCATCGAACGAGATTCTCAGACGGAGTTTTGAAATTTGATTTCATCATTGCAGTAGACGTATCCTTGGAATTTCAAGCAATTATATTAAAGGGAAATTCATATTAACACTAGAACCGGAGAGGTCAAAATGACTTGTTTTTGAAAAGAATAAGTTATTTATATATTTTTCTGCTTTATTTAACTTGCACACTTTTCCTTTTTATTTTTTGTATAAAATGAAATCTTTCACCTCTCCTGTCAGTATCTGAAGACTCAGTTTCACTCCCGCAAGTCTGATTGTGGATATTCTTTTTCAGTCTAATGAATCACTTTCATCACACTCGGTGTCAAACAATTTTTGTCTAAATTATATATTTTTTCCAGTAATTTCACAATTCGTGAATGTCTTTCCATAATTCCTGGGTACTTTTATGGGTAAATTTTGTTTACATTACACAATTACAAACAGAGTTCCAAATTTCAATTTCTTCGAATTTTTTTTATGAAAGAACGGAAGACATACCGTCAAGGACCCAGTTCCTGATCATTTAAGATGCGAAGGGAGCAGTTTCTGATCAACCTAACACATTTTACTATGAGCTATCAAATGTTTGCATATAAATTTAAAAATACTTCATATTTATTTAGTAATTTTTTGGAATAAATTTGTATCGTGATAAACTTATTATTTGGTATTTACTGGATCCTTGACAGTACAAACGGAAAGAAGAATATAATAATTGAGCAAATATAACAAATAAGTATTGTTTGTCATTTTTTGTAAAATCAAAGTTTACCTGCGTTTCGTCAGAGGTCAAAATGACCCATCTCAGTATATGTAGGTATACGTACCTACTACATATAAGTGTTATGAAAAAAACAAAGGAAAGAAGAAAACTATTTTGCAGAATGAATAATTTACATATTTCAATAAAAGTTACGACAAATTTGAGAGAATAAGATATACTGAAAATGAGTAATAATTATAAGTAAGAAATGGCAGAACAAGTCATTTTGACTCCTTTGATAGATCTAGTGTTTCGAATAAATTAATATGTAATCTTGTCGACGCTTCAATTTCGAACCTATTTATTTTTCGTGTTTAGATATTCACTATCTGACACTTCCATAAAAGTATATTTTTCTATTAGCTTCCAAAATGAAACAAACCATTAGTTGATGATAATTCTGAAAGAACAAAACATCCAACAACGGATCAACGCATCAATCCTACAATTTCCTTTAAACTTTGCAACTTTTCCATACGAAAGGGAGCGAACGTCCACCCACTAAATAATTTCATTTGTTTACGAAGAACAGAAGAAACTTGGCCCGTGTGAATGTATTCGCTCTGCAAAGAGGGATACGCTCGGCTGTACGCAAGCAAATTCTTTTATTCCAATGAACAGTGGTCCGCAAATGTCCAACGAACGGAAGGCCATTCCGCATTTCCAGCGAACACTTTTGCTTTTCCCCTTTTTGCCCGACGTCGTGCCACGAAAATTAATGTTTGTCCTGGCGGCCGATTCGAATTGGCAGGGGTGGTCGAAACAGCCATGACTGCCGATGACCAGGCCGTGATTTTCAATTTCAAATGCGCCAGAGACATCCAGGACGACGCAGATTTAATCGGAAACGATTGCGGTGCGCGATTTATAACTAAATTTTTTTATACGCCGGCTCTGCCCTGTCTGTACGTATGCTTTTATCACATGTTAATGCATGGAATATTCGGCACGAGTTCATCGAGAAATAATATGGTTTTCAGCAGAGTACACGCTTGAAGTGTAAAATATAAAAGTGCTGTATAAATATATATGTGGATACAGAATGATTTAGTTTTTTGGATAAAGAATCTTAATTTACATGTTTCTGTTTATAATTTAATGAGTTTAATTAGTTTTTGGAATCTCATGATAATAACTTGTTATACTGAATACGTAATATGTGCAGGGTACGCGAATTTCAATTAGTTTGAAATATCAAAGGAACTGTTGTTACTACGAGTAACTTCACAATATTATAGTCCGTACTATGCCAAAACCATGAATGCGCTAATTTTCGCTTCTCGAGTACAGAAGTAGGCTGAATATCTCTGCTGTTAATATCGTTATGCTAAAACGGTGAATATATAGGGGAGAGTTGCCAACATCCTTCTAATCACCTAAATCGTACATCATCAATTTCTCAGTAATTAATGAATCCAAACGACATCTGGCAATAAAAATGTCATGTAAATGCGAAATAAGAAATAGAAACAAAACCTTTTGAGCTTACACCCTATTTTGTGCGTACTATAAACATTAAAAAAAGAAACACGTATGATTGATATAACTTTGTACCAGTTTATTTTAGCTGATAATAATCAAACAATACAATATTATCCTGTAATTTTTGTATTTTTCTATTAGCGGGTTTAATGTAGAATATTTTACATTCATTTTAAGTACCTACATATTACATTCATTATAAAGTTCTAATTGATATTTATAAATAAATCGATCATGGTTCTTAAATCGTACGTTGCGTAACAACGATAATTATACTCCAATTCCAAAAATTTGGATCTCCAAAATTAAATATCTGATTACATTTTACATTCAATTGTGCATTTTCATAATTTATTGAATGACGCACTCGTGATATTGGCATACCTAAAGGAGATAATAAAATAAATATTCACGTCACTTTTAACTCTTCGTGGTCACACCTTATAATCACAAACTCGTTACATGGTTGTCACTGCACCCTAGCGTTATCGTTGAGTTACCATTTTCGTATCTTTGAATCTTTTAACTTTCTAGGATAATTGTACACACTTCGTAATATATGTACTCATACAATTACGCTCTAATAATCTTTTCCTAGAAATGTAAATTTCGATATGATAAAGTTTGAAGTTGAAAGAAAAAACAATTTTTCACGTTTGTGGAAAAAAGCGATTTCTTTGCGCGCGATAAGTCCCGTTTAGAATACGCCAGGGCTCGACATTAGAACTCGAAAATTGCTGTTGGGGTGCGATACACCCCCGTGACCACGAAGGGTTAAAATAGAAAACACTTGTTTCTCTCTGGCCACGTCACTTACGTGTCCAATAATAATGTAATCGACTACGTACAGGTGAATCTGCCTAAAGTCAAATGAAAGCGTAGCGTCACACGAAACCCATAATTACTCATTCCTACCCCCATTTTGTGATCGTGTCATCGCCACACGATAAACCAGCACCGAATGTCCACGAAATTGTAACGAACGCGGTCGAAATGCGTATCAAGGCCGTAAACGACGTTACATTATCCACAAAATTTTCGGTGAAAGCAGAGTGCCGAGTGAAATAGGGGGACCCAGATACACGTGCGATGCCTCCGAGCCCTACAATGAACAATTCACGTGGAATCCGAATCCGGACGCATTGTGCAGTATCCGGACGGAACAAAACGCCGGACACACTTCTCTGTGCTCGCGACCGACAATTCAAGAATGCGAATCGATAATCGAATGAAAAGCACAACGCGACGGTAACGCGTTTCTACTATTTTTCTGGTTTACCGCACGCCGAGGCCCATGACAAAGGGTGCTTAAATATTCTAGAGGTTCGTGCGCATGCTCGATGATGCAATTATCAGACACTGGGGAGAGGAACCATAACTTTTGAACGTCAGATATTTCTACAATATTGGCTGTACCTATCTGGGAAATTTTGTGAAAATATAGTGGCAAGTAATGTTCATCCTTAAATTACGTAAGGCTAATTTTGGCGATTTCTTATCCCCTCCCTCACCCAGTAAAAGAATTCCTAAGATTTCATATTCCAACCCTCACACCCTTGCTTGTGTAATATCTTTTTATTACATTGCATTTTTTCAGTTATCAAAAAATTCTTTCAAAGGCTTCGCGTATGCGGCGAAACGTCATTTTTTAGGCTACTCGTATTGAAATTTACGTTAAAAAATATTACGTAAAACGCTACCTGACACCCTCTCCCCGTGTAAGAAAACGTAAGAAATTCATCTGTTAAGTTGGGTTTACACCTGACGAGTGACTCGGCCGAGTGTGAGTTTAAAAAATAGATACCTATTCTAAAATTTAAGTTTTCTGTTGAACTGGTAAACCTAATGAAAGGAACAAAGCTCGTATCACAAAACCTAGCCGACGAAGAAGCGAGAATACTCCAAACCCGATGAAAGACACTACAATTAAAAACTCCACGAACTTGAACGTCGTTTGATGGAAGACAAAGAATAAATTAACACGGCGCGGCGCACAGTAATTAGTTTGAACCCCGGCGCTTATTAATCGTCATCTTCGGAGTTGAGCAAGGAAGATCGATCGGCTCAGAAGTGCGACATAATTTGCAATTAATCGGCCCCTGTCGGCGAATTGATCATAAAATATCGGCCGCCATTCGCTGGGCGATAAAGTGATTTACGAACCGAGAAATCACGCGGCCGGGGTAGGGAAAAATGGGAACCGTGCATTATGCCGTTCACCGTGAAGCCAAGTTGCTCGCGTGTGCACGCGTATGTACAGGCGACGCGAGAAATGTGCAACCCGACCGGCTTTGGGTACAAATTCACCCGAACCCACCACCCTCCTCTGTTTTTTCGCCCCGCGCCACCTCGGTATTTATTGTTTTAATTTACCGTGGCCGTGTTTAATTATGGAGGGTCCATTTTGAACGGCGACAGCGCCCACCATACGGTCTCGCTGCGAGGACACCGCTTAAGCAGACCTTTTCGTTTACACTTAATAAGACAAAACAACGGTTCGCGAGTCGCTTGTGAGTTTGGAAAACGTCCTCTGAGGCACTTTAGCTTCGACAGACGTTTCCTTGTGCCGAATCTCGCGTTATTCATGATTGCCGAAGCAACGGCGCGAGATCTTCTCAATATCGACAGCAACGCCCGAGTGTTTTTAGCGGAAAGCTTTGTGTATTCGTCAATAACTTTACTCAACGTCGAAGCTTGCGGATGTGCATCCCCCAATGTACACAAAATAGATTCATTCATCTCCATAGAAGCTGGTGCGCGATTTTAATTAACCAATGGATTTATTCTGAAAATAGAGGGCCAGTGGTTGTAGACTGTTTTTGCAACTTTAATTAAAATCATCCCATCCATTCAATTGTCATTCGAATCTATCATATCAACTCGTTATCCTTTATTTCTAGTAGCTGCTCGAAAATTGGATCCAGAGATAATAAACAGACACCCTTTTTCGCTGATGAAAATTTAAGATTATTTGCACATGCCTGTCTCAGATCTGATATCGTTCGTGCGATGATAATAAAAATACACGCTGGTGCCACGGACGAAAATACTCGGTCGAACGTCTTCCCCTTTCGTTTCACGCTTGTTAGTGACCAGCATCTAAAATCGGCGAGGGATGTTCATTAGCTGGATATCGTGACTCCGTGCCAAGGAATTATCCGTCTTTGTTCGGCCCGCGCCTTTCCTCGCCGCTACACTAGAGTTTATCACCGTCGCGAGAGAAGCAAAAGAAGGGCAAGAGGATTCCAAGAGGGAATCGAAAGCAAAGAGATGTCAGGGGCAACGCTCGCACAGCTGTACACACCGGCTAAAAATATCCTGGGAACAATATCGAGATGTCGCGAATTCCGACTCGAGAGCGTCTTCTTTAATCAAGCCCAACAAATAACACGCAACGCAGTTTCTTGTAATGAGTATCGCAAACAAAAATATCTAAGGCACGCCAACGAAGACGTAGCGTACAGAGTTATTCTTAGCTCAAGCTAAAGATGATAGGCCATCAGAGGGGATATTTTACATTTTGTAATTGGGAGAATGTAGAGTAGAATCGATATTTGATTCAATTGCGGATTCAGTGATAATGGTACCAAGTACACGGAATATGCAACAACTGACAAATATAAGTGCCGGGTATTATGAAAGTGGTATAGGTAAGTCGTGTATTTTTTGTTCCGAGATATTTAGACTGTTGCCTTTGAACTTATTAAAAAATATTTTTCCATTATTGCGCGATATGCTTTACAACATTTTATGAGTAACTTGTACGAACATGTGTTCTTTAAACCTTTGAATGCCTCCCGAATTTCTAAAGTGTTCATAGTTTTTCGGTCTTTACAACTTAATACATTCAAACATTTCTTCGAACAAAAGCAATTTGTATTTTCAAATACTTTGCCACTAACAACTTTACCATTTTTGGTAGTGTATTCTTTAGCACTATTTCTCCTGATTTTTTTCACATTTTCAGCATGATTTTCTTGCCCCGCAACTATGGTTAATACATAATACAAAAATATGTTACTGTTTCCTTTCTCACAAAAAGGTTACAGTATTGAAATGAACATAAAACTGTCGCAGTGACACTATCGAGTCATTGCTTACTTGCCGGCAATTTTGCAACACTTCTTACACAATATTGAAATATAAATCAATGTAACATAAAATAAGAAAAATCTCAATTTTTTATTTTTTTTTTACTTACGCCACTTTCATAATCACAGGGCACATGTATGGAACGGAAGAATCGAGAAATAAATTAAGAATTATTTTATGTTAAAAGTTTAATTTCCTAAGCGTACGAAGAAATAAAGCACAGATCGATAAAATTAGCGACGAATAGTCGAAGCGAAATTTAAGGGCTTCATCTACGAATAGCGTTTCTTTGAATCAACGAGGGTGCCGACTATAGAAACTTTCGACGCCGCCCGAAGTTAGTACAACTCTCGACGAATGGACTTCCGAAAGCTTCGTCAACGGGCGCGCCCCACTGACTGTTATTAACAATTCGTCGGGTCGCTCGTGGAGCGGTAACAAAAAAGTAGAAAAAAAGGAAGGAAAACATCTCGCTTGAAGAACGAATTTCAATAAAACCTGTTTGCGATCGTGGCCCCAAGGTTCTCTCTGTCAACACATGAAGAGCAAACAACGAAAGAGCGGAGATAGACAGAAACAGAGACACGGAGGGCGAGCGAGACCCGTGGAAAAAAGGAGCGTCGGGACGCGGGAAAGGATGGGGGAGGCTGATGGAAAAAGCAGAGGTGGCGAAAAGGGTGGACGAGCGGGGTGGCGCGGGTTGAAATGGTGAAAGCGAGAGGGAGAGGAGGAGCTACCAAAATAGCTGGACATTCCGTTAAGTTGCCTCTCTACAGCTGCTCGAGACGCGAAATAAAGGGACGGCAATAGAGAAGGAAAGCGGCGTTTATCCGTCGTGTTCCTTGCCTCGGTCCCACCTCGAAAAGCGTTTCAATTACAAAATCCTGCGAAATCACCCGGCGACTCTCGCCAGCTGCTCGTCCACCCGTTATATTTGTTGTGCTACGCTGCCAACTCTGGCTACCACCCTCCGCTCCGCTCTCTTTCGCTCTCTTTCACCTTCTTTCACCCCCCCCCCCCCTTTCAACCCCCTCCCCTCCATTCCGGCCGCCCAGTTCTCTGGACGTAACCTCTCCCCCGAGTCAGAGGAGAGAAACAAAAAGGGCACGTCTATTGTTTGAACAAGCCAGAGTAAACACCGGTGTCCGACAAAATCGAACTGCCAAGGTTTCGCGAATCGCAGACAGATACTTCGATATTCATGTCGCGCTTTCCATTCCCCGTTTCGCTACACGCCGATGATTAACCTTTCACCCGCGGGATTCGGATTCGCCCCATGCAAAATCCGCGGAATGCCTCGGAATTTTGGCCCCAGCCAGACGGGCCGTGATATTGTTATCCGTTTCGGTTTAATTAACTCCCCGCGCGGGGAGTATTTTTCTTGCGGCTTCGGTTAGACGCGGCGTTTCCAACGAGCCCGAGCTTCTCACTCTGTTTCTGTAACGGGACGTGTACTCCGGTCACTTGTTTCGGATCTGTATTTTGAAGCTCAAAGGAAGTTCCTCGCTTCCCAAAGTTTTGTATGCAAATAAGTAGGTAATAGTGAAAGACTGAAAGTTCTCATGTTTGCTTTACAATATTTTATAGAACGCAATTAAATACACTTTGTTCGCGTGAAAGCGGATACCAGTTACTATTTTCTTATTTTCGAGTAGTTGAAAACGTAATAACGTTAATGATGAGTTTTGAATATGAAAGGTTTTCCAACAGAATACACCAAAAGTATTACCATAAATGAGAACCGCGAGAAAAATCTTCCATCTTTAATACTCGTACTTTTAAAAATGTGGTATAACATGGAAATATACCACATATTTGAAGAGCGAGAAGTATGTAACTAATGTGGTGTAATTAAACATAATAAATTAACTATGGAAATGGATGGTCGTTGACTACTATCAGTAATAGTTCATTTTTAAATAATTCAGAAAACGCAGGCATATCGAGGTTTGAAAATTTTGCTTTAATTTTTCCGTGGCACATTTCGCACAAAAGACACCCTTTTCATACAATCAGATGAAAGTCGGACTTCGTAACCTGAAAGCGTACCGTTTTCCATCGTGTACACCTACCGCGAAATTGAACGAACATTCAAATAAATAAAATTCAAACTACAATTATTTTACGTGACGAATCAATCAGGCACAAAGGACAAATAGTGTAACAGCTGTTTTCTTTACGGACAAAAATGTAACTAGAGACATTTGTACGTACATATTCAACAAACAACCACCTGTAATTAAAAAGAATTGAGTATCCAGTATAATTCCATAAAATTACTACGTCTCACTGAAGGAAAATGTGAATTCTCTGGCCCTCTTACTTCTGAATTTGTCATTTAACATGAAAATTGTACACGCAGTGATTCAATACTGACATAAAAAAATTTACAGATATGTATCTATTATTAATCAGAGCTTCTGAGGAAAAACATTGAAAATATGAAAGTCTTATAGTGTCGTGTATAAGAATACTTTTGCTTAATTGAAAAGTCCTTGTAGAAAACAGTGTAAGTTCTAAAACTAAAACTAAATTTTGTCGAAAAATGTTTTATGTGCCAATGATAATACTATAGCATAGAATTTTATTTTTGACACTTACACTTGGCACTTCAATTCGTTGGTGTAGAAGATACAAATATGGGTACACGTGAGAATATTCAGGAAGAATGATGATATATGACACCAAGTTCATTTCGTAGCCGCTATTTGTTGTCACCTCGGCCGACACCAATCAGACCACAATCAAAAAACTCCTATTTTAGTTCACGTTGCACTGGGAATGGTTCTAGCAATCTTTTGAATGTCTGTTGCCGTTCAATTCGGCTCTCTTTTTTCCTACTATCCGTGAAAAATCCGCCGCGTAACCGAAATGGCTTGCTCGATTTTCTGATAGGGATTCCCATAGTTTCAGCCCGTACCACAGGCTCAAATTTCGACAGAGAATCACTACGTTTATTTGCATGTGGGCGGATGGAATAACGCGCAAACAATGGTGTAACTGAAGTATGTCTCCAATGGAAGCTGACATTCTATGCCAGCCCTACATATGTCAGATGGAAAAATATTTGAAATTGAAGAATGAGAAAAATAAGATTTTACGTGTAATATTCTGGAGGCTGCTGAAAACGGGTTGGAGATTTATAGGGTGAATAGTGTGTAAAAATACTTAATGAACGTAAGTCGAAGAATTAATATTGAATATAATCAGAATGATTTGTTTCTCCTTTTATTTATTACATGTCGCTACAAACGCTTGCAAACGAATATTTTTTACAATACACTTACTTTGTTTATCCAGAAAATGTATTCTAAGTATAGACTTAGATTTCCATACACGCTTCGCAATTTTGAATTAGGTACGGAATTTGGTATATTTTCAAAGATTCCTAGTCTGTGCTTGACCGGCATGTTCTACTCACCGTAACAAGACAGTCTTACTTTCTGTATTGTGAATTGTGATATTATAAAACTATGGCACAATAGAAATTTAAATACTTTTACTCAGTTTAGTAAAGAGCACGTATTTTCCCATAATAGCAAGTCCCAATCATAGTTTGAACCACCTCGACAAAACATTCTAATATTTATTCTACTACTATTTATTGTGTGAAAATATATTATTTTTCAATTAGTGTTCTCTTTTTAAACAATAATTTGATCAACAGTTTTTTCTAATGTACTCCAAGTTGGTTTAGATGAAGCTGCACCCCTCCTGTTGCAAGGTCCTCGGTTATTACCTATTTTTATTGATATATTAAATTATGTTAGTTTCTTGAAAATTAGTTGAAAATACTTTACTTCGATACCGACAGATTTATCTCACCATCCTTTCATAATTCTCAACCAAACAGCTTAGAGGAAATGTGAAATAAAACCGTCCACATTGAGTATATAACTAATGGCAACCCCTCTGGTAAATTTTGTAAGTTTCTAGTGAAACAGCAACGGCGGAGGAGAATCATTCTTTACGGGCTTAAGCCGGAACTGGCAATTTAAACGTACAATAGAACAATATTGCAGCCCTTTACTCGGCTGGCTTCATAACAGCCCCGCTTTCATCTAGAAAGTCCAGAACGTCGTCGATATAAGTCACGCTGATTCGTCGAGATTAAGCGTTTAATACAATTACACCAAGGAAACAGATGTGCGTTACATCTTCGCGTGGAATTGGCTTTGTTCCATGCCTGTTTGCATTGTATTAGGTTGATGCATACGATATGTCATCGCTTTTTTTAATGAAACATCAGAAACGGGTATCTTCTCCATAACTCGACACATTTCATAAAAATAGTGTTCACGAAATTTCTCACACCTTTTCTAACGACCTACCCACTATACTATTTCAGTTTAGATAAAGTCAACAATTCTAGAAGCCAAATGGAACTCTGTAGTATAGTTTTATCAGAAATTTAACTTTATGTTGCACTTGATTTAATAAAGAAAAATGCTTTAATTAATTATGCTACACAGTTGAACCTTCGAAAATTAATATACATGTGTTACGAAAAGTTGCCACCTCTTTAATCGGTGGAATCTTTAATGGTATATTTTATTTATATTTTAAGATTCCTCGTATAAAGAGGATGCAACTTTACGTAACACATGTATATTATTCTTCGAAGGTCTGGTATAATTAGGTAAAGTATTTTTCTTTTTTAAATCAAATGAAGAATAAATTTAACTTTCTGATAAATTTGTACTACAGAATTCCTTTTGGCTTCTAGAATTGTTAACTTTAACTACTATAAAGGTATGTTTTATATTTTAACTTATGTAGTTACGCTCTGAAACTACTAAATCGTTTAAAAACATTTCACACGCACAGTTTAGTGCTTCCTGTTTCACTAAAGCAAATTTAGATCACACTTTATAATTTCCAATCAACAGAGTCATAAAAAAAAGAATGGGACATTTTAAAACCTAGGTACAACATTGAGAACACTAAATAAATAGTGCGTCATGAACGTAAAAATTCCAGTGTTCAGCTAAACAACTTCAGACAGTATCCACGTAGCGTATCAAAACCAATCAACACTAGAATATCACCAGAAATTCCCAGACTATGAAACTTGTGCCAGTACAGGATTAAAATCCAAAGATCAACCCGTCGCGTCTGCCTCGAGCCAATATTTCCTACAGTTCTGGAAAAATAAGCAGAACGCACGAGAGGGATTGTAAGGGTGTGATTGGTGGCCGCTATAGGTAGTACGGGGCATCCTGACACGAGGCCGAATAACAATGGCCACATCCGTGTATGTGTTTCCGGTCGGTGAGCACCTTCCGGTTGTGAATTACGCGGATGAACAAATAGAGTGGGGGGATCGTGGCTGCTCCAGCCGAGGAGAATATTACAACTGCGAGTGCAGGACTTCATATAGACCAGCTAATGAAATTGAAATGAACGGTAAAGGAAGGATTACGTTCGTCCACGGTGACGAACGGCCGCGAATGTGCGGTCGGTTATGCAGCTGCATGGAACTTCCATCGGTCATTTCGTACACTATTAACCGACAACTGTCTAAATGATTCCTTTTCATTGCACCCATCCTGGGTGCACCAACTAATCATCCTTAATCATCTGATTAAATTCACCAGATACAGCCCTTCTGTGATTGATAATACCTACCATTCTGACTCGGAGCTTGCATAATAACGCGCATCAACCATACAACCACCCCTTTATAACGAAATATTCCTTTAATTCATCGACATGCTGGATAATTATTGGAGATTTTCGATTCCACGAACTGACAGATTGCTTTTTGTAAAGGAGGAACAATTTGTTTTAATTTATTCCATTCGTTCATGCGTAACTATCCTCTGACCCATGAGCCTCGACTTTAGCAATCTAGGGCACGTCGAATTTTTATTGTGCGTATTTTAATGACCACTAAACGCACCACGCCCGGTTTTAAAATTCAGTTCAAAATTCTGCATTAATTTTTGTTTCTTTCGTCCATTTGATCGTATGATAATTCTTTAATATTCCATTTAATCAATTGCTCTGTTTTTTTATCGTTCCTTTTGTTTCATTTTTCGCTGAAAAACGTGTATAGTCTCCCTTATCTACCGATAAAACAGTATCATTTTGAAAGTCTCAGAGATGACGTCGAAGTGAACAAATCTTATAATACTATGTTTTATATGTTATTTGTACTGTTTTTAAAGGGCTTATATGTTATGTGTACTGTTTTTAAAGGGCTCAATTTGGAAGATGGAGAAAAAAGGAAAAAATATTATTTGTTATTTTTTATTTTTATGTTAATAGTAAAAATGAAAATATATAAATATTGTATTACTATCAAAGTTCTCTTATGCATTGTTTCCCATGTTAACTTAACATTACCTATATGGGATTTGCAAAAATATTACGTTTATTTTTGTAATCCGTTATTTGGCAGGTTACGGTAGGTATAGATGGAGTAGGATGGGGCTGAAAGTCCCGTTTTTCATATAAACCTATGTAAAATTTGATAATAACAATCTATAGAAATATACTGTACTTTTACAAAGTTGTTTGTTAGTTGTGTTATTTTTTGTTGAGTTATATCACAAAATGTGTGACAATTCAAAATGGAATTTTTTGCCTCATGCCCAGCGCAAAAAGTCCATTGCTCGGGGTAAGAAGTCCTTAATATCTCCTAACCAGCGTTTCGTGCAACATAAAACAAAATAAGTAAAATACTCTTTTGAAATCAACAAATATTTATTAAACCAAATTCTTTTGGTATACAATATTGAAAGGAAATACTACGGCAACCTTTTTTTAAACAAAAGAATAAAAATACCGGACACAGATTCTGCTAGAATAAAAAAGTGCACAATAATCTTGGCTCAACATAAAGATATAATTCTCTTTTAAGTACTTTGTCCATATTTCTTAAACTCAAGTTATTGTAATATAAAAAAAAATAGTTTACTTGGTTTGCTTCAACAAAGGCAACCACTCTTTTTTTTTTTTTGACACGACTTCTTTAACAAAAAATAAAAATACAAGTAAGAGACTTTTGTCCCAATGGTACCTCTATAGTTTCGTCGATACATAGGTTCGAAAATATTATCATTCAGAAATAAACAATGTCATGTACACATTACTAAAGGAACTTATACGCTATTAAACTGTAGTTTACTTCGAATAACACAACAAAAAAGACGTACTTTTTTCGCTGCTTGATATACATAATGACAAAGGCGTCATATGACACGCACGAAAGCCCAAAAACGACTGGCAACGCTGCGGCCCTTCCCATTATCCTTGCCATCAACATAGTTATGCTGCAATATTCAATCGATTGGTTACGAATGGAGATTTTGCATTCGGAAATTTTTACCCGCCGGACTTTTAGTCTCACTCTACCCTACATATAAAGTGCCGGTACGTTTAGCGTTAATCGTGTTGCGCGGCGTTGGTTCCTTTAATTCATTTCATTGATATGAATATATATAAACAAGTATGAAAAACTTTTTCTATCGCGACTAATAATATTTGTTTTCCGGAAAACTTGTCCTGTTACTTTTCTCCACGGCCAAAGGTAATTTTGGGGTGCGTCCGAAATTAATCATTTGGCGTGCCATGGGAATGAAAATCTGATGTGAAATTAAAAAAAGCAGGACTACCTTTGAAACACTTTCTCGTGCCGCACCGTCGATCCGTCGCATTCCAAATGACACGGTGCACGGATGCAGCGAGCTTGGTGCATATTCCACGGACGAGTGTCTGCATCCGCCAGGACCTGCTCGTGTATAAAGGTGCCGCCGCGAAAGGAGGCCGATACACTGTTGAATTAATTTCCATAGTGAAGTACTCGGATTAATTAGAAGTCCTCGCTGTCCATCGACGTGGACAAGCACAGATAATTATTCTAATGGGCCGGCGCTGTTTGTATTTACCATGTCGATGGGCGCATTCAAAGGATCGCAACAACCTAACCCTCCGTGTATACTTAGGAACACGTGCGAGATCTCTGCGCCACTACCTTGCTCATTGCAACGTTTGTGGATCAACATCGATGACAACTCTGACTGAGAAAATGGATATCCCCTATGACCGTAGAAATTACGTGTTTCAACATAGTACGTAATCGGGTCTTTCCCCTGATAATAATTCTCCTAATCGGTTCTGCCATAGGACTGTGCGCTCGTATTTTGTACATTTGTCTGATTAAGTTTGTATTAATTTGACGAGTGGCTTCTCTGTATTCTACTACAAACGTGGAGCAACTATTTTTATTATATCTAACGGGGCTATTTTTAAACGATTAATAAAATTCTATGTCTGCATTATCTACGAATAAAGTGGAAGCGTTTAATTTGAAACGAAAGGGTTGGTATTTATATCGATTAGTGATCTTCTTAGTAGTACCTGTAACTTCTAATTCATATAGGTATTCAGTATTGACCAGACAGCACAAATAGCTTCAGTTTCCAGACTTCATTACGATGATATAGGATTTGAAATATTTATATGAAACAACCGAGTCACTTTTACCGTGAATGGATCGAACATGGTTTTGTCATCCAGTTCGTTGACCGTGCTTAATTCCTACTAATGTTTGCATCCCTGTCTCGTTGCTTTTATATTAAACGAGACTGTTATAATCGACAATCGGATGACAGACCGAAAAGAACAGCTATTAACGAGTGGTATAAAATAGAAATCTTCACGAATCATTATAAATTCATGCTGCGCGTGACTTAAAAACGAACGGAACATTCTGATAGGGTGGTAGCCAACGAACAGAACGATATTTTAGGAAGCTTTTTTGGATATTCATAAGCGATGAACCGTAACGCAGTGCCGACAGGATCAGCACATCCTCGCCAGAACTAGGACACAGAACGATGATGCAAAGTCCGTGGCTTGTTTCCGACTACATTTGGCTTACCTACAGAGGATTAGCTTCGGTCAGGGAAACCCTTGTTCGTGGTTTCTCTCCGTCCACAATTCGGCTCCACTCCGCCGTCCAGTCTCAAGGAAGCACGATCGAATCGATCGTGTGACCCTGCTGTCTTTTTTCTATAGTAAAATGCATCTCTTTCCGTATTTATCCCATATCTATTACCACTTAACGAAACGTTAAGAACTGGTCATTTTCTTCACCAATTTTGTATGTCAATCTAACAAAATCACGTTTAAAACTCTCCCAGAACGTGAAAAGTAAATAGCCGCGAGAAGTCTTTCAAAATTTTTGATCAGCAGAAATTAAGGTAAAATGTATTCGACTTTAAGTGGAGAAAGGTTTCGAAACACAGTTATTGTTTAATTCAGAATCTTTGAATCAAATGTCTCCTTCAAATATATTCTTCAAGGAACGAACGTTATGAAATTCTAAAATTCATTTTCATAGTTCTACTAGTGAATTATTCACATTGTCCTCGAATACCCGAATCTTCAACATGTGATGTACTGAAACGTACTGAAAAGTAGACTGAAACTAGATATATCCACAACGGTAGAAGTATCTTATCACTGCGTATCACAATGCAGTTTATAATAGCCATGCACTGCGGAGAATGCTTATCGCGCGTCACATAATTAACCGAGATTCTTAACAACAACCATGTCGACGATAATAATTCTCGTTACCTGTTACGCGTTTCTGTTACGCCTTTGCGCGGTTTAACATGCTCTCAAGCTAATTAGTCCCACGGTCCCGTAGCGAGTACTAGCCTTTGTTCCCAGTAATTAAACGCCCTAAAGAATACTTTCGAAATTATGCAACTGTGTAAACGTGTGTCGGCAGTAGATGTAAGTGTAGTAGTAGGCATTCGGAATAGTAATAGGTTACGAAGGGATTAATTAAATCGTGCAAACGATACGCTATTAACTACTAATGAATTCATCGGCAAAATGGACTTCAAACCGATAAAAGAACACATGTGACTTATAGTGATCGTTTCACGAGTACTACTCAGTTATTATTTGCAAAACGGGCACAACAAATATCGTTATTGAATTACACCAATAATGTGGTTTTAACATGGATTAAGGGGGATTGCGCTTTGTTGGGTCGAAAAATAGGTAATTCTTTGTGATTCTTTTGTACAAAAACGGTTCGACAAATTAATTTCAGGTTTGACTGGTTGTTTTATTGTATCTTCAAGTATTGTTCTGAATTTATGTGTGACAGTGAAAAAAAGCATGGCAGATACAGAGAGAGTGTTGAAAAATAATCGAGTGTCCCTGGCGCGGCGTTGACGAAAAATACTTGTAAAGGTTATGTAAAGGTTATCCGAAACACAAAGAGGAAAAGAGGTTCTGAATCTATATGAATGTGGCTATCTATGGTAGTAAAAGTATTAAGAAATATAAAACAATGTTAAAGTGTCTGAAAAAGGTTTCCTCCCAAATTCGGGAAAACTTCTTTAAATAAAAAAAAGGACGGTAATAGATACGCCAATAAATCCACCACCACAGATAGCCACATTCATATAGATTAAGAATGTATTTTCCTTTTTGTGTTTCGGATAACCTTTACAGTACTTTTCGTCAACGCCAGGGCCATCTAATTATTTTTCAACGCTCTCTGTATCGCCTATTAATTTTTTCACGTTCACACAAAAAATCAGAACAATTCAAAATACAATATCATTACCATTGATACGTAGATTTTCCGATATTTTTTTTTTTAATTTTGTCATTTACAGTGTTATCTACATTTCTACAAGGACTCTTAATCTATTTGTTGCATATAAAAACCCAAATTTCACAAAAAGTTGTCATACAATATTTGTGCACTAAGTGCACACACTTCTAGTGCATTCACATAAGAGTACAATGCAGAGTAGATGATCACAAAATTATTTCCCTCCTGACATTACAATGCCTATTGAATCTGCAGATTTAGTCACTAAAATTTCCTAGAAAGTTCTAACGAAATACAAGCATCACAAATAGTTTTACATACCGAAAGTAGGTAAGTAGGTAGACAGTAAGAATCGAAGAGACCGAGTTTCTTCGTCGAAAGAAAAGCGTGTTACCTCTCCGTTACAAATAAACAATCATTTCGGGCAATGGGGTCGTTTGAAATCATCGAAGGCCAAAGTGTCCATCCGCGGGGCGGTACAAAAGTTGGGAATTTCGATTACCATGCAACCGTTGGGGAGGGGGTGAATTCGATTTGCGAACAACCGAGAAGTCACCGTTTTACGGGGGCCCCCGGCCTCACCCAATTTACACGCATTTCTTATTTCTATGTGGGTGGCGAGGGCAAGCGGTGGCTGCAGAAGCGGCATCGGTACATGCACCCTCCACAGGGGCGTCGAGAGCGCCGAGGGGGAAAACGAGGAAAGAAGAGGACGGACTTTAATTCGCATTTTCGGATTTCCAATATCGTAAAGCGGCGAAGGAAGACGCCGGGTAATGCCTGACGTTCGATAAGGGTGAGTCCTTTCGCGAACGAAGAAACGGCATCGGGGGCGAGGGGTTTGGGACGAGAGGGGCGGAGGTCGAAAGGGGTTATTTCGTGACTGCTGCTTGCTCTCCCCGCGTATTATCATATTTATAAGTTAGCCCGACTCCGGAGGGATACGGAAAAAAAGCACGAAACAGAGTCGGGCTGAGGGGTGAAATCCATGTAAAAAGTGTTGGACTCCGGTCAGATCTGATACACGTTGGTCAACTAAGTTACGTTTCCCATATTTGATACCCTCAGTGCTTCGGTATTTTCACATAAAATATGAATGTTTGATCTTCTCCGTGAAATTTGAGAAACGAGGATTTTTTAATGATACCGCGAGATACGGGTTATAATACAGCGGTAGAGTATAGTGCATTTGGAATATGCTGTTTATGTTATACTTTCTGGGTTTCTCTACACTTATTTAATGAAATATGGTAACGAAACTTTTAATAGTGTCCATAGTTAGTAATAATATTGTGAATGAAATTGATACTCCGATTAAAAATAAGATATTAAAGGTACCTCTGCACATATTTCAACGTGTGGAATTAACAACGTGCAGGAAAGAAAAAGGGTTTTCATTCTACGATAATGAATTTACAGTATACAGTTGACTCTAACAAGGAGAGGTTTTTAGGTGTACGCCTCTGACTGCTTTTTGGATATGTTTTAGAGGACCGAAAAATAAGAAATAAGTGTCTTTTTATTTTGGCTCGTTTGCATGTTTAGGGGGTGACATCACCCCTCAAAGTTCATAAGGGGAGTTATAAAAGCTCCTATTGTTACTTTAAAGAACATCATAACATTGTGTTGAACGAAAATTGATATAAATTTCATTTGCGTCATAAAGCAAGCTGTATGATATTCTTGTCATCTGCCACTTTTGTACCTCTTCTTATGCATTTTGAGGGATGGTGTCACCCCCTAAACATGCAAACTATTTCTTATTTTTCGGTACTGTAAAACATATTCAAAAACCGAAAGTAAGTAAACCACGTACTTACTGCAGTATTATGTAGCACTAAACACGTTGTATTATTTAACTATTTAGAGAAATAATTTTCAAAAATACATAGTATTACGATAGATCTGTCCAAACCACCGAAAGCTACACAATAATTGTACCGAATAGAACAATTGACTACTCAGATCTAAAGTTTTTCATGAACATCATTTTGGAAACGACAGCTATTAAGATAGGTTTTACTGTTGCAAAATCGGGATTAGCAGCAGGATGAACACACAAGATTCAAGACACCCCTGTACGTTAAGGGAGACGATTTCAATACGAAGGGTCGAGTATCCCTCCTGGCTGTATCCATAAGTTCCGTGCCAGGAATATCTATACATTCGTCCCTTCCCCATGGAAAGATTAATCAAAAGATAATTTTTGTTAATATAGGAAAAGAGAGTCTGGCGCCATATGTGCATTACGTCTCCGGACTACTTAAACCCAGACCCCACGGAAGTGTCCACCATTCGACGACGCTTATTTTCGAATAAAAAAGGGACCAATCTCGAAGGGAGGAAAATGAAAGGCACGACCGCGTCAGAGCACTGATTCAACGGTTTTTACGACATGGATCGTAAAAAGTTTCTGTCGCTTACGAATTAAGAATGTAACGACGTAACTGATTATACAGCAGTGGGAATTCATTTTCTCAAGACCGCTAAGTGTTACATTGTAAAGGAACAATAAATTTCGCGGAATCCTGGTTCCTAGTGAAATTTTACTAAGCTGCAAAATTTTTTAGAGTTGTCGATCAAACCTGTACTTTCGACAAAGTGAGGTATATAAAGTTTTATAACCTGGTCTGATGATTATTACGGATGGTAATCAAAACTCGCCTTTTTATCATCAAATATTACCACCGATAAACGAAATAAATGGTGAGAATTTATTGCGTATATTAATCCGAATCTCCCCGTCTATTGATTTCCGGCTACAGTTTTAAATTATAATCAGTCTGGATTAACGTTTCCCAAATAAATTTCGCCACAGAATCCTTTCAATCTCACTGAAATTTGAGGGAACCTTAACCTGAACAATTTTCAAAATAAAATAAAACAGAAAAATTAGAGACTTTATTACACGATAACTTTTCGCGGGACATGAATTGAAAAACGCTTGTTTAGATATATTCTGTGTCCACCCGAAGAAGGTTCGACGATTGAAGAAATAAATTAGAGAAAGAATAAAGAAAAGCATCTATATACATAAAAAATGCCACGGTAAACCATAAAATAGCACGAAAAAATTTCTTCACCGTCCGTAATACAAAGTGAATCTGCACATCAGTTTACGTTCCACTGAATTAATTCAAAACAATGCAATATTGAAGTTGCTGAAATCAAATTCATTAAATTAATACTTGGATCTAAAGCATCGCAGACTGTCCAAATACCAGATCATCCCCAAATCCGACGCTTTACCATCCCCCGCGTTCCTCCAATTCCAATATTCCATGAGCGGCTAGCGAGGGATCGTCGAATTTACTGATTTTCACTCGCGGCACGAAGTTCGACGTCCGCCCTTCTCGTAACGAGAAGCCTGAGCTCTTTCGAGGAGAAGGCCATCGAACTGGCCGGCGCCGAAAAGATCGCGCAGCGTAAAAGGAGGGACTGGCAAGGAACGGCCCCTAACTTCGTAACCGAATTGTTAACTCGGCAGCAAGCAGCAGCAGACAGAAGCAAACTTATCGGTTAACTCCACGTCGAGTTAAAAACAGAAAAAAAAAGAGAAACCAGCAGAAGAAGCGAGAGAAGACTAGGCGAGGGGAACGATGGTAAGAGAAAGAAAAATAAAATGAAGAAGAAAGTAGAAGGGAAAAGAGCCCGGCCAAGGGGTCTGATTTAGTAAACACGATTTGAATATCTGATTGCAGCGACTCTTAAGTCTCATAGGTACCTGGCAGTGTTCCGCGGCGCCTCGGCTCCCGTGTAATCCTATAGTTTAGTTTTTACCCTTAATCCCGCGTTTCTTTCCTTCGCCCTCGTCCACACGGGGATATCTTCCCGCGGCCCACTGGTCTCCATCCACCCTCAGCGAGGAAACAACAGAGGGCGGGCGCCGCGGCCCGTTCGCCGCCCGAGAACTTGAAATTATTTAGATTTTATAACACAATAGCGAACTTTATGAGTCGGCCCTGCCGTACCTGCATTTCCATAAGAATTTAATAACACCGCAACACAGCGCGCAATTAATGTGCTTTTTTGCCTTGTTAGATACGGGGCTACGGTGGGTAGCGGCAACCCTCAAAGGGAACGCTCTGCCTCCTTTTCTCTTTCTACGCCTTCCGTCCTCCGCGTCTTCGCTCCAAGCGGCCCGTTCCTCCCCCGCTAACGACGTAATAAGAATTATACCCTCGACCGGTATAATATCTTGATTCGCGTCCCCCGCTTTGGATTGGCAGAAACGTTGAATTGCGCTGCTCTTGCCGTCGCCGGCGCGACGGGCCACGGACAAAAGGGGAGGGGATGGCCCGGTGGATGGCCCGGTGGATGGCGTGTAATTAATAAATCCACGGGCATCAATGGTTTTCTTGTAACGACTTCGAGACGCGAATTATAAACGTCAACGCCCCGCCGCACTCTAATTGCTCTAACCGGCTCCCTTTGTCCCGATTTTCATTTCGCCCGTCCCAATGTTTGTCAACCGTTGTTGTTCCGCCTCCTCGTCACGTATTTTTCACCCCATCCCCGATCCCTTGTAATTTAATACTTGACTGTTGCCCCGTCGCTACGACCTTAGCCCTCGTAAATGAAAATCGCGTGCTAGCTGGGTTTAAATTAGTCAAAGATCCTCTTGGCCGTCGGAAGCGGCGCGATATGAACGCGAAATCGCGTATTCGCGTTGTACAGGGGAATATCGTTCTTCGGCGCCGTGTTTACGCTTTCGTCGGCGCTCTTGAAGCTCGTCGACACGTAAAATGAATTCAATACGCGCGGTACGAACCACCCGTGCTATCTGCATATTTTAATTGATCGGCCTGTACGCAACCGTGTAATCAGACACTCAAAGAGGCTTCGTGAAATTTCAATGCGACGATATTAAATACGCGGATACGTTTCAAAGTACCTACCCTCGACTACAGACAACCCCGGCACGACGATTCTGCAAATAATATGCAAACACTCGGGGTGCAAGTTTCCCTTTCGTTCGAACGGAACCTCTTCGGGGATCTGCGACCGAGACGGAGACGCTTCTGGCTTTTCGAAACAAGGAAATTGCTTGTAAGCATTATCTCCTCAAAGCCAGATTCGGAAACTCCTTGTACATCACTAGGTTACCTCGTCACCCTCCGTGACGATGTAACAACGCGGTATTTGCCCTGATAGAAAACGTTTCTGAATTTTAATATCCTAGAATGATGTAGGTAACTGTAGATGGTACATACAACTCCTTCAGTGGAATCAGAAGCGAGATATCAGACGCAGCACTACCTTCAAGGACCCAGTTCCTGATCTCTTAAAATGCAAAGGGAGCAGTTTCTGATCAACCTAAAACAGTTTACTATGAGCTACCAAATGTTTGCCTATAAATTTAAAAATACTTCATAATTATTTAGTAATTTTTTGGAATAAATTTATATCGTGATAAACTTATTATTTGGTATTTATATACTAAACTGATCAGGAATTGGGTTCTAATCAGGAACTGGGTCCTTGACACTACGTCTTCCTGAAAAACCCAGTGAACTTTCCTCTGCAGGAACAAGGTAGCCCACAGAACGATGATTTATAGCTATAGTCATTTAAAATAAATATATCCCAGACTTCTGTCAATCGTGTCTTATTTATTGAACAATCCTCTGAAGTTTTCCCAAACTTTTGGTCCTTACTGTATGTCGCGACAGCTTTCTATTGAAGGGAAGCACGAGGTGAATAGAAGAAAAAAGAAAGGCAACGGGAGAACAGGAGAGACCCAAGGAAGTCAGATACGGAGACCAGGGGAATTATAATTTTATGGGTGATTACCTCTGTGAAAATATTCAGTAGTTTCGTTAAGCTGAGAGGGAAACAGAGTTTAGCGAGGTTTCCGGAAATTTATTTTAAATTGGACGTACTTTGTGGACAAAGAAAATGTAATGTTACTCCGCGCGGTGCTTTACATCGACGCAATTTCGTGATGCAATTTTACACGGCGCTATTACACTCTGATAGCGACGTTTAGTTATTCGCGAAATACCGATACACGTTTTAATAACGTGTCAATTCAATACGCTCTCTATGTGGAAAATTTATTTTAAAATTCATTTTGCATTGGATATGTTTTGGGAAGCAAAACTCTTTAGTCTTTTTCCGATATAATTTGACACTCGCAAAATTTTCCATATTTCGTTTACGGTACGCTGCTGGTTACGGGGATTTATACAATACTGATATTATTAATACCTTTAACGAACAGCATCTCACAAACATTGTGCAAAATATTATTGCAGCATCACCTACTCAAACGAGTTTATAATTTAAGGGGAGTTTCTACCTTTCATGCAGAAAAATTGATGATTCTTTGTGAATTTTTTGTACAAAGACTATTCGACAAATTAATCTGAAGTTTGGCAGGCTGTTTTATAGTATCTTGAACTATTTTTCTGCATTTCCTACAAATTAATTTGCACAACTGTTTTTCGTGTAAAAAATTCACAAATACTCACCTATTTTTCGGTCCCACAAGGTAGAAATCCCTCCTTAATAAGGTTCAGCGATTCTTTGAAATTAAATTAGACATTTGTTTAAGGGTACTACTTACAATTAGGAAATCCTTCCTGTCTAAAATGAAGCATTTACAAGGAAACCGATTGAAACTGAAACTTGTTCTTTGATATGAAGTTTATTAACATTATAAGCTTTGGACAGAGATGGGCAAAATTTTTATTTAAATAAAATTTCGAATAATTAATATAAGTTAAAAAATTATTTGTCATTTGTGGAATAAACTTAACTCCGGTTAACGAAGGAATGACAATTTTTTTTCTAAGTTTCATTCGTTATTCCAAATTTTATTTAAATAAAAATTATGCCCATCTCTGGCTTTGGAAAGCATGTTTGTTTTGAAAAAATATGCATTATATATGACGCTACAGATGGATCATTAAAGAGGCTTTTTAAAAAAAAGTTTCTATTGTTCGCAGTGATAACTCAAAAACAAATTTGAGCATCCTCGCTAAATGTGTAGTTTCAAACCAGACCTAAATTAAAGTTAATAAAAACTCTTAATCTTTATGATAGACCTCGTGTTTTGGGGCTTGGGGGATGGTAAAACCTCATTAATGGAGTCTCAATGTGGTTTTAGCTTCTTTTCATAAAGAATAATAGTTTTCATTAACTTTAATTTAAATTTGTTTTGAATCGATTGGAACCTCCATTTTTAAGTTATCACTCCAAAACAAAAGAAACTTTTTAAAAAGCCTCTTTAATGATCCATTTGTGGCGTCATATATAATGCATATTTTTGACTAAAAAAAAAGTTTTTTAAAGCTTATTATGTTAATAAACTTCATGCCAAAGAACAAGTCTCAGCTTCAATTTGTTTCTTTGCAATTAATTGAAACAGAAATGCTTCATTTTATACAGGAACAAGTGCCTAGAATCTAAACTTAAGGGGACCCTCCGATCAAAATGCTTGAAAAATAATTTTAGGCTTTTATTAATACATTCGTCAAGGTACTAAAAAAATTTGTTTCGTGTTTCCGGGTTTGATGCATTTTGTAGACTTAGTGGAGCGCTGTCAACAAGAGATGCTTAAACGGTAACCATGAAATTTACTCACAGCATCGTCCGAATTCAAACATCGAGAAAATTTCTTAAAATGTATATCAATGGCTATCGCATTATCCTCTGTGTCGGCAAAAAACACCAAAACTCCGATGATTGGTGCACATTTGAGCGAAATAGAGCAAAAAACAGGTAATGTCACGCATAAAGGTGCAAATATATAAAACCCCCTGTTTCAAAAAATCATGTTAGACGATGATGCGATAGCGAGTCCAATTACGAATCAAATGCCTCAAAATTTGTTTGAATCGGTTCGTTAGATCTTCTGAAATCGTGGTTACCGTTTAAGCATCTCTTTTTGACAGAACTGCACCAAGCGCCATCTAAAAAATGCATCCAAACTGAAAACATGCAACAAAATTTTTTGTATCCTAACGAGTGTACCTATTAATAAGAGCTAAACAGATTTCTTTGGATATGTTATAACCACTTGTTGTAAAAAATTCCTAAAAATCACCTATTTATCGAGCGTTTTGACCGGAGGGTCCCCTTAAAATATTAAAAACACACTATTCCTTGCAGTTTGAATATTTCAATCTACACCCCAGGATTGCTCAGTACACTCTAATACACCCTATACATTTCCCCACTAATTTACCACAAAATACCACATCGGTGCAAAATAGCCCCCTTCGTTAATATACCGTGAAATAAAAGTCTCCCGATCCGTTACAAGTACGAATGCAATCAGACGACGAAGAGTAACGCAACCGTTCAGGTTCCTCCGCGGGCGTTCATCAAGCCTGCCTATTTACAAGTCAAACAGAGGCACGTAACGCCAGAAAAGAGTGAAGCAAATGGCGCGGGGTAGACGAGGAAGGGAGCGGAGACACCGGCTAAAAAGTAAGGGAAGTTTGAAGTCGGGGGGGTTGCCAGTCGAGCTCGGGGTATTCCCGAAGAAAGAGAAAGGAAACTGCATGCTTTCTCTCCGGACGTACGCAATCGGGGTGTGGCGGACGGAGGAGGTAAAAAAAAGGGAAAGGGACCAGACGAAGAGGGGACGAAGGCTGGTGGTCGGTGGAGGCGCAAAGGTGGAAGACTGTTGGCGAAAGTAAGCGAAAGGGGGAAGAGACGATAGGATGAGAGAGCCTCGAGTATTTCGCCAACTTGGTAAGCCGAGTGGAGATCGGCCGCGTGAGGATTTCTCCTCGAGGAACTCTCTCTCTTCCTTCCTTCCATTCCTCTCTGTCCATTCTTTCCCTGTGCAGCCTCTGTTGTGCAGCTTTTTTGCGCCTTACAACCAGAATCTTTCGCGAGCAGATTAAGGATCCCGGATACATCAAGCCTGCCTGACAGCTTCAACGAAAGCGCGCTGACGCGTTACATACTACCCGCGTTTAAGTTCCATGAAGTATGCAACAAATGGAACGGTTCTACCGATAGCGACGAAAACGGGAACGCAGGAAAGTGACGTTATTTCGAGTCAGATTCAACAACGCTTGCTCTCGGTAAAATACGGCCATGCGGAGAAGTGGGCATGTTTCGAGAGCAGAGATGTTTACGACCGGAATCGGGGAAAACTCGAATGGCGAATGGATAAGTTGTCGCCGAATCTCTGCTGTCGAACATCACTGCCACGGAGCAACCGAATGGTCGTGGTAAATGTTTTAGGCGATTGAAGAGCAGCGTGCTTGGGATATGGACGCAATGATTTGGGAGATGTTGCTTGTGATTTAGGGAATGATCGTTACTGGTAAACGCATCCACTTTATCAACCTGTCCTTCGCATTCGCTCATTAAAAGTAGAAGGAATAAATGTATTAATAGAAAGAAGATTGAAAATTGGAACCTGGTATACTTCACTTATTAATTTGTTTATTATCTATTTGATGTATTATCGTTATAGGTCAAATAATTATTTTAATGAATGTGAAATTGCGAGGCATTTCATTGGTAGGATTACAGATTTTAATATGGTATTAAATTGATACGCACCGTCTATACTCTATAGCGTTGCGTTTAATACTGAGAATCTAACAAGCTGCATAATAAGCTGTATAATAACTTCCACCTTTGTATAATAAAGTTGTTGATAATACAAAATCAATTGAGAAATTAACACAGAGCGGTCAACGAAAGGGGATGAAACTTTTAAATCTAACATCATTATAAAAACGTATGTAATATTCAAAACTATAACTTGAAGACTAAAAAGGCCACTGTCCACGATCATGCATGCCTCACGTTAATTTAATTAAATAAACATCCTTACGTATCCGAGCAAGGAGACAAAACTCTTACATATTCAGAGAATGTATCAGCGAATTATCACTGTTATTAAAAAACAAGAGACTAATGAAACAATACCTGCAGCAAAATCTTACACAGCCTAAAATCATTCACAGAACAAAGTCTACAGACGTATTCACTATACCTACATAGTAGTAGTATCGTTTTCTATCAGCTGCCAGCCACAGCGTATCAGAGTCTATCACGTATCCTAACCACCGTTGCGCGCGATATAAACTCAGCGCATCCCCCAAACGACACGTTCCACCCTGAAAGTATCGCCTCTCCCCCCAGTGGCAGCGAAATTGTCTGCATTACGAAGTCCGCGCGTATCCACTCCCGGAGAGTTTATAAGATACGAGATTAAGCGGTTCAACCCCCGTTTCTCATCATTGTGTCCGCGTGTCTCTTCGCCTTCCGCCGTCCCACGGCCTACCTCCGTTCCCCCATGAACGTTTTTCCCTCGCACGACTGTAGAATACAGCGGCGGATAGGCATTCGACCCTGGGGAGACGGGCCGCAGAATAAGAAGCAGAGAGGAGAGAAAAGATCGCCCGATGACTGAGCCATGATCAAAGATAATTTCCGATCAAAGATTAAGGATCACTCCCGTGGGCCACGTGGCCCGTCTAGGAATCAAAGTCCGACGAAATATAAAATGCATGAAGCGAGAATCCCGGGGGGTGCACGCCACCGTGCAACCCCTCTGCGTCTGCGAACGTGCGCGGACCGCGTTTCCTTCCACCGTCCCCAACCCCGGCTATTCCGTGGCGGGGGGTACGTTCGACGTGCACGCACGTACGCACACGCGGAATGGGAGTACTGTACACTACGTAGCAACAAAAATCGGAATGTTGTTGCTTTCGTTTGATCGACCCTGTACTATCTGCGTCTCGATTATTTCGAGGGAGGGGAGTTTACGACGCGGAAAACGAGAATTCGACTGTTTGTCGTAGGTCTCTCTGTCGGGGCGGGGATATTTCGCTTGAGGTCTGTGGATGCGTGTCTTGTTAGAGGCAAATGGGATTATGATTATGTGTGTTTTGATGCGTAAAAAGTATGTCTCGTTTAACGCTAGTTCCTTCAATATCTTCTTTTTCCTTTAGGAAGTTTGTTGGAGAAAATGTAAATGGAATGGAGATTTTGTAGATTGGAACATCTAAAAGTAGGTTTTCCTATACCCATACAGCACACTCTCGTTGCAGCATCGTTGCGGTGCAAAATTCAAATGTTGCACGCAACGTTGCAGCAATATTTCTATGTCCGCCCCCTGCAACGTTTCGGGCAGTAGGGCCAAAACTGTATTAATAATATAATATGTGTCTGCGACGGACGCGGAATCATAGAAATACAAAGGCCCTGAATTTTCATCTGGTAGAAAAAAATTTTCCCCCAAGGGGATTCGAACCGACGCGATCTGTAGCGTAGTAGACGAACACTTTACCGCCGAAGCTACAACCACTGATTTATAAGACTGCTAACGTATTCGAACTTACGGTCCTGCCGCGCAAAACTTTAAACTCTAAATTACTAAATTATTAAAAAACGAAGGCTCACTTTGACAAACTCCATTACGGTTTTGTAACGCTACACTAGGGCGGTTCGAAAAAGTGGTAACTTTTTTGTGCGCTACTGTAGATATGTACTAAAACTGCCACCCTGTGTCATTCTACGCATTAAAATATACAGGGTGAGTCACCTAACATTTAAACTTAAAATATCTATTTTGTTTTTAATGATAGGAGAAAATGTCTCAAAAAAAAACAATTGCTAAACAAAAAGGACATATTATACATGGTTGAATTTGTATTTTTATTGGCTATAACGTTACAGTAATGAAAACACGTCATCCCCTCAAAAGAAAACCATGGATGATCTTGAAAATTCGGGAAATATAACCTTGAAAAAAAATCGTCTCCGTGAGAATAAGTGTCTCCCTGAAGCAAACATTTTTCTCCTTAGACATTTTCTCGTATCAATAAAAACAACGGAAGTATTTTAGGTTTAAATGGTAGTTGCAGTAACGTTGCGGCAACATTGCAGCAATAATTCTATGTCCGCCCCGTGCAATGTCGCGCGGCAACAAGGCAAGGTTGCTGTAACGTTCCAGAAACGTTGCCGCAACGAAGTGTGCTGTATGGTTAAGAGAGATCGAGGCTAGTTGATACGTTATTCAGTTTCAATGTTTTTTTCATTTTAGTTTGCATTTTTTACTTAATAACAATAATATGCCAAAATATACTTTGGTTCTTCCTCTTTAATATATAGTAAACGAAAACTTAAGAAAATACATGTAAAATGAATGAAAAATGTTATTTGAACGAAGGTAAAATGTATTAACCCCACTGCGGGACATGTTGATACATCTGTGAAATATCCGTTTAACGAATAACTAATAAATTTGAAAAATAAAATTTTAATCTAGAAGATACCTTTCCAACAATATGGATTAAAAATGAACAAAAACGGGTTATAAAATTCTCTATACCGTCTCAAAACGGATTGGAAAATGAACACAACTATTTTTTACTTTTTCTCTACATATATAAACGAACGATCGTTAACGTCAAGGTACACAGACGTACGCTGGATCGTAGTAAAGAATTTCACAACAAACCACATATCTGATTCAAATGGAACTACATATATGCGGTGTCGAGATAATTTGTCTGTATCAACTAGCCCCGGTCTCCCCTATGCGATTAGACGCAATGTCAAGACTTTCAAAGTCGAATTTCTCGAAAATGAAGTGCAATACCAAAAAATTGTACTCCATTTTCTCGACTTATTTACTTGTTATAAATCGAAAAGAAACAGTTACTCTTTTTATATCGCGCTTCATTTTCAAGAAATGCGTGTAAACATACCTTAACATGATAGTTTTTTTTTAAGTTTTATGCTGTTTATTTTCAACTCAAATCCTGTGTCGCAGATAAACTCAAGGTGACTATTTCTGTACTGTATTTCCTACATCGTTAATTTTTAAATTGTTATAATTCGAAGGAAAAGTATGAACTAATAATTTACATATTTAGTTGATGAGAATTGAGAAACTTTATCAAAGTAATTTTTAACGAGCAGGATGTTTATGTATCAAAAAGAGGAGATAACAAAGCATCGATTAAACACACGATTTTCAATGTAAAATTTCCCTCCGTACAAAGTATAGGTAAAATATTCAAGATGGCAACGCTGTATGACCCACCCTGCATTTAGTAAATAACTACTCTCGTAGCACGGTAGCGTCAACTGATACAGGAAAACCCTTTTTGTCCCACTGTCGCCCGAAGCAATACGCGCTTACCCCGAAAAAAATTAACTACAAAAATGAACGTATCGTTAAGCGTGCCTTGCTGAACAACTGTCGCAACAAATGCACGAACAACTGTTCCTCCAGGGATTAACACGGACGTCATGAATCACGGCTTGCAATATTACAGTAACATGCATTACGCTTCTAAAAACTCGTGCCGAATATTTAGAATGCTAAAAAGAAAACGAATATCAAATGGAACTGTTAAAAATATCACACAATGAAATAACTAACGCAATAAAGGCTACAGGATTTCATAGAAATTGGATAGAGAATCTCTACGAAACACTGATAAAAATTAGAGTACCATATCGAGTCTCCTGTTAAAGCATATTGTAGCTAAAATTCTGCGCGGTAGTACTTGTGCCCAACAACATGTGCGTCCACCTTTGAAAACAGCTGCGTACGATCGATTAAATGGACTTTTAGCCGCTCTGCAATCTGTTATTCGCGCCGCAATTAGCGGAAACGAAAGAAAAAGGAAGCGCAACGTGTTATCCAGACCTCGAATTTTCTCCCGCTTTTTGCTCCGCGTTCATCTTCTAACGTGAGGTAGGAACGAGTGGAAACGGAAATACTTCGCGATAATCGGATGAGAGCAGATGAATATTCACAGACGCATACGCGCGCATAGGGAAAAGTAGGATAATCCGTGCCGCTACTCGCGTTTGGATTTTTAGTAGGTATTTCCTTTGCCAAGGGCCAAACGAAATTACAGACATCGTTATATATTTCACGCCTTTATGGTAATATGCCCATAGTGAAAATTAAGGTAATATTGCACGTCCACCTGTCTGTGCTGTAATAATTGAAATCAATATCACGTCGTACCGAAAGGAACAAGAACTCGTAAATTTTAGTATGCACCTTGATCAGAATATAATTCGTAAACTTTTCTTTGACAGAGGAAAGTTAATATCACTTTGGCATCAAGATTTAATTTCAAATTATTTGGAACTAAGAACTCTGACGTACCAAAATGGTTAGCTAACAATGCACAATTTAAATCATAGCTACATCAATATTATGGATGAAAATTGGGTAAAAATTAAAATGTAAAAATAATATAGAAACAACTTCTGAATTCTGTATAAAAATGATGAAAGATCGAAGAATATTTCTAACATTAGTGCCTGTACAAAATACTTAGAAATAAATCAAAGTAAATATATTAGTAACATGTTACTCTTTCCAAAAATATTTCCCTCGACATAAGAACCCGACGTTTTCCACACCGCCATGCGTATGGCACAAACCACGCGAGACGAAAGACCCACGTGAAATCACCCAGAAAAAAAGCCACAATAGCGAAATGATGAAACGAACCCTCGTCCCTAAACGCATCTAATCTCCGATCGGGGTCCCATGCGTCCCAGAAATGTTCATCCTGCAGAAATATTTCTGCATCAGGCACAGGATATCCGCGATTATTCACGCGTTAGGGGCACAGGGGTGCTTTTGGGTGGCGAAAGACGGACAAGTGGCCGAAATGTGTATGGAAATTGTACCGTATTTTCGCCACGTACCGCGCAGGCCTCGCGAGCACATTAGATATTAGATTTAGCGCGCTTACAACTGTCGCTGTACCTAATTAGGGGTGTGCTCCCCCACCGAAACAGATGGCAGCCCTTAGGCTACGAGATAATTCCGTGGAGGGAACCATCCACGGCGGGGGATGGCGGAGAGCCATGGATGCAGCCGAGAAAACCGACAGAGACGATTCTACGCGAGGAAAATATATTATAAGGGAGACCGCGGAGAAAAGCGCGGGAGAGAGATAAGCAAACTTGGGAATAGATTCTCGGGGGCAGAATTGCGCGACCGGGTCCAATTCGCGGGGCGACATCCGTTATCAAACTCCTTTAATAATTCATCGAAATTAGATAATACCGCGGAACGGATAGGGAAGCTCGTATGGGCCGCGTCTACGTATTTAAGCGTATTAAAGCGTCTGTACGTCGGTAAGGCGGTCCCTGGTTACCGAGTAAAACGGTTTTACTCGTCGTTCAGCGGGATCTGATACCGAGACAATGAGAGCCTCTCCGTATTATCTGTTCTCGAAACTATCTATCTGTCCGTATCCGCCCCGATTCTCTATCTCCGCGAGATTGCGCGCACGAGAATACCTAACAGGATTGCCACGCGAATTGAATGACCACCGTATAAAATTCGCATTCAACGCGACCGCCGCGCGGGGCACGATAATGGCGACCCTACATATCGCGACTTCAAAAACGGTAATCCGGTCCGTGAACGGTCGTAAAAGCAATTGGATTTGAGGGGAACCTTGGCAAACCGTGACAGGGAAGTGTGTTCGATGATGTGTGCATTGTTTTTTGGAAAACTATCCGGATGCAGTAACGAACGTTTCACTACCTGGATGTTTGAGAGTTGAGACGTCTGTATGATGGATGAATACAGATTATTTTGTAAGGACGCCTCGAGTAGTTTATAGGAACACACTTGAGTGAAGTTGTGCGGCAGTTATTATTCAATGATCGTTGCTAATTAAGAGAAATTAGGAAACAGTTTGCAGTGAATTTAAAGTGGAGAGTGACATTAATTGGAAATTTAGGCTAACTTGTGGATTATCGAGAAAATATAGTTCATAGGATAAAAAAGAGAAGATTGTTAAATCATTCTACAGTTATTAAATCAACATCATATAAATAAAAAATATGCTCACAGAAATTGAGGAGGTGAAACACGTAGTTAGCTTATATAATCTGCATCGTGTTGCTAGAGCTCACTAAATCCAGTAGGAATGTGCGTAATAAGTCAGACGACTGGGCGACTATTGTACGAACTTTGAGACAGTTTATAGTACGTAACATCCTACAAACAATATTTTACCACTTAACGTCCATACTTTGCTCATCAAGGGCGATTCACGAATCGTGTTTTCTATTTTAAATAGTATAAAAAGTAATTGCCCGACGCAGAAGATTGCCCAATCCTGCGCCAAATTTGATCTCTCCACGCAGACGGAAAACACGAGAGGGAACAAATTACGAGACATACGATAGCGGCCGCCAGAAGAACAGAAGACAAAACTGAAGAGACGCTTACCCACTAAGCATCCTGACGGTGACTCCCACTATGTTACGAGGATTTATTCTCGCCCCTTGTGCCAGCCACGCGAAGCAATGTTAATTGTCGGAAGTTGAGCGTGCATCGCGGGCAAGGCAATAAGGGCCGTAGACAGAGGAGGGAAAAGAAGTGCGCGTTGAGGGAAGAAAGTGTCTGAGGAGTGCTTACAGCGGCGTGTAAGTGGTACCAGGTACATTAGGGTCAATTCATTTGCATGCACTTTTACGTCCTTCCGCCCTCAAAAAATATTTATCGCCCCGAGGTTTCACCGTGACGCCTCGCTTATGAATTATGCATGGGGACGCGCGAGACGCAGTAGCTCATTCCTGGCCGCAATTTTGCCATTGAAGTGTAATTTCAGCGGGGGCCACCGGTATTAGAAGCACCAACGAGCTTTTTGCGAGGGTGCTTACAAACGACATAGCGGCGAGGTGTCGTTCGGCCGGACGCCGACTATCTGCACCCTGACAAAGGGCGCTTTCCTCGACACCCGTGGGACAAAGGGCCCGAGGAGATTGTTTCGCATTCGCGAAATGAATTTAGCCCGCGAAAATGGCGGGATCGAGTTATCGCGGGGACTCTTTGAGGCGTTTACACGACAAAGACGACGGTGTCTGCTGGAAACACGGGCCGCGGTGCCGGGTCCAGGGTAGCTCGCCCCGAGATTCCTTGAAAATCGGGCAAACTTTTGTTCGCGCGCGTCAGACGTGAAATTTTAAACGTCGTCGGAAAGAAAGCGAATTTCAACGAGCCCCGCGCACGATGGGCGCCAGCTAGTTTGCGTCCCCGTCGTGCTTGAATAATTCTACGCATGGTACGTGCTCCACGTGTCATTAAGTGTCGTTAAAATATTTAAGCGCGGCCTGATGTGTGCCTTTTTCAGCCGCGACATTCTATGCTTAATGTTTCGCCGCATATTTACGACTCGTGCTATACGACCGTGCGTGGAATAACGGAGTTGCTACGTGACCGCGTGCTTTTATAGGCTTATCCGTCATGATGCTCTTTCAAAAATCTCACACACGATACAGTTACTTCAAATGAATCATTTACGCGGCAATCTCGCGTCTATCTCGATAGATGACTCTATTTTCGCATGAATTAATTTTGTTTATTTCAACGCAACCAGGAGAATATTAACTGAAACGATGTACGTTAAATCATTGTCACTGCCAAGTATGATAAAACGGTTACGAGTTGTGGAAACGGTGAAACCGATTCCGATTTCGATGAACAAGAGATCGTTGATTGATACACAGCCACATTGTCTTTATCAGCAGCGATCCAACGTAATATCGCGAAATTTATTTGCTTCCGATCAAACGAGCACCTTTGACCGTGTATTTGGACACGTTATAATTTCCGGGAACACTTTGCGCCGTTGCCGCCCCACTGATAGGTATAACGTAGTCAAAATGAAATCCGAGATTATGTGCTGATCGAACGATCCGCATACAAATCGCCGTTCAAACGGCATGCCTGGTGTCAGCGGAGATACACGGTGGACAGTTTATACGTCGGTCGTGATAAAGTTTACGATATAGGTAAACGCTGATTGACCACCATCGTCCCGTGGAGCAGGCAGTAACAACAGCACCGCTCGGCAGAGTTGGGCAAAGATAATATCTAAATAATATCTAAATAAAAGGTCATTTACGTTTATCCGTTATTTGAAGATCAAATAAGTTGATTTATTTGAAAATCTTTAACTTGGATTTCGAAATAAAAGTTTAACTTTTATTTTATCTTTATACTAGAAGTGAAATAACCGGTGTGAGCCTTTGCGGCCCGACCCGCGCGCGGTCGCCTACCGGTCAGATTCTACAGAATCTGAATTTGTTTATTTTTCATCGTATCAATATGAAAGTGACACCAATGAATTCCTGGTGTTCTCCCGATTACTTGGACAGAAAATAATTGAAAACGGACTATTTTTAACGAAACGGGCTTTCAATTCTGCAAATAAATTTCTCACATAATATCCTTAATTATGGTCCGAATTATATCATTTTTGGGGCCATTTTCATCGGGAAGACATGAGGAATCGATTGGTAATACTTTCATCAACACTTGTCAAAAACATGAACATTTTATGTGGCCCGTCGGTTTTATTGCTCTCGACTGTCAACGGGCGGTCTACCGGGGCCCGAAGGTCCTCGCTCGCAAGGGAGAAAGTTTCTTTCCAAATGTTGCGAGCGAGGACCTTCGGGCCCCGGTAGACCGCCCGTTGACAGTCGAGAGCAATAAAACCGACGGGCCACATAAAATGTTCATGTTTTTGACAAGTGTTGATGAAAGTATTACCAATCGATTCCTCATGTCTTCCCGATGAAAATGGCCCCAAAAATGATATAATTCGGACCATAATTAAGGATATTACGTGAGAAATTTATTTGCAGAATTGAAAGCCCGTTTCGTTAAAAATAGTCCGTTTTCAATTATTTTCTGTCCAAGTAATCGGGAGAACACCAGGAATTCATTGGTGTCACTTTCATATTGATACGATGAAAAATAAACAAATTCAGATTCTGTAGAATCTGACCGGTAGGCGACCGCGCGCGGGTCGGGCCGCAAAGGCTCACACCGGTTATTTCACTTCTAGTATAAAGATAAAATAAAAGTTAAACTTTTATTTCGAAATCCAAGTTAAAGATTTTCAAATAAATCAACTTATCTTGGCGCTCCAAAATAAGCTAACTTTATTTGAAAAGTTATTTCATTCGAATTTTATTTAGATTATGCCCAACTCTGCCGCTCGGTACACACACCGAAACGAACAATAATATAATCTAGTCGTTGCGAAAACAACTGCGTGGCAATCTTAAACCGAAGATGAACGAACGGAAGGGTAAGGGAGAAAACAGGGAATGTCACAAAACAGTGTTATCGAGAAAATTAAGTGTTAATACTTTAGTCTATCAGTCAAGAAACAAGGTCCAATGAATTGAATTTTCTTATACAACTTTTTTCGTAAATAATTTCTTCTTTTACCTTGACGACAGAAGCTTATGCTTAAGCAAAGAGTGGACATTTCCTGTTTTTAACCTGTAGATATACCAAATCTTTAACGTTATCTATAACCTTTGTGATTCGACAGTTCTGTAATCCCCAGTTGCCACCAACAAAATATAGTATAAATCGCAAAAAATCACGAGAAATGGACATTCCTAGTTTTTTCTCCTTACCCTTCAAATACTGGTAACCTTTACCACCCCTTCCCGGATAAACCCCAAATCTAACTTGCACATCGGTAAACTAATATTATTTTTCGCATACGCTGGTATTAAAATTACGTGAGAAGACATAGCTTGTAGTCGTGTCCATACCCTCCTATTTTACGAGCAACTTATTGCTGTAACTGATTGGAAATTAATCTGTCATCATTGATAGCTCTACCCCAATTAGTGTTCGCGCTCGTTGCAGAGAAATGAAATGAAAAGGAAGGAAAAGTAGAAATGTTTATGGTGTACGTTACCAGTGGTAAACGCTGCGGACGTTGGCCGGCTATCCTGCAGTAGGAAGCACACGAAAACGAAGAAAGCCACCATTCTGGGTAGAAGATTGAAAGCCATTTCTTTGCTCCTCTTAACGGGCATCCGCATTCCAGGCAGCAACTTTGCGGGCCCAACGGCGGTAGCACATGCACGATCCATGTGCGAACCGCATTCGCAATTAATCGACACACCAACGAGGTCTCTCGTTCCCCTGAGTAGTCCTCGCGAACGCTCAATGTCGTCCTTCCATTCGCGAAACGATCTTCTCGATCCACACGCACGTTTATCCACGCGCGCACCCCCGCTGGAACTTGAAACCGATTTGCCGGTCAAACCTTCGGCCCGACTCCACTGGAAGCGTTCTCCAGAACAAGATCCCAGACGGCCTTCCATAGAAACAGATCACAGACAAGAGCGATTCACGATCCTCCACCGGTGGGGCCACTGTCAACGACAACAACAATCAGCCTGCGTCTCGGTTAGGTCAGGATTTTATAAAATATTATGTCCCTCCAACGCATCCTAGACCAGTCACTCAGACCTCGAACCGAACTACCGCGATACCGTTGCGCGGCAGCCACGCGTTTATCGATCAGCGTCGACCTGGATCGAGCCTCCCGATCCACCAAATCTTCTCCAACCGAGACAAAAGATTATGAGAAATACGTGAAAGAAACGATCCCGTCCCGATCGAACGAGTAGATGGAGGTCTGATCGACCGAGGTGATCGTGGATCCGAACGATCGAGGCGCGCGTGCGATCGTCGAACGGCGACGACAACTCCCACGACTGCACGCTCGAGACGGCCGGCGTCGACTGGCGTCCACGGGCACAGAGGGGACCGGCCGACGAGGCAGACGTGGAGCACGCCGACGTCCCGGCGTCACGGCGCATATCTCTGCCACCCCTAGCAGGAGATCTCTCACCCTTTGGTGGACCAGGCCAATCGGCGCTTAGGAGTCGCCGCCCATCGCATTGCGGGGGCGGCAACGCCCCCGAATTAAGATTTTCGACTTTTCCAAGTCGGTCCCGTTCCGACGCACGTCCCGGCGGCACCCCGTCTCTCTGTTTCATCCCCCTTCGCCAGCCACCCTGCGTTCCCCGTCGCCTCTCTTCGCGGTACATTTCACACGCGCCCGCGCCCACACGCGTCATCCACCCCCGCGCTTTCTTTCCGCGGCGGTTCAGCATGCGAGCAACGTGCCGCGCTACCAACAGGAAACCGCGAAGAACGCGGCTAATTCCAACCTTTGCGAGGAGATACGCTCAACGTTTGACTTGTGGCGAACGAAAGCCTGATGGGGGATCCTGTTTACGGTAGACGAAGCGGGAGACTGCGACGAAGGAGGCGGCCGACGAGCCAGAATGTAAATGTTTCCAGGCTGTTTTCATTGCTCGGTGGAGAGGGGCAGCTTGTTGTGTTTGGGGGAACCGTTCGCCTTGTCGAGAATATGGTATTCAAGGTGTATGTGTACCTTTCAGGTACTGACGAGGAGAGTCTCCTAATCCAAAAATTCTAATTTCATAAAACTTGCTCTGAATGTCGAGTTTTTCTGCGGAAATTCACTCCGAAGGGGTGCAACCATTTTTTTTCCTTGCTTTAATAAGTTTAATATAACTTTGTAATTTAAATTTTAAATACAAGAATTCAGTTTATTTTTATGCTTTATCACACTACCGGGAAAAAATTTCCAAGACACGTAATTTGTAAATAAAATAAGTTTTTTTATTGTTTTATGTATACATTAATAGACGTAAGAGATAAAGACTAAGGATTGCGAATTTACCGACTTTTTCAATTACCCGTAATTCGGTATAATTTTCAATCAAAACCGGTTTACCGGTAATTTACGAGTATTTTGTTAAGGTATTGAAAATTTAAGAGTAAACTGTACAAAGGAAACTTTCTTAAACTCTAATCGAGCATTATAAAAAATATATGCAAATAAAACTATTCTGAATATAAAATATAAAATGATAAGATTTTTGATTCAGATTTTTATTTTGGATCAGAGTTGGTTCTTCACGAGATACTTGGGTTTTCGTCTTTATTAGTAATTGAAGATTTTTTTTTTCACTGATAACGTAGTAGATGTCGATGGAATTAATGAACACATATATGCGGTATATTGCTATATATAATTTATCGAATTACTGGTAAAAATTTGGCGAATTACCGGTAAAAATTTGAGGGTCTTTCTCGCGATTTACCACGAAATTTTATGCAAAAATATTCAATTTTCAATGGTTTAGTGAAATATAGAAGTATATAATTGTTTCTTAAATTTTCTTATTTACAAGAAATAATTTTCCACTTTTGTACTTGTACAGGGTGTTTCCAATTTTTCGCGAAAAACTGCAGCTGTATTATCTAAAAGTGAATATAAGAAGAAAATGTTATATGAAGTTAAGTTATACAAACTTTATTACAGAAAATGCAAAAAAAGTAAAATTCTCATGAAACTCGCAATGTATTTCGTACGGTTATACAGCGATGTCAAGCTTGTCTCAACGTACAAGAACGACATTTTAAAATGAGAAATTATGCCCTTGCTACCTGCATATCATTGTTCATGCTACGCTCATATTTGCTTATAACTTTATAATGAAGCGTTTACAGCAGAACTTCATATAACAATTTTTTTTCTTTTCATGTGTAAATTATGTTACTGCGATTTTTCGGGACATCTCGGAAACACTTCGTGTACCCATTCTTAAAAATGAAATCTTAGTTCATTCGTATGTTACAGCTTTACTTTTGTTATACCTACAAGGTTATAACTACATTATATTAATATACATTTATCCGCTTTCGACAAATATATGACAGCGGTGCAAAGGTAACTCCGACAGCGCTATCGTTATAAAAATAATATTTTTACTAACCCAGAAGTTTGTCAGAGATAAATGTTACATTAAGAAAAAGCGTGGAATATTCACGTTTCATGAATAAATTGATAAATTCATACTTGAGTTGCGCATTACCTACTGTACCTACAACATTCTATTTCAATTGTCATGCAACTTTTGTGTGATTTGCAGTAGTGAAGAAGCAGCTTTAAGTGCTTTTAAAGTACTATTTTTATCAAAATTTGTTCAGAGGTCACTTTACTCCGGAGAAAGGAATATAAAAAGCTACAACTAAGTAGATTTATTATGGACGTGGTTAAAATGCTAATAGTATCATTAACAATATTCTTGCATCAGTGAGCGAGTCTTGGATATAATATAACTGTCGGTTTGATCTAATTGAGTTCAACAATAGCCTTAAACTCGCGAAACTCTAAGTCAGCTCCAGGACGAGACGGAATTAATTATGAAGTTATTAAAATATTACCTATAAAATACAAACTAATTTTTCTAGACATTTACAATTAAATATACACAACAAGCCAGTATCCGTTGGAATAGAAACTATCTTACATCCATTTTATCGAAAAATCAGACAAAAAAGTATTCGTCCAATAGCTCTTTCTTCTTGTTTCTGCAAACTTTTTGAAACACTTGTTAAAAACAGGTTACAATGAACACAATAATTTACTTCCAACAAGTCGAATAGGTTTTTGAAAAATTCGGTCCTGTATTGATAATCTTATTAACTTAACCTTATATGTTGAGGAAGGGTTCTTCGACAAAAGGGACACGTCGGCAGTGATTTTAGATGTCCAAGGTACTTTTGACAATGTTAATAGTGACATCTTGCTAAATAAACTAGCCTACAGCGGTTGCTCAAATCGTCTAATAAGTTTTGTAAAATTTCTTACATATCAGCGGGAAATTCGTACAGGGTCCACACGCACTGAAACTATATTTGTTTATAAGAACGTTCCGCAAGGTGATGTTCTTAGCCCACCTCTCTACTTACTATACGTCTCAGAAATCACTAACAGCCTACCTAAAAGTGTTGCGGTCTCTCAATTTGCGGATGATATTGCAATCTATTCGAATGTCTTTCCTTTAGAATCTAAAGGTCTATATCTATTATCAAATACAATCTTCTCTCCTTAGGACTTGAACTATGTCCACAAAAAGCAGCCTTACTCCATTTTAACAGGAAAAATGTTACTCCAGGCCAAACTGAAATTAAGATCGACGAATATATCATCAAATCTTGTGATTCTACCCGTTTCTTGGGGATATACTTCGACTATAAAATGACTTTTTCATTTCATATATGTTATGTTCAAAAAAGATGTACTAACACTATGAATATCGTAAAATTTCTTTGTGGAACATGGTGGAGTTCTGACCCAGAAACACCCATTATTCTGTACCAGAGTTTTGTTCGGTCCATTATAGAATATGATAACTTCGTATACTTTCCTACTCGCAAAGATGTTACTGAAGAACTAGAAAGAATACAGAACATTGCAATAAGATCGTCCTTAGGATACCGAATTAGTACACCAATATCTTGTTAGCAGAGTCTAAGCTACCACTGATTCAAGAACGGACAAAACTTTTATGTAATCGCTACTTAAGTAAGATATTTTCGAATACAAACCCACCAACCTACAAGGGGATACGAAATTTGCATGCCAAATGCAAAAAGAATAAAAGAAAACGTAAAATAATTTTGAGACAATGTATTGAAAACACAATGGATTCAGTCAAAGTGATTAATGCACAAAATCATTGTAATATCAATTGTCACGAATATAAGACTACAATAACCTCTGTTCCAATCGACTTTGAATTAGGCAGAACTCTAGAGAAATCGGATAATACAAACTACATACCTATTAAATAAAATGCTGTCTACAAGCAATGTATGTGCAATATATGAAGATGGTAGTAAAATCCCCGGTAATGAGTCTGTTGGATCAACGTGCACAAGCCCTAAAACAGATATCCAGGTAATAAGATCTATTAATTGTAATGCCTCAGTACACAGGGCAGAATCTAAAAATAGTAATCAAAACTTTCTTATCTTCTCGGACTCCTTAAGTGCCTTACAAAACCCCCAAAGCACGAAAATTGGCATTGGAATAAACAATTACATACTAGAAATAAAAAAGAAATATAATAAATTCTTACAGGAAAGTTCCAATAATTGCAGCATAAAATTCTTTTGAGTCCCATCACACGTAGGAATTCAAGGCAATGAGGATGCTGACCGCTTTGCAAAAATAGCTACAGAAATGCCTACTTCAGACTTATTAACAATCCCATGTACTGATCATTTTGAAGGATTTAAAAAAAGAGCAACCGATCAAACACAAAGTATCATAAAAGAACAAGGACGGATCAAGGAACGAAACTACTTCACAAACTTCTACACGGAAAAATTAAAGCCATGGTACGCTCATAAAGGCTTTTCTCGCGAATTCATTGTTACCATAAATCCTTGCAGAACGGACCATTATAACTTGAAAGCATCACTGGCTCGTATTGGAATTGTTAATAATCCAAAATGTGATTGTAAAAAAGAAGATCAAAGTATAAATCATATCGTCTAGCAATGCCATCTTTACAATACTCAGCGACCACAGCTAATTAGGCACCTACAGAAACACAGATTTCAATTACCATTATGCATAGAAATTCTAACATCTAAGTTGTGGAATTTATACATTTCGTGTAATTTGAATATTTCAATGTGTTAAACCGTTGCTTATTGCCGATTATATGGAACTGTGTTTTATGTTTACAGTAGGTAGTGGACTTCCGTTTGAGGAAACCACATTTTTAAGTTCAATAATGCCTTCAACTATCAGTTCTTATCATACAATTCGAATTAGTACGCATTTTTTAAATCAAGGGCGGTCTTCTTGATTTTTTGCACATCGGTCTACTGACAAGGATGAATCAAGAAAAAGAACGAAGGCCAAGGTAGCTACTTATGGTTGATGTAGGATCGCGCAGGATGTGACTGCGGCGCCATTAGAATAATAGTGGCCATCCGTTATCAAAAAGCAAGTCGCAGATGTACAGTACACTCATTCCGTATGACATTTCATTTTCGTGAAAAATCGTGGGTGACGTTTCCTCGCGCGAAATAGAGCGCGGAACCGCCAGAACTTCTGTCCGGGATACTTTCAAACTGTGATTCCACGTCGTTCAAATATTTTGCAGTGAAAATTTACGGGTCCTGCAACTTGTGTATTCTCTGCCTTCTTTGCAAGCAGCATAAAGTGTGGCCACAATGCGCGAAATTCTTCTCAGGTAGAGACGATTTAGATACCTAGCAAGCCTGTGAACAACAAGGCATAATCGTATTATATTTTGATACAGGAACTATTAGTTCAAGAGATATTGGTTCTTTGATCAACGTATTTAGCGCAAAATATTTAGATTCAAATCACACGCCCCGTCTCATGAAAATAGAATTAATTTTTACTTTAATGAAATCCCGATTGGGCGAAATGCAGTCACAAAATAAAATTTGCTATTTCAAAGAGGTCGGTACGCGCTGTAATGGTTAATTTAGATCAGTCTATTAAGAGATACGCCAAGAATAATGTTTCTGTTTACGAAGAATCGAGGGGAACGGGAACCGAGAAGGAACGAATATCTTCGAAGATCGCGAATTCGATGGGACTATTCGAGATCTCTTTACCAGAGAAGAAAAGCTTATTTAGATTCGCGTATCTTGTTGGAATTTTTATAACGATATCAAAACATTGCGAAAATTTGAAGATTCACTGCTACGAATAACTTATCGAACACTACTTAGTTCCTTCGTATAAAACACTCCAAGACTAAATAGAATAATACTAATTCACATAAACCCGACGATTCATAAAAATGCGAAAAGAAACTTTTCCTAATCTTTTGACAAAATTACTTCCCCTACAATCGCAAACATAACACGTAAAACCTCTCACCTCCATCCCTCGGGGGAAAGAAATTAATTTCAAACCCCACGCATTTAGACGAGCATCAAGATTTTTATTCAGCACGCGGCACATTCAACATCACATTCGAGGCATGCCAGAGCTCCCTTAATACGAACGATCCGGACGCAAATCCAGGGAGATCTGAAGTTTTGGCAGTAAAGAGGAGGTAAAGGCAGATTGCATCGGTGTTTGGCGAAGACAGAGGGGGCAGGGTCGAACAAGACGAAGGATGGGAAAGGGTGGAGGAGCTTTCATTTCGTTGATGTAAGTTTGAAGGTTCGTTGATCTGACGGGCAATGCGTTTCGGCTTGTCCGCAGATACTACCCCCGAAGCGAGAGCAAGGTAGGTAAACCACCCCCTCAATCTCGGGCAAAGTATCCCCCTTCTTCATAGCCATCGGTAATCTCCGTTCTTCGTCCATGGGTTTCTTCTACCGAGATACTCTTGACGCCGTCGCGTCGTTTCGATATTAGTCCCACGGTTTCGTCGGTACAACCCCGTGACCCTGCTGAATCCTGCCCCCCCCCCTCGGTTCTCGCGTGCAAAGGAATTTTCCCATGAAACGATTAGCCGCCCCTGTCGGCTTCTGATAGGTACGAGTTCGCCACTTTCGTCATTAAGAGAAAGTTCCGCGGTTTCGAGGGGAAACGGGTGGCAGTAATACCTTTAAGAGAGTTACAACCCCGTGAAATGATAGCCGATGTCACGTTGGCAATAATTTCAACGCCGGGTTATCGATGTCCACCCCCGTAATAAAGTTGACGTCGATCATTCCGTGAAACTGCACTTTACAGCGTGGATAATCGGAGGTTGATATCCTAATACATTGTGGCTACAATATTAAGAGATATCCACAATTCGAGAGCAATACATTTTAACTGTTTATCATCTCTTATTTTTAGGCCCTTCATTGTTTATATGTTTATTTGCAGTAGCGTTTTAAGAATAAACTTTTTTAATGATATGTACAATTTGTATTTATTTGAATTTATACTGATTTATTTTCTGGGTATTTCCACTTTGTAAAAACATAAGGAAGAGATAATAAAATTAATGAACTGCCGACAATGCCTGTCGTCCATAGAATTAGACGGCATTGGACAATTGAAATAAAGTAGGTATCGAAGGGAATCAGCGTAGTGGATTCGGTTTAAGGCGGCCTGGCAAGGTATTGAGCCTGCTGGAGAAAAGGGAGGGCGAAAAGAAGAAAATGATGTGACAATCAGAAGAGAGTTTTTGCCGGGGACACATCTGGTTTCTTATTTTCATTTTCTCCCCCGGGGAATGATTTCTTCCTTTCCGTTAACTGAAAAAAACCTCTGCGCATGACGTCTCGGGGCCGCATTGAAATCCGACAGCCGTCTCCGTGATCCGTTCATGCTAAAGAAACCGGCAAAAAAGCAATTAAATAGGAACTTTTATGAGGAAAGTTCCGCGGGTCACCAGTCCTTTTTTCTCCGGCTAAAATTTACTTCCCAAGTTAATCGCGCCTCGCTTTCAACGAATGATAATGACAGAAACTTCTACCTATCAGTGAAATTTCGCAGTGGCCGAAAGTTTCAGCTGAATGCGTTCGCCGGTGAAAACCCCAATTCCATTCTAATAACACGGTAAAGTGAAAAGAAAAACTTGCCATCGTCGAGCTGTATTAGGAAATGTTTTATTAATAGCAACAATCAAAGTGTCATTTTTCTACTTCGAACACAATTTATAGTACGCCTCGGAGTAATCGACTAAATTTTTAACACGCGGACGATAAGTTGCGTGGCATGGGCAATTAAATTATGACTTACATGGGAAATTAGGCAACCCAGAAATTTAGAAAATTATACAACTTCGTGTACAAATTGAGTAGTTGATCCGTAACACAAAACTATTTTTTGTGGGTGCCATAGTGTGGTTTTAGGGGGTGACATCACCCCTTGAAAAAATCCAGAGTTTTCTTTATCGTGGATTATCTCGAGAACCGTGATAGATATCGAAAAGAAATTAAAACAAAAATTGAACCTTTTATTAAATCTACAAAATTACATAAAAATAATTCTCGGAAATTCATACTTTTCAAATTACCCCCACCACGAATCCTTGATTGAATAATTATTTTTACGCAGTTTTGTAGATATAAAAAAAGATGTAAGCTTGTTTCAATTTCTTTTCGACATCTCTAAAGATACTTCACTGCAGCCCTGCTATAAAGAAACCTCAATGGAGGATAAGAATCACTAAGGTCGTAATTCCATAAACTGTACTAGTATTATGTATTATCATATCTCTCTAGCCTCTTGTAAATAGTTTATTTTATTCGCTAACAAATCATGTAGACGAATTCACCAGTATTCGTACATGCCCTGGCAAAGATGCTTCTTCGCTGACCATAGACGACAGATCAAAAACCACACGCAGAATTCTTCACCGTTCAATAAATTTGAAATTCGACCACAAACAGTTTAGTTTGATTCCATGTTATTTCATTTCTGTCGCATCATCTTCAAGGCTCGCCAAATGAGCCAATCACCATTTCAATTCCGGGAGTATTATCTTAGCTCGAACAGGTGAGGGCTCCTGCAAACAAAACTCCCTTATAAGCGGCAGACAATCGTAGTTCCCAAAGTCGGAGACTTTACAGCCAATTAAGGCTCAATACAATCGATGAGGGACTATTGAGACGATGAGACAAACGAAATGTAATTGCGTCGTCCCGATCCCTATGAATAGCAATTCATTTTCCAAAGGGTGCCACCAGCCAGCCCTCCCCCTTCCTATTCCCTTGTCTCTTTCTCTTTATCTTCCTGTCTACCACCCACTTCTTTTGTCTGAACGAAATCTTCTTGCAGAGTCCACGTGCACCACTTCTGAAAGTTAAAATTTCTTTTCCCGGCAACTTTCTCCCCCGAGTTTCCTTCGCTGAGGCACGCCCTCCTGTCAGTCGAACCGTGGTGCCCTTTCTACTCTCTGCATAATTGCCAGTCTTATATCCTAAAAATATTTTGCTCGTATGATTAACGAGAGTTCTTCGTTCGGTCCCCGGCGGTTACAAGCGAGCGAATGAGCGGCAATAAAATCGAAATTATTATAATACACGTCAGGAAGGCTACGTTCGTTCTTGGGGAACGAAGGAGCGACGGGGCTGAAGCGTCTCGACGCTGAAAAGACGATGGATCGACGTACGTGTCAAGCTGGAGAAAAACATTTTTGTCCAACTTGAGGTAGATTCAATCTTATGGTTCGAAGTTCAGAACTCCTGAATATAAGTAATTGGGCCCAGTTATACTGAAAGTTACCAACCCTCAAAATGACAAAAAATTAGTTAAACATAGTATGGATCTTATAATTTTGTGATCTTCATTTTTCAAAAAATTACCAACCCGTAGATGAACTCTTACAATATTATAAAATTATTAAAACTAACAAGCCATAGTTCCATTTACAAAACAAAAATACTACAGAATATTAATTTTACTACTCACTCTTAAATAATCCATTAAAAAACATTGTAAATATGCATATGTCACGAATAGTGAAATTTTTCATGAAACGAATGTTTACTATAATTAGTAACAGAGAACAGAATATTTGTCATCAATCTTTCTATAATAACCAACAGCTGTAGGGTAACTGTACCTAATATCGCCACCCCCTATATCTCGCAAAGTAAGCACTAAAATTTATCGGTTATGCACTCAATTAGAACCTAACCATATGCAGGAAGACATACTGTAATTGCAGCGTCATGTGATCAACAATTACAGAAAGAGAAGTATTTTAGTGAATCTTAACAGTGTAAAAATTTATTGGGCTGTCATAATTTTACATCCCATTCGGAGAAGGTAAGTCTAATAATTCCGTAAATGCAAGAATATCTACTAGAAAAACCTAATTAATGATGTAGGTAAGGACTGCAATCGATTCAAATAGTTTTTATAATGAAAATAACGTTTTTCTTGTAGCAGTATGTGTGTTCCCAATACCGCCTACCTATCAAAGACTGATAAGAAACATTTATACAGCAAAAATAATAAAAGTCCATGTGAAAATGACTTTATTTGTCGAATATGTACATCGGAACGTAAAAAATAAAATACTTTAAACATCTATATTTTTAAATTCCATATTTTTAAATTCTATATTTTTAAATTCTATATTTTTCTAATAAAAATAAAATCAAAGATGGATAAGAATACATTTGTAGTGCAGGAAATAATAAAAGCAAGTGTGAAAATGACTTAAAAAACTCATATATACATGAATTAATCAATTTTTCTTGAGGTGGCGATATTGGGTACACTTTTTTCTGGACCCGATTTTTGCATGTCTCACGTTTTTTAAGTCCTAATTAAAAATTTGTAGGTTTCAACGATTCTAACTTATACTACATGAAAGATGAATAATTTCTCTTTACATTGAAACAAACGGCATGCAAAAATATCAATTATTGTTCAATTGATAGTGATTTAACTTTTGCCTGGCGATATTAGGTACAGTTACCCTACCTCATCTTCCGCACTCCACTTCTACTTTTACACATACTAGTGTAATTTACTACTTTTCTCTTTCTTGTTTTCGTACGTATATATATCAGAAAATTAACCTGTACGGGTGGAAAAGAAACTACGGAAGCGCGCTCTAGAACAGGTCTGGGGTAAGTGCCATGTGGTTCATCATAGTCCTCTTACCAAAAGGCAAAACCTTCCTCACTCCGTATCCAGATCCTCCAGGAACAGAGTCCCTATTTTTTGGCAATGCGGCGTCGGGCCAAATGCCATTCCCATAATCTCTATCTTACTCTAAACAACCAATTCTTCGACATCCGATGGCTAGGAGACCCAACGTGATTATCAGTCGTCGCCCATCGCCAGAGATGAGCATTATCTAGATAAAAAATTATTTAAATAATGTGTCGAATAAAAGATACTTTATCTTTATTCGTTATTCGAATCTTCGAATATCACGGTTTATCTTTATTCGAAAGATAATTTTTTGTATTCGAAAGCGAAAGATAATTTTTTTATTTGAGGAACTTTTATGCGAACCGTCGAATAAGGTTTTCATCTTTATCCGTAATTTATTTGATTTTTATCTGACTTGGGCTGTTCGGCGGCGACTGATCGCAGTTTTATCTGTGACCGATTTATCCAACGTGATTTGTCTGTGAACTTTCGTCGCATGTTAATGGGTATTTGCAGTTTTGATCCGCCGCAGACTTTGATCGCAAGTTTATCCGCGACGGATGAAGACCGCGGGGAAACTTCCACGTGTGTGGTCAGCTAATCACCGAACCCACGTGCCATCTGATCGGTCATTGCTCGCCGAGTCGTGCTCGCTAAGCCGACTTGCCTAGCCTGGACGAGCCCAGCAAGCTCGCCGAGCCACGTTCCGTCTGATTCCACCTTTATTTATATGTATTTACCTATATTTATTTTTTATCTTCTTGTTACTTTTGTAACGTCTACTCGTGCAGTAAAGAATTATTATTATTATTATTACAACATCATTTCTTAATAGCAGTAGATAAATTAAACTTTCTCAACCCAGAAGTATTTTGCAAAAAAATCTCCTACTGCTTACAAGAATGAAACCCGTTTCAAGGTACGCCACGAAGATGCATGTCGGTGCGATGAAAGACTTCGATTCAGATTTCGGCTCAAATCTCAGAAAGGGTGAAATGATACTTTTTGTAGAACAGAATAAAAATGCAACGCTCGAAAACGTGAGCCTAAACTAAAGTGTTGACGAAAACGTTGCCTATCGGACGATGTCCGTATCGGGCCACATGAAAACAAGCATGTCCGAAAACAGAGAGATAGAGCCCGACAAGGACCATTTACCGGCAGGCTCGCTGTTGTGTCGATGCAACGCGAAGAGGTTCGGATTACAGATTTAAAAACAAAAAGTAAGAGAGCAGCAGGACACGGTGGAATACCATCGAAAGCATTGTAGAGGAAAAGACAGGGTGGCAGCGAAGAATAAAAACAAGCATGAGTCCGAACGAAACTGGTGACGCTGAAGGATTATAAGGATGAAATTAGACGTAGGGGAACTAAGTGATTGGAAACGAAATATGAGCATTGTGCCATGTTGTTGAAAAAGAAGCTGGATAAGTGAAAATGGTGGAGAGAGGATGAAGGAGATAAAGAGAATTAGAGAAGGGAAAAGTCAAAATGTTCCACGTTGTTATAGTGAAAGCCTGCGCGACACATTACTGACGCAACGTTTTGAGCTTTTGAGCTTGCACCCTCGCTTTGATATTCGGCCATCAGCTCATATTAACAGCTACGCGTGCAACCCGTGCGAATCGTGCATTGTTCCCGGGTTGTTAATCGTCGCGGATTTTCCTCTTAGTTGTGTCGCTTTGTGGGAATCAGCCCGAATAGGGGTAAACAATTTGTTTAATAGAATGGAAAATTAAATATCTACTGCAATGTTGAAAATCGCACAAATATCTCTGATCGCGGTTGGGAAAAACGATTGCGTGTAGCTTTGTGATTGCATGATTGATAGAGGCTTCCAAATAACTCACATATACCAAACTGATTAAAATCGTATATCTGAACCTTGAATTAATTTAATAATTCTAATAATTAATATAGAGCACTTTAGAGGATACTTTAAGCTTAGATATATATTAAAAAAATTTATATATACTAAAAAAAATTTACAACAACCATCGAGATGAATTTAAAGTGATGATGAGCTTTAAAATAAATTTTCTGTGTGACACAAAATCTCCAAAATTTGGTACAATAACGCGAAGGTTTTATGAAAACACTTTGTACGAATACTTTTTATTCGTTTAAAAACGTAGCTCTGCTTTACTTTAAATGAAGATTGTTTTAATCCTCCTCATTTAGTTACATCCATTAAACAATTGTCCATCTGGCGGTAAAAATGGACTCTAACAACACTTGGCCGTTAAGACGTGACGCAAAGATAAACCGTGACAGCGTAAGTGTTTCTATCACGTAAGTTCGTGCCAGGATAGCGAACACACTAATAGCACAGCGATTTATGAAGACTTCGGCGTGTTGGGTGGCGACTGGGCGTACAGCAACCCTCAAAATTGATTAATGAACGAGGCCACCGATCGGTTCGATTAAACCAGTGTAAACGAAAAGGCTACTGATAAATATCTGCCGATATAAACGTCGACATTACGTCGTGACTTTGCCATTAATCACAGCGCGGCGGCGTTTAAACGTGTTAATTCGATGAACAAGGACCGCCAAGGTGAAATTAGGGATGAATGAATAATCACGTGGTGTGCCCAACGTATAAAACGTACAATGTGTTTAGTAATATTATTTTACGTGGCATGTGTGTGAGAAAAATATAAGATGAAATTTCATTGTTTGACTTTTTCATAATTTGCAATGGGTTAGTTTGGTGTCATATGAAAATAACTGGTTACATAGTTCCAGAATAAATGGGAAATATTTTAGGGGTGACTTCAGCACATCTAAATAATAAAAAGGTTCATTTAACGCATTCTATATCGCAAACATAATCAAATAGGATATACGTTTATATGAACATTTTTATTATTTAGAAGTGCTGAAGTCATTCCTTAAATATTTCCCAGTTATTCTAGAACACCCTGTATAGATGACAACAAACGTCAGAATCAAAGGAAGTAATTCCAAGATTTTGTAACTGTTTAGTATGACTGTACCTACAATACGATTCACAGTTCCAGGGACACATTTATCAGCCCGTGAAAATTCCTGCATTTAATTGCACGCTACGATAAAACCGTCGATTCACGAATTAATGAACGACATGAAAAATAATTTTCCACGATCTGATCATGGTTCGGTTCATCTGTTAATGCCAACTCGTGTAAAATTTTATCAACGATTATCAAGAGACCTGCAATAATTATTTGTGCCGATGTTAAACATCCAGTTATTCTCTTAGTTAATGCTCGACTCGATTGGCAAAAATATGCAATGATACGCATGAAAAATAAACGCGTAATGAAATATTAACCGTTAAAAATAATTGAATATACCGAAACGAAATTTTTAAATGAAAAATCATCTTGAACCCGGAACTTCTGCCGCGTGTACATACTTCTGACTTATCCCATCAGGAAAAAGTTTGTAGGAGTGTTCTGTCTTCGCCTGTGTACGAAAGGCGCACGTGAAGAAATAGAGAAATAGGGGAAGAAAGAAAACGTGTGAGTATATCGTCGCTGCGAGGCTGCCAGTGACAGTTCTGTCTTCCCAGGCAAATTTCACTTTTTGTCAAGCAACGGTCGTTTGAATGGAACGAATATTGAATTCGGTTATTACCTCTTCGACCTTCACCAAAATCTCGTTCCCCGAACTTCCTGCTCGTAACGGCCTATCCAGATATTAATATCGCGCCCTGCCACTTACTCATTCTTAATTTCCACAACTGTGCTCCCACAAAAAGTCAAAGTAGTATCGTGTAAATAATAATTCAGAATTTTCCGCGTTAACCTTTATGCCTCGTGTCTGTGCCCCCCACCCACGAAACGTGCTCGTTTCTAATCATCGTTCGATGATCTATATATATTCCCACGCTGGAATCACCGAAACGGCTCGTAACGACCCATCATCGGGCGCTCGGGCGATTCATTTTCACCTGTCATTCTAAATGTCTGCAAAATTCTTGGTCGGACCGCTCGAAATTCGCCCGCTGACAGTGAAACGCGTTGATAGAGATACGCGCACGAAACGTCGTACACCGCAGCGTGGAAATACCGACATAACTGCATCGAGGAAGCGAAATCCAACGTCCATTAAAATGAATACCCCGAAGAGAAGAGGGATGAATCCGAAAGGATTACAAGTCGGACGCGATCGGACGTCCAGAATGACGGATCCGATAACGAAGGCTGTGCACCTTTCACCAGCACTTTCGATGGGCATGCTGGATCTGTGAAAAGAACTCTCCTTATGCTACACAATACGAAACCTCGAAGTAGGAAAAACGTCTGAGGGTAGGAATAGCAAATGATTATTCAATTCGAAGTGATTGCACATTTCGTCGTAATTAATTAAGTAATTGGAGGGGTATCAGTTTTGAACTTTGTAGCTTGAATAATTGGGGCTAGTTATGCAAAATGCTACCAACCCTCAATGATCTGAAACTCCGCGATTTGAAGATTTTAACTGTTAAAGAAAAGTAGTTTTATTTCTATTGGGTATATTTTATTCCTTGTTGTTGTGTTACAATGCTTTTCAAGGGCTTATTTAATAGTGAGTAATATAATTAATATTACTTTAAATTCTATGCAGTATTTTTGTTGTATTTTCTGGAACAATGGCTTGGTGAGTTTTAATAATTGTATAATGTAAGAGTTGTTCTATGGGTTGGTAATTTTTTACAAAATAAAAATCACCAGATTAAGGGATCCGCACTGTGTTTAACTAATTTTTTATCATTTTGAGGATTGGTAGCTTTCTGCATAACTAAGTAGGCTCAATTGTTCTATTATTTCTTCTCAAGTGTCTAAATTTTTACTGAATATGCATTTGGTGAGTAAAAGTTTTCGGTGAGTAAAAGAAGAAATATCTTCTTTTAAGGACTTTAAGGACTGACGACGACTATTTTCCTGTATAAAAGATTTTATTAAACATTAGACTTTATAGAACAAGGTTCTTCAATTGTAAATAAAATCTTAAATAATGCTTCTTGCAAAGCACTACCTATGCTGTAGTTTCTTGCTGAACCCTCATTTCCAAATATAAGAATCTCGACATTTTTATTCCATTTCCTTTCCAAAATGAGCCAACCGCCCGTAAAAAAGATAAAGCAAGCTATTCTTAAGCATACTCTAATTTTACCGAGATTACTAATTCCTATTTTCCCTAAAAATATATCACGTCAAACACTCGTGCAGCAAACATACCGCAAAATGAAGAAAATCACCCCGGAGAAAAACGAATAACGAGGAGCAGTCTTCGCTACGAGACAGCAGTTATTATTGGAAAGCGTCGGGACGTGATAAACGAAAATGATCCAACGAAATTAGGAAGTCCTCGGCGAAGGTCGCGAAATGGATACGGGAGGGGGCGGGAGCCGTGGAATTTCGAGGCACTCTAAATAGAGTTTCATCCTTTAATATTGGAATGCGACAGGTTAGTCGACGGTTACGAGAATGAAGCGGAGCGACGTTGGAGGTGCGAACAGAGGGGGCGGCAGAGCGTAGGAAGGGGCGAAGAGGGGGTGGCTGAGTACGTCGGGGGTGTTAGTTTCCTGGTCGGATATTAGCTGTCACGCGGCTCACTGGACAGGACACCAGAACATATATACAGAGGGGAATCGGTGTAAAGGTAGCACAGTGCACCTAAGTATGGTGGACGGTCGACATTGGAAGCTTGCCACATTTATGTATAGAAAAGTCTGATCCATAGATACCAGCAGACGTTACGGAAAACGGGATCGACCATGGCAACGAATGAATTCCTAGATTCCAGCGGGTCTATCGTTCTCCGTTTCCTCTCCTTTCCGCGGTCATTCTTCCGTTTTTCAACCGAAACCAGGCTTCCTGAAACGTTCGATTGACCGATTGACGATTACAGCCGACTCCGTATATCGGTTCCCGAGTTAGAAGGCACAACTTCCTCCTGATAGGGATAGGCTGACACAGATATGAGGTTTCTGTTGCTGATCATTGGGTTACGCGACAGTTTCTTATCCGACAACCAAAGAAACTCCGCGAATAGTAATTAAAAGTGGAGCAGAATAGATGTGAAACTAAGTGAAGATTTCAGTGCATTTAATTAGCAATTACTGAATGGATAGACAACTCGAGTTCGTGGAGCAATATCATGTATGCTCAAATATGAATTTTCTTGTAACATTTTAACGCCACTCCCTATTCTGCACCAAAATCGTATGTGGAGCCAAGCCTTAAAAAGTATCGCGACTGATTGATCGATCGATCCTTAATGTCCGCTATAAGGTTGAAAAATCAGTTCATAGTTGGATCGCATTAGCGAAGAAATTGAAGCTGGCATTTTTAGAACTGCCTTAAAAGCAAACGAATGTTTAGTCTTTTTACTGTAACACGTTTAATAACAAATGACCGTTAGAGTGCGACATGGGCTTACACTTTCGAACGAATTCATTTACGGATATAAATTTGAATCGAAATGGATATTTGCGATACCCAAGTCTTTCTCTCGGTAACTCTACACAGAGGATAAACAAGTGCCACCATGGTGTTTGGTAGCATCAAGACAGTGAGGGAAGGTATTAGAATTGAGTAGACGATAAATAAAGCTAGAAAACATTCGGATCACGGAGAAAGAAGTGATACCCTGTACACGTGAAACTATAGCACCACCAGTATTAAACAGAGAAGCCTTCTAAGAGGATTGAATCCTTTAGTAAGAGGTTCTGTTTATGCATGGGACCAGCTACCTCGAAAAATCGAACGCGGAGCATAGAAATTGCAAAGTACACGATCCCTAAAGCACCTTGATGAACGTATCTAACCGTCGTTCATCCCCCAAGAGATATCCAACTACGTGTAAACCTACGGCCTACGTTATAGCCCAGGCTCCCCATACGTGATGCAATGCAGCCCAGGTAGTCACCAGAATACGAAACTACCCCGGCCCTGCTACCCCTTTCTACCACACCCACACGCGGTCACATCTTCCTCCCACCCTCTGAATGGCGTGTCTATGGCACTTTTTCTTCGTGTTCATATCGGATCGCGACCATGTGTCTACATCCTCCCTCCTCGTCCCCCATCACAGTTGCATACGGCGAAACTCATTTTCGCGCGAGGGTTTACATCCTGAATCTACAAAATATAGCCTCGGCTGGTATTTTGCTGCCCCCATTGCTGCTTCCGTCGTGGCTGCAAATTTTCCTCCTCCTACCGTGCACCGTTAAGCGTAAAGTAGGCAAAAGGGGAAGGGGAGTGAAAGAGCTATGGTGATACAATCTTTCAAATTGCTACAGAATATGTATATAAAGCAGTACAGAAGCGTAAAAGAAACGTTGTCAAGAAAATTCGTTAGAGGATAACATGATTGCGAATGAAGGTTTTCAGTGAACATAAAGAAAAAGCAAATGCTATTTTATTTATCTAAGGAGTTATAAATATTGGGGGAATGTTTTTCTTACTTGAATAGTCACGATACAATTGATATCATTTGTCAGGGCTCTCTTAGTTCCCTCCTTTAATCTATACGTAACAGTATACGCACGAGATGTGGAATATAAATTACAATAATTTAACACTAAGATGCCCTTTTTTCTGCTCTCGCATATAGGGTGAAAGCACTAGTAGTCGACCACTTTTATTGTTTAACTTAAAGAAATAAGTACTGAAATAAAGCATTTATTAAATGACAATTTTATATTATATTTTGAATTTCTAATTTTAAAATACGACAAAAAGCACTCTACATAGGTAAAATGCTTTTAAGGGGTCAGTCCACTGTGAAGTCATGAAAAATTGTCATTTTTTAGGATTTATTTTTCAGTAAACGGAATGTCCAACGTAAATAAGGTTTTGTCTACTTTTTAATACACTTATTGTCAGCACAAAAAAAATCTATTTTAAATTTTTAACAGTTTGTTTTTAAGTATATATCGCACTGATGTAAGCGCTTTGAGAATGCGATGTAGTGCTGGTGCAAGTGATTCCGGGAGAACGACGTATTTGAAACAAAAAATTCAATGTGTGTTGTATTCATTATGAGTGTGGTTATCGTCGGAAGTAGGATTATTTTTACTAATAAAAAATTAACAAAATGGTGGAGGTTTAAAGTTTAAGTGACGAAATACGGCGAACTTTTCGATCATTTTGCCTCATAACAAGTATGAAGTGGTTAATCGAAAAAGGTTTCCGTAGTCCCGACCATAGCCACTGATGTGCTGAATATCGTGTAAAACTTTTAGACTGATTGGTCACATAGTTATTTCGCAATCACCTGCACCAGTCGAAAAAATGTTGTTTTGAGATAATCGCGTTTAAAGTTTTAAAACAAATTAAAAAAATTCTTTTAAATTTTTTTTGTATAATATAAGAGTAGCTTAATAAATACCAAAAAGATTTATTGCATTATGTGTTGTATCTACGAAGAAAAAATCTTTAAAAATAGCTTCATTTTTCAAACTGTCACAGTGGACTGACCCCTTAAAGTGATTTGTAAACTAATTTTGATTCTACATGTGCCATTGCTGTTTTCCAACACGAGAAGCATAAATTCGCTTTGAATAGAAACGACAAATGTGAGTCAGTTCTAGACATTTTTTACTGGAAAATGATGCTATTTCACTGAAAAAGCACCAACAATTTTATATGCTTATTTTTAGCGCTTAAAAAATTTAAAGAATGTGATAATTTATTTATTTATGGGGGTCGGTAACTGGACCATCTTTCCCTTTCAATTTTCAATCTTCTGAAGCTGACTGCATTCACAATGAACGCTAAAAGTCGACCACGTGTTAACTATAATTTATCTTAACCTAACCTCAGAAACGGGATGACTGTGTATTATTAACATAAATTTAGTAACATAACCTGTAACATGCCTATACTCCAACAAAGAGATAACACCTTACACATTGAAAAAATCAAAAGATGGAGGCTCTTAATAATGATTAAAAAAAGATCTCCGAAAGAAAAACTACCAAGTGCAGTTTCATCGGCTGAATGGCGAGATTTTTTTTTAACAAAAAACACGACATGGAAGAAAATATTAAAATAGCATTGCGTCAGAAAGAGGAGGAAAGATTGAAAAAAAAGAAGAATAATTCCAAGAAAATAGCAATAAAAAAGGAGAAAGTAGAAGAATGTAAAAAGAAGAAGCAAGAAAAATGTAAAAAATTGAAACAGAGATTTATAAAACAAGAAAGGATTTAATCATATTTAAGATAATTACAATTTTCTATTCGTTTCTTATGGACTTATGTTCTACAAAATTTATAGAATTTATTTATAGAATACAAATACCTTAAAAACTTAAAATTTGTTATTGCTTTCTATCTTAAAAATAAAAAATTTAATTTACATTTGAAAAAAAAAGTAATTTCTATTTCTTATTAAAATTTTGATAAAGTTTTTAAAAGAACTTATTTGAGTTACGCAATTTTCCTGTCATTATTAATTATTTACCGTTGTTGCACATTATATTTAGAAATAAATTTTAGTTTGTAATGCGTGCATAACCTATTTTGAATTTTATATTCGATTTCATTTCAAACCCGATTAATCATCTCGGGTCAGGCATAATAACAGCAGCGCTGAGCCTTGCCCTTTCTGCGACTTGCGTTACGATATGTCTACCACCTTTGTATCTAATTCATTAATTTACGGAATAAAGACGATTAATAATAATAATAATATTAAAAAAGGTGATCGAATACTAGCTATCGGATCGGTCAACTGTTAGAGTTAAGCTAAATTCTCACTATTCGTCTGGACGGCGGCAAGACGGCAGCCGTCCCACTAGTGCAATGGAGAAGTATGCATCTGTGTCTTCGTTGCGCTAGTGGGATAGCCGCCGTACTGCCGCCGTCCAGACGGTTAGTGAAAATCTAGCTTAAAGCGGTCGATTATTAATAATTTATTTTCCCCGAACTTTTATACTAACACAAACATTTTTAGTGATATATTAAATACATTTGAATTACTTCAATACATTTTACATATTTTATAACATTGATTGTTTATTTTTTTTTTTTTTTTTTTTAGAACTTTTCATTTGAGCTTAACTTTAAGTGGTCGACTACTAGTGCTTTCACCATAGATTGATAATGGTCCATCACTGTGCCATCAAACCCGATTAATTCGCAATTGCTCAATCTCGAGATATTTGATAGAAAAAATGTCTTCTTCAATGAAAATCCCTAACTGAAATTGCGTCAAGCTTCTCAGGTTCTTGAGTAATTAGTTCCCAAGTTCACGACGAAGAAACAATCGACTCTCTCTCTCTCTTTCTCTCTCTCTCTCTCTCTCTCTCTCTCCCTCTCTCTCTCTCTCTCTCGCCTCGTTGCATTTTAACGAACAAAACCGATCGTAATATAAAGAGAATAGAGGGGCAGGACAATAAGATCAATAGCTGGGTGTACTCACAATTGGTACTCAGGACACTCAAGTCCTTCTTGCATAATTAGATTCCTCATTCTATTCTACATATGCTCTCCAAAATTTATTGCCGCATCTTTAAACTTGACAGAGCTCTGGTAAATTTTGTGAATCGATGTTGACCGACTGAACCTAACTCATATTTAAGCCAAACATACATCAATCTGAACGTGACACGATCTATAACTATCTTAATCACGATTATGACTATATTTTTTCAATAGGTATTCTATATTTTTTTAAATATTATGCATATATTAAATAAATAATAAAAAATAATGTTAGAACTACTGAGAAGGCTAGAATTAAAATTAATTTAACTGCTTAATTTATTACATAATTCCGATTGTACTAAATATTACATATACACACTTTTACAACGACTTCACTATGTATCAAAGATATCTAACATCGTAATGTTTACGAAGTAACTGTAGAAGTATCTGAATACTTTTCTCGAAACTGATTTTTAGTACGAGGCCCTTCTTGCATCCAACAGTACAGTTAAAACCGCAGCGAACGTAACGCGTGGCCAGATTCAGCACGGGAAGCTGGCTAAACGAAGACATCGCTTGGAGATAAATAATTTTCGACCCGGCTGTGTTGCTATACCCGAGACGGACGCTTAAAGGAATTACGTCGTGCCTGAAGGAAAGCTGAGTCCGTGAAATCTAGGCGACCTGGGTATCATCGAGTAGAGTCACGAATGTTCCGCGCCACTCGTCTACCGAAGAAAATTTTTGAAGGACGAAAAGACGAGTTTGCAGAGTCGACGAAATCCATTCCTGTCCCAAACGAGAAGACCACGAAATCATGGAATTACTTTTTCGCCACACGCTGAATATAGAAACGCCCGGTGTTTACCCCGATAAATATCGTCGTGCAAATGCCACGGCTTATCCTCACCGTCCGCTTTTCTTCTTCGCTCTTCACCACCGTACCACCTCGTTATTGGCAATGCCTTCGCCCGATAAATTCCGTTCGATATCGACGAACCTCGCCTGTACAAACGAAGCAACGACAAAGGTAGACCTCTTTCATGGAATTCGCGAATCTTGGTCCGCGATAATTTACTTTCCCCTCGAGAGAAGCTGATTCTGGATACGGGGTTAAAGAACCAGCGACGAAAAAGGATCTTCAAAATTTAATTGACTGCCGCCACGGCTCAACTAATTGCGTTATAGAATTAAAGGGGCGGTCTTTGAACCGTCGTTCCGACTAACGGGTCAAGGAATGCCCCTTCCTTTTTTACCCGCTTCCTCTGAATCTGTATACGATAGCAGTGAGGTGATCGATCGTCAAATTCCCTCTAAAAGTAGGAAGAAATAACGAATGTAGCTTGTTCGAAAAGTAATGGGACGATTGGAATTTTTAATTGCAATTTGTTAATCTAGGACGGATTTAAACCGATCATTGAATTTTTGATTCGATTTTAGTGCATTAGATCGGTGTTTAAGTTCGTTATTCGTAGGACCGCTAAGAATAGTGCCACGGAGAATCGTAACAAACATGATCAGGCATTAAGCCCGTTGAGATTCCACAACCACGGAAACGCGAATGTTTACTCAGCACTTACTTACTTATGCGGAGAGAATGTTTGACGTGGTGCTATGCAAATGCCGGAAAGGGGATATAATTTTAACGCCGTTTGAGAGTTCAGACTTTAGTCAATTGTAATTTCCGATAAAATAGTTAAAAGGTGATCGGCAATGAAATTAATAGTTGAACGAAATTTTTAGAAAATTAAAAGCATGTGGTGGTTAAAAGAGATAATTAGACGTGTCTCCCGAAATTAGTATTTCTATTGGTATTGGTATTGGTATTGGTATTGGTATTGGTATTGGTATTGGTATTGGTATTGGTATTGGTATTGGTATTGGTATTGGTATTGGTATTGGTATTGGTATTGGTATTGGTATTGGTATTGGTATTGGTATTGGTATTGGTATTGGTATTGGTATTGGTATTGGTATTGGTATTGGTATTGGTATTGGTATTGGTATTGGTATTTCTATCAGTGTCAGTATCAGTATTACGTCGTTATTATACTCGAGTATAGTAATAAATTATATAACACATATGAGATGAGTAATAGTACCTAAAAGTAAGCAACTAGAGTAAAACCGAGATTGCAGCAGCAAATTAAGTAGTAAATAATTTTCCCTCGTATAATAATACACTGCTTGATGTGTATCTTCGGTATATCTTTAACTACATGATCACTCAGAAATGAATGAATTCCACCTACTTAAATTAACTAAAAAAGATAAATTGCACACAAATATTAAGAGCAAATAACCAATCAAAATTGATACTACGCACATGAATCTTTTAATAATAATTCTGAAATGTAGAATATATTACCACCATGAAACTCATTTCCCTGGCGAATTAAAGACCAGCTCTATCGGTGGAGAGGCTTAAATCAAAGCGACTGTCAGAAGAAAGTTTCCCGGGACTGGCCGAGAAAGAATATCACCGTGGAGATACGCCATTCGGTTACTCAAACAAGCCTCGGTTATGATTTTAACACGAGCAGATAGACCGATAGATTGGTCGAAAGAGGTGCTGACGGGGCCGATGCAGTCGGAGGGGGATGGCTCGACCTCGGTGAAACGGTTCTGATACAGCCAGGCTGGCTTGCGGACGCGGGCAAACCGTAACAGTTACGAACACCCTGGTTCGTGGCTACCAGGCTCCTCTATCCTACCAGACGGAGTATACCAGACCGTGGATTCTAGTAAGGGATGGCTGCCGGTGAACTCGAAGGTTGCAGAGATAGTTAGGGGGGTTGGGGTTGAACGTGATCTTTCATAGCTGCTTGATTGGCCCGGCCAGTGGGCGAATCTATTGTCCCGTTCGCGATCCAACAACGCCACTGGCCGGCCGACAAAATATTTAAGGCGCCCATAAACTGGCAACAATAAAAGGAGACACGTTGATGAAATCAAGATCGCAGGAAAGTTGCGCGCCTGCCGACCCCGCACGCCCACGCGTTCGAGAGAGACGACGGCCCAGGGAACCAGAAGGAAACGGACAGTGGATGAAGGATCTATACACTTTCCTCCGAGCGGGGAGAATCCTGGGGGAAAGGAAAGAGGAATAAGCGTCGGATTCCGGGGTCAAGTCACGCTAGAGTGATGCTTCTGTCGTTACGTTATCAAATTAATGCGTCCCCAGGGCCACTGCGATCATTCCTGTGCAATTGACTTTAGAAAAGCTTGAATATTTTTACCGTTCGTAATGGTCGGTTTTTTATTTGAAACGCGGCATTGTGAGATAAGTACTATTGGATTCTGCATGTATCTGAGACTCAAGGTAGAGTGTTTGAAGAAGAGAATACGGTAAATGTCCCCATTAAGGGTATTGAGAACGGAGTTTTATTTTTTGTATTACAAAATGATCAATAAATGAAACTATTGAAATTTTCAGCACTTTGACTCTGAATTTATTTGTGTCTATCATCTTCATTAGGAATAACGTGCTAATTTTAAGTTACTCTTAATTCCTTCTTTTCACCATAAAATATCTCGTAACTCGTACAAACATATGAACTTGCTGGATTCTTTATTACCCGAATCTTCGCCCTGTACTTTTTTACGTTTCTAATTATTGGGCGCTGGAGACCGAAGCGTTCCACTTTTTTAAAAATATTTTACACCTCCCTGCACCACGAAGCCACACACACAGGTGCAGGGTTCTACCGACTTTCGACCTCTCGAAAATCACGAGTGATCACGCTCTGCTCGAAACGTACGATCGACAGGTGATTCGCGCAAATACCTTCCAGTACCTCGAAATACCTGGTCACCGTGGATTGCGCCCAGGTGGAGTGAAAGGAAATAAAGGAGAGAGACGAGCAGAGAGGGGAACAGGACAAAGGGAGAAGGAAAGAAACGGACTGAGGGTATGTGTGTATTTTCCAGAGGAAAAACGAGCGGAGTCGTGGCTCAGCTCGTAAATACTAGGCATCCTACCGTTGATTGGGGCGTGAATCTTCCAAGTAAATACATATATATCTATATACCATGTACATGCATGTACACCCTAAACTGGCAACTTACTTTCTGCTGCGCGAATAGAACCACCGATACACTGATTACGCCACACGGGCTTAATTGATTCCAGACCAATCTGGAGGTCCTTGGGACTGCCGATGCTACTTTTTGAACCTCTTTTATTTATATTCCTTCCCTTCCCACCTATTTCCGCCTCTTCATTTTGACCGTTCTCTCTGAAACCTCTCTGTCTCTCTTCATCCTCCTAACGATTTAATCTCCAACCGTTGCTGGTAATAGAGCTCGATTTTTAATCCTTCAAAGCTTTAGCGTCTGGAGGAAATGCGGAACAAATAAATTCACGAAGTAAGTGGTGATAAATTTGTGGCTGATAAGCGACGACGAGCCTGTAAAATTAATTCCAAAATTAATACTCTAACTCCTAGCTCTCTTTGCTGTATTATAATAAAATTACCCACGAAAGGAAAAGTTCTATTTCTTTTTCTATCTCATTCACATACCTAATCCAAAATTAGAAAATTCTACCCCAATACTCTCAAAAATACAAACCTGCTTTCTTCTCCCAAAACATACCCCCTTCCTCCCTCGCCCAAACTATGAATGAATTCCAAAAGCGTCAACCAAGTAGTGAGAAGTGGAAAACCTCTGCGAGGTTGTAAAAAACTCCTGTCGTCTGAACCAGACACACAAGCGAACAGTGATCCGTCGACATTTAATTATCATACCAGGACATATTTTTTATTCCCAGCTACAACCCGTGTTGTCTGTGCGCACGATAGCAGGCTGAAAGGGGGCCTATAAGCAGTTCCTTCCCGTCAGTGCAAACGTAATGATCGTCGGACCCACCCTTGTTCCCACCTTACTCCCCTCTGCCCTGTTCTCTTCACCCTTCTAAATCGTCCCTCCCCCTTTCGCCCACCCTCCGCAGAAAGCCTCTCGAGCTGCCTGTAACGTCGGAACTTAAAGCGTGCAGCTAGTTTCGCGAGCGTAACAAGAAGTAACAGCTGCAACGACTCCGCGGCACCCACCGACAATATATCCGAAAGATCGAGCAGACGAAAGTAATTATGCGGGATATATCGGAGCCGAACCCCACGCCATTTTGCCAGTGGCCGCGAGCTTCTTAAATCTACGGGGAAAAGTTTGTGATTTATCGTCTCGACGGCCTGTTTGACCCCACGATGCCCGTGGCACGACTTCACGGCAAAAACCGACGTAGGGTAGCACTTCCATCTGCTTAATTCCACGATTTCCTAATAACAACTACGTAGGGAGATTGTTAAAACGAAATTTTTGCAAATCGTAGACCATAAGGAAGAATTGTCTCGATTAATGGTTCGATTCAGGCGTTCGGATTGACCTTACAATTAATTCAAAGGCGAAGTGTCATTATTCTCTGGAATTGTATCATTCTGTTCACTGTGAAACTACTACAAGTTTACAAGATTTTAAAGCAAAATTGGGCATTAACTAAATAAAAAATGATTTAAGTAACGGATCAAATAAAAGTTACTTTAACTTTAGATTATTTGGCGAATGAAGTTAATTTTTTTATTCGACGATAATTTATTCGTTACAGTTACAGTTAAAGTCAAACGTGAACAATTATTCGACGTTGAAGTTGAAACGTTCTGTGAATAAAACAATTAACTTTATTCGCTAAATAAAATTAACCGGGCTCAACTGTATTCTACACGTGACGAATAATTTTTTTAACTTTTATTTGTTATTCGATATTTATCTAAATAAAAATTTTGTCCCATCTCTGCTTTAAAGTACTTGCCAATGAAAGCATACTGTTCGTTTATAGATAGATGTATAAAGAAGCGGCGGTTTGAAATATCGACGAAAGGTTTGCCTAGGAGAGAATTTGTAGGATATACCACATCCCTTCGCAGATACTTCAGACACTTCATGGTAGTCGAGACACAAATGGATTGTAGAGACGGGCACAATCCTTCGCCCCGGCGGAAATAACGTCCGCTGTAATCCGTTAAACCAAGACGGCATTGCATCGAGATCGAATCTCGAAAATGAGATCGTTTACCGTTGAATACATAATCAATATTGGTCCCTCGCACAATGTAAACATCAGTCCCGTCCCATTTGCGCTGGGGAAATCGTGGCGAGGGTGTAGTATTCAATGAAACAAGTTTGCTTTTGTCCGACAATTACGTTGAAACAATGAACCACCCCCGATCCTTTCGACTGGCTCGTTCAGCAGCTGCCACCTTCTACGTTCTGCCTTGTACCACAGCCACCATTGCCATTCCCGACCTTCATCGCACTTGTCCTAACCGAAAATCCCCCAACTAATATCAAACTTTGGGGAAAGAAAACCCCGCCACCGAGCATCCACCCACCTCCATTGATCTATGTAGATATGGAAGCGCTGGGTACACACATTGACACAAACGATCTACTTCTAGATAGGGTGAGTCAGAGCAAATAATTCCTACACGAAGAAAGTAATTAATACTTTCTTAGTTTGCTCCTTTAGTAGCTTCCTTTACATGATTTATCTCAGAAAGAGATCTGCACGAGATATAAGACACACGTGTGTCAATTAACCCTCTTTCTCCCCCTATTTATGCGACCTACTCGAAATCACGTACTCCCTTTGTCTCAGAACAATTTTACTTACACCCGCATACACAGATACAAGCAGGGCGCGAGTTGTCTGGAATGTGGAGAGTAATCCACACTTGAGATTTTGCTATGCGTGGAATTCCACTTTCGGGAATGTCGAAGGCATTTTACCATTTTTTATTTGTTTGTTTGCGTACTACAATTTTTTAGGCTGCTGAAATTTGATTTTTCTATTTGTATCCACCCTACCCAACTCTAGACTCGAGGAAAATTTGCCCCGCCCACCATGGATAGAAGATCGGTGGATTTAAAGGTCCTTCCTAGTGTGGCGACTGAAAGAAACTCAATTTTTCGGGAATTAAAAAAGGGAACAAGTATTGCACGTATTCTTCTGCAAGTTTGTAGCTTTATTCTAACACCTCCTAGACACTTAAGACTACAAAAATAAATTGTAGGTAAGTGAAGGTATACATTTATAGCAGAATAGGAGCATCGTAAAGGTCTGGCATCCGGAAGAATATTGTTCTCTTCACGAAGCTCCTATTCCGCTATAAATGATTATTTTTACTTGCAATTTGTTTGTATAATCTTCAAAGCTGACAGAATAAAGCTAAGAACGTGCAAAATGTTACCTGCAATTCTTGTTTATTTTTTACTTTTCGAAACATGAAGTTTTTTTCCAGCCATCACTGATCACACTAGGAAGACCCCTTAAGGGGTTATGCCTACCTGTGAGGTCTGAAAAATCATGTATATTCGGGAATTTTTTGGGGAAAAACTTAAAGGCTGTATTAATCAAACCTTTCTGCATTCGAAAGTGTACACGTTAAACTACTTGTAGTAATTTTTGCGATGGAAAAGATAAATAAATAATTCCTCTGAAATAAAAATTCCACGGGAATTTAGTTGGTATATTAGATTATCTAGTCCTTAATCGTTCATTATCCAGAAAAATTAATTTATTACAAAATGGCGGCTTCTCATAGCAAAGGTATCGATTTTCGCCACAGAATTAAGATTAAGGAATAGATAATCTGATATACTAACTAAATTTGATCGAATTTTTTATTACTGATAAATCAGGTCAAAGCTACAGTGGTCGCCGTAATAAAAAAACGCTGCCGGGAGATCGCTTATAATCCCATTATGTATTTAGATATCGCACTACAAAGGAAACTACAAGAACTTTAAAATATGTACTTTCGAATATACAACCGTTTATTTAAAAAAAGTCTTCAAGTATAAAAAAAAATACTTGTGTTTTAAGACTTTACAGGTAGGCATAACTTCTCAACACGGATTTTTTAGAACTTTCCCAACAAATTTTTTTTCGTGCTTTCATTACTGATTTCCCTTAACGAAGGGAATAGAAACAACTTTTATAATAAAAGAATTATTGTAAACCAGATTTTTATGTCGTACTTGTATATCGCTTTCTGACGTTCTAATTCTATTCTGGTGTCGATCACTGAATCCGAACGGTACCAGGTGGTAGCCAAAACAATAATGGAAAAATATTTACTCACATAAATCAACCAAATCCAAACCAAAACCACCAAAATCTAGAAATAATCGAGCGTTGTTGAGGACGCGCATTGTGTCTTATGACATCAGCCGTGCGGGACGTATGAAGTCCGATGCCTGGCAGCGGACGAGCGTTCTCCACTTCGCGCCTTTCTGTCTGACTAGCGGCCTGCCGACACTACTGCATAATTTGCCCGTCCGTACAGTTTCGTCGAAGTTGTTCGACGACCTCCTCGGCAACGGCAAGTGTTCTCCCAAATTCTGCAGAAAATTCATTATCCACGTTTACCGATAATTCCCGAACACCCCGTACAAGTGTCGACTATAAAGCTTCTGGTAGCCGCACGTACGTGCAGCACACAGACACGCTGTGGCACAGAGCACAATGTCCATCGCGGGTGTAGACACGTCTACTGTCGTCTACCCACTAACACGACCAAGAATTTCCAACGTGAGCGTAAATATGTATTCACAAGCCCGGTGTAATGCTCCTCGCAGAGACGAATACATCTGTAACCACGGTGTGGGTATTCAACGGGCGGGTGTACGCGTGTGTGTCTAGGTGGCCACGTTACATAAAAGAGGGCCGAGTTAGGCGGCGGGACGGGGCTGTGGATAAGGTTGAAAAGGGACGAAGGAGGGTCGGTGATGCCGCGGCGGTACCCAGGAAGTAAAACAGAAGGAGAGAATGTTCCGCGGGAAATAATTGATTGTATTAGGTGAGTTAGTATTCCGCCTGCGGATTGCGCGGCCGAACTCTTGCCGCGCAAAGCTCTCGGGCTTATCCCTCTGTGTGTACACGTCGATGTGTGCGTGGTTGCAGCCTCTGTACGCCTACATATACTTGGACGATGCAGCCAACGGCAAATGTTTGCTCGAAATCACGAACCTTGCGGCCATCCCACAAGTGATTGGCCGAACGTACGCGATATAATAACCGCGACCCTTTAATGCAACCAGGTAACAAGAGAATGGCACAATGCAAAGCGATACGACGACTACCTACATTACGCATGCACGCGTTGCACAGAATTCCGTAGAAGAACGTGCCAGTCTCTAGAATATTTAGAGCAATTTAAACGCTTTCCGCGGCGGCTGGCTCGTATCGGGCGGCCTTGAATTATGCATAAATCTAGCAAATTCCACGCGTCATTTCTGAAACGTAACGTCTACGTGGAACTTAGGCAGCTCGGATTACGGTAGCCAAGCAGCCCAGTGAAAGGGCCCGGGAACCGGAGAGCGTCACGGCGGCACGTCGAACGGTCCAAGCGAACGTCACGGCGTTTGAAATATTTTGTGAAAAACCTGTCGATTTTGAGAATGTGGCTTTCACGAGGGGCGGGGGCTTGTAATTGAATCGTAACCCAAATCCGCAGATTGGCGGGCTGGCAGAGGCGTAACGTTGTCGGATGCTACTCCGGCCCGATTGAAAGGGAGCACGGGCAAACGAAGAGGATGAAAAGGGGTAGCTGCCGTGAGGAGTGAAGGCAGAGCGTGGAAGGCAGAGAAGATGAAGTAGATGCGGAGGGCGGAGGTAAGGAGCAGAAGAAACGGTGCGATCGATCAGGTCGCAACTTTCATAGAAACGGCCAGAAGATTTGAAGAAGGAAGGAGGAGGGAGGGGGAAGCGGTCTGTCGGTATTCGATGCCCATACACATCCAGCCAGGTGTAGAGAGGCATGAAGCAAGCCGTAAGTAAGCCGTAAGCCGAAGCAGGCCGTGGGGGCTGGCTCTGACTGGCAGGTTTCTTCATCGGAGAAGCCACCGGAAATGATGCTTCCTTCCTCCGTACCGGGGATATATTGTCGCAGCGCCTACTACGGCACGTATCCTCGGCCACGTCAATAAATGTACCATCGACGAAAATATACTTTAAATATGAAACAGTCAGGCGCAGGGTCCCGATCCCCATCGAGATGACTCCCGACAGCAACATGCCTGGAACACGCCTCTGTATACCGAAGGCCTGCCTTCTCGACTTCCTCGAATCCGCCGCTTTTCTCCAACTTTCGTAACGACGCGCCGGAACTTCGCCACGTAACCCGTATGTACTTGGAAGATACCCACTCGATAACTCTTCTCCTGATCCTCCCACCGCCGAATAAATCGTAGCCCATTTGCCACGAATTACCTCGTAACTGAAACGTCAATCTTCGCCGTGGCTACTTCGCTAACGGTTTGATTGATGTGCTTGGTCGCGGCAGGGGGGATGCGGAGTATCTTCCCGCAGGTGTTTCAATGGGATTGGCAGAATTTTCTAAATATTAAGGGAAGAGGCAGCTTTGATTCGAATGAAACGCTTCTTCTGTCTAGATAGATTCATTTCCTCTGTGTTGCGAATTGCTTAGTTTAACAAACTTTCATAAAAGTGTTTGATTTCGAGAAGGAGGCAACGTAATCCAGGGACAATATCGCGTAGAGACGAAGCATAGGGACCGTTTGATATTTATGAATATATGGATAGAAAGTTGACAGGCGTCAATTTATCATTCAGACTGGAGAAGATACGTACGTGGCAAATACGATATGAAGAGAACTGTATGCCACACAATTGCGTTGCCACCTATTTCCCTCTGCTACTGTACCATCTCTGACTTCCATACCCCCCGCGAACTCTCAAAAGGATACTCCTTCGTCTACTTTTGTAGTGAACTTATCGAGTCCTCTGAGATACATTCGCACGTGAGGTACGACACGAGGTAGCTGGGACGGCTACATCTCAAAATCTGATATTTGATAGAAAAATCTGCTTTACGGCTGATACGAGAACTCTTTTTATCGAATTAGATGTTCTGCAAAAGGTATTGTAGGTAGCTCGGTCCTTCGTATGACTGACACCATTTAACTCGTGCATTAGCCTGTTCGTCGTGAAAGAGAAATTACATCGTTTATCAGCTGCAACATTTCTTCCTGCTTTGTCCTGCAAGTTCAAACATGTATATCTACCGAAAATTTATCGCAAGTATCGGACTTATCTTCAAAATAGTACTAGGTTGATAAAAATTTGCGAGATTGTTCTTTTTGATCTTCTTGAAGTGCCCCAAAAATTTTAAACGGATTCACTAGACGGCTGCTGAGTTATAACGATTTTAATTTTCACTGATTTTACACTTACTTTTATGGATAGAGATGATCTTGGTAGATAAAACAGCTGAAAAAATGTTGAACAAATGGTACCCATGTTTTCAATTTTCTTGTACATGTAGTATATGGATAGATGAAAATATCTGCCGAATTTCAATTGTTTTCACACACACCGGTTTAAAGAAAAAAATTGTAACTTGAGAAAATTGTGAATTCAGAGCATTTTCACTGTCAAAAGTTTAGCGAAAAATGCTTGAAAAATCATTTGTGAAGTGAAAAATACCTTTCTAGGAGCAGAAATAAGACCCCACTTGTCGTTCGAGTTCCTTACTTCTAGATTTACTGTGCGTAAGACATACTTTTGTCTAATATTGTATGTCCGATACATCAGAAAGACATATGTAAATACTCACTGAACTGGTGAAACAAATCACCAAAAACTTACAGCCATTTTACAAACTGTACAACAAAGAAACCTATGCACATTGCAACAGATAGATCCATTTTAACATCGAATTTAACTCGTCTTTCAGAACTGTCCAACCAGTATTTGAAAACATAGAAAGAATATAAAAAATGATAGAAATAAACAAAAAAGAAATATTTAGCTCCGTCTAGTTTTGTGGATCAATATCCTCTTATAACCTGATATTTCCTCGCACGTTGCGGGCATAACCAACATTTCACCAACTATACCCACTTTTACTTTTTATCTTCTCGGTGTCTTCCTGTAATTATTTTTATCCTGTATTCTACACACTTTGTTCGCACCTTCAAACCGGAGAGAAATTTCCAAATACACCATTACTGTTCACCTGGCAGACATTATCCAACTAACAAGTGTCTAATCCGCATTCGAGTCTTGAAAACACGAATAAAGGTTGCTCGGCTTACTACACATTCAGCCGAAATCCTATTTAATAAATCCACAAGGAAACATCCAAAGAACCATTTTAAGTTTCCGCGGTTCCCCCACGAAATGTACATGCTCCCGGTAGTCGGAGCGGTACGGGCACCCCGTGGATATACCAAGATGGGAAGACGGCCGAATTTCCACGTGTGCGCGTGCATACAGGCGCAGGCCGACATCCGCCGTGACGACGGCTGGCGCTTCGTTATCAGAAACGAATGCCAATTATACTTTAACCAAACTGCGAGTCCAATTTGTGAGTCGACCGTTGGAGTGGCCTCAAACTTCGGACGTAGGGGCCTCGTCTACGTAGGCCAAGCGTGCTGTAGTGCCTATACTTGCTTCGCCACCAAAATAACAAGAATGTCTCGGCTATTCGCCCCCCAACCTTCTACTCGAGGCCTCGTTCCCTCCGCAGCCTTCAGACCCGAAATGAGGCGTGTGCCTCCCTAAGGATTCAATTGAACACATTTGTACGAGTTATTTATATGGACGGAACTCGTTCTCCTTCTATCCTCTCCCTGGCTCCCAACGCGAACAGATGCACGTCTCCATAAAACGCCCCGCTGCAACTTCATCTTCGCCACCGCGGCAGATTTACCGTTTCGTAATCCGCGAGGCTCTTGAAATTCTCTTTGAACGATGGATTGGTTAATTTTTAGCCCACACCTCTATCCCACCGTCCGCGGGTAAAAACGGACTGTTGCGTATTTTAAGATTGTCAGGCTGGTTATAAATGGTACAGTTGTTTTCTACGTAACACGCGAATGATGAGATGCTGGCCACACACGAGGTGGTTTCCCCGCGGGCTTCATCCGTCGCGGAGAAACCTGCGATCCAAGTCTGCGGCGGATCGAAACTGCAAGTACTCATTAACATACGACGAAAGTTCACGGACAAATCACGTTGGATAAATCGATCACAGATAAAACTGCGTGTTAATGGATGAAAACCGCTGGTTTATCCGCGGATTTGATGGAAACTGTGGACTTTCGTTTTGCTGAAAGTTTTCTCAGTTGTGATGCAGACTCGAACGGAGTTGCACAAAACGAAATATGTTTAAACGTACTAAAAAACGTAATTTGTGTTGTGTTATGATTGGAATACACATAATTGCCCAAAATAATACTCATGTAAATAGTAAAAACTGGGTGAAAAAATATTTAATTGAAAAGGACCGTCGGAGTCATATTAAATTATTGAAAGAATTAATGGATAATGAACTTGATGATTTAAGAAATTATTTGAGAATTTTTTAAAATTTTTATTTAAATAAATGTCTTTGGAAGTTCTTTTCCACAACGCAGGATGTTGTTCATAAATTGTTATAAGTTTTGTAATGAATACTCTACTGATCAAACGTGTATCGATATCTTTAGATGACATTACTGTACCTAATGTAATATTATAATAATAAGTTTTTTCAGTTTTTTCAATTTCGACCTATCGGTTTTTATCTGCAAATAAAAGCTGCACATTAATGTTGAACAACTGTTTTGTCACGCGGTTGAAGTTTGTCACGAGAACCGTGACGGCATAAATCGATCATAGACATGCACCACTAACATGCAGTTAAGTCCGCAGACTTGAAACGCGACGGATGAAGACCGCGGGGAAACCTCCCCGTATGTGGACGGAGGGGGTATCAAAAATATCCGTCACATGCACGGGTGTCAGTTATAAAAATGAAGGACGGAAATTGCTCATCATATCGGGCACCTGTGTGACTGTTTCACTTAGGAATTTTAATATAATCTGTCTATTTCTCTCCGACCACCCCTTGCACACACTGGCTTAGAATTATACCAGAGAAGTGATCAGTACCGCCATGTGCATTAAACTTTGGAATAACACCGCTTAGGACCTCCTCTATTCTATTCCTGTATTCTATCCAATGAAGCAACTACAATTGAGAGGCCTAGTGGGAAACAGGCACGTGCCAACGTTTTATGATTTTAGAGAAAAGCAAGTCGAAGAGAAAATTGTTTTCTTTGAAAGTGCTGTACGAATTTGTAATTCTTTTAAACGGCGCTTGAATTAGATGGCAAGTATTGTCAAATTTTAGCTGAAAAATTAATTCTTATTAGATCACGTGTCCCCAGGGAGCCGAGTGGCATGGGCCGCTTTTCCACTACGCGTTTATTTTCTTTCAGTGTGAAGAAAATTTACAGTATTATTCTGCTCGATGAAACGCGCAGAATAAATACACAAGTAAATGATGAAGAACCAATGATCAAAACCGTTGAAATTTTCTGAAAGATGACATTCAGCATGGGCGTTGGGGAGGGGCGAAGGGGCGGTTTCCCTTTCCCCTCAGCTTTTGTGAACAAATCGCTTATTTTGGAAACCTGATCTTTGTTAAGTTTATACTAACAAAGTGAATATTTTTAAATTTCAGCTTTAAATTTTTAATTAAATTGGCGCTAGAAAATTGGTTCAAAAAGGCAAGAAGGCTACTCCACTAGGAGAGAGCGGGGACAAACATAACGGCGTCATTATAGTAATACGCCTTCTCTCCCATTCCACAAACATTTTTAAAACGTTTACTTTACACAGTTACATGTGTATAGTGTCTGTTTTATCTGTACTGAGTGACGCCGAGCAGTAACACGAATTGTATACTGTGGGCAAGCTAATATCGTTATTTAGATCTTTCAGGTAAGTGTCTCCTATTCTGTTTTTTTATTAATATTCAAACTATTTCGTCAATTACTTGCTAGAGCCTTCTTCAATAATGTCTTTATAAGTTCCTGTATTTGAATTCAACAAATTTCGTATAGTTTGTACGTTATAACAGTTCTATTGTGAAAAACATAGCTGTGGACAAAAGTAACACGTCGCTTTGTGAACGAAAGTAGCATGTGACTTTGACGAGCAAAACAGCATACAGAATAGGAATTCTCCAAATAATAATGATTGTCTATGTCTGGTTTGTTTTCACCATTTCCGTGAAAGCTTTTCGACAGAGAAGTGGATCAAATGTCTAGATTTTAAGGGTTAATCCCATGAAGACTGCACCATAGGTGATCTTCACTACGTATCATAATTTTAATTCAGAGTAGATAAAATTTAATACCTATCACTCAGCTACATACACAATACCAAAGAAATGTTCGAAGCTGGTTATGCTTTCTACCTTTCGTTATTTAAAGTTTAATTGTTTTTATCATTACTTAAAGTATGTATATTTAAATGTTTCTTCCCCCACAGCACATTTGTTGCCGAAATGTCTCAGTTGCGTTGCGGTTTAATCCTTGGAATATTGCACGGAATGTTGCCGAAAAGTTACAAGTAAATTGCTATGTCCGCCCTGTGCAACATTGCAGGGTATATTTCAGCAACATTTTTTCGGGATATTACAGCAATGGTAGCGCAACATTTCTGAGATTTTATAGGAATGGTAGCGCAACATTTCTGAGATTTTACAGAAATGGTAGGGCAACATTTCTGAGATTTTACAGAAATGGTAGCGCAACATTTCTGAGATTTTACAGAAATGGTAGCGCAACATTTCTGAGATTTTACAGAAATGGTAGCGCAACATTTCTGAGATTTTACAGAAATGGTAGCGCAACATTTCTGAGATTTTACAGAAATGGTAGCGCAACATTTCGGGCAGTTGGGCCAAAAATAAAAGTAACGGTATTTTATATATATATGCACGTACATATTTTTATCACTTCACTTGAATGTGTGAAGAAGAATCATAGTAGTATAACATCCGTGTATATTTTAAAAATAGAATATTTAATTTACCCCAGGGAAGATTCGAACCCGCGACCTGTAGCACCGTAGACGAACACTTTACCGCTGTAGCTGCAATTGTTAATTGAGAAAACTGCTTCAGTATTCGAACATTACATTCCAACCATGCAACACTTCAAACTGAAATTATTCAAAAACGAAGATTCGTTTTGACAAACCCCATTACATCTCCCTAATCGCTAAGTTGAACATTTCACAACAAATTCATTCCGACGCTTGATGTTGTATTAAGTTGATTCATATTCTGTTATGAAATATCCTGCGTAGTACAAGAAAATAATATTGTTTTAGTTTTTAGCGCATTTTTAATAGAATCGTTTAACATTATTTTATATATTTTTTCATTTTCCAGTCTTTAGTGTTAGTGGATATACATTTCACAATTCAGACTTCGTTGCAAATATAATTTATTGCTGTATACAGTTTAATAGTTTGCTTACACCTTATAGTGCTAATTTACTAATTGTATTAATTACTTATATCACATTTTGTCACTGTTTACATACATTAGCTCGGAGGTTGCCTGTGAAATGTAACACTGTATTCTGTTTGTCGACATATTGAATATAAATAATTACTACAATTACTTAATGAACACATATGGTTTAAACAAATTCATAAAATATATACAGCAACAAAACATGTGTGAATAACTGCCAGTGACCGTAATATTAGCATTTAATTCATTGTATGTAATTAAAACGTTCCGAACTGTCGAGGGAAAATATCTAAGTCCGGATATGTTGCGGAAAAGTTGCTGAAATCGTGCTCGTATCTTGCGAGCGCTCGCAACATATGAGCAAGATTTCAGCAACTTTTCCGCAACATATCCGTATTTCCGCGGAGCGATCCCGACTTCTCCAGACAACAGAATGCAGTCTAAGACTCCACACACTGTCATCGAGGGAATATAAGCGAACTTGGACAATATCTGACATAAATAATTAATACGATTATTTAATTAACATTATATAGTTTAAACAATCTCATAAACAATATTCAGCAACAAAAGAGATTTGAAGAGAGTGTTACACGTGTCAATAAATGCCAGTGACCGTAATATTACCACGTAATTCATTATATGTAATTAAAACGTTCCTAACTGTCGAGTGAAAATATCTAAGTCCGGATATGTTGCAGAAAAGTTGCTGAAATCTTGCTCATATGTTGCGAGCGTTCGCAACATATGAGCAAGATTTCAGCAACTTTTCTGCAACATATCCGTATTTCCCCGTAGCGATCCCGTATTCTCCAGACACAGAATGCAGTCTAAGACTCCACACACTGTCATCGAGGGAATATAAGCGAACTTGGACAATATCTGACATAAATAATTAATACGATTATTTAATTAACATTATATAGTTTAAACAATCTCATAAACAATATTCAGCAACAAAAGAGATTTGAAGAGAGTGTTACACGTGCCAATAAATGCCAGTGACCGTAATATTAGCACGTAATTCATTATATGTAATTAAAACGTTCCTACCTGTCGAGTGAAAATATCTAAGTCCGGATATGTTGCGAGCGTTCGCAACATATGAGCAAGATTTCAGCAACTTTTCTGCAACATATCCGTATTTCCCCGTAGCGATCCCGTATTCTCCAGACACAGAATGCAGTCTAAGACTCCACAGACTATCATCGAGGGAATATAAGCGAACTTGGACAATATCTGACATAAATAATTATTACGATTATTTAATTAACATTATATAGTTTAAACAATCTCATAAACAATATTCAGCAACAAAAGAGATTTGAAGAGAGTGTTACACGTGCCAATAAATGCCAGTGACCGTAATATTAGCACGTAATTCATTATATGTAATTAAAACGTTCCTAACTGTCGAGTGAAAATATCTAAGTCCGGATATGTTGCAGAAAAGTTGCTGAAATCTTGCTCGTATCTTGCGAGCGTTCGCAACATATGAGCAAGATTTCAGCAATTTTTCTGCAACATATCCGGACTTACATATTTTCACTCGACAGTTAGGAACGTTTTAATAAAATATAATGAATTACGTGCTAATATTACGGTCACTGGCATTTATTGGCACGTGTAACACTCTCTTCAAATCTCTTTTGTTGCTGAATATTGTTTATGAGATTGTTTAAACTATATAATGTTAATTAAATAATCGTAATAATTATTTATGTCAGATATTGTCCAAGTTCGCTTATATTCCCTCGATGATAGTCTGTGGAGTCTTAGACTGCATTCTGTGTCTGGAGAATACGGGATCGCTACGGGGAAATACGGATATGTTGCAGAAAAGTTGCTGAAATCTTGCTCATATGTTGCGAGCGCTCGCAACATATGAGCAAGATTTCAGCAACTTTTCTGCAACATATCCGGACTTAGATATTTTCACTCGACAGTTAGGAACGTTTTAATTACATATAATGAATTACGTGCTAATATTACGGTCACTGGCATTTATTGACACGTGTAACACTCTCTTCAAATCTCTTTTGTTGCTGAATATTGTTTATGAGATTGTTTAAACTATATAATGTTAATTAAATAATCGTAATAATTATTTATGTCAGATATTGTCCAAGTTCGCTTATATTCCCTCGATGATAGTCTGTGGAGTCTTAGACTGCATTCTGTGTCTGGAGAATACGGGATCGCTACGGGGAAATACGGATATGTTGCAGAAAAGTTGCTGAAATCTTGCTCATATGTTGCGAGCGCTCGCAACATATGAGCAAGATTTCAGCAACTTTTCTGCAACATATCCGGACTTAGATATTTTCACTCGACAGTTAGGAACGTTTTAATTACATATAATGAATTACGTGCTAATATTACGGTCACTGGCATTTATTGACACGTGTAACACTCTCTTCAAATCTCTTTTGTTGCTGAATATTGTTTATGAGATTGTTTAAACTATATAATGTTAATTAAATAATCGTAATAATTATTTATGTCAGATATTGTCCAAGTTCGCTTATATTCCCTCGATGATAGTCTGTGGAATCTTAGACTGTATTCTGCGCGTCGACAATTCGGAATCGCTCTGCGAAACCCGGATTTATTGCGGATTAATTGCTGAAATCTTTCACATTTATTGTATCTCAATATATGCGCAATATTTCACGGCAATGTGTGCGCAATATTCCTGAAATATTGCACAAACTTGGCCATTGTAATATTGCACTTCAATATGTGCGCAATATTCCTGAAACATTACACAAATGTTTCCATAGCAATATTACATGCCAATGTGTGCGCTATATTTCTGAAATGTTGCGCATATGTTTCCATAACAATATTACACGGGGATGTGTGCGCAATATTTCTGTAACTTTGCACAAATGTGGCCATTGAAATATTACATGGCAATATTTCCGCAATTTTGCAGTAATATTGCAATGCAACTCGCAACCAAACGGCAACATTGTAATGTACTGCAACTTTTGTGCAACATTTCGGCAATGAAATGTGCTGTAGGGGTTTCTATCGTATTTTATAATAAAAAAAGTTTTAATTAATTCTCCTCAAAATAATTAGTGTTCTCCTCAAAACAATGATAGTCAGTGCAGAAAGCTGCCATAACTCTCTTACTACTTATCACGTAAAATTGAAGCTGAGCTCAAATCATAGACCAAGAAACATACTATCTTAAGGCATAATTTTCATTTTTAGATCTATAAAAGGTCAATGTAGGCTAGGTCAAATGTAAAAAATGTTACTTCTGTCCCCGCTCTCACCTACTGTATTTTTCTTAACCGTCACCCCAAAATGCCCCCCCCCCCCCATGAAAAAAAGTCTGCGGACGCCTTTGGCATTCAATTGACAAGATCGAAGAAGAAAAATTAGGGATCACACGGTATGCAATGGCACAGTCACGCCGCACCCTTATCGGTTCACGGGAAAACACATAAACAACAGATCGTGGGAGTTCATCGGTTGGATTGTGAAGCCGTGCACGTAGCCGCATGTAGAAGCATAGATATTCGTCGCGGCGTGTACCGTGTGAGCTGCAACTCGTGCACGCGAGAATAGGCATCTGCGCGCGTTAGAAAGAGCCGACATATGAGGATTGAAAATGGATTTTCGAAACGCAATTTCCTAGCGAGAAAATGAAGAGCGCACACTGGCGGCCGGTCACGCGTGTTTGCGCTCGTACGCTGAATATTAACAAAAATAATCCACCCAGCCCCCTCTAAAAGCTACATCGCCACTGGCGGTCCCTCATTTCGCCCTCCCCTTTAGTCGCGCAGCTTTTTTTACACGGCTGAGTAATTCGTGTGGAGCTTTTCCAATACAACTTCCAAGCGCCATTCGACAATTTAAAAGGAAACATCTGTGAGTGTCGGTAGCGATTTTAAAAGATAATCCGTCGGAATGATGCAACTCCGTTCCGAATAGTCGCAGAGCTGATTTTATAAACGCCATTCAATCTAATTTGTTTGTGCACATGTTATATTATCCGCGATCCGCAGATGTGCTTTTTATGCTTTAGCGAAACTTTCTGAGGATTCTCGTAGTTTCAGCACCGGTTTCTTACAACTATCCGGATCTTCATGGGCAGCGTGTATTCGATTACCTTTATGACAGCCCCAAGGGGTGAGAGTGAAATTGTCACTGGCAATTAAAATGATCTTTCAGTGCCGTTTAATCGATGTGTACATACCTAAATGGAATTTGAACTGTAAGTGTATAATGTTGGAAACAGGATATTGTAGTGGGAGGAATAGAAAAAAAAATAAAAATAAAATTAAAATCGACTTCAAAAAAATTAAAATACACTAAAAAGTAAAAAATAATCTTTTCCCTTATTTAATCTACGACTCTCAAATTTTTTAGGCCGGGCCAGATTTACACGGTGCAAATGACGCGGCGACTTAAAAAATATGACAGTCGTAGATTAAATACGGGAAAAAATTATTTTTTACTTTTTAGTGCAATATTATTTTTGTGAAGTCGGTTTTAATTTTTTTTTTTAAACTTATTTATTTTTAACGTTTTAGTTTTATATATATTGACACAACACGCTGAGGAGATATGCGTCTACGTACATAAAATAATAATAATTAGGTGACAATAGTCTTTATTATAATCAGAAGTGGCAAAATATTGGGCCAATATTGATGCGGTGTAGAATGGGACCACCGGGGCATCGCCCTCGTTCGAATAAAAATAAGATTATCAAAATCGGTTCATATGCTGAGTAGTTATACAAACATAAGAAGAAATACATACGGGTCGGTTAAAAAATATGTTTTCATTATGGGGTGGTGGCACCTTTGGCGCATGGAATTTATAGGTTTTGTTTAACAAGTTTTTTCTTTTAAATAATGAACTCAATAGAGAATCTGGTTAATGACATTTATTATACATCTGTTGAAGATTAAAAAAAATTGTTTATTTTTTTCAACGAAATGGCAGTGCCGTTGCACTGGTAGGTCTTTTACGATCCTTCGCCAATTGACGTTGCGCGGATCTTTGATCTTGTTTTCCTCGAATAGAAAACCAAAAATTTTCATTTTCATTTTTATGGAAATGGTGAGTGTTTAAGGAAAAATTGTAGTTTTTAGCAGAATTTGGTTACAAAAATGTCTGTAGCTAAAAATATTTTCAAGCAATCGTAAAATCTGTAGGTACTTCTTTAGATTAACATAAAAGGAAGATTCTCTCAAAATTTCAAATTATTCAGACGAATAGTCTCTGAGATCCGCGCAATGCCGATTGCCGAGTCAATTGTAAAGAACGCACCACATAGCAGCTCTAGCACCGCTATTTTGTTGAAAAAAAATTCTAAACTTCAAAAGATGTAAAACAAATTCCGTTAATGAGATTTTATATTTAGTTCATTATTTAAAAGAAAAAAGTGCTAAACAAAACCTATGACTTTTATGCGTCCAAGCTGGCGCCACCCCTTAAATGATAATACTGATTATTTAAATAATCCTGGCCCCTGGGACTGAATACTGAAACTTAATCGAGAGTGCTATTCCATTTCATTTCTGTCTGTTCGTCCGCTTGGTACAAGGGTTCAAACTTCAAGCAAACATTTTGCAATCGAACATTTTTCCGTGAAACACTCAACGTTTGAGATTCGCCATAGTCCATTGTGACACAGTGTGGTTAACGTAGTGCACATTGAAAATCTCCTATCAAACAGATGCCCATCGTTATGCGTGCGAGAGTCAGACTCGACTGCCAGGCACAGGATCATTTTCAATCATTTTCGGGGCGTATTTCAAGCACTGCTGAAAATCGATTAAATATCAAGTGACGCAGTCTCATCGAACGAATCATGCTGGCTCTGGTCCTGTTGAGGACAGGGAGAATTTGACCAGCCATGTTTTGTCGTCGCCGCGTCGACTTTGCCCTGTTTTAAATTAATGAGACTGAGGCACTTGCGTTCTGATTCCTGGGATGTCGATGATACTGCGTTCCAAATATCGAAACAATTCATATACAATTAGGAAGTAATTACAAACTCTAGAAGACACTTGAATTATAATGCAAATAATACCAATATTCGAGATGTGCGAGTTTTTAAATAATTCTGTTCGTAATCGAAGTGAAAAAGAATCTAAGATCCGGACAGTGGCATTTCGAGAGTTCAATGGCTTTTGTCAGATGTCTAAGTAATTAAATTTTGAATAAATACTTAAAATTTCGATTGAAACGACTTGTAATCCAAGTGCAAACATTACAAGACTTGAGTACACTTGAACAAAAGAAATTGAAAGGAAGTATTTAAATCGATATTGTTACGGATACAACTTTGCACATAGTTATGCAATACCAGTGCAAACAGCAACTAAATGGTAATAAATGATTATTCGTCACATTTCTCGGTCCGTGATAAAATTTGTGTAGGGTAATACGTATCAGATCAACCAAATTTATCGAGGTATTGTAACGATAATTACGTAGCAACCCGTTAATAGGTATTACTGTGAGCAGCCAGCGTCACGTGCAACCATTAACGAAACCGTACGTGAGAAAGGTTTCGATCAGCGAGTCGATTTTAATTAAATTGTCATTCTCTTCAATTTACAAACAGCAAATAACTTTTTCGACGTCGATGCTTTAGTAACGCTATTTTCGATGATAAAAAAAAAGGTGGGGTCCGATCGGACTCGACGTATGTATCCATTCCAAAATTCGATTAAAATTTGTTCCACCGTAACGATGGCTTCAAACTCGTGATATTATATGCGTTGGCAGTCCGTTATAAACACGGACACCACGATAAATATTCACCAGAGGAAAAAATGTATTCGATTCTGAATCATTCGAGCAAGATAAAAGAGATCTTCTTTGCGGATCGTTTCAAACGAATTGGCTTCGAATTCAATTATTCCCTGTATTCACTGTACCTGTAGCAATTTCGTTATACACTCATTCTCCCGTGGCGGCGAAAATCTAAGGACCCCTCGATTCGCACGATTGGATTTTAAATTTCACTTTTATTACATTGACGATCGATAACCCTGTGACTCGAGCCAACGACTATTCGGTTGCGGTGCATACAGGGTGTTTAAAAAAAGATTTAAAATTCTGAGACATATACACTGCAGTCGTTAGATCGAGTTAAAGATACGTATTGTTAGTCGTATTATGTCGTAAAATTAACCTCGTCGTCTAATTTCAGCAGGAAAATGTAAAAATATAATTGTCTTATGATAGCCTCAGTTTCATTCCCAAAAAATATATTCTAAATATGTATCTTCCTTTTACTCCACACACAAATGTTATGCATCTTTGGATCACAGAAATTAGGTACTCTGAAAAAATCTTGGTTTGGTCTTGACAAGCATTTTTTCTACTCGTTGGAGCAAGAAAAGTATTAATGAGATACAATTGTTGATTGTGTCCTCCTGAAGAAGTAGACTGACGTAATTATAAGAATATTAGTTTCTCGACCTAGGTGGATTAGATCTCAGTTTAATCAGAGCCAAATATTGTTTAATTCTCGAACTCTAATTTAAGTCCGATAAAAAAGTATCTTTTTTGAAATTCGATTATTGCTCGGGTGACTTTATCAATGGTAGTCTTCTGATGCTGTATGGATCGAAAAAACTTCCGGGAGGCACGATACCGAATAAAAAGTCTGAGCCGTTTAATAGTCCCGTTTGCGAAAATATACAGAAATGGGGTGAAGTGAGATAGAAAGAGAGAGAGAGAGAGAGAGAGAGAGAGAGAGAGAAGGATGGCGGAACTCAACTCAGGCGAAGCAGATTTCAACCCTCGGGGGGCTTGAGAGGTAACCTGGGCTAGAGCCGATTAACGATGCAATTTATCAAAAAATAAAAGCATGCTCTTAAGCTGATATTTCGCGACACGTGGCGCTGCTACCTTTCGCGGAAAATGTACCGCCGTGACTCGCCTTCCTTTTTCCTGAACGGCGCAATTATTCCACTTTCGAAGGCCCATTTGCTTCCCCAACCGTGGCTGACCAATTACCCCTGGATGGCCATTAACAGTTTCCTTGTGATGTCATGAATCATGATCGAATTGAACTTCTTATTCTCTCGTTTGTACTAAAGTAATCGAATGGATGAAGGAATCTAGCCTTTCAATTATCATCTTCTTCTCCCCTAATTCGCAAAGTGAGAATTGAATACCTATTTCTTGTTGGACGTTCTGTATTCCAACTCCTTCGATCTTAAAGAACTACGCGATACCAGCTGTTAGTAAAAGAAACTGATATTCCTTCTCCGAGAATTAAGACAAGAATCGTGCAGACCGATCACAGCGATCGATGGAATTTCTTGCACAATTCAGAGACGTGACAAGTAAAATTGCCGTAAGCGACGACAGACAATATTTCGCTCGTTAAGGGCCACGGCGGCCCAAAGAGGGCAAGAGATATTAAAAGTAAGGCAGAACGGGCGAACTTATCTCATTAGAACAGCTTGTAAAGCCAATCTCCGCTGTGCTCTTGCGCCGACCTCGGATTACACGCGACTTTTGAAAATGATTGAGAGTTAGGGTTCCTGTCTCTCTTCATGGTCACAGCCCTCCTGTCGATAAGATTGGAAGGACGAATGTTGAAAAAGTATATGCTCGGATGAAGATAAAGCTAGAGTCTGAAGTATTAAATTAATTAATTAATGCGTACGATTTCTCATGAGTATTGAACAGATGTTCATAATGAAACATTACCTTATAAAATACACGAAAATAAAATTGCAATTTTTCTAGTTTGTTGCAGAGTTTGTCAAAGATAATATCTAGATAATATCTAGATAAAAGGTACTTACAGTTATCCGTTATTCAAAACTTGAATGAGGATGATTTAGCTTTAGCTTCATTCAAGGTGCCAGAGATGAAGCTGGTTATTCAAGGGCCTTCTCTCTTGGGTTGTGAATAACGTTGTTTCAGCTTTCATTCCATTCTTAGTCTAGAAGGTCGACTAACCGGCGAAAGCTTTTGCGGCCCGATATGATCGTATTAATATGAAAGTGACACCAATGAATTCCTGGCGTTCTTCCGATTAATTGAACAGAAAATAATTTAAATCGGATTATTTTTACCAAAACGGGCTTTGAATTCTGCAAATAAATTTCTCACGTAATATCCTTAACCGGTTAACTGGCAGACATGAATCACACAAAATTTGGTATACAGAAGGTTTTTGAGTCGCTGAATCGATTCCGGGTGTTATTTTTTTCATCTGACACCCCCAATCCCTAAAAACAAAATTTAGGGGTGAGTTTTTTCAATTCTTTACTAAACCTTTTTTTTATTTAAAAATTTTTTATTTGCGAAGCTTTCTTGTCTGTAATTCGGTACACTCTGGGCTCGTGAATTTTTTACCAGCTAACTACGAGAGTAAGAGCTTACTTATGAAATTGAATACAGTACGAATAATTTATACAAATCCCAACAATTCGCTAGCCATTTTGGGTTGGCCACTTTGAGTCTGCCATATTGAATTTTACAATTCCAATGCCAAATTCAGATTCAAAACCATTACATACCATGTTTCATTCAAATCGTTTGAAAATCAAAAAAGTTATTCCATTTGATCATATATGATACATAAGCAGAATTGGCCAGATTTTTTTTGATCATATATGATACATTGACAGTTAACCGGTTAATTATGGTCCTAATTATATCATTGTTGGGGCCATTTTCATCGGGAAGACACGAGTAATCGATTGGTAATATTTTCATCAACACTTGTCAAAAACATGAAGATTTTATGTAGCCCGTCGGTTTTATTGCTCTCGGCTGTCAACGGGCGGTTTACTGGGGCCCGAAGGTCCTCGCTTGCAGCGAGGAAGCAAAACAGTGGGGTGTGTAGGTCTTTCCCGATAATCCGAGCCCAAAGACTTATCAACAATCGGAAGACGGTATATACTAATTTTTTCTGCTCTATTTAAGAACATCGTAATATGGAGCTAATATTCTAGGCCCTAGTATGTGGTGTATTGTGCGCTTCACGCTATCGTTTCTTAGCATTTATACGGGGTAATTCTCTAGCTAGTGTCGTCAAACGCGATGCTCGCCAGCAATCGCGTGTCTCGCTGAGTTTCGCCGGCTTCGATGCTCGAAACCAGCGGGGCCATACAATGTTGCGTACATCAGTGACGAATCTGCAGGTCCGCATTTCTAATCAGATCTTTGCGAGAGTGACGGCAATCGATTCCTCGTGTTTTCTCGATTAAAATGGCGCCAAAAACGATATAATTTGGATCATAATTAAGGATATTACGTGACAAATTTATTAGCAGAGTCCGTAGTAGCATTTATTTGTTGGGAGTTTGTTGGGTCAATGACGTGTTATCCGTCGGCCAACTGTTGAAAAGCCTAAACTTTCCATTCGCGAACCAGCCGCTATTCACAACTACCCAACACACTTCCTCGAAAACACTTGTTATTTCTAGTTACATATCTAGTATTAATTGTTTACAAAAACATTCGATCTTTAGACTTATTCTTTAAAAATGTCAGATTCGTCTTAAAGTGGACGGCCTCGTTACGTATTTATAAATAAGAAAAGAAAAATCACAACTTGGAACATAATAACAGGTTTTTTGATGTTACAAATTTTCTGACATGTGTAAGACGATGTTTAATCATCGTTGTAAATTGTTTGTTAATTAACCAACGATAGTAATTGTAGACCCAACATTGAATATTCGTAGGCAAACTGTCCTAACTTTTTGTTAATTAACCAACCAAACTGTCGTTTTTTGTTAATTATCCCACCATAATAATTGTAGGCGAAAGCATCAGAAGGAATATGTATGTACAATCTTTCGATTGTTGAGAAGCCTTTGGGCTCGGATTATCGAGGAAGACCTACCCACCCCACTGTTTTGCATTATTTGAAAAGTTATTTCAACAATCACTTTTTATTCTAATAATGCCCATCTCTGGTTTGTTGGCCATACGACACTATCGATTCTTAATCAAACTTTGGCGCAGATAAGAAAGGATTAATTACGTAATTTACTTTACGATAGAAATATAGAGAAGTGTCTGATGTAAGAAACAGTTACGGAGAATTGAGTACCGACTTTTCTCCGACTTTCATTTATTTTTCGACCCTTTTGAAATCATCACGCGCCGGATGATCAGCGTACGGCCATGCTGCAGACCACGATTACCAACTAAATCAACCCCAGGCGCGAATATTGAAGTATGCTAAGAGAATCCATATCGCCACCTGCTCCCTTAATGCACTCATATGTATGTGTAGGAAATTCTAATGTGATTTCCGATTCATAATGCATCGATGGGGCTAGGGGGGAAAGATGAGAGGACACGAACGTGACGGAAACAAGAACCGTGTCGTCCTTCCGAATCCTCGCACGCGTAGGTATAAGCTAACTTTCATTTTAACCGAGCCGAGGAGGACTGATAGATTCTCATCTCGATTTTACAGTGCTACTCTGAACCGCGAATGGGAAGCTCGAGTACCCCTCGAGAGATCGAATTTATACGAATTTTCTGAAATCGACCTTGGAACAACGAAAATGTACCTATGTTTCATTAAGCGATTATCATTATTACCATTGAGATATTGATTAGGATCTTTCCTATTTCGATGTATGGTTTTAACAATTATTTTTTATGTCTATGTTCTTATCTATATTTTAGAGAGTGTTTTAATTTAAGAATAGAATTAGCTTCTCTGCTCTGTGAAGACATCATAGAGTGAAGTAAAATTCAATGGACGTAGAATAGTTATTTATATTAACTCTACTCTGTCAGTAATCTGTTATTGAATTTATTACACCCATAAAAGGAATTGAAATAAATAGGCGTTATTTGTATTAAAAATCGTTATTCTGATTAAAATTAACTTATTCGAAGTTGAAACCCGAAATTGGAAAAAAAACTTGTAGTCTGCTACATAAATCACTATACTAAAGAGGAAATGTCCTCAAATATTTTTAATAATTTGCCTGCATAATTAAAGACTATACTGTCTTTGATATAGGATTTAAATGTAACTGAAAGTTAAGAACGTTGTGTTGGAATTAAAAATACTTATTATTTCACTTCCTCTTCAACTAAATACAAAGTCTGTTGAATGAGAAGTTGGGTTGGAAATAATGGAAGCAACATCGAATACTGCCCCATTTAAGTAACAGCGTTTCCCAGCTAACGCATTAATGTATTACAGGTTCGTTTATTAGCAGTTACATGTCCGCTGCATCCATTAATGAGAATGCTCTCTGTGGCACTTAAATATAAATTAAACAAAATTCATTCGTTGTACACTGTACCCACTTTAAAGCCTTGACTATTGCATGCCCGCTCTATACATCATTCTAATAATACGATTTATAATTTAATTTCTTTTACGATAACACATTTCTTTTTCATACTTAAGATAGGATATACTTTAATTTAAATATAAATGTGTGTACCAACGCGACAACACATGTGGTAGCACAAAATATTCGAACTCTGTATCTGTTTTGGAATAATTGGCACTAAAAAATTATAGAAATGGAAGAGAGGTTCTAATCGATCAAAGTTAAAGCAATCGTCCGTATTCGATATTTAATAAATATCTATAATGAATTAATGAATAAAATAATGAATTAAATTTAATAAATATGATAAATAATAAGTTTAATAAATCTTTAGAGGCATTGAGAACATCATTGCAATGAACACGAAGCGAAACATTGGCGAGAAAGTTACTGGACATGTGTATAAGCTTACACTCTACTGCAATAAGCTACGTCAGCATCCTGAACCGAGGGGATTACAGCTCATTTTAAAATGAAAGCCAAATTCGCAAGCGTGCTTCTCTGTCGCGATATTTTCATCCCACTCCACGACCTATGTCGATGCTTTCGCTTTCATTTTATCTGAACAGTTATGAAGCTGTCAAAACAATTCCCGCGATAGGGCTGGAAACTATGACAATTGAATTTCTCTCTCTTCTTTCACATCGGAAGGTAGCAGAACATGCTTTCTTCTCGACAGTCATTGCATCAAACATGATCCAAGACAGCAAGTTTGAATCGTTGAATTATATGATTAAACGAACTTACCTGTAAGTGAAGTTCGATCATAATTGTATGAAGCGCCTCTTCCGAAATGATCAACTTGTAGTCCTTCCACTTACTACCGATGTCGCCACATTTTTCAACGCTTATAACAAACAAAAAAAAAAGGCGACGCCTCGCGCGTCCCTTCTGCTCGTTTCCGCGTTGCCTCATTTTTTCAAAGCTACGCCGTAACGTTCACTAGGGGTCTCAAGGTTTACCCTTGAGTAAGGGTATATCTTCTGAGGTGGGACTGATCATTTCGGAAGAGGCGCTTCATACAATTATGATCGAACTTCACTTACAGGTAAGTTCGTTTAATCATATAATTGTATTGGGCGCCTCTTCCTCATGATCAACTTGTAGATGTTTAACGCAGTTACGGCGGGGAAAGGCGTTAATTATTAGGTATAATTGATTGCCTTTCTTATTACTATACTAATATAATGTATTTGTATGATATACCTATTGTTTTTGTTACATTTCTAGGATCGCCTTAGCAAAGGCACTTTTATCTGTTGCTAAGTTCAGATCGTAAAACCTTGTAAACGTACTGGAATCTTTCGTCCAACCTGCTGTCCTACGCAACACGTCTAAGTTCAGGCCTTTCCTTTTTGCTGCCGATGTTGAAGCATGGCGTGTTGAGTGAGCCGTGAATACACTTGTATTTATACCGCTTTCCGCAAGCGTATCCTTTACCCAATGGCTTAATGTCTGCGATGTAGCGGCTTTAAATGGTTTCTTATTTGTGACAAAGAGTGATTTAATTCCCTTACGAGCCTCTTCCGTCCTGCGAATATAGCATTCTAGTGCTGACGCAGCACAAATCTTCTTATTTTTTGGATAATAAGGCAAGACTAGAATCGGCTGATTCCGATTGCGGCCTGATGTCTTTATACGGTCCGGTATCTTGATCTGTAACGACTTTTCTTGCTTTTCAATATTTTCCGTTTTAATCAAAGAGAACGTTTGCATTCTGTGGCCCGTAACTAATGCTAATAGGCATAGCAGTTTTTTACCTAAGTCCTTTATAGCCATTTCTTCGTTACAGGGCAGAGACAAGAAGTGGTCCAAGACAATCTTTGGGTCCCAAGTAGCGTCATACTTGGGTTTTGATGGCCTTAGATTTGCTATGCCTTTAAAGAATCTTGACACTCTATAGTCTTGAGCCATCTCCGGTCCTACAAGTAATGAAATTGCGGATCTATGGCAATTGATTGAGCTATGAGTTGCACCTTTTTCATATAATTCTGTTAGGAACTCGATAATCTTTGGCACTGAACTCCTAAAGGGGTCCATGTTTCTTTTGCTGCAGAAATTCCACCATTTTTTGAAACAGCATTCATATTGTTTAAACGATGAGTCTGCTAATGAGGAAATCATAATGTCTATCGATGTCTGAGGAATGTCCTTTGTTTCGAAGGCTCTCCTGACAAGATTCCGGCCACCAGGGTAACTTTGTTCCAAAATTGATCTGGTTCCCTGTTAGAAAAACCAACGTTATTCTTTGCATTAATGATTACTAGCTCCGAGGCTAACATCTCGCAAAACAGCGGGTACCACGGTTGTGCTGGCCACTCTGGTACTACTACTATGCCCTCTGCACGATCCTCCCTTATCTTTTGCAGGGTTTTTAAAATGATCGAACATGGGGGGAACGCATAAAAAAAATGTTTATTCCAGTTTTGGGTGAAAGCGTCGATTGCAATTGAACCGGGATCCCTTTTCCATGATATATATTTTTCGCATTTGGCATTTACCCTACTAGCAAATAAATCGATTTCCGGTTTTCCAAGTCTATCAGTTATTTTTGTAAAGGCTACATTTGATAATTCGATTTCAGCCGTTGATTCTTTGCGACGCGATTCGAAATCCGCCTCGACATTTTCTGTAGACGCTATATATGACGCAAAAATCCAAATGTTTTTCTTTTCACACCATCTCCATATATCCTTGGTTATGTCATTTAAATTTCTGAATTGAACACCTCCCATCCTATTGATATATGAAATGGCTGTCGTATTATCAATGTGGAGTAGAATCTGATCGCCTTCATGATTTCTCGCAAAGCACTTTAACCCCAAAAGGACTGCTAAGAGTTCCAAGTAATTAATGTGTTTGGATCTTTCGTCATCTTTCCAATGTCCCTGTACTCTTCTTCCTCCGCAAAACGCGCCCCAACCCGTTAAGGACGCGTCCGTGAAAATTTCTAGGTCAAATCGGGTCTGTCTGATTGGATTATTTGATAAAATGCCTATCGATTTCCACCACTTAAATTCCTCCATTACATCTCTGGAAATTGTCATATACGATTCATAATTATCATTATTTGTTCCGAGAGCTAAAAATTTTTGTCGTTCACACGCTTTTGTATAACTCCATCCATAATTTACCGCTGGGCAACACGATACTAAGAAACCTATTACCTTTGCAAATTTTCTTATTTTAATTGTCTGCCCCTCTCTCAGATCTTTAAGTAAACTAATTATACTTGTTTTCTTAATCTCTGTTAGTTCTACTACCATTTGTCTAGAATCATAAATAAAGCCTAGATAATTGCACCTTTGTTTTGGTGTCAATTGGCTTTTATGGATATTAATTATAAACCCTAGGTCTTTTAACAGTCTTTGTGTTTCCGTTACATTTTGTAGGCAATCTGAAAACGATTCTCCTATAAGTAACAAGTCATCTAAATAGATTACGGAGCGATATCCTCTTTTACGTAAATGTGCAACTACCGGTTTTAAAATTTTTGTGAATACATATGGTGCTGTATTTAAGCCAAATGGTAAGCAGGTAAATTCAAATAAGGAATTATCGAATTTGAATCTTAAGTATCTTTGAGATGATCTATGCATAGGTACTAAGTAGTAGGCATCCTTGAGATCTAAACTCGCCATGAAACATTTTTTGTTCAATAATTTAGTGACAGTTCTGCCGTCTTCTAGTTTAAAATGCTTTGTAGATATAAATCTGTTTAGATTCTTCAAGTTTAATATAAGCCTATATTTCCCATTAGGTTTTTGAGCTAAGAAAATATCTGAAACAAACTGATCTGGGTTATATCTACATTTCCGAATAGCACCTTTTTCCTCTAGCTCTAAGAGTAAATTTTTAACATTTAGCATTTCCTCTGTCGACCACTTCCTTTCTTTTGGTTCGCTTTTTTGAACTGGTTTCGATATGAAAGGGATTTTATAGCCATTAACCCAAGATAGTGTGGGCTTATCTGAAGTAATTTTTGTCCAGTTCAACACAAACCTATGGAGTCTTCCAGCTGTCTGACTTACTGAGTTCTCTAGTATCTCCTCCGACGGCTCTGTTGTTGTTGGTGTTGCTCCTTCCTCGGGCGAGATCTCTGGTAATTCGTATGCCTCTTCTGATTCGGGGCCTCCCTTTGGTATTGTTTCTGCCCGCCCGACGTCGCTGCAGAACCAGTTCTGTATTGACGGGGCGGGAGTTTCGAGTTTTTTGGTATTTTGTTGGGGTAATCCTTATTCTTTGGACGTAATTCTTTAGAGGCTGTTTCCAGTGCTTTTGTGGCCTTCACCACCTCGTCCAATTTGTTACTGAACAGGTATTCATCCGCCTGCGTCTCCTTTAAAGCACTCTTTAATGTTGGATTTATGTTTGCCAAAATAAGGCTTCTTCTGATGGTTGATTCGTCGTGTTGTAGGTCAGCTAATAGGCTGCCTGCATCCCCTAGACACTCCAGGATTTTTAGGTTTTCCTCTGATTGTCCTTGTTTCAAGGCCAGAGTCATCGCTTTCCCCATAGCAGCCAATCCAGAGGTAAGCTTGCTCTGCTTTAGCAGGATACGCGTGTCCCTATTTAGCACCGGTTCTTGAATAATAGTTTTTATCTCCGGATTTAGTTTTGGGGGATCGCATAGTATACAGTTCTCCGGTGGTGGGTACTTTTTAATTAATTGGAGTTTATCGTCGTTTGGTAACCCCTGATTTAAAATGTCTTGCCAGCGAAGCGCTACGTCCGATTGTATCGCCGGGGACAGCGTTCTATCTTCACATACTCTTTTCCCGATCATTTTCAGAATATCCTCGCTTAGGCAAAATTCCTCTTCGTTGTCTTTAGTTGGTATAGGCATGTCTGCTTGTCCTTCTGGGTTTTGGAGATTTTTTCCCTCGCTCTCCGAGCGTCCTGATATTTCGTCGCTTCTCATCTCAGCTGAAAAAATCGTTAATTTCTGGATTTTATTTTTTCTATGCATAAGAATTATTCAAGTTAGGGCTTGATTCTTATGGCGGTTATATTAACCCTTTCCCGATCGATAGCCTACTATTCGGCATTATGTTCCCGATGCTTACCAACCGTTATTAATCGGCTAAGGCATGGAATGATCTACCTTACCGGCCGATAAAGTATTAACCATTTATAACCTTAATGTTGTTGTCATACGGGTTAGGGCCCTGACAAACTCTGGAGGTTCCCCCGAACTCTTTCCAGATTTATTATTACGTTTCGTAATCATATCAAATCAAGGTCCGTCAGTGAGGCATAGCTCGCTCGCAGGTTAGGGCCCGCGAGCTACGACGCTTGTCTACGTCTGGGTTAGAGCCCATTTTTTACGTATGACGCTTGATTAATATTTTTCCTTTGAGTAAAAACTCGGATGCCGCAAAGGTTAGGGCCTTTGCAATCGTTTAATTTGTGCCAAAAGTAAACGTGACATTACTTACAACATATACTGCCATAGTTCGACGACTGGTCTGAATCACTTGATTCACTAGTTTCTCTGCGACTTTTACGGTGACGGCTTTTTCTTTCTTTCCTCTTCTTGATTCTCCTTTTCAGCCGTTTTAAACGTCTTTCCAAATGTTCGTCATATTCTTCTGAGGATGACGATCGCCTATTTCTCTTACCCATTTTTCTTAACCAATCTTATACTTACGTACGTGGCTAATCGGCACAAAGCGAAAGAATGAGGCAACGCGGAAACGAGCAGAAGGGACGCGCGAGGCGTCGCCTTTTTTTTTTGTTTGTTATAAGCGTTGAAAAATGTGGCGACATCGGTAGTAAGTGGAAGGACTACAAGTTGATCATGAGGAAGAGGCGCCCAATACAATAATTGATTTTAATAAGATTCTGTATGAAGATTTCCATATATTTGAATATTTGAATATTAAATAATATAAATTGAATTTCGACCGCAAAAATTGTTCTAATTAAAGGAGAAATTATTTCGGCGCACTGGTTCGGTCTATTTTAAACGGTTAATAAAAGTTATTTTGCAATTTTAAAATTTAATCGAATTCCATCCAGTGCCCATTTTCAAGGAATGTTTGACAAAAATACTGCGTATGCCTTTATGTATAAAAATTTTAACTTTTCAATAAACACGACGTTCATTGTTTGAATTTGCGACACCCGGGACGGTTAGTGACGATAAAATTTTAAAATTGCAAAATAGCTTTTATTAATTGTTTAAAATGAACCGAACCAGTGCGCCGAAATCATTTCTCCTTTAATTAGAACATGTTTGAATATACCTAAAGAATGAAAGACAGATGATTTTAAAAAGGTTTTCTCGTAAATGCGAATTACACATCCGTCACTGCACTCAAAAATATAAACAAATTGGAAATAATTTTTTTCACACTAACCCTCACTAATAAGGTGAAATTAGAAGAGATCTCGTTATGCTTTCAAAGCATCCCATCTGGTTACACCACCCGTTTATCTAAACGTGTACATAATCTATCTTCCAGCTTTTACGTTTCGTATTTCGTGCATGAATAAAATATAAGTTCCACCAACTTTGACAATCAAAGTAAAATCAATTCCATCTTACCAGTATCGAATAATTCACACAATGTCAAATCTGTGATAATATAATTGTAGCAGATGGGAAAACCAGTAACAATGCAGATAATTCTCCTTCCATAGTACGAAAATTATACATAAGGCTCTGTAGTGAAATCCATCCGGGTGGATTTGCGCTTTATCATAGCTAGATACAATAAATAATTTCGAAAGCGCAAGATGGAAACGGATATGACGGCTAATGCGAATAAATGGCCCCAGCAACCGTCCGTATAACGCAGCATTATGTTATAAATTAGCCATTGTTGCCCGGTCATATCCGGATGTGGCTAACTGACGAAGGATAATTTAACCGTGCCGCGTTCGGCAGTATCCGCGCGAGTCGCCGCGAATGCCCGGAAATGCCCTTTCTAATTAGCATGCCGGCCAATGTGGAAATTATATCCGATTTGTCGACGATTTCACAGTGTACGAAAGTGAACGAAATTTTCTCCGCCACGTTGTGTGTGTGTGTGTGTGTCAATGGCACGAGAATACGCTGCCTATTCTATCGAAATTTCATAGGTACTAATATGGCTCTGATGTTACATCGAAATCAGTTTTCAAGAATAAAACTCCACTTACACGAACAGACTAGCAAATTATTCGGCAACTTACTGATATTGATAAGAAGTATTCAATTAGTGGATTAATCAATAGAGACATAAAATAATCGGCAACAGATACAAGTGTCATAGTTAAATATACACGATTTGTTAGGAAAAATAATTGGTAAAGAATTGTAAGTTACCAAATGATATTCCTAATTAAAAGAAATAACTTTGGCCCAAAAGCTTTTTTTCTCTGTGTTACAGTTTGCGAGTTATACCACAAAATTGGAAAATAGCCGGATCTTCAGGGATCAATTTCACCCCCGTGGCCTGAATCTGAGCAGCAGAAAAAAAGTTGCGTAATAGGGGAGAGTCGTGCAGTAAGGATCAAAGCTAGTTCTCACTTCTTCGACCAGATATTAGCAGTTTATTTGAATTAACCAATGAAAATCACAATTATCAATAACATATTTCAGAGCCATATTGATTACTCCATTGCTCTCGATGTTCTGAGGCATTAAACGTATAGGTACGTTGATATTCAGTAGGTTAAAAGTTATTTTTTAAAGCTGACTTTTTGTTTCTCGTGTAAGTAAATGATTTTGTTCCATTATGTATAGTGTATACTATCTCTAGTCTATTAAGTTGAATAAAACGTCCTAGTTTTGCAATATTTTTTTGTACATAATATATCATGATCCAAAATATTTCGCCGTGTTAGTACCAACCAACAGACTCTATCAACCAGTAGAGATCAAATTTTTCTTATCTGTAAGTTCAATCTGTTACCAACTCAAATTAATTTATAAGATGTTCATTTAGCCTTCCTTATAGGAATAGGTATGATAACCTAACAAACAGGAAACTAGGATTTAATAAAGAAGTTATCCAGTGTGTTATTTGCAAGCAGAGTTGGGCATTAACTAAATAAAAAATTATGTAAATAAGATTCAAATAAAAGTTACTTTAACTTTAGATTATTCGACGAATAAATTTATTTTTTTTATTCGATGAGAATTTATTCGACGAATAAAATTAATTTTTTTATTCTGCGAATAATGTTAATTTTTTTATTCATTATTCGAAATTTTATTTAGATCACAATTTTACCCATTTCTGTTTGCAAGGTATCATTTGACAAAGTTGGGTGCAGTGTACCGAATGTGACGGTGGGGCACACGTCGAATGCACAGATCAGGATAACATTAATTAATTAAATGTCTTTTTATTAACACTGTTTAATCATTTAGACCTAAAAATCTACTAATTAAATAGTTGGTCGGTATCGGACGACAATTTTTCGTATCCTAGAAACGAGACCTTTTTCAATTTTGCGAATTATCAATTGTTATTATTAAATTTCACAAAAATAATATCCCTCCTCTCACTAAGTTCGATCTATGCTACAAACACGTTTTTGAATTTCTGATTTTTATCATTTTTATTCCAAGATATAACAAAAAAGCTTAGAGCGATCGGTACTGCACCCTACATACCTATATATCCTCTACATATCCCCAACGTTTCATAATTTTTTGAATTTCCGAGTTACGGATCTTGCCTTGTAAGATAGTTTCCGGATAATTCCTTGTAAAGAATTTCCAGGACATAGTTATTTGCACCGGGGCGGCGATGTAGAACGTTCACAAGGGGTGGAACGTGAGAATCTCGTCTGCCCTGCTCCTGAAGCGGGTGGAGAGAAAAAATTAGATTCCCGACACGGGCGACGACAAACCGGTAACCGCGGCTGCACCCGCGGACCATCGATTGTTGCGAATTGAAAAACAATTAGTGAATTGCGGTTTGGTCCGGCACCGCTACCATTTGAACGTATCACAGGCCGCGCTCACCCCCCGCACGGGGGCTCCGCAATTCTCTCGCGCTGCAATCTCGTCGAGGTCATCGTATACATACGACATTCATTTGCATACGCGCTGGAAGGGATAAATGGAAGCGGCGAGAATTTTACGGAAGAATTCACGGTGAAAGTAACGCATCGGCGTATCGGGGGTATAAAAAGCGTGGGGAGCGGACGTTGCTGGCAGAACGATAAAAACAGAGAATAGCCAGGAAAAATATTTTTTAAGTAAATTATGAAGAGCGATAGTCAACTTGCGGCAAGCTGACGATCCCTTCGCTTAATCCTTCTCTTTCCTTTAAAGTGAAACTATAATGCAAATTACACTGTTTGAACGAACTAATACCAAATGTTGTTTCTTTCTTTATTATTGTGTGAAATATAAAGTACCAAGAGCACTCTCGTTTAACAGATTTTTAGTCGTGCCCTGCGAGAACCGTCGATGTGACTAATATCCACGATTAATTTCCCCCTCCGTCATCGCTCGATAAAGTAACTTAATCGCAAAGAAAAATTCACCGAAATAACTGCCCTTCTTTTCCTGCGAATTTCAGCTTCGATATATCTCGCTTAACTTTTCCCTACACCTTCCCTCCTCCTTTTTCCCCTTCCCGCTGCCAATCAATCTATCTCTTCCCCCAAGTCATTTTTACTTTCGTCGAGTCCCAGACGATCCGTCAGAATAAGTTAGAACAGCTAAGGAATTATTCGGTGAACTCGCCGCGCCCTCCTTTTGTCTAACGAAAGTTCATAAGAAACATCTAGAATTCTAAATATCTGAGGTTACTTACATACTTTTTATGAAATTTCCTTTACCTATGGAGTAATTTTGTTAAAAAATAGACAAACGTCCCTTAAAGTATGTAAAAGAAACTAAGTAGTATTTAGCTTACTAAATTTTCATTTTTAAAAAAAAATATAAGTGATTGAACTTTAAAATGCAACCTCTGAGGAAAACTCCATCAACTTTTCAATAATTAAAAACAAACTGTAGATTTTAAGAAAAATACATATGATAAAGACATTCGTAGACGATTCATTCAAATCGGTACAGTGCTTTTTAAAATATCATTGGCACTGATTTGAAAAGCGTAGTTTTGAAAATACATGCAGCATTTAAAGCGAGATACTTTTTATTTTTATTATAATTTACAGAAAATCGTCAATTCCAGGATCATAGAACCTAACCCAGACGATTCTAAGTGTATGTAACCTCTTAATCCGCGTAGATCTATGCTGCTATTTAGTCGCGAATGCGACAGTTAATCCACGAAAGTTATTTATTAAATAAGACACGGTCGAGTTTGTGACTCAACGATATCGACGTCGTTGACGGTTTCAGTGTGCTGAAATATGCAGCGGCGAAAAAATATACATATGTATGTACATATACATATTTGTATATTGGACAGAGGGAAAGAAGGACGCACGAGCAGACTGGCATTTCCCAACGACGAGCCTACGGCTAATTTCCATATCATTTCAACTACACGCGCGGACGTACTTCTGACAATCTGTTTTATACGCATACACGTGTCGAGATATTCACGCTGACCGATGCACCGGTGCAGCCCCTCGTGCCCGAGCATCACTTGAAAATCAAATTCCCGCCGATGTGTTCTGCCCCGCTTCAAATACACGCACTTAAGTTGCCATAGTGTGTTTGATAGTTGTGAATTGTTTTATTCGCATGTGACAAATTGTATTAAACGAACGGACGGGTATGGTAATTGACGCGTTTACCGTGTCCCCGGTGTCTCGTCCGTTGTTTATAACGAACCATTTATAACGCCGGCGCGATCATTTCGCGCGGGGACGGGATTTTCCATCGGGGACGCGACGGGAATGGTTACGATTTTTGGAGTAATGTGTGGATAATAAGTGTTTGGTAAAATCGAGGGGAATTATTGTCTGTAAAATTTTATCCGCCTCTGCGCTCGACATTGCCATCGCCCCGGTCACAATTCTCCCGTAAAGCTTCTTTTTAAAGGATGCTTGTACGAGCCAGGCCGTCCTTAGCCTCTCTTATTAATTTATAACGATGCCGTCACAGCAAAAATATGAAACCTCCGACAAGGGGAAAAAAGGGAAATAACGTTGATCTAGACTCGGTATTTTGATATGTAATTATACAATGTAATTAGAAACGGACAAGATCGAAACGCGCGTAATGATAAGAGAGCGGCGATATCGTGCAACGCAACGAACGGGGGGCCTCAATAATTCCTGTTACACACCACGGCTTTTGCCACTCGACCGACTCAATTATACGCCCGGCGAAATAATCTTCGTTCATTAATGTTTTAATAATCATAAGGAGAACGCCAGGTCGCAAAGCCGTTCAAGTACAGCAGACTGTCACGTCGAGTGTAGGAAAGCTCGCGGGGAGCACACTTGAGCAGATCATTAGTCGGTGTAATCATCAGTCGACCTTAAAAATTCACGGAGCTGTGAATCAGCGACAGGAGGAATTCTAACGAATTATACACGCGTTTGTGCGCTTTTTCAATGCTTCCTAGGACCAACAGAAGCAGGCGCGACGACTTCCTTGTGTTTGATAATTAACGAACGCGATGCTGGATGCACGCGAGCCACGTTCATGGGAGTTCTCACTACGAATATTTACGCGTGGCGATTGCACGGAAATTTGATGTTTGACAGCTTAGTTATTATCCGGCGGAAGCTGTTGGTCCATATTCCACGTTTGAAAGATAAATAACTTTTTGGAAAGGGCTCTATTCTGCCCACATTAGTTAAATCTCCTTCTAGCGTTTCGAAACAAGTCGAGTGCTTGATTTTCTTCATTCTATTTAAAAAACGTTGTCCTTATTTCGTAACAGTCTAATACAATTTTTTGTATTAGGTGTGCGATGTACCGGTAGATAATGTAATATTAACGTAGCAATTATTTAAATGTTTCAAGTAGGATATTTCAACCATCTGAAAAACAGTTAAATGCATTAGACTTCAAATATTTCGATATATCTTGGACAATGAAAAAATGCTAAATGGTCTTGAAAGAAATATGTGAAACTTGCTAAAGATATACAAATTTTGAGAATATTAATGTTGTAGGACCCTCGAGCTACCTTTAGATACCTCAGAAACATTCAGACCGTTTTTCAGAAATTTATAAGTACTATTTTATCTTCGTCACAGGATATGTGAAGCGTAAACGCAACTACTTACAGATTAAAGGTTGCGAAGAAACGTGGAAACTATTAACCACAAAATCAGAATCTTAACATTCTCTCTCGTTCCCATATGTATTATGACATTCAATAGTATACGCGTACCCAGCACTCGTTATGTGTCACTTTAAATCATGTCTGGCGTTAAATTCGCAATGCATGACGATTGATTCTTATACGAACTCTAAAGCGCGAATAAATTGAGTCATTATTTTTAACGCACTCCCATGATGCGAGCAACGTGAAACATATTTCTAATTAATGAAATTTCCACCGCAATTCGTTGCTCTATTTAGAACCAGATTTCCAATGAAATGCAGCGTATGCCTGCCAAGGTTAATTATCAATTAGCAAAACAATTCACGTAAATATAGCAGCAGCCACGGTATTATCGAGGTGACAAGTTCACTAGGTGAACACGAAACAACGAGAGAAATTTCGAAAAGTTGTAATCTCGGTCAGCGATGAATGATGGGTGCATCGACGAAATTAATCGCAGATGCGAATGCAGTTCGCACGTACGTGTCGTGTCCATTCGCGCGAACGCGACGATAATGCCGACACGTGGATAGGAACTTCCATTCGGTTCCTCGGTGAAAACCGCTTAATATCACGGGACACATCAACCCAACCCCGATTTATCCGAGCATACGGACGATGCGCGATGAATTTCTATTTGTAGAATTCATTATAGGATTTTAAAACGACGCATGCACCGACCCGCCGTCGCAACGCAGGTAATACTAACAAACTTTACGATTTAACAACTGGAAACGATTTAGCAACGGGTAACCAGAAAATATGTACTCTTTCGACAGATGGATCCATAGGTACAGAAAATAAGTTCACGTTTTGAATTGGGGATTAAAAGCCTTTCACTCGTTTATAGATATTATTTCTTCAGGTATGTAATTTCTTTCGTTTTTTTTTTGCAAAAGCTTTGAATATTGCGACATGATTCTTAGATGAAATATTTACCTAACGCTATAGTTAATAGTTAATAATTGTTAATAATTGAGAGAGATAATACTACTGGAGCTGCATTCCTGCATAGAATGGGCTCTGAAATAGTTAATAATAATGTGTTCCTCATGAAACGAAGAAAATAAATGTCATTTTCCAGATAAGCAACTTATTTTCGATACTTGTGAATCGTACAATTATAATAAAAGCTATTCGTGTATGCGACATGTATAAAACAAGAATAAAGTATACCTATGCTATGGCATCGAGTACCTATATGTATTGTTTAAAATAAATAATTTCGTGGAGCTGCTACGAATATTTACTAAATATCGTTTTAAAAGCTGCAAGAGGCGTATCTGTGATTTCGACTATCTGCGTTGACAGAGAAATATTTGATGAATCACCGCAGGGAGGTTTTTAGCGTAAAATTTCAATATCGTCCCTACGATTTTCGAGTACATTACAATAAAAGCGCATTGATATTCGCTATACCCTCGCGATAATCGTATTAGTACCAATACACGATGGCACTGATATCTCGATGCAATTGTGGTACACGAGAGAATTTTCCCGGAGCGATATCTGTTTTCCCTCTCTCTCTCTCTCTCTCTCCTTCCCCCGGGAAGCAAAAAAGAGCTGATGCACCGATGAAACATGACAATTATCTGGAAATCTCTAATTTACAATTTTGGATCGCGCACCAGCGCCCATTATGTTCCCCGAAAGGATTACGTACATTCCGACAGCGAATTCGAATTAATTAATCTGACTAATACGGGAAACAAAGTGAAAGTTCCAGCTGCGCTAACACGCGAACATTTGTTTTCAACGAACGAGGCAGAATTTATTCGTGGGTAATTGAGTCTCTGTAAAAAATTTATGAACGACGTAACACCTTTTGCGATCTTAATTACAAAACAATCGATCGGCGATTGGAGTTGTTAATAGTTAAACTGGATGATTTTTGAGAATTAAATAAATCGATTAAAGTAACGCGACAATTAACGAAATTACAGAAACACATATTCCCGATAAAATGTATTTCAGCCTAAATATTTTAAACGAAACAATAAACTGCATCGTACGCTTCAGATTAATATTTCCGAGAAGATAGAATTCACCCAAATAGAGTGTCGTCACAAACACCGAATACAGATTGTCCATCACGATCCACGAAATCAGAAGCCAATCACAAGCGGAAACCGCCTATCGAGTGCGCCACGTTTCGGTGGAAATTAAATAAATAATGCTGAAAAGAGTTTCAAGTGTGTAACAATAGATCATCGACGGAGCAAAACGAAGGGGATGGAGAGGGGGGGTTAGGTGGCAGAATGGATAGAAAATGCAGTATTGGTCCAGTGGCCCAATTCGCGTATTCTTTCTCACGGCTATACAACACGCGTACGTGTAACAAATCGAAATTCTATCTCCGAACGATGCGTGGAAGTGTGCCATCGGGAAGGTGGGAGAAACTCGGGGAGCATGAACATCGCGTTTGGATGCTGATACCCGACGTATATCGAACACACGCACGCCACCCCCTTTCTCGCGTACGTACACCGGCTGAAACCAAATTCAACTGCAACCATACTAAAGGCCTCTCTTTTTTTTTATATGTTGCAAACATCCGTATGCAGGGCGAAATAAACGGTAATGCGAGCCGCATCTCCACTTTCCGCCCGTGCACGCGCGTACACGCTGCAACGCGCGTAAGCTAGAGCAGAGTGGCCAGGGCTCGTATATGTGTCGACAGGCGCGAACTACGAGCATTTTGTACAGGGACGATGCGTTCGGTGGCGCGGCGGTGAATTTTTTTAAATCTACGGGATATTCCGCGATCAGGGGAAAAAAGTGGTGCATCAGAATATCGATCGGTAAATTGTGCAACGGAGGAAATGACACGGAAGTGATACGAAAATAATTCTATCGGCCCGTTTTCAATGCGGGGTTGCGGTAGAGAATTTACGAACGATTGAAACGTTAGGGGAAAAGGTGTAAATATGAAGCACTCGTTTTATTTGGAGGAAACACATTGAAAATGTAAAAATTGCGTCGACAGAAGATGGAAATGATAGCCCATAGATCTGAGATAATGTGCCAATATAGCTGTTTACGGTGAAAATTACTATTAAACTATTTTGAAGTTGTGCCATTTCTATAAAATTTTGTCAGAAACATGGTTTCAGAAATTGGGGTGGTAAAAAGGACCAGAGCTGAAAAGGTTAAAAAACGCATAAGAAATGGTTGATATTTTACAGATTTCGAATTTTAACGTTAAAACAAGTTTTTCGCCTTTGCAGTAATTGCATGTAAAATTTCAAAATTATTTAGGCCCAAAAAAGTTAAGAAATTTTAAAATAGAAAAAAGAAAAAACTTGAAAATGAGATGAGAAAATTAGAAACAATAGACAATGGATACTTGTATCAACTTTTTTTAAAAAATTATGGTTTAATGAAATTTAATATAAACTTGACATTTAATGACAGCTTCTTAGAAACTTTAACAAAAACATCATCCAGTGCATAAGAAGTGACATAGTAGAACACTTAGAAACAAAAAGGGAAAGAATTACTCGAAGAAGTAAAAGAGGTTGTAATATGTATGAACCACGGCGTTCCATAATACCACCACCCGCTTTATTTCAGAGTAACGTACAAATCTCGGCATAGGAAAGATATTTCCAAATAACTAAATTTATCATTTTGAAGCTCAACCTTAGGACTAATCATGCCTCTATAACTAAATCGGGGACTTTCGGATATGTATCCATAACTTTCCAAAAACAATAGTTTTTTAACTGAAACTTTTTTTTAAGTCGTTCATAATACTATGTAAAGATATTTAAAAAAAACAACAGGAAATCTGCATCAAGCCGTTGACTTGTAAAAAAATCCATAAAATGTACACATTTTCCGAGGGTTCAAACGGGTATACCCCCTTAACACAGAACCTAGTCCTTATTACCATTCCATCCCATATTTACATCTTCTTCCCTAGTCTGCTATGAAGAATAACTTGGAAGGTGGACTATCAAGAAGGAAATTTTGAAACAATGGTATTTTTTGGAGAATTTTACATATCTATTCAATTTAAAATAAACAGTAATAATGAATATTAAATCGAATTACAAATAATACCATGTTTTCGTCAACAAGTACCTACTTTTCACTCATTAATTAATTTATTTACATGTACTTAATTTCGGACTGATATTTCATTTATAGAAAACAATAGCATGGACACAAAATCAATAACATAGAAAAGAATACTGCCGCACTAGTGATACAAGTCAGTAATTGGACAGACTGGATTGATATTCATCTAATTACAAAAGCCTTGGTCTGTCTTTTAATATAAATGTACCTTATATGTAATACTGGTGAAAGATTAAGAACAAGTATAATAAATCTTAATATTTGAAAGCAGAAAGCTTCTATATGTTTGTGCGTTTGTCTGTCGTCTAAAAACTTCCGAAATATAAACTTTTGGATCACGAAATGTGCCTCAGCTCAATATGCCTGACTAATCCACACGAATGTGACTATTTTCACAAAAAGAAACTAACAAATTTTTTTGTTATAAAATCAGAATCTAAATTTCGGGCGAAGTCGAGTAATAAAGCTAATACAATTTAAATATGTATAAAGCAATAAACATACTCTCATGGAATAAGGAGCTCTAATACGTTATACGATAAATTTGGACGAAGGAGTATATGTATGTGAATGAGATCTCCACAGTACGGATATTTCAGGAACGCATTAAACATTCATTCGTAATACTCCACGTTTAACTCTTTTTGCCTGGTGCCAGTGAATTGGAGGAGCTTCGATTCAATAAAAATTGCTAAAGTCGATTTCGGTCGTGCAAGACTGCTCCCTCAATCGCGAGGATATTTGCATTCGCGAGCTAACTCTAAGTTCGATATTGTTTCGAGGTCAGAATTTAAATTTCGAATGTAGGAAAAAATTTAAACTTTGCTCGTCAAAGGAAATGCAGTTACGTCGAAGGTTTTAGTAAATATTTAGAAAAATGTGAAAAGTTCTGAAGAAAGTTAAAAACGGCGAGAGCTTAACATAAATTTAAATCTTTAGATAAAACCTAAGAATTCACTGAAACGTAGAACGTTATTCACTGTATGTAGAAAAACCTCTGCATTTACTGTATATCACCTTTAAATGCACACACTGTAAACGCTTTCAGTTTCCATTTATATAACAATTAAAAGGGAGAATAATTGCTACGAAACCAAACACCTTTAATTAAATTCGGTCAGCTTGTCAAACTAAAAATCATTGACAAAGCAAACGCGCAACGCGATCCATCTCGTTTCATTCTACGATTGTTGCACTGAATATATTCATTATTGAAACGTCTGTTTGTTATGAAGAGAACAGTTGCCAGCTCCATAAACAGGATATAAATTGTCCACTAAAAAATAAAAGGCTTGCAAACGTCGCTCTACGTTCTCTACGATACAAGAAAAAATTCACAGTCATGAAAGATACGAACTTCTTGCGCACAGACTTATATTCCCAGAACGGTTCACCACTACAACCGTTTCAGCAATATCATTCAAACTGAGATCAGCATGTGCTGCGCGGATTTTTATTCCAAAAATAAGATCTTGCACCTGACACAATGAAAGTATCCCGTAAAAAAAAAACACGTTCTACACCTCACTGACAAAGATTTTAATTCCATACCAATATCATTTCCACTGATCTGTACTATATTTGCACAGTTTCAGTTATTGGAAACAACATTTACCCGTTGTTTTCGCGAAAAAACAAGACCGATCGGAATGAAAAATATCGTCGAAAGCTCAGCGTGAACTTATATCCGCACTCGTTCAATCAAATTACCGTTGATGAATTTATATTGACTCTGCGACTGGCCGCTATTCGATAAATACGATGCATCGAGAATGAAAAAGCTCTGGTGACCCGGCGAAAATAAACGATCTAGCGGCAGAGAGGAAAAAAACGCGCGCACTTGCTCGTGCGTGGATCTTTGCGAGGGTGAGCGTCGATGTTGGCGCGTTTACATGGGCACGCGATAGGAAGACGATTCCCTATAAATTTGTAGGGGAAGAGACTCTTTCGTATTCGCGTCGTACCTTATCTCGCGATGCGGATACCAACGAGCCGTGGTTCGTGTTCGAGCCCGAACGCCTTATCTCGATCACAAGATTCGACTGGAAGGGTTTGTACATACGGATGACGTGTGGGTGGCTCATATCGAGTCTATGCAAAGTCATGCCGTCACGTCGCCCGCGACGTGAGAACGCCGCCTCTCGGTTTCCGATGCTCGCCGCGAGGAAAAGTCCACGGAAGTCGGTGTAACGATAAATCTCTCCGCGAAGGATAGAGAAAGAGAGACACTGCGTTCAAAGGCAATTTACTCCAAGCTTCGATAAACAAGAATTCGAACGCATCGCGACAGGGGTAGGTGGAAGGTGTTTGCGAGAGTGAAGCCGCGCCGCGGCGACCGCCTTCGGAAGAGAAACTTATACCGAAATGTACGACGTATAGAGGTTTAACTAATGCATTCGTAAGTTCTTAAGGGATAAGGGAAATCGGTATCGCGTAGATCATGGATGAATTGATTCTTATAAAGAGATCGATGGGGTTCTTTATAAAATGGTAGAGAATATTCTCGCAATAAATGATCTTACTTAGATTCTTTAATGTGAAAAGTAAAGATTATATATATAATGATTTTTTAAACTAACGCCTTTCCTATGGTGCTGATGACTACCAGTTATTATCTGTCTTCCTGTGAGAGTCCTTTTGTTGCAATAAATCTAAGGATATTGTGTTCTAAATAATTACTGTGCTTTTCTAACAAGGGCACAAGCTGTTACTCTCATTACATAATGAAGCTAACTGAATTCTTAATTATCACCAGGTCCCTAGCCTATAACCCATCCCTAACTTGAGTTACTCTTATTTTTCTTTCCATCCCCCTTCTGTCATTTCTCCTTTTTTTCCAACCCACCAGCTTGTCTACCGATTTCGCTGCTTCAGGCACTTTTCAAAGCGCTAAATGGCAACCAAGCTGGAAACTTAGCGGTCCCGATGAGGTACCCTTTACATTCTACAGACAAAACTTTGAAGGAAGTAAGGGAGAAGAAATAAAGGAGAAAGGGCCGAGATGATCTCAATTGCTAAAGAAGTTTCATGCACGCGGCAACTCTAATTTTTAATTGTAAATTCGCGGAAGAATCGAGAGGTATAAATATACAAATCTGTCCAGATTGGTATATGCGACCAATAAATCAATTTTCGAAAAGAACACAATATAAAATACAATGATTCATGTAGTACGAACATAGCACGGAAGGTTGATGAAAATTCAATATTCAAAATTCCTTTGTTACATTTAATTCGTCATGTTCATAGTAATAATTTTTACAGAATTATTTGGCATGCGTGCCAACAATTTATATAACGTTAGTGGTTTAAAGTTCCCAATAATACATTGCCATGGGATCTGAATTTTTATAACCAAAATAATTCCACTCAAAATTCTACGCAACCAATAAATAATGAAATTCAAATAGTAAGAAATGAAATAGATATATATTTTGTGTTCGTCACAATAAAATATGTCTTGCTACTCGGCTCAACGCAGACTGCCTCTGCTACGCAGTTCTCCCGGCTCACCGCCTAGCAACACTTCTCTGGCAACGCCGTGCTTCGCAGCGCCTATCCAGCAACACCATGCCTGCCGCGACGCCAGCCTACTACACAACTGATATGAGGGCAAAGTATTCTCCGAATTATCCCTCTTTTCACACAAAATATTAAAAAGTATTACTACTCAGTATCAAAGATTAATACTTTTAAAAACACGGAAACTTTTCTTCTATTCTATTTTAAGATCGATATAAAATTGCTTCCAAAAAATCCTTATTAAGATTAATTCTGAATTACAGCAATGATCAATGTATTAATTAGCATCCTATACCTGCCACATAATTTCAAATTGACTTTAAATTAAATTATCGTATAATTATTACACGAGAAATACAGGATGTCCCAAAAATGTCGGAATGAACAATTAGCGTAACACAATCGCTTAACGCGTGTGACTATCACTGACGGCACCGCGCGTTTTGCCAAACTATTTCTCTTCTGTATTGAAAGCAAAACGTGACTTACCACTTTTGTTGAAGCTGTCCGAAGGAAAATTGTCTGCTGCATCGCGTGGGCTGGTCAGATTTTCTCTCAGACCCATAGTTTTGGAAATAAATTGAAAAATATCTGCAAGAATTAGTGAATTTCGGGTATCCTTTTCCCTTTGATCGTTGTTTAAACATATTTAAATGTTCATAATGCGATAATAACTTATACCGTTGTATTCGGGAGGGTTCATAGAATAATTTGACGCAAAGAACAACCGAGTAACTATTACCGTTTCGACACAAAAGATGTTCAAAATCAAAAGATCTTTCTTTCAAAATTAAATTTTTCAAAAACTGAGGGTGATGGCGATAAACCGTTTGCGGATTCGTGTTCAGGGCTAAAAATTCTACCCGAATCACCCAGTGGATATTGCGGAACAGAAAAAGTTTCATTTTGTTGGACTGTGTAATCCAATAGTTACAATTTTAAAAGGGAGGTTTATTAGAAAAATATGTATTTTGATTGCAATCGGGTGCCAAATGAACTGTCCAAATATTTTTGTATAAAGCCGAGTCCACATTTATTACCGCACCCTGTTACCTATGGATAGAACAATGTTCTGTTACTGTATACTGTGACTCGTCACTTGGTTCGGCCGTTCCAATTAATGTCTCGGAATCCTCCGATATCATCAGACATCGTCTACAGTTGTTACCACGACCAGTCAGATAGGTAACAGGTCGCGATAACAAATCCGCGATGCGGTAACAAATGTGGACCCGACTTTATAAAGTAAATTCTCGTTACAGGTTACATGTTCGACGCTGGTGGTGGTTAACATACAATGAATTGCGTCCACTATTCTGATCTATATAGTAAATTTGGCACCGGACTGCAATCTAAATACATATTTTTTCTAATAAACCTCCCTTTTAAAATTGTAACTATTGGATTACCATGTGTGAAAATCAATTCTGATTCTAACTTCCCTACAGTATGGACTTGTTTTTATCATCTTATTTTTTTAAATCAATTATTATTTTAAAATATATTCGCAGTCGGTTTTTTTTTAATAAATAATTTTTTTGGTTCATCTTTTTTATTTATTTATTTTATTTATTTTTATTCCAATGCTATTCTGGAGATGTATCAATATCTGAATAAATTTCGTAGACATTTTAATTCTTGCAAGGAGTTTAGATCGTGAGGATTATTCAATATACAAACAATTTCAGCTACTTGATTAATTGTGTTTTAAATCACCGAGTCATCAGTGAACAACGTTCGACGACAATAATTCCCCATACATTGTAGTCGTTGTTCGCCAGTCGCAAGCGATTCATTTTGGCGCGATAAAGATGCATACTCTCTCGCGTGAGTCAGCCTTTCGTCGTTAGATGATCACCTTGATTTGTTTTGGCGCAGTTCTGAGGCATACTCTCTCATTTGAGCCAGTCTATAAGATCGTTAAATGAAGGATTTCTTGCTACATTGCTCCAATTTAATTTTTTTTTCTTTGTCGATTAAGTCCGTTTTGTTTGGCGTTATAAGATTTATTCTGGATTCTTTTTGGCATCTGGAGAAAGTTGTGAATAATCGTTTGAAAATCTTACTTTCATATCATGTAATCTTTTACGTGTTGTATTAGATGTCTCTATTTTTAATTTCGCTGCCTTAGTACAAGCTTTCCTTGTCTCTTTAGAAAGCGGCATGTTATTTGCAAAAGAAAACCAATAAACTGTTTAATTAATTATCCGCCTTTTGGACTTCCCCGTTCTCGGGCAATAAATAAGCTACAGTAAATTTGCATAGCGCCAAAATCGTTGTCGTCCGACCGACCGACAAACACAGTACGCACTCGTTATAATTATAAGCCCGTTTCTACCATGTGTTGTACGAACGTCGACTATCCCCACCATTTCTTAAAATCCTTTGGACGAGAGTGAGAGATCCCGAGAACGAGCGAGAGAAAACAAAAGAAAACATGAGAAAACCCAAGAGCGAGTGAGAGGGAACGAAAGAGTCGACACAAAGTTACAATCTGCTACGAAAAAGAGAACACATGATACTTTGTCTCGCTTCGTCGTTCGCGTGCATACATTTTATGTAGTTGTACACGTTGGTCGAGCTGGATTTTAATTCTACATAGCCTATGTCACTCACAGTGTTAAGACGAATCTAATGCTACCTCATTTGTCAAAATGGGTCCAGCCGTTGAAGCTCTAGCAGGGAACATAGAAATCTGAAGGATACAAACATGACAGTCAAACACATTACCCTCCTCTTTAGCTGCGCCATAGTCGGGTAATAACACAAGACACTCACCAAAGTAAACCGGGAAGTAAGCAAACCGGACGGAAGCATGATGTCGGAGGATCGGCACACGTCTTCCAGAAGGGCAGCGGCAACGCCACAAAACAACCGCAGGCGGATCCACGAGGCAAGCTGAATCCACCCCGCAAGGAATATCTGGATTTCCCTCCTCCCTCTCGATTTTCTTCCTTCGCCTGGGTTCTTCGTTAGCGGTTTCGAGGGTAAAGTACCGTGGAGTTAGCTAATTGGTTGAACGCCCCGGGCGGCTACTCTCGGTATCCATGAGATATCCCGAACCTTTCGGCCTCCCACCATATTTCCTCCGCTCGAACCTTTACTCCCGTCCCGTATCTATATCTTGGCATCTGGAACGACGTAAGGAAGAAGGTGGTGTAACTATATACTTTCTTCGAGAGATTACGAAATCGCATTTTCAGTGTTCGAAGGGAAAAGCCCGCTGGTGGCGGCGGTATGGGTGGGCACGGGGGTGTAGGGTGGAAAGGAAACGTTTCGAGGACATTCCCGTCGAGTTTATCGTGAAAGTTTTCGCCAGTTGTCCGAGGATAAGGACAAAATCCGGAGATCTCGCTCGGCGACAATGAGGACTTCTCTGGACGATATCCTACGATCGTAATATAGTGCCGCCGCGCCGATCTAAACGACGGGGATGCCCGACGAGATACCGTATTCACTGTTTGTTAGTCTCAGCCTTTACACCGGGTTAGATTTTACGCGGTGGTCGGGAATAAGAGATGTTCCTCGTGCATCAACTAAGTTACTATGGATCATTTTGATACCGTTAATGAGACGGGGCTTTGAACCTGCACTTTGTCTACCGCGAACAGGTCACAGCCATGGCATTACTGATTCCTAACCGACCGAAACATGAGGAAGAAAAGAGGACACGTGTTTGAGCCTTTCTGCTCTTGCGCAGTGTTTACAACGTTGTCTCGAATGAGCATTTTAGTGCCCTGATTATCTGAATTCAATTGAAGTAAAATTGTAATTAGGAAAGGGTGGCTCCAGGGAGAGATTCGAATAACATGAAAAATTGTTACACGTTTCAAACGTTGAATACTTTTGCAAATGTTCGCGCAAACACTCTTACACCTGTCCTTTTATTTTCATCCAGGATTCATAAAAAGAAAAGTCATAATTACAGAATATCGGATTTATACGGTGTCACGGTACGTAAAATTTTACGACAACCCATTTTTCATAAAGGAATGCATTAAACCACCCGAATTATGCGTAGGGAAGAGTGGGTATAGTTGAACCACATTTCTTGTTTATCGTTATTTCTCTATGAAAATTTTTTATTAGTTATGTTTTTTTTAATAAAATGAAAAATCAAACGTTCCTTTATCATTTGCAAAATCGCTTTGAAATGTAATGCGATTTATTTTAGATTATATGAACAATTACATCAATGTCTCATTTGGTTCAAGTATCCCCACCCGTGGGGATAGTTGAACCATCCCGTGGGGCGAATAGAACCACTATCAGTTGGAATAAAGTCTGTACTTCCGGGTGTTCAAACTAATTACATAAATTCTGCTTGAAGTATTGTGATTACTATTTAACTATAATAATACATTTTTATACATATGTGGCGGCTAAAAAGTCTACAATTATATATAATAAATAACCATTTTCGAATTCAAAAACATAACTTTATTACCCTGAACAAATCGTGTCATATGATCACAATGAAAACCAATATAATAATTTTTACTTTTTCATTATTTTTGTTTTATTTTTCATTGCAAATAAATTTCTGGCAGGTTTTTTCAAACACCTTTTCTTCATTTTTTTTCAGTGGTTCATTCAGTCCCACAGATCATGAACAAATTACGAATATTCTCAAAATAATAAAACATATTTTGAATCGAAAACGTTAATATACAAATACCACAATATGAATATACTCACAGTAAAAATAATTTTGATGTAATTTAGAACCATTTACCAATGACAACAAACTTTTTTCGACAAATGAAAAGATCAGAAACACAGCGGTTTAGGTAACGCAAAAATGTTTAGTGCAAGTATAAGAAGTTAGAGACACTCAGTGCCTCTCCAAACGCATGTGAAGTTTGGTTATGCATAGACCTAACTATATTTAACATGGCAACCGAAAATTACTAAAAGAAACCAAAGTATCCCTAGTGGTTCTTCTATCCCCATAGTTCAACTATTCACACTCTCGCCTATAATGTTGACTTCGTTGAATAATCAAAAAGATAAACATGCAGGTTTAAGGGGGGGGGGGCACAAATGTGCCCCGCAGTGTTTGTGAAATTGGCTAACTGCACAAGAAGGGAGTTTAAAAATGAAATATTTGCCGGAAGGTACTCACAGAAAGAGTGAACCACGCGACGCATTCGTATAATAGTATAATTTAGTAATTGCGTGTCGGTAGGGAATGAAATCGAAAAACACAATACGTGGTTCAATCTGGGATAAAACGGAAGGGGGGGAGGCATAAATTTCGAAGCCACACGAGATTGCAATAAACAATCTGTACGCTACCACGATAAAGTACTTGTTAATACATTTAAACGATTTTACTAATTTGTATCGAGCTCGCTGCAGCAAACTACAAAAGCGGCTTTTGTCATGTTCTCATAAAGGGTCATTGATACGCTTATCGCGTAAAATGATTGCATATTAATTGCCATTTGAAAAGGTCAGGAGATATTTGTAAACCACATATGAATATTCGCCCATCCTTTTTCATTTTAACAGATTCATTTGCTATACGATTTTCAAGGGGATTACGATTACTTTCGCAAGTGCATCAGTTATTAATTTCAAATGAATTATTCTGCGAACGATTCTAGTTCTTGGAACGATTTATTTTTTCAATACAATTACATTTTAAGAGTTATACGTAGGAATAAGAACATGCAACATACGTACTTACACGCAAACCTTTATGTACTACCGTTTTGGTGACAGTTAAACATAAGCTGAAATATATGAGAAACATAATGATACTTACGTATGTGCAGATAGTCCCTCCCCTTTAAATAGCAATAACAGCAATCTAAAACAATGTTTTGGAGACCCAAATTAAGGGAACATCTTCATTTTATAATGATCTATACACTTCTTTACTCGCACGTCATAAAAACTTGTAGCACGTTGATTTCCAGTATTTCTTGTGAGGGCGCTACCTGACAGACAACTTTTTTACTATGTTATCAACTGTGTTATATACAGAGCGCTGCATTACCCGTGTCTATCCCCTTAAGGAGGTAAACACCCCACGTGGCACGGGTAATGCAGCGCGCTGCATACCGACACAATCTGGCCCGAAATTTTGGGCTGGGCGAGGTCTCAGTCGAAAGATGACGGTTCAATGCAGCCCGCTCTGCTCATCGTTTAAGTCACAAAACTCTTTTAGTGACCTACAAATACATGTAATCTGCGAGTGCATTTTGTCGATTTTTTCTCTACTTTGAACACTCGTATTATTACATAGCAACACATTCTCTTTGAACCATGAGTAGACCGGGCTGCATTGAACCTTCATCTTTCGAATGAGACATCGCCTAGCCCAAAATTTGCTCATATAAGGACAAACAACGTCAACGCGCAAACCCATGTTTCGGGCCAGATTGTGTCGGTATACAGAGCGCTGCATTACCTGTGTCTACCCCCTTAAACGCCAGCGCATTTTTGGAGCAAGGTGCACAGCGCTGCACGGACATGAACCACCTTACGGTACTAGAATTCTCACTAGGGACGGTATTGGATGCGTTCGGTAGACTCAACTGTTGAGTGATTTCACTTAGCAGGCTCAACTGTTGAATGATTTCACTAAATTTTACCCTAAAGTTGCACGTTCATGACGTTCATTTATCAATGCGAGTAACGGCCGATTTCTTCACCTTTAGTAATGTTCCGGTTGGAGTTATGTTCCACATAACTGCCAAATGATAGGGTCCTATTGGCTTGGAGCATTTAAATGCTCTAAGCCAATTGGTCGTTCACTGACCGAAAGATTACCGAAACTGAAGAAATCGACCGTTAGAGTATTTAAATGCAGCCAATAGGACCCTATCATTTGGCAGTTATGTGGAACATAACTCCAACTGGAAGATTACTGAAGGTGAAGAAATCGGCCGTAAATCAGTAAACAGCAGAGACCCCATGCAGCAGAGAATGAATTGCGAAAAATTGATTGAAGATGTTAAGTTATGTGTGCCGTTGTATGCAACGGACCATCCTAAATACAGCGATAGTGGGTTCAATCCATTTTAATAATTCAAAAAAATTGCAATGCGTCATTCTAAAGTATTGGTAAAACTTATCGTCTTATTTTAGTAAATCTTTGAATAAAGTCCAATACTCTCCTTCGACATTTTTCTTTTTTAATATTGGATGTACCCAAATTCTATCTCGCGTTTTTGCTCTTCCCACACAGCACACATCCGTCCTCAAAACGTCCCCGGGACGTACTTCCCGGACGTACCGTACGTCCCGGGGACGTCCCGAATGTCCCACGAACGGCTCATATACGTCCTCTGAAGGTCGAATGTTACAAAAAAATTAGTCCCGGGTACGTCTTTTAAAGCGCCTGGATTCGGACTGAACAATCGTCCTCAAAACGTCCCGGGGACGTCCGTCCCGGACGTACCGTACGTCCCGGGGACGTCCCGAATGTCCCACGAACGGCTCATATACGTCCTCTGAAGGTCGAAAGTTACCAAAAAATTTGTCCCGGGTACGTCTTTTAAAGCGCCTGGATTCGGACTCAACAACCGTCCTCAAAACGTCCCGGGGACGTCCTGAATTTCCCACGTACGGCTTATATAGATCCTCTGAATGACGAATATTACAAAAAAAGTGGTCCCGGGTACGTCTTTAAGCGCATGGATTAGGATTGAACAGGTGTTCGGAAGACATAATTAAGACACTTGAAATCGGGTTTAATTCATACTTTTAAATGTACAACTTAAACAGAAATAACATTGGCATAAATTAGGTAGTTAAAAATAAACATATACATACAACTTACAACAAACATACGAACAAATTAAACATAGACAGGAACATAACGATTTAAAGTTAATAATCAGACACGTTTAATGATTCCCAAAAGGCAAGGCGATTGATTACAATTTCGTAATTAAATTTTCTTTTCTCTCTGCTGAAATTCCTTTACATTGAACTCTGGCTTTTGGTTTTCATAACTTAGTTTTCATTGTTTTCGCATTAAGAAAATTTAACTCCTTAAATTCAGCAGAAAAATCATTTTTATATTTCAAGATTTTTCCCCTCTTGTGAATTGCACAGATACAAAATCATGAATCTATGATTTAGGAGAATTTCTTTTTAATTTGTGCTGAGCAGTGAAGTTTTCCCAATTAAAAAAATTATTAATGTCCATTTCACAAACGTCTACTTTAGAGGAATTTGCTCCCCGCATGGCACATTTAAAATCACTAAAATTAAACACCTTACGTAAACTTAGGACAATCTAATTTAGTAGATAATACATAGGACATTATAAACTAGTAAAACTATTTGAAAAGCAGTTAGGATGAATAAATTAGACTGTTTCTAGATCTCTACAAAGCACGTAGGGGTTTCTAACTTTACCCAGCCAGACTTTCATGAGTTAAATCTTGATCCTGCAATGAATCAATACATTTACTACATGTCTTGATGAATATTGCTATATCGTTAGACTCATCCCACACAGCACAACGTCCGGCAAAGTCTGCAAAGTCCACCGTGCTGTGTGGGATGTTAATTTACTAAATATGACTAAAATATATGTTGTAAATATAATGTAAAGTGATGATGGCAATTTGCAATCATTGTGTGCTGCATTGATTGCTATATGTTTATCTGCCACTGTGTAGTGTATCTACTACTCTATCACTACCGTATATTTTTGTAAAATCCGATATGTGTATTATGTACACTAACATATGTTATATTTATATATTTCATGTATTGTATATATATTTTAAGTGCGTACGCGATACGTGTATTCTGTGTACACTTTGTATATTCTGATTTGTATATTCCAACCAACTACAGGTGTATCCACTACTCATTCTAGGTGCATTCTATAGTCATTTCGCGCATGCACGCACGAGCAATTTGATTATAGAAATAGAATAATTTAATTTATAATTTATAACAAATAGAATAATAATATTGTAGTATTGTAGTTTTTCAATATTTGTAAACACACATAGTGTAACGCAGTAGATGATATAATTTGTAGTGTACTGTAACGAAATAAATGGAAATACATTTTTATCAAATTTCATTTTATTTTAATCGTATCGATAACCGTCTTCAACACCGTCCCAATGCATTTAGCCTAATTTAGACCCTACATATATATATATATATATACAAACCCTCAGGATGTACCATATTCGGGTCCATATGACTCCTCACTCCCCGCATAGATTTTAGGAAAGAAATTCGCACACCTCTACACCTGCCGCCTATTTCGAACTCTCGCTCCAAACAAATCTTTCAACATTTCAATCCATTTTAGAGTAGTTCTTGAATTGAAATATCCTTTGAAACTGAAATGCACCTCATAGTATAGACGACGTTCTATAGATGGCGCCTATATAGCAGGTAGCACTCGACGTCTTAAAACGTCCCAAGCCCGTCCCAAATAAGTCCCAAGCCCGTCCCAAACACGTCCCAAGCCCGTCCCAAATACGTCCCAAACATGTCCCAAACACGTCCCAAGCCCGTCCCAAACACGTCCCAAGCCCGTCCCAAGCCCGTCCCAAATACGTCCCAAACACGTCCCAAGGCCCGTCCCAAACACGTCCCAAGGCCCGTCCCAAGCGCATCCCAGGGACGTATTTAGGACTTTGCACAGATGGCGCCACTGTAGTTACACGACGTCCCAAAACCGTCCCAAAATCGTCTATAGACGTCCCACAACCGCCCACGGACGTCCCGGGGACGTTTTGTTACAAACCGGGACCTTCAGACCTACGGACCTAGAACGGACCTAAAACGTACGTCCTCGGGACCTCGTGTGCTGTGTGGGTTTTTACTGCGGCATTGTCTTCGTCTAAAAGTAAGGCTAGAAGAACCAATTCCTCGTCACTGTCTGATCCGCTCATTTCGACCGCTAAACTGGCTAAACGTGAACTGCCGAACTGTTGCCGGAGCAGTGTATATATATATAGACGCATGCATAATATTACGTGCCGGTGACGGACCGCGCCGTTGTCGGTACATACGTGCTGGTCTGTGCTTTATAGTGTAAATCGTCCTTTAGAAGCTGAAATTTCCTCGACATCGCGCAACAGGCCTTTAGGTTGGCAATTCGATTGTAGCACTACCTGTAGGCACGTATATAAGCTGAGAGAACTAGAAGGACGCTCTTAGTTCTGCTTAGTTGTCGGCTGCCTCACTATTTGGTGCACATAAATAAGTGAAAATGAACAAATTAGTTGTTGTTTTCTTGTTGAGTGTACTCATCAATCAAAGTATGAGAACAACACATTTATCATCATATAAAGGGTGTAGTTAACATAAAATCACATATTTATAACGAATATCATATTTTCAGGTGAAAGTTTATACTGTTATAGATGTAACAGCAATCATCCAGGGTGTGGCACACCTTTAAATTGGTGGTGGTATTGGGGAGAAACTTGTCCAGAACAAGATGACAAGTGTATTAAAATTATTGAAAAGAAAGGAGGTATATATCTACTCATAAAACTTGCTATTACTTGGGAACATGTTTCGTTAACTTGTTCTATGTTTCAGCTGAAACTATTATAACGAGAGAATGTCTGAGCTCCGTTCGTAGCTTTAGAACGGATATTCCAGCTGATAGATATGAAGGTTGCAGACCTGCTGCAAAAGATCTCCAATTAGGACATTATGTAAATAATACAATTCCTCAATTGGATATACATAGAGATTATTATGATGAAGTAACATGGTGTTTCTGTTACTTTGATCATAGATGCAATAGCGGTACTACTATGCCTATGTCACCATTCCTATTGTTTATAAGTGCAGTATTTTCTGTCTATAAGCTTGCATGGCACTAACGTCCAATTATGATAATTCATGGAATTGGCAAATGCGTCACGTCGAGATCCTCGCCACTTATCGCTGATATTCGTTTCCTTTCATTCGCTCTCACTCTCGCATGTTTCAGCTCAGAATCGTGGCCACATCTGCCTACAGGCCTGTCGCCAAAATCGAACCTTGGCCTTATAGACAGAAAATACTATATTGCAATACAACAGCTGTTTAAAATGTTAACAAAACATTAATGCTGAAATGTATGTTTTAACTCCGTGCATGGTCATGAAGAATTTAACTCTTTTACGTTTTAAGAACCACGCCTAGAGTGGGTCGAAATCGTACAGAGCAGTTCTCTGTGTATGCGTGACACTATCCCCTCCAAATGGCGGTCCCGTCATTCACGGCCGCTGGCCGCGCGGGACCGCCAATTGAAGGCGATAGTGACGCATATACAAGGAAGGTCTGAAAAAAGCAGACGAGTTTACCTAGGTGGCTACGAGCCGAGCGACGACGCGAGGGGTTAATTGGTTTAATTTGATACAGCTGAATCATATCAAATGCACCTGAGTATTAGCATTTACATGAAAGTGAAGCACAATAAAATTTAAATCAAAGTTTTCTATTTCACTGTTTATCTTAAAATTTGCTACGCTTGTACATAATGTAAATATGTACATACTTTGAATGAAAAATAACAGTATTGCATAAAAATAACAAGATTGTAGCTAAACTAATTGCAATACAAAATTTACATATCTATATGTAAGTAGTAAATAATAGTAATAGTATGTAAGATAAAATGCATCAAATTGAAAGCTATTGTTAGATAACAATAGCTTTCAATCTGATTCATTTATCTATATTATTCTTTCCGTCCAAAGGTCTGTTTACAAATTCTAGAATACCACTATTTTTGTATGAAGGGTAGGATTATACGCTATATTAGAATATTTTCATTTCAAATATATTAATTAATATATATATATATATATATATATATATATATATATATTTAATGTACTGTTTACATTAATGTGTTTAAGGAATAAGTTAGCATAAACAATTGTCAAGTAACCTAACATATCAAACTGCCGTCCAGTGTTGAACAAACGAAAGTATTTTTTAATTTTGTATCATGACTTTGTAGCTACTTTTAATTATATTAAAGTTTTAATTGAAAAAACATGTATAACCTGTTGTATTCATTTAGTATACCTGAAAGTATCATATGTATCATTAGTGCTACAAAACGTATGATTAACTGATCTACACTTAAAAAGTTTGTCAATAATAATTAACGTGGGCACACCGGGTTGTTTATGTCCATGGCTGTTTCTTTTTACTGCTTTTGACCTTCAAAAAATCTGAAAAAATTAGGGGATACTTATTCATGTCTCTACTTTAATATACAACCTTTCTTTGAGTCAAATCTTTAAAGGATCAATTAGGAAAAATAAAACTTCTGACGGAATTTTAAGAAAAGTGGCCATTTGCATAGAGATAAACAACCCAGTATGCCCACGGCAGGTTATGGAATTATATTGGAAAAAGGGGTAAGTACAGAGGATTATACAAAAACTGCATCTTTTATTACAAAAAATTTTATAAGAAAGTATTTTTAAATAACATAAAGTAATTTATGAAACAGTGGAATGATATTCGCGTATGGGTACAGGTAAATGAATATATATCACTGTGCAAAATGCATTTTCAGACTTATTATAGTTATGTTTTTATACATATTTAAAGTATAATTTTCAAGGAACAATAGAAAATTAAATTAAATTGGAACTTGACACTTAACTTGGTAGTTAACTACCCTCTTAGTTAAAATAAAATGGACAGATATGTTTTGAGGCAGTCATATGAGTGAAGCATGAAATGACAAAATACTGAAAAGCAAAGTGCTTGATATTACAATGAAACAAATAATTCCATCGTCTTAAGCAGCTTTCACGGTCTTTTCTTGTTGTCCCCTGTGCTGTGTATTCTCCTGCGCTGAATTCTCTTCCACCTGCTTCTCTATCGGCTTTGCGTCACCTCTTATAGCAGGGTGTCCCGTACTTTGAATCTTAATGATTCTTTCGTTCTTCTTTTCCGGATCAGATTGTTTCCTTGGCGCAGTAATAGTCAAAACTCCATCCGACGACATGGTAGATTTAAGTTCCTCAATGTCGCATTGCTCTGGTACAAGATACTTGCGTTGAAATTGTCTTGAGATCCAGCCATGCTCATCTTGTCGTTCTTCGTGTTTGGCCTCGACGACTACATCCTTCCCTACGACTTTAACAGTCACTTCTTCCGGGGAAAATTGCTGAACGTCCAGAGTTACTTCAAACTTATTTTTATGAGCTTGTACTATAGACGAACCATTGGATCTGCGGTCTACGCTCCTTTCATAGGGTTGGTATCTTCGTAGACCACGATGACGAGGTCTGAGCACCAAAATGTCGGTGTCATGGGGTGCCAATGAAGAAGTTGGTAAATCTTCTGGATTCAAAGCCAATCCAAATTGCTGATCAAAAAGATGATGGGGCCTCTCCAAATCCTCCCACCAGCTGGAGAATAGCATCGGCAGCAAAGACATTGTTGGTTCTTTGTTTATTTCGTTACTTTGAACGTTTGCTTCTTTTCCGAAACTTCGGCTTTCTTCTGGATTTGTCGAATAGGTATTCACTATCTACCTCGCTTACACGATTTAAACAAATCGCAAAATCTAGGCTCGTGAATGATATCACCGGCGACTGGTTTTGAATTCCTATGCAATGGCTGCGATGGCCGAGCGTGGACGAGCGTTATATTCGTTACGCCTCGACTATATAGTATATAGTGGGGGTAACAGTAATCGAGAACCTTCGCGAAATTTACAATCAGCTCTCCAAGAAAACTACACGCGAATATCGGTAGCCGAACAAATATAATAATCACGAATATATGAAATTCGATCAAAATGTAACCTTATTTATCATTTGAAACTACAGGCAAAATTTTCAACAAGTATTCCTATTGTATATAACCACGTTGTAACCATGACTGAAATCGCGCGAATGTACGAGACTACCTGTGAACAAGGATTCAGGCGGTTTTGAATATTCGCGGCACTTCGCGAATGATCACGAATAATAGATGCGTTCCGATTCACGCAGTGAGTGCAGAGATCGCAGCGCAGTCGTTGCGCGCATTCATACCCAAATAGCACACCTCGTCTTAGAGACGTCTAGTTTATGTCCATGTTAGGTCTGAACGTCTTGATTTGTAACAAGACGTCCTTAAGACGTCTTTAAGACGCCTTTTGGACATCTTTAAGACTTCACCAGACGTTGTGCCATCTGGGTATTGTTCCGTTTCGTTACTGCGGTTCATGCATTCTTGAAAACGGATGCTTTTTCCTGCGTTTCATGCGAAATCAAAATGGATGCTACAATAGAGAAAGAAACGTTGTTTACAATACTATTCAATAATAGTGATAATAAAACAGCAGCTGTTATTCGTCTGATGAAAGCAAAAATGAAGATGATATTAATTTGTCATTTAGAATTGGAATTAATATACATAGTTGTAACAAAACACTCGGACAGATTATGTTTGCCTAAAAATTAACAGATTATGGAGGACGTGTCATTCCGGGATATTCGAGAAAAATATTTCAAGAATATTTTCGGTAGATAATAAGTATGTAATTATTATACATTTGTATTAAAAAAAAATCAGACGAAGTTTCTTCAAAATAATAACGTAGAAAAGTGGCATTGTAATCATGAGAGAATTATTTGTTTTCGTTACTTGTCATTAAATTGCATCAGCTGAATTTCTCTATTGGAAATAACTAATCCGAATTATTTTCTGGCACCAGTGTAGAATCAGCGCGAGGTATTGAATTCGCTATCAGCGGTGCTAGTGAGATGCAATGTTGCCAAATTTTTGGAGGGAAGCCGATTTTGACGCCTAGGGTACTAGCCAGGCAACTCAATTTATCTGGATTTTATACATACAAAACGTTTAATTCATATAACATGAAAACTAATTTTCGAAAATATCGCGAAAATGTGTCGCATAAATATTTATGATTAGAATCTTTTCTTGTCTGTATTATACATTTAAATTTCATAAAAAAAGACGCGTTTTGACAATTTCTTAATTACGCATTGAATTGCAGAGACGTACATAGGTAACATATTACTTCAATTACGACTTGTATTGAATGAATTAAAAATTGCGAAAGATAATATTAATATAATAACTTTCATATGTTGCAAATACAAAAAAGTTATCAATAAAAGGCCAGTAACTGTGTCAAAATTACGGCAATCGTAAAACTAGTAGATACAATTTGAGATTGAAATCGTTTAAATGCAAACTTATTTTCTCATTAAGTAACATTTTCATGTAATATACTGTTATTACTTATTTCTACATGCATGAATATGCATTTACTTTGGCAAATCGAGAATTCTTCACGCTACTATACCCATTTTTGTTGTATGTATATTCTACAGTGCTGACTCAATAGTCGCTGGGTTCTCGAAAGTCCGAGACGTGGTTGAGTTCTGGAAAGCTCGAGAAGCGTCGCGATCTGCGCGAGCGTATAGATATAAACGGTCGCGAGCAACGGAGCCGGCAGTTATTACGTAGCAACCAAGGTGTGAGCATCGCGATTTGAAACGAAGTTTCACGACACATTTATCGAAAACGATATCATTGCGACTCATTTTTCTTGAGTATCGTTTGCAAGTAAATAATCGCGAAAATGTCTCTTGTACCGTTGCTATTCTCTGACTGGTGGGAAGATTTGGACCGCCCTCATCGCCTTCTGGACCAGAACTTCGGTTTGGGCCTGTGTCCGGAGCAGTTGCAGACGCCAAGTCGATTGGAAGTGTATCTGCAGAACATGCAACCACGGAAACGAGCTTACTACAGACCTTGGGCTGATATGCTTCGCTCGAACGAGGGAGGCACCTCCACCGTGCAGGCGGACAAGGACAAGTTCCAGGTGGTGCTCGATGTCCAGCAGTTCGAACCCAGTGAGATCGATGTTAAACTCGTCGACAAGTTTGTCATTGTCACGGCGAAGCATGAAGAGAAACAAGACGAACATGGCTGGGTTTCACGCCAATTCGTTAGGAAGTACTTGATACCCGAGCAATGCGACATCGACCAAGTCGCGTCGAAGCTGTCGTCTGACGGTGTTCTTACCATCACGGCACCTAGAAAGGACCAACCAAAGTTGGAAAACGAGAGGTTAATCAAAATCGAGCACACTGGAAAACCGGCAATACAGTCAAAGGTGACAAAGCCACAGCAACCGAAGCCGGCCGTGGAGAAGGAGAAGGAGAAAGAGAAGGAGAAAGAGGAGAAGAAGTGAAGAGGTTCCCAACGAATATTTCTACTACGCATTCTATACTTTTCATTATTGTCCATTGTTCATCGTTCTCTACAATCTTATGCCTATTGTAGCATTTCTTGTTATCAACATGATATATCAAAATTTAGAATAGAATAGTATCTATACGTAAATTGTAAGTCTTAAATACTAAATATCTTGCATTTTCTTTTCGCTCAATAAGTGATTTGTTTCGTATTTCGATAAAATCGTAACTATACGTATGTATGTTGATTTATTTGCCAGTATGGAAGATTTATGTATATGTGCATTTTTTATGTTATTAATAAATTTATAAATGATTATGCTTCTTGTTCTATGACTTCTACCTTCTACCTAATCCCACGCATCTCCAGTCCTAAGATACTTTCATACCTTTACTATAATAAGAAGTAGCAGATCGATTTATTATGGTCGTGGATAAATTCGTACTAATTTCCATATTTGAAATAATATCAACAATTTTTTCTGTCGTTTGAGTTGTGTTTTTGGTTTATTGCAAACGTGCCCATCCGGGTTTACCTATTTGCATTTTGCCCTTTATTTTCAAGTAGCTTTTATCTCTAATATTTTCTTCGTGAATAGAGTATTTTTTTTTAGTAACAGTTCGTAGGAATTGCAATTATTTCTGTGTATCTAAAGGCGCAATCATCGAATAGTACCTGTAATTTTCTATTATCACTCATCAAAATTGTGGACTAACTACTTCGTAATCTTCGCATAATTATCTTCAATCTATTGCATAACAATCCTAAATAATTATCTTTTCGCGATAACAAGAGGGGCAGAGCATCTTTAACAACTTCGAGTAAATTAAAAACAACTATTTATAGAATTATTGCTTTGACTTAACATTGAAAAGAGAACTAATTAAAAAATATATGTTTTCACACAATAAGTATATTACACGTCATAACTCAAAAACTGTCAAAAATGGAGCTGTACCCCTCTCTTGCAGTATGGTCTCCAATTTCGTAGGAGTTAATACTTCGTTAAATACACAATTTGAACCAGGAAAATGCAGCATTTATAAAGAATTAATGTTTCTTGTACGTGTTTTTTAAACAATCGGTCATTAAATTATCGGTCATTCGTGAGCTGTATGTATTCTTTCACGTGAGATGATTTATTGCAGAACAATTTGCACTGTTTATTTTTATCGATTGCTTGAACATGTCATTATGTTTTTACGAGTAGTATAACATGTATGTAATTAGTAATTAAAGATTACTTACTATGCAATACAACAATTTAAAATAGAACAGAACGAAATAAAATCTATTAAAAAATGGAGAAATTTTAATTCAAAAGGGGCTATTATAGAGAAAGTATACTGTATAAGCGGTAATTAAAACCTGTATATAGTTTTTGTAATACATCTCATTCATTTTATTCATACAGATTCGCCACACAATTCAAATGTTATTCTAACATATGACATAGTCTAAGAAACATGATAAAGACTATGAAAATGTTAAAAGTATATACTGATCATACTCTAGTTTAAAATATACAAACAACGTCCTTCTACTGACTTTGTTTCACTTTCATATGTTCTTCCTCAGATGGTTTGCCGGTATGTTCGATCTTGATGGTTTTTTCATTGCTCTGTTCGACTGTTTCTGGTTTCCTCGGCGTTGTTATTGTCAAAACACCATCCGAGGACATAGTGCTCGTCGTTCGATCGGGGTCACATTGTTCTGGTACCAAATATTTCCTGATGAAATGTCTCGAGATCGCACCATGTTCGTCTTGCTTTTCCTCGTGTTTTCCTGTAGGCAAAAATTGAACTGCTTAATAATATCCAACAGCAATTCATCAAAAGCAAAAAAGAACAAATGCAATCGCGATCGTTTAACGATATGGAATAATGAATGCTCATTATTACACGTTGAACTTCCATACTTTCTATCGAGATTACACACTGTTAATCGAAATTATGACACATACCTTCGACAACAATATAATTGTCCACGAGTTTTACGTTTATTTCCTCTGGCTTGAATTGCTGCACGTCAAGCACCACGTGAAATTTGTCTTTGTCATCCTTCACTACGGACCATCCACTTTCCTCCTCCTCCTTCGCCCAATCTAACCATGGTCGATAATAACTGTATGGAAGTAGTCTGAATGGTGATCTGTCAAAAAATGACGCAGGGAAAAATTGTTCCGGCCGTAACGTTCTGCCGAAATGTTGGTCCATCAACCGATGCGGTTGTTCTAACGTCTCCCACCAATGGGAGAATAATTTTGGAATTATCGTCATTCTCGATCTCATTTTTTAATGTTTTCTTCCTTTTCCAATGTCTCTTTAAACGCTCCCGGTAACTTTGTTAACGAAACGTCAACGATGTCTACTGGTTGCTTGTTCGTTTTATACTGACGGCGCATGCTTTCAACGTAGTTCTTTATATACTCATACGTGTATATATGTACATGTGGAAACTTCGAGGCGCAAAATGTTGAAGTGGCAATCGAAGTTTTTCGTGAAAAATCTAGAATGTTCTTTGTTTTTGTTCTAGAAATTTCATCTAAACGTAGATCAGTCGTATGTAAAACGGATTAGCATTGCAGCTTGATCAAAAATGTAATTATTGCATCAGATCTACCCAGGGCCGTTTTAGGGTTGTCGTAGGCCCTAGGCACTTTTGCATAAAAACTGTATTTGTAAGCTACTTCAAATTATTGTTCACGGTATTTAATTGTTAGTACATTTACATTATTTTTTAAATTAAATTATATTTTCAATTTTGTGTTTGTTCTATTACGGTACATTCCTATTTAAAATTTCATTTTTAAACAGTCGTAGGTCCTAGGCACAATGTCTACTGTGTCTATTGGATGAAACGACCCTGGATCTACCTATGTAATTGGTATTGGCGAAAAATGTCGTGGAAAGGTACCTATTCTGTAATTGCAGCTTTTCACTTCTATGTTCATACGATTATGCACGAAAGAATGTATGACAAGAAAGTATGTACGTATGGACGTTTCTCTTTGACGAGGAATGCTTTGATAAAAGATGATGATCTTTTGATCATGAAATGATAGTCCTAATTCTAATTTTCTACACGGTAGCAGTGATATGTGAGTGTTCATATTAAAATTAGAAGGCAATACAATTATTTTATATACAAATTGTTATGTGTAAGCATTCTAAGTTTCAAGTTAAATAAAGTTTATTTTCAATAAAATCACGATCAGATTATAAACAAAATGAAAATTGTACACAAATCAGCATATGTTACATGTATTACTTCATGTACCATTTTCTAGAAATGATCAAATCGACTCTATTAATCTGCCACATTCGAACTTCGTTTCAATTGAATTGTGTCAATTTACTTACATTAGTCCTTATTCAAAATCCAGTGACATTGCATGAGTTATACAATACTAATAAATATACAACGAATTAAACTATTTTTGTGGAATTTAAAAATAGAGCAATTGATCAACCTCCCAATGAATTTCTATATGTATCAGTGCAGTCTTAACCTGTGAAAGCTACAAAAAAAATTTAAATGAGCCATTCAACTGGAACGGAAATACACCAAAATTTTAGATTTAAAAATGAGGGCATTTTTCGGGGAATGGGCCCCACATTTAATCTTATTTAGTTAATTGTTTCAATACTTATACACGTTGCATGTTAGCGCGATATTTTTGATTTTATTTAATTTAGAATAATTTAGAGGACCACATATGGAGCTCGCCTCAGGGCCATTGAAAACGATAAGACGGCATTAATGTGTATAAACATGTACAGAATTACACGTATTAAGTAATTATATTCATAATGTAAATTACACATGTATTAATATACATACATTAGGGCGCCCCTTATTTTCGACTTCTGAATTTTCTTCGCGGTACCCCCAGAAGAGTTCCAAAAAATTAAAATAAATTTGTGTAAAGTTTGACCCCGCTCGGATAACGGGAAAATGTGCCCCTGGGCTCTTGGACATTTAAATAATTATTTAATAATTATTTAATAGCTCACTAAGTCGATTTAATATAATATCCTCCAAGTTATTGATTACATAACAAAGTATGTCAAACAAAAGTTGTAGACTCGGACAAGGAGCATTTTTTATGTTCTATTACTTTTTCTCGTGCGACAAACAGTTTTCGAAATATATTTGAAAAATTGAAAAAAAACATTTTTTCAAAATTTGAAAGTTTTAAATCATTCTTGAACAACTTTTATTTATGAAGGCGAAAAGAAAATTGTAATTTTTATTTCGAGAACTATTATTTAAACATATAAACCGAGGGGGGGGGAGGCATATACCGAGATAAGCCAAAAAGATAAAAAATTCTTTCCATATTTTCAGTCTTTGATATGTCATAAATGTTTCTTGAAAAATTGGAATCGAAATTCGCAAAAATATCGAAGATCATGATTTCGAGAAACATGCATTTGAATTCACTTCTGATGCCTATACTTATCTTCAATATTTTTGCGAATTTCGATCCCAAATTTTCAGATATCATTCATGACATATCAAACATTGCAAATATGGAAAACAAATTATCTTTTAGGCATGCCTCGGTATATCCCCCCGCCACCTTAAATATTTAAAAAATAGTCCTCGAAAATAAAAATTACAATTTTTTTTCGTCTCAAAGTTATTTTTCACAGTTCTTTGGACTTTCTTGTAAAACCGTTTGTCGTAGAAAAAGTAATACAACATAAAAGATGCTCCTTGTTTGGATCTACACCTTTTGTTTGGTTTATTATATTAAATCTTTTGAGCTGTTAAATAATCACATATTTAAATGTTCAAGGGCCCAAGGGCACCTTTTCCCGTTTTCCGATCGAGCTCAAACTTTACACAGATTTTTTTATTATTTGGAACTATTCTGGGGGGTGCCACAAAGAAAATCTTGAAAAAGAATTCGTTATTTTGTTTCGTAACGGATTCGAGTCTGGAACTGCAATACAATTAATGTCATAGTAGATTCTTTAAATATTAATATTTATTGCACTACATTCAATGAAAAATTTGTATTATCTTTCGTTAAGTTTATACTCTTTTGTAGTTAGATTTTAGAAACATTGAGAATACACTCGTTGCTGCCACGACGAACTCGTATCGACTCACAAACTGAGCACACTGACGTGTCACACATCAGTTACGGTTACGCATCAACCGTCTCGACCGTGAGACCCTGGAATATTCTTCCCCTCCCTAAAAAATAACCTTGACATTCATTTCTATACAACACAGCTTATAGCATTGCAGTTTATCGTATAATACGATCCATTTAGTTCCTACATACACGTGTAGGTACGACTTCAATCACGAAAAACTCTGTAATATACACTTGTATATCGACGCGCATTACAAAGAGTAGCACGTTTCATTTTTTTTTTTACGGACAACTGCATGTAGAGAAAATGAGACGTGCCACTTTTCGTAACGTGCGTATAATATAAAAAATCCTTAGTATGCATATGAAATTTATTATAATTGTCCCCTGTTTATAAAAAAAATGGGTTTTCGTTACAGGAAGCATTAATTTATTTCACTGATTAGGTGAATTGAATACTAGGTTTAGAGAATGTTTAAAAATTTTGCAAAATACAAGTGTAATATTTTCCCATTCTCGCAAGAATTAAATGTTTTCATCAATATGAATAGTTTTCGAAACCTACTTAGGTACATGTTAATTTTCTTTCACTGCGTTCTCTCCAAATAGAATAAGGATATGCTTTTAAACTTTTATGGAACGAAGTTAATTGTAACTGTTGTCTTATTATCGTAATCGATTAGTTCACTGCCCCATTCTGGAAGTTTCGATAGGATACACAATGTATAGGTATCTATTGGAACAAATATTCGAGCTCCTGTCTGTCCCATACGGACCGTAACTGCGTACTTACAATTTATGTACATATATATTTAGATCACATGTTATTCGTCACGTAGGCCCCGAATCAATAGCGGACGAAACTGTGTCTTGTAAACGAGAATGTTTTTCTGGTAACAGACTATAATAATTGAACTTGGAGTTATCAAATCTTGTTTTCTGAATTTTCAATTTTTTGCATATTACTATCATTCTGTATCGTTTCATGTCTTGCCAATTAAAGAATGTGGGTTCAGAGTTTACACTTGCAAAAATTATTTCGAAGAAATAATTCAAGATTACTTATACACTCGAAACATAAAATAAATGAAATAATTTCTTGACAGACTTTACCTATAATCTGATTAGATACCAACAATATGTTAAACTTATACTTTAATTCTATTAAGAATGATAAGAATATAGGAAATTGAGATTTACGACGAGTGAAACTTATAAAAAGACAGTTAATGTGAATAATCATTGTGTGTGTAGCTAAAAGAAGACTGATTAAGTAGTCATGAACAATATAAAAAAAGAATCGAGTGACACATGGTTCTTTATATGTATTTCGTATGTTGAACGCGAGTTTAACGATATTCGTTTTGAGACTGAGAAGGTTGTCGCAAAGTTACGACGCATTTCGGAGTTGGATAATATTTTCCTTCAAGGTCCAGCGATACGGAATAGGGATGATGTACGCATCTGCGACGCAATTACGTAACAGTAAAGGGTAGATGTTTATGCGAAAACAGATGATGTAACATGATTAACATTATAACATATATTTCCATAAATATTTTTCATAAAAACTGTAGTATATCAGTTGGTAGTCAGATACGAATGTTTTAATTGATATTGTGTATGTGTTAATGAGTTAATTATTAAATGATAAATATGTTGGAATTGGCGATATAAAGTGCATGCCATGGACGCATGTTTTTTATTATAATGTACATTTCGTATCCTTCACCCTCTATTGGTAACATAAGATAAGCTCCATATTTTCCACACGAGTATGCATTAATAAAAATACATTCGCCGGCGTTATCATGGATTACTTTTCATCCAACAAGGTGTGATATTCCCGATGGAATTTGTTTTGCATTTTTTATACAGCTGTTACTAGATAGCTTTCAACATATTACATTTCAAGGCTGCTGTATTATTTGATATTTAAATAATATTTAATGAATTATGTGAAATGCATGTAACCACTACTAAACCAATAAACAATAGGTATTTCTTGTATACAGTTGATCTTTTTTAATTATTCTATCGGTGTATTTCATTGGCGAGACATTAAGTCGATTAAAATTTTTGCTTGCTTAGCACTAAAATCTGTATATTATTCTCTTATTAAATACCCCGTTAAAAGGTACAGCCACTCACCTCTTCAATTGCAATATATTTATCAAAATACACGAAATTTTGTTTTTATCCTGAAAAGAGAATTCTAGAACTTAAAAATAATCCGAATTAAGATACCAATGTTAAATTTAAGGGGTCATTCCAGTTTGCGCACCGATAAATTAAGCGATTTTCGGAAATTTATTGCGAAGAAAAGAAATATAGTAAAACTTTTTTCCATTTATTAAAGTACATTTTCATAGTAAGTAAAAAATATAAAAGTAATCAAATTAATGTTTAACCAAACGGATTCTTGATCAGTATGATGCTATCGCCCGGACTACAATTAATAATTTGTCTTCAAAATTAACAAGGTGGTGGACAAATATGTAAAAAATATTTTCCGGCTTTCTGGTTTTTGTTACTTTCAATACACAAGGATGACTCGTGAGGCGCAATCGCGTCGTTGCCAATTGATTTTGTAGGATCAGGCCTACATATGTATGTTCCGGAGGTTCGAGAATTTTTGAAATTCCTAGAGGGGAAGCAGAGCAAAAGCTTCTTGCATCTTTTATCGAAACAATCGGAAACGATGGAAAATTTTATGAATATTTATAAATATAATTATCAAAATACTTCGGTAGCTTGATGTTATTTTATAAATGACTTGAGCATGTAGGCTATTTTTATAGGACCTCGAAAATATTTACTTCAATGATAATATTTACTACAACGATAACTCTTCGTTTCATACACGTTCAATTATTAAGCCTGTTATATCTTTTTTATTATCGAAGCAAATACACGTTATAATCTGTCGTTCTTAAAATATTTACTAAAGTGAAAGCATAAACTGGCGCCAATGATAAGTCCGATACAATTCGTAATCTCTCGAAGCAGTACCCTAGTTGAATAATAATGATTGGGGCATCAAATTATCTACTACCGTATAAACTAAAGTACTACCAATTTGAAAGGTCAGAAAACTGTCTATAAATGCAAATTTAAAGCCGAGAAAAACATACCTGCTCATGGTGATGCTGGTATCAATAACAACCATGGAATCACAGTCAGCATGTCCGAAAAGTATAGGAAGAACCAATTAAGGGGAGGTTCCGGTCTAAAAGTCGATTTTTTTTATTTCGAATGTTCAAACTTTTCAGACTATGTTTTTAAAAAGAAGTGTTAAAATTCGTAAAATTCCCGAAGTTATAGGCATTTGAGTAGCGGCAAATGCATGGATAACACCCGGCCACTCGGCACTCGTGTGAAACTTTAAACGCGTTTTTCTCAAAACAGTGTTCTCAAAACGGTGGGACCTGTATCTCCAAAGTTATTATCTGATTCGACTGAAACTTTCTTTATTTTGAAGAATATACTTTTAGCTAGGGGGAAACCGGAAAAAATAACAAAAACTTGAAGTTTATAATTTTCAAAGTCGTTGAAAGGACGATAAGTATAGGAAAAAGTGAGTTCAAACTTCAAGTGTCGTTATTTTCTAAAAAAAATGTCATTTTTGTAATTTTTCTGCCCCCCCCCCTCCCTAGCCAGAAGTATATTCTTCAAAATAAAAAAAGTTTCAGTCGAATCGGATAATAACTTTTGGAGATACAGGTCGCACGGATTTAGATAAATTTGTTGACTCCTTGACTTCCCAGTGCCGTCTGCAATGATTAATTATAAAACAAAAAATATATTTCTATAATTTAAGACCTGCTTAATACAATGCAAATAGCCCCATTAAATTATATATAGTAGTTTTCCTTTAATTAATTCCTAAAGATTACCTATTTTCGGGGCTCTAGACCGGAACCTCCTCTTAAAAAGTATTACGAATATCTGAAATAGGGGTTGCAAATTTATCGACTGTTTCAATTACCGGTAATTTGGTAAAATTTTCAATCAAACCCGTTTTATCGGTAATTAACCAGTATTTTTTTAAAGTATTACATGACGTAAAATATAGGAATAAACATTACAAAAATCTTTTTTTGAACTCTAATCGAGCATTATAAAAAATATATGTACCTAAGTGAAACTATTCTGAACATAAAATATAAAATGATATAACACAAAATAGATATACATATTGTCTCCGTATTTGCTCGAGTTTATGCACGGGATACAAGCTTGTCGCTATCCCCACCACTTTTGTCTCACTCTTGTCCGGCGAAGGGCAGAGCGAGATAGAACGCATTGCGTGCGCAACGGGCACGAGCGCTATGACTGCTCGACGCATGCGCGCGACCATCGCGCACGCCGGTCGCGCACGCAAAGCGTTCCATCTCGCTCCCCCCTTCGGCCAGAAAGAAGCGAGAAACGAACACTCGGAATTACGACTCTGCACGGAATATATGCTCACCGCCGGTCCCGACCAGCGAGCAAATACGGAGACAATACTGTATTTGTATAACTATTGACAATACTTATTAATATGTATCTTCACCAGGAAAACAATGAACAGAATTAAATCTTACATATATAATTAAATATTTTTTATTTACAATTCTTTTAAAAAAATAAGCACGCATAAACATAATTTGTCTAAACTTTGGTTTCCTGATCGCGACCTAATTTTTGTACAAAATAATCCAGTTACGGATAAAGCGCTCTCATATTCTACACTTTTTGGTCGGGTAGTCATTAAGAAATCATGTGCCATTTGTATATACTTTCTGCTCACTTTTTTTAATTGAAAATACGTCCATGTTTTATATGACTCCATTCAGATTCTTAGTTTTCTTTTGGAGCAGAGTTAATTCTCCATGAGATACTTTGGTTGTCGTCTTTATTAGTAATTGAAGTTTTTTTCACTGATAAAATAGTACATGTCGACGGAATTAAAGAATGAGCGAATTACACGTAAAAATTTGAGGGTATTTCTCGCGATTTACCGGGAAACCGGTATTGCAATCCCTAATCTGAAACAACATGAAAGTACTATTTCGTCGTAAAGAAATAACGAAGGTTCTCCAAGCTTCGTTCCACACCGCTCACCCTGAAGCATCTCGCGGGAAACATGAAACGAAAAAAAATCGTAAAATTTGTAGATAATACCGTGAAAAATAAAGACATTAATTACTCGTAAGTTCAATTAGTTATCAATCTAAAAAACTGACGCAATAAACGCGACGATGACAGTTTCGCTTTCAGCCTGATACGTTCTCTAAAGTCCAGAATATGTATATAGTCAAACGTCCTACTACATGCAAACGTGGCCCACATAAATAGCGGTTGCAGAGGACGAAGCTTCAGTCGCATCTCTGACAGCAAAGCCATCAACAAGCAGAACTGTACATCGACACTGCGTTTCGTTACTGAACACGAGAGTTAACGAGCCTGCGAGTATTATAAAAGTACTTGAACGAATCGATCAAACAATGTCGATGTTACCGCTATTGTTCTCCGCGTGGTGGGCGGACATGGAGCGACCACATCGTATTTGGGATCAAAATTTTGGAATGGGCCTGAACCCCGATCAACTGTTTCAACCCAGCATGATGATGGACAGATTCTATCCAACGATGATGAACAGAGCTACGATGGATATGTACAGACAGCTGGCAGAGTCGATGCACCGTGGTGAAAGCAGGGGTACATCAACCATCACCGCGGACAAGGACATGTTCAAGGTGATCCTGGATGTGCAGCAATTCAAACCGGAAGAGATCAGCGTGAAGCTCGCTGACAGATTTGTCGTGGTGGAGGCGAAACACGAGGAGAAAAGAGACCAGCACGGTCTGATCTCCAGACAGTTCATGAGAAAATACATGCTGCCTGAGCAAATAGACGAGAAGGAACTGACGTCGAACATTTCCTCTGATGGCATTTTGACGATCATGGCACCGTTGAAGCGGACAGAGGAGAATCCGAACGAGCGAATGATCAAGATCGAGCTGACAGGTAAACCAGCCATTCGTGAGAAAGCAGAAACAACCAATCCATCTACTCGTAGCAATGAGCTACCAAGTAACCAGCAGATGGAGAATCCGGAAGAACCTGCAATGACTCTGCAGCAGAAGAAATCTAAAAAATGAGACTGTATATTTGTGAGAGGATTTTGATTTTTAGTTTTATTGCTACGTTGAATTTGGCTATAAATTTTCTAATGTGTTTAAATGTGTAATATGGTTCATGCTTCTGAATTTTCTGTGTCAAGTTATTGTCAATTCGTATTAGAATTTTGCTTCCTTTTTACTGTTGTTAATAAAATAAGTTAACGTTAGTTGGAGTGATTGTTTAATTCTTATATATCCTGCACCCTTGTGTCCTTAGTTAGTTTGACAACTTTAAGTATTGGTATATAACAAGTCTCTTACTATATGAACATCATTTTCAGATAGTAGGGTAATCGTATGTACTACACGGAAGACCTGATTTCAAAAGCTTGCCAAAAATAGGGGAATTTGTCTTTTTTTTTTAATAAAACTGACATGAGGGGGCGTAGGAACTAATTCATAATCATATATAAAAAATTAAAGAATGATAAAATCGGCAGTTCGAAAAAGTGGTATCTAATATGGAAAAAAAGCTTTACTTTTATTACTAAAAATGAAGATTTATTAAGTAGACGATACAAATAAACAAATAAATACGATTTTTGGAATTTATGATTGCATCCTACGTTTCCTACACGTTGGACACGTGATTAATACGTGTGAAGCTGGACACATAGGGTCGACTGTAAAAAAAAATAAGAAATAAAAAAATGAAAAAAATAAAAAATAATAAATAAAAAAAATAAAAAATAAAAATAAAAATAGGTTTGTAACATAATATTATAAATTATAATATAATATAACATAATCGCATTATGGAACATATTCCAAAATAACAATAAAAAAACTTTACTGGTAAAATATTTTTTGATAATCAAGAACAAACATATGTATTTAATAATAAATCATACGAAGATAATACATTATAACTTACCTTCACTACAATATTTAACTATTTGTTTCACTTTCCAAAAGCTTTTGCACACCACAAAAAATTAAAAGTTTTCTCTTTCAATAATGGATGCCCAACTGATGATCAGTTGTTAATATGATCGTTTATTGTTTCTAGGGAACTAATATACACGATTGTCTGTATTTAGAATTTATCAGTTCTTTATCGAAATTGTACGATGTACATGTTTTTTTCACTGTCTCACAAAAATTCAGAACAAAACTGTGCGCCGACAGCATTTACTTTTAAGTTTTAACGAAGTGTTTAATAGCGTATTCGGACGATCGCACTGGTGCGCACTGACAATGAGTGTTTTTCGCTTCCGATTGGCTAAAATTTGCACTCAGTGCACACCAGTGCGACCATCCGAATATGCTATAAGTACAGCCACGGTTCAATACGGTGATGCATTCGTGTCACTTAGAGCAGGTCTTTGAACTTTGCCATTAACTATAAAGCGCAGTCACAGTCATTGTCAGATTCGATAACATCACGTGCAGCTTGGCTACTATAAATTGCAAATAAAAACATCATTTACATCCATTCATGATACAGTCAGCATGATCAATGATCACCTCTTCGCATATTTTTATTAACCCTCATCCGTTTCTCATTTCAAGAACTGAATCTGTCTCTCGATGTCAAATTAACACAGTGGTAAAAAATCGATGAAATGACAAGGTAAACAGTTATTTTTCGATATTTTGTTATTGAAATTCATGAGTTCACATTTTAGTTAACATCTTAGATTTTTCTCAACTTTCATACTGCTTGAAACAAGAATCAAAAATAACAGAACACTATAACTTATTACGGGAAAACTGTGTTAAATTGACACCAGAGACGGATGAGGGTTAAAGTTTCTCTAAAATAGTTACTAATGCTGATAATAATGTCACTACTACGATCTATAACACTTCCTTATTTAAACGAATGTGGTTGCAACTAAGAAGCAAAGTAATTTCAAGCGATTCGTAAATGGATTAATTCATACCACTCTTCGATTTCTTGATGCTTCGCAAAATTCCGCTTTGCGCGTGCTTGCGAACTTTCTAGGCTTTCAGATTCCCGATTGGGGCGCCTACCTCTATATACTGCGGGCATGTTGGGAAGTACATCAGTCTGACAGGAGCGGCCGCATTTCGCGCAAGCTCGTCGAGGAATTGTCCAAAAAATTATACAAGGAGGAGCATCAGGGCAGACCCTTTGATAACCAACACCATACTTGAAGCATGTCTCTGCTGCCTTTGATTTTCTCCAACTGGTGGGAAGACTTGGAGCATCCCCATCGCCTTCTGGATCAGAATTTCGGTGTCGGCATCCATCCCGAGGTCCTCGCCCCGAAAATGTTGCATCTGTACGATCTGATGCCTCGTGAATCAGGGACGCGGTGTCCCATGGCGTACCACAGACCATGGAGCGAGCTGCTGCGTAAAGGCGAAAGCGGTGCATCGACCGTGAACACCGACAAGGACAAATTCCGTGTGGACCTTGATGTGCAGCAATTCGCACCGGAAGAGATCAATGTTAAAGTCGTCGACCGGTTCGTCCTGGTCGAGGGGAAGCACGACGAGAAGCAGGACGAGCATGGCTGGATTTCCAGACAGTTCGGTAGGAAGTACATGATACCAGAGCAATGCGACATCGATCAAGTCACGTCGAAGCTTTCTTCGGACGGTGTCCTTACAATCCTCGTGCCACGCAAGCAGAAGTCGGCACCCGAGGGCGAGAGGGTGATCAACATCGAGCAAACTGGCAAACCGGCGGTCCGCGATGGCAAGAGCGTCAAGAACGGCGAAAAGAAATCCGAGGAGGAGAAGCCAGAGGAATCAAGTTAAGCTGATTGTGAGAGTCGAGCGTTCCTCATCAAGTTTCACGTTGCATTATGTGTATCCCTGTAGCACCATTGTGTGTATTTAGATATGATACGAGAGGAACGCCTTTCAACGCGTATGCATACATTTAAGGACACGCATTCCTTTTACATTCGAATGCACATTTATAGTGCACTTTAAACCTGCGACGATACCTATGGTGTCACTTATCATTTATAGTTTACTTCTACGTTAAGACCGTGTATCGGTGCTCCTTGGTTTTGCAAATGTTTATTCAAAATACATACATTCTTACGTGTGTTCAGGTTATGGTTAGGAACGTAAAAACCTAACCTTACGGTTAGGAGCATGACTTGTGCCCCTCTATCGATTACAGAGTACAGTTGTATTTATTCCTTTACTAATATTTCAAATACAGCTGATGTAATTGGGATAAATATCCATTAAATGACGTGTATGCGAGTTGCAATTAATAAATCGATCAATATCAAATGTGCAATCTGTGTATTTGTACGAAAATACCTATCCCAATTTTAGGCAGTCTTGCATGCCGATCGAAAGTGAAGACAGGGTGGGGCCGGAGTGAAGTTGTTTATTTTCAAATTTTGACCTTGAAGTAACCGGTTTCATAGCATTGCATCGTAGTAAAGAATTTGACGTAAAGTACGAAACATTTTCAATCCTGATGAATCTGTTTAGCTTCAGAAGATTTTGAAAATCTTTCTTCATGTATTAGATAAGTAATTTCCGAGCAATAAATTATTCATTATAAAATATTAAATTGAGTGTACCTCGCATAACTAAGGAAGAATTTCGAGTAGTTTAAACCAGATTATTTAAAAAACGTAGACATCACTTCAACAAGCCATACGAATGGTAAATATCCTATTTGTTGAAGAATTTCGTTCTTTAAACAAAATTTTCTAAACGGAACTAGACACATTTAAAAATATTTGTTTTCAATGTTCCATATTACCTATGCTCTATATTACCTAATAAACCTTCTTTCGAAAAATTCTCCATTTCGTACATTGGAAAAATTCTATTTTGAATTCGAAGAAAAGAACCTGCAATTCTGTGCTACATAACCCTACATAGTGACCCAATGATGGAAAAATGAGAAGATTTATAGTAAACGCATAATAGAATTGAAGACGACAGAATGCATAAACAAGTTCTCCTGGAACATGAATGAGCAGCTACTACATTCGAAGTCTAGACGCTGTCTAGGTGGTTTGAACCTGACATATGTATGTCGTCAAACCTCTCCCTACCATTTCCTAACGGCTTTCAGAGTCGAGTGGCGCTACGAAATTGAAGCCGCAACCTCCATGGTTACATCGTATTGCGCAGGTCCGTCCGTTTCAACAAAACTGGTCTCTCTCTCTGATACGAAAAGGACGGCCGCTTTCAAGGGCAATACTGGTGTTTTCCAGTCTCTTCTCGAATGCACGGCGCTATTGTCCCCACCACTATCGGTAATGCGCAACGAATACGGAGGTATAAAGGAGAACTGCGTGGAAGCTGCCGGTTGATTCACGTGTGAGCGATATAGCAGGGCGGCTGCAGTGAATCATCTGCGAGTAAAAATCAAGGATTCATAACGTATATTACGTAATAGTAAGCCCGAAAGTAAACATACGGTAATTCGGTCACGAAGCAGAGTAGTTATAGACGAGAATAGCGATAACGTTGCTGTGAAGTGATTTCGACAAGTGAATCGTCACGATGTCGTTGATTCCAATGTTGTTCTCTGACTGGTGGGAAGATCTGGACCGACCTCACCGTCTCTGGGACCAACATTTCGGCATGGCGATCGATGCAGACGACCTTCTGGATGTGGATCCACTGACCACAGACAGTATTATGCCCTATCGGCCGCACAGCAGACGCGCCAAGAGACGCTACCATCCGTTTCTCAAGAGCATTGCTAGAAAGGGACGCGGTGCATCCGTTATGCAGCCTGACAAGAATAAGTTTCAAGTGGCCTTGGATATATCGCAGTTCTCGCCGGAAGAGGTTACTGTCAAAGTGGTGGACCAGTATGTTGTTGTCGAAGCGAAGCACGGAGAGAAAGACGACGAGCACGGTTGGGTGTCGAGGCAGTTTGTCAGAAAGTACATCGTACCGTTGCAATGTGATATCGAGCAAGTAGAGTCACATTTGTCCTCCGACGGTATATTAACCATCTCTGCGCCCAGAAAGGAACCTCTGAAGCCAGACACGAATGAAAGATTAGTAAAGATACAGTATACAGGGAAACCTGCCTTGACTAACAGTGATGATACTTCCAACGACACATCAGAATCGCAAAAGGACCAGCCACCACAACAGCGAGGGCAACAGCAGCAGCAATATCAACGCGGTAGAAAAGGCAATGTGAAAGGATAAAATCTGTATTCGTAATCCTCTTCGATATTAAGTATATTCATTACTGTTAGGGCTGTAAACATAGTTTACGGTCTTGCAAATCTTGCACGAACAAGTACAAGTACAAATGTTTATAAAATAAGGTTTCTATTACGGTTTTTCTGTAAGAAATAAATCGTTCCTCTTTTGATTTAAATAAATTGGATTTATTCACCCGTGTCATCTTCCAAATTCTTTTCATACACATTCGAGCTTACTAATATGTATAGTTTTTTGGGGGGGGGGGGGGATTCTTAGCAATTTTTTTCTAAGAAACTGTTAAGCGGATCTTTTCCAAACTTTCAGGGTATTTTAGTTCATATTCAAACAATAAAAATTAATTTTTACGTTACAAAGTGTTCTGTAGAAATGAAAATATATGAACACTCGCGCGCGATTATAACGATGGCCCCATTTCTTCCCTGAAAAAAAAACCAAGGATTATCTTGTTTCTAATATACTTACATTGTCGATGAACCTAAGGCATGGATAAATAAATTGAATTGAACAACTCTTTTCCCATAAATAGTACGAAATATCTTGGGTCAGAATCGGAACTTTTTCTTTGAAGTCCCACCAATTTGCCAACATTTAAATTTGTCTTCGTTTGTTAGGTTCATCGACAATGTAATTATACCAGAAATAAGAAAATCCTTGGTCTTATTATTTCAGGGAAGAAATGGGGCCACCATTACAATCGCCAATTTGCAATTCCGGCGCGCGAGTCCTAACGAAAGTGTTCATATATCTCCATTTCTATCGAACACTTTATAATATAAAAATCAATTTTTATTGTTTGAATGTATACTGAAATACGCAGAAAGTTTTGAAAAGATCCGCTTAACAGTTTCATAGAAAAAAATTCCCAAGAATCACCTTATTCCTAGCGTCCTAAATAGGGCTCCCCCTTAAGTTCCTACATTGCTCATAAGTTTCTCATATTTTTCCTTTTTTATAGAATATAAATTTACTTAATGATGTTTCTAAGAAAACTCTAAGTTATAGAAAAAATCTATTTTTATCAAACAAACGGCAAACCACCGCGAGACGTTACTACGCGAATAGTCACCGCGAAACGTTAGTTTTTTTTTCGTGCTAAAGATACTTGGAATTGTGATTAGAAATATCTAAATGTTGCAAGAGTGCAATGACCTGCAGAGTAAACCTAAGTACAGTATGTGGGCTTGCAGCCAACGTGTGCAAGCTGGCAGCTTAGAAGCACCGAGAACGATCAATTTTACATAGTGCAAAAGTAGAACGACGTGCTGTTGGAAACATAGTATAACTATAGAATTTTTACTCACGACGTTGGTAAGACGAACAAATGCCATAAATATTATATAGGTATGTATTAGGATTGGATTACAAAAGGAATGCTAGATCCAGCAGGATGCTTATTCATCACATAATTAACACAATGTAGATTTTTTAATGTAATAAAGACGATTTATTATATTATTATTATTATTATTATTATTATTATTATTATTATATATAGCTCAAGGTAAATTTCCATTGACTACCCTTCAATAAGAAACAGGATTATATTTAGAACAGGTTAACATAATAGGAAGAAAATCAATACTGTTGAAATGCTATTTTTGTCTGGACAGGGTGTTTGGGTTGTGCTTGGGGTTGGCCTCTCGAAGGGGTTGAACACGAGAATGTGAATGTCAACGACAACCAACTGTAGATTCAATAGAGAACCCCTGAATGAATAAAAGATTTATACATGAAATGAAATATCAAGTTACTAGTTCGTAATAATTATGTAGCCTACTAGGAGCAAGAATTTCTGTTAACTATAAAAGATATTGTTTACCACGTAAAATTCACTCTATAATACTAAAATAAAGCCCATTTTTGCATATTTCATTTACTATTATGATCGTCTGTATCATAATAGTAAATTATCTTTTGTGTTACTATAGATATCAGTTTATTAGTAGATAGTAGATACGTACTAGTTGTAATAGATAAAGAAGTGAATGAATGGAACGTGACGTTTGTAAACGAGCCATCGTAATTACGTAACGATAGTTTAGAATCGTGTTGTACTATTCACATTAATTAGACCAAGACAACGAAACTTGATAGAAACAGAATTATCTCGATTACATTTATGCATCGTTTTAGACTCTTTGTTTGAGGGAGTAATAAAATACGCAGAGTAACACGATAAGACAAGAGAATCGTCGCGTCGTCCGTTGAAGTACTAAGGTCACGTACAGTTATAAACAGACGCTGGGAAAGATATTTATATCGAGGCCATGTGAATCGTCTGAAAATTCGAGCGGTAGGTACTATTTACTTAAAGTGAAAGCTATATTGATTTTTCCATGTACAGTTTAGAGTATTAAACAATAGATTATTACAGGAAATCTAGAAAATTCGCGAACATTCATAGGTATGGATGTATTTAAATAATTTCTAGTCATTTCGGTTATTTGTAATGTTTCTGTTATTTTTTATACACACTAGTAATTACCTGCCAGCTTTTAAAATTACACGTCTAGAGCGTAGTAAAGAGTTAATGGAAACGTTTTAACAGCATTTATCTTTATCTCTGATGCCTGGCAACGCCTTTTTTGCAACGAGTATGCGCAGAATTTGATCCTAGTGTAGGGTAGACCGGGGGCAATAGTAACAGGAGGTCGATTGTAACACGTTAAATATCTCAGAACATATGATAGATATTAACACAAATTTTGAATATATGATGAAGAACGACATTTGGAATACACACATCCATGTTCTAGCAGTATAGATACACAATAGACATGTATAGCGAAGAAAATAACTTTTCGATACCCTAAAGTAACTTTTTCTTACTGACTTAAAATTGTAATATAAACACTATCTTTGCAAGTATGTGCTATTCCTTTTGTTTAATCTTTAATCTGACGTTTTTTAAAGTAATACTGATCGTCACTTAGAATTTTTAACGGTCTCGTTTGTCAAAATTTATAATTGAAGTCCAAAAGCATGGTCGGGGACGATTGTAACATCGACAGTCGGGGTCGGTTGTAACGTTTAGATGTAACTTTTCTGACGTTTAACCATCATTTACGGCAAGTTATAAGGTTATAACCAATCTTGACGATCGAATAATCGCTCAAACAATAGATTCCTCCGTTTAATTTTCTTCAATTTAAAATTCAGGTAAGCATTATTATTATTATATAAGCTAATAAATTTTATAATTCCTTCAACTTAAAGTCGGAATTAAACTTATTTTAGAATGCCTCGTACAAGAATTAGGAAGACTGATAAAGGCACAAAAAATATAAAAGCATATGAACATGCTTACAATGATATGAACGAAATAAAATAAAATAAAATAAAACATGTTTTATATTTGCCACAATTGTGATGCTGAATAATAGGTTACAATTTTTACTTTTTTCAGTCATTATTATAATTTAAAATCAATAAATATATTAATTTTGTAAAATTAAAGTTGTGTTACTATCGAACCCATGGAGTGTTACAACCGACCCGGAGTCGGGGACGGTTGTAACACTTTGTCCGCTTCTCATTTTTTATTAATAACCTGGATATTACTTAACAAACAGCGAATCTGTTGTGGCTCAATAAGTGTCAGATAAGTAAGTAACATTTTCATATAAAAAACTTTTGTTGTAACTTTAATAGTTTTTGCATAATCGTATTCCAAAGTCAAAGTGTTACTACTGCCCCCGGTCTACCCTATATCAAGAGGTTATTACGAGAAGATTCTTAACGAATCATCCGTACTAGGATATAGTATCGGTGACTGGGAAACAAGTAAAATAGAACAATCTAGGAAATTATAGAACATTCCTAATCTTTAACGATGACTAACTTATTTAAGAATAATCAAATAAAATGACGCACACTGAATTATTTTATTTTTGACACGATTCTTCTTCATGCACTACGCATTTATAAATAGTATTATAGCAAACATTAAATAATTTCACGAACATTCTGGACTTTATCTGATAGATAAAAAATTATCGCAAGAATTATATCAGTGATAAAATGATAATAAAATAAAACATTTATTTTATTTGACCAAATTGATTTTGCGTTAATAAATTACTAAACAAACGTGTTTAGATTCGTTTACATGATCCATACTGTAATTTACATGGAGGAACACGAAATTAAAATTTGGGATATATATTTTAAAATGTAGGTACTGCGTTACTTTAAATGCGTATAATTGTTTAAATATATCAAGCTGATTGTGCGCTGAATGATAACTTTAACCTAGATGTAAAGTACTGGCTGTGTTCAGTAGTATATTTTGTTGGAATTAAAATCTATTTCAATCCATTACGTTAAAATTACTAGGTGGAGGAGCTTAATTTCTTGTGACTTTTGTTGATGATAAATATTATTTTAATTAATTTCCTTAAAGTTTCTAGTTGGAGCAGCTAAATTTTTCGAAAATTATGTTGAATTCTTGAAAATTTTGGTGTATTCACCGGCTGTTCTACGGTTGTGTAGTAAACAATTTCGTCATTCAACGCATTTGCCATCGAATTCTCGATCGTTACGTTTATTCTTAGGCAAACAGCGAATTAACGATTCATGTGTTCAAATTTATCCCCCGCGATTCATTAAAACGAGGAACATTCTCGAAAACATACATAGGTGGAAGCAGAACATTCTGGGCGTGTAACCCACCGCCAGCTAGTGCCGGTATAAATAAGCGAGCGTCGGTGCGTAGCAACAGTATACGACAAGCTACCGAGTAGTAAGCATCACGACAACGAACTTTGAAGGGATATTTAAAAGCCTCACGACAAGAGTGATTCCTTTAAACTTATAAAGTAATAACCAAGCCACCGAAAATGTCTCTGGTTCCGTTACTGTTCTCCGACTGGTGGGAAGATTTGGACCGTCCTCACCGCCTTCTTGATCAGAATTTCGGCCTAGGCCTGCGTCCCGAACAATTGCTGAACCCCGGCATCCTCGAGCAATACATTTTACCTAGCCGGGACAGAAGGGTGAGGAGCCCTTTGATGTACTACAGACCTTGGGGTGAATTGCTACGTAAATCGGAGGGAGGCGGTGTATCCACTGTCAAGGCGGACAAGGACAAATTCCAAGTGAACTTAGATGTCCAGCAATTCAAGCCGGACGAAATCAATGTAAAGGTGGTCGACAAATACGTCGTTGTCGAGGGCAAACACGAAGAGAAACAGGATGAGCACGGCTGGATCTCGAGACAGTTCACCAGGAAGTATTTGATTCCTGAGCAGTGCAACGTCGAGCAGGTTTCATCCAGCCTGTCGTCCGATGGTGTGCTCACCATCACTGCACCAAGGAAGGAGCAATCACAGGCCCAAAGCGAGAGATCGATCATGATCGAACAGACCGGCAAGCCGGCGCTGAAGGAGGCTCAAGAGGAGCAGAAGACCGAGGAGGAAAAGAAGTAAAAGTCCTCAAATTTTATGAATTATAACAGCAACTTTTTCTTTCTGTTCTGTACTATTTCATTTTTGTCACAGAAGCTTTTAAAAGCTTCTTTTCGTTACGTAATTCGACTTTTGTAAGATAGTATTTAAGGATTCTTTTCTAATAAAATGTTTAGTAAATAAAAATTTAGTCGTGTGTCCTTTTCTCCTGACCCTTCTTCTTTAGTTAAATGAGTGCTTCGGGCGAGTTTAGATCTGATGAAAATGTAAAGTTCTTCTTTTGCAGAAATGTTGAAGATAATTTTAGATCGCGTAGTTGAGAAGCATTAACGTACTTATTCATTTCTATTTTTGAACATTATTTTCAGTGTGTAGGTACTTATAATTAGAGCTCTTACTTTTTGACCCGTCGCAGTCGTGTACCCGGCTACCCGGAACAACTTCAAGCAATTGAATGTTGTATTGTCTGTGATATTGTTTGATCTTAGCAAAAAATAATCGAACTGTACCACATTCAATGGTTTGTAGTTGTTTCGGGTAGACGGGTACCCGACGGGTTAAAAAGTAAGAGCTCTATTTACTTATAATGGACATCATCCAACTGTTACACGCCGAGTTTGATGAGGTTAGCTTATAGTCCTCGATAAAATATTTCACACGTATTTTTTTTATTGGCAATCGTCTATATCTAGGAGATGAAATCTGCCCTCAAAGTTGGGAGTGAAAGACACGTTTACCCCAATATCTCGGAAATAATGTATTATACAGAAAAATCTTTTAGTTGAAAATGATGTAGGTATTTTTAAACGATTTTATTCGGCTTCAATCCTCTGTTTGTTCGTTTGTTTTTTTTTTTTGTTTGTACGTAGGGTTCAAATCTAGCAACTCAAATTTAACACATTTCCAACTATCCAATTGCCTTGAAAAAAAATTAACCTCGAGCGGGTGAAATAATTATCCAGTCGTCAATAAATATAACCCATAACCACAAATCCAAACGACTTGAAATCAGCCACCCGCGTTGTTTACGAAAACGACAAAAACCCGCTGGGTTCGGGACGCTAGTCGCACCGATATGAAAGCAGCCTTTAACCACAAATCAAAACAATTTGAAATCAGCTTAGGTACGTTATATATTAGCAAAGCGATTTCAATAAATAAAAAATAACATTTAATAGAAGAAAAAATCAAGGAGACATAAATAATAAAGACAATTATTTATAAGGTATGTAGGTAAGCTGATTTAATAATTTAGACTATTAATACGCGTAAATAATAATTACAAATAATTAATAACAGCACAGAAAAAAATACCATTGTTTCGTGTTAAGAACATACACAAAACTGCAGGAGCAATTATAAATAATATTGGCATATTATTCAGCCCAGAAAATTATATGGAAACTGCAGGAGCAAGAGCAAGTATTATAAATAAGGTAGGAAAACTGATTTAATATATAATAAATTATATATGTTTATTGCGTATCTATACTGCTAGAATATGGACGTATGTATTCCAAATGTCATTTTTGATCATACATCCAAAATTTGTGTTAATATCTATCATATGTTTTGAGATATTAAATGTGTTACAATCGTCCCACTGTTACTATCGCTCTCGGTCCACCCCATATAAAATATATGAAATTAAACTTGTGGAATCAATTGAATTATTATAAAATCTTGAATTATATATTCATTACTTTTACGAAACACTGAATGCATAATTAAATTGATTCTACAAATAGAGTTTTGATATATATATATATATATATATATATGTATCATATTCCAGTTATCACAAGTATATACATATAAGTAAATCCACAAACACTAAAAACTAAAAAATAAAAAATATATAAAAAAAATTTTATGTTAAACGATTTTATTCAAAATGCACAAAAAACTAAAAAACTATTTCTTTTTTATACTGCAATTCCAATGGTGCTTTTTCACTTAAAATAAAATCGTGGAGCAAGGTATCTCACAACAAATTCATTTCCACGCTTTGATTCTGTATTAAATTGATTCATATTCTGTTATGATATACACTGCTCCACGATTTTATTTAAAGTGAAAAAGCACCATCGAAATTGTAGTACAAGAAAAGAATTATTTTTTTAGTTTTTTGTGCATTTTGAATAAAATCGTTTAACATAAAATTTTCTTCATATATTTTTTTATAACAAAATTTAGTCACGTAATCAGATTCACTGAAAAATGAATACTTTGTAATATATTATTTAAAGAAATTGACGTATTACGAATCTGATTACGCGAGTAATTTTGTTATAAAAAAATACATCATTTTCGGCTAAAAGATTCTACTTTCCAGTGTATAGTTTCCGAGATATTGGGGCAAACGTGTTTTTCACACCAGCTTCGTGTCCTGATTTCACCCCTTGGTCATGGATATTCTTCCATAAAAGAAAATAGGGTAAATCCGGGAGACGCGGTCGGGCCGGAGAGTTGGTCGAGTCGCTATATTTCAGACTCTCTACCTAAAAATGCGTTAAAGTGTAGACCAATTACTTCTCTACAAGCCAAAAAGTTAAACGAATAGCGTCATTTCGCTTCCTTCTGTGTTTTTCTGGATTTATAGGCTTTAAAAGGTAAATTGAGGTTACATTTGACCTTTTTTGCCAAACAGTGGTGTACAGAATCGTATTTAAAATATACTTCTAAGTTTATTTTCTAAGTTTTATTTCTGTTTATGTTTTTATTTTTTATTATTTTTGTTTATTTAGTTTATTTATTCACTTTTGTATTCATTTGCCTTGCTAATCACCAGTAGGTAGTTCACTTTTTCTTTTATGTGTTCTTTACTTGTTTAGCATATACAAATTAAATATCAATGAATCTGCAGGGTATCTCACTCATAAATAATTTTGCTTTATCCTGTGTTAATTTTCCATGAGTAATTATGTGAGTGATCTCTGTCACAATGACGAAAACCACTGCTCCTGGCACTTCGTTTGTTTTGATGAAATAAGTAGTTTCTATATTAGTTTTAATAGTCATTTTATATTAGGTTGATCGAGTCTCCCGGATTTATCGTACATGTCAAATATTTTTGGAGAACTGTAGTTGGGTGATATCCCTTGCTAGTGAATGTATTTCGTGTCATGTGTAAGATAGAATTTATTGTTGGACAATCCTTTCTTGATCTCGGTGAAATCAAGTGTGATCATAGGGTGAGTGCTATTGTTGATGAAAGTTAATTTGCATGCATATAACAAAATAAAATCTGCATTTACGTACAATTAAATTTTTAGTTTTAATAAATTCAGTAAATAAATGTGAAATATATATTAGAAATATAACAAGGCTACTATAGTGTTTAAATGTTTACATATGTATTTATTGCTAGCCCACCACTTTGTGTTAATTTTTAATACATTATTTTATATACATTTTATGCAAAACTAAAAATAGTTTACGGTTTTTAACTTACAGAGTATTATAACTTTTAAGACTACAAAGATATAAATACAACCTGCGTTTAACGCGTACAAATTTTTAAGCTAGATTACATGAAATCTGTGGTATTTTATTTTGATAAGCAGATAGTTCAATGTACCTTATTGCGTTGCATAAAATATATGTAAGGTGATTTAATACTGAAAATATATGTTATTTACTATTTCATTCGTTGTATAATTTCAAATAAATCATCTCCATTTAAAGGCCGTTGCCCATCTTCGTCGCCGCTGTTCTGTCATTAATTCTTTGAATAAACAACTTTTTTAAAACTTTATACCGAGACTATTATATCGCACAACATATTCGTTCTAATTTACGTTAATTATTGTCAACAAGAAAAATTACGTTTTTGTGTAGACATTGAAGGCTTTGGTGTAACTACCAGATAAAGAATTAATATTATTTATCAAGACTTTATCAATTAGAACTTTTGCAAAGTTTAGAACAGAAAGAAATTCATATCACCTTGTTATCCATCTATATTCCTCTTGTTAAACGGAATCAAAGTAAACGAATGTATTCTTTAAGAATCGCTTTTCACTAAAATCTGAAAATTTACAAAACGCAAGCTACATCCGAAGTCTTAATATCAGCTGTCCTTCAGCACTTCCTTTAAAATAGAACCTGTATTTCTGGCTGGAACAAAGTCCGGGAATGTTGGAAGATTTACATTGGAAAGCAACAAAGTGGACTGCGTTGACGACGTAGAATGCTGTCTACTGTGGCCAGGTCTTGATAAAGACTATAAAAAATACACGGATGTTAAAACATGGAATTGCGAATAAGGTACGTAAATACTAGAAACGGATGTTCTTACAGATGTTTGTATAGGCAGTGCAGGTAACTGTGGCTTAGGTTTTGATTCACTTTCTAAGAATCTCACAAATGCAGCCGACAAGGACGCCTCTTGGTCCTAAGGAATGCAATTATTTATATTTCGCATGTGTCGGATATGTACATTGAATTTTAGTGTTATGCCAACAGCTTTTCTTTTGTATTATTAATAATAACATCTGAATTATGAAGATAAACAATGTGTTGAGTACATCATTATTTATAGTGATTGATTGTGGTATTTCTACATTATCCCGAATATTTCATTTACATTTCCACAAAGTGAATTATAAGGATGCATATCTGTTTGATATTACGAAGATTTTAGTATAACTTAATCCAGGTAATTAGTAGCGCCAGAATAGTTTTGATTTTGATTTTTTTTAATATTCTATTTTTAAATTCTAATAAAACGATTAGTTACAAGTGGAGGATTAGTTTACCTTATTAGGAACAGAAGATCCGCTACTTAAACGCGGCAACCAGCTATTTTGCCCGGCCGTGTTGTTCAGTCCAGCTTTGGCCTTCTCTACTTCATCAAAATCCAAAATTGTGGAGAACACTCTAAGAACCGAGGACTTATCTGGTGCTGACGAAGATAGGTAACCCAAGAAAAGGTTCTTAATGAGAGTTCTGGAAAAAATGAGCATATTTTTATAATCACTCGGATTTAAAGTTGTAACAGGGGTATTAGCATACACTGGGTACGTTGGGTTGATAGTTAATCTACTCACTTATCGACTTTTCCCTCTCCGCTTTGTTTCGCTTCGTCTATCCTGTGATCAGCAGTATTCACGAGATTTGTCAATCGGTCCACTATAAGTTAATATAATAAAACATATGAGAGCGATAGTATCACAGGCAAAAAATAGTAGATACTCTAAGAGAACGAGTTATTTATATAACAATATCGATTCAATAATATGCCTGAAAACTTAATTTAAATAGAGTCATTAACTATTCGAGGAAGAGTTTAGTATTTTGTAATGGTTCGTTTCTGTACATGTGCATTCCAGCGTTGTAAAGTCGGCAGATTCGAAGGTCGGAAAGACATGAGCGTAAGTATAACACAAGTACTGGCTGTCCGAATGTCACACCAGTACCTGATGTAATACTCACACCCATGTCTTAATTGCTCATGCTGCATTCTTCATTTATCATGCTGTACTAGCAAACTAATTTTCACACATGCCACTAGAAGTAAAGAAGCTATATTAATATTGTAATGAGTACTTTAGTATGTTATAATATAATAATATAATTAGTATGTTACAATAATACGAGACGTTGCATTGAAATATATAATAGCTTACAAGTTCGTTAAAAGTGAAATTATAAACTTCATTCTACAAATTAAGATAATTTGTTGCAAATTAATATATGATGAACATAAAATATTGCTGCCTACGTTGAATATAAAATCAGATATATAAAGGAGAAGAAATTGAATGGAAATTGGATAAGTAGATCGTAATAGAATAAATTATAAAATTAATTAGAAATAAAATAAAATCGAAATATAAATTATAAATAGCAAAATGAAAGTTTTTAACTACATGCTTTCATCCGTGTAGGATAACGGTAACGGGTGGGAAACCCCACGAGGTAATATGAGCTTTTACAATTCACACGCTCACAGTTACCGCATGAGATTACCGACTCTGACGCTACCAAACTTTACGTATATATATGGTTTTATATATTACTATTCCCTATTGCGTGTGTTACATACATATATTCCTAACATATGTCCAATTCAATATTTTCGTCTGTCTATGAAACATTTGTTTATCAAGCTTAATAGCCAAAACTACATCCACATTATTATAGTACCTACAGCGAAAATAATATAAATACATAGCTCGCTTATAGGTTGTTCACAAATCAAAATAATTATATAATTGTCTACAGATGTGATCATACACATAATTTACACAACTTAGCCGTACGGTACAGTAATATTGCAAACTCATGGCAGCTAGCATTTCTTCCCTCAAGGATCAAGAGTTAAGGCCACAATGTTACCTAATACACATTACTCTTGTACATTGTGTGTGCAACGAATAATTCAGTCGTGTATATTGCGTAACTAAACTAATCAGCAAATACAGAAATATACAAGAAATTTAGTAATTATATTCATTATAATACAAAGAAACAGTTATTAGACGGTTGTAATGGAAAATAGTACTCTTACATAGGTATACAAAGATACACAAACTTTTCATTTATTCCTTATTCTTTAGTAGTATTTTATATAAAAATCAGGGGTTTGTATTGAAAAAAAAAATGGGAGTAGATAGAACCAGCACCAGTGGCAATGTATGAGCCAACGAAGATGTGATTTAGTGTGCTAAGGCGACGGTCCAGTTCGTAGCCGAATACCAGCAAGAAACCTGGGCTACTGTGAAAATCTCAGTCTTTCCAGCTGATATTTGACTACGTCACCGGATTTTGTTTATGTGTTTGCTATTGCGGATGATTAGTCACAGGTCACACTCAAACCGATAATTATAGTGTGGGTTTCAACCATCTCACCAGTGCATAAATTATAATTAAGGTGTGCACTATCTTGCATATCGATTTGTAAACAAGCCTTCATAGCACCAGACTTTTCTTGCGTAATGTTGTTGGGTGTGCTCTTGTACTTTGTACATAAAAGGAATTTCAAGCAGCTCGATCTGTTTTTGGGAAATATCCATATTAACACGCTCCGTGATATACCGTGGAATTTCAAGTAATTTGCAAGTAATTAGTTATAGAAAAGTAGGAATTGCATTAAATTCTTCATTTCTACAATTTCGCTTCTGGTAAATATTGTACATGTACAATATTGAGCATGTTAATATTTGTTGCAATTAATAAATTTGCATTTTCCATAGCACCATACCAGTAGTGATGCAATGCTTGTGTGATTATACATTCGAGTTGATATATTAGTTAACGTCCAAAAGGGATCACAAAGTAGTTTTCATTTAGTCTAAATATGATACATTTAACGCCATAAGTTTAATTAAAATTCCAGTGCATTAAAAATATACTCAGACGAGATATCGGTCACACGAGAATAATTCATTTACAAGTGGGCCATTCCAGATCAAATTGATCACCTTTGTCAATGTCAGGGATTCTAATGAAATTCAAATATGATGTAGCTCATATGAAATTATGAGGGTTTAAGACATTATCGTGCTAATTTCCAAAATGGTGTGCAATGGTCCAGGTATAATTTAATAAACATAAATTGACACATTTTAAAATCCAAGTGCAAAACGAACGGGTTTAATCAAAGTTAAATCGTCATAATGTGATAAAACAATGAATTATTCTCTATATGATAGCATTCAGTTTCTAGCATTACTCAATTTATGTTGCGAAGTTGAGTAATGAAGTAATATCAAGCATCACTCTAGCTAAAAGGTTGAATTATTAAAAATATTTTTCTTTTGTCATTACTCTTAACATCGTTTATAGTATAAATTGTATTAAGAAATAACACATAAACCCCGGATATTTAAAACCACACCAAGGAAGCACATAGACGTATTATTTACTTACGTTTAGAAATGTAATTCTTGCAAATGATCTTATTGAATGTATTAAATATGGAGATTACGTAGAATCCATAGGATTGTTTGAAAAATTCCGAGCATCGATTTATTTTATTTTGTAAACGTATTAAAACTCTATATACAGATCTCCTTGATAAATAATGATTCATAAAGTCTATTAACCGGGAGAAGATGCTGATCATGCGAAAGATAAAAGGAACAAGATGCAAGCAAAAGACAAATTTCTATAAGTATAAAATAGGGTACCTTCTTGGCTCAGTTGTTCAATTCGTTCTGTTTTTTTATCAAGCTGCTCACTCAATCGGGACGCCGCTTGTAAGCATTCTTTAGCTTCAGCTAATTGCTCCTGTTAACAGGTATAATTTTGTATTCAAGCTCCGACAAATATTTCTTCGTAACTTAATATTTACACATTCATGAATAAATATATAAATGTACCTTGAGGTTGGTAACATCATTGGCTAGCTCTTCTTGTTTCTTAAAAGAATCCTTCAACTTAGTTTGAAGCCTTTCTGTCGCTGCTCTGATATCATTTTCTTTATCTAACATAAAAATGAAAAAATACCTGTTACTATCTTCTTGATTCTCATAGATGATTCCTCAAAATATATTATTCCAATGACTGTACAAAATATTAGGTTGATCCTTGTACAGTTACCAACGTGATAAAAAGTTATTTATAAATTTAATTTTGATCGGAATTATTAATAGATATGATTTCGGCGCACACTTTAAAACATTGACAATCAAGCAATTTTGTAATTAATTCAATATTTATATAAATTTCCAACGTTTCGGTCTTAATTTAGACCATTATCAAGGAAAGGTTCAATATAGAAAAACGAATACTGCGAGAGCTATTGAAAATAATAAGTCGTAACGCTCGAAAACGAACGTGCGACACGCGAGTCGGTTGGGAGAAGACTGAGGTAAATAGTGGACAACCCCAAAACATCTAGAAGATGAAAAGAGATATGGCCGGAACGAACCGTTGAACATTATAATCATATAAATTCAAATCTCAACACAATACCGCTTAAGAGAAAACCAACATTCTTGCTCATGTGTCATATTTTATGAACATTTATAGGTTTTCGGGAGCAACAAAACAACTACATAACATTACAATATATGTAAGAAACGAGTAAGATCAACGAAATTAATTCGAAATTAATTAAAACTTTCTGATTGTTTCGTACACAGATGGCCAAGAAATTAATATTTGCATAATTACCTCGCTGAAATTGTTCCAAGACGATTTGTAGATTAGTCAGAGATGCATTTTGAGAAAAGATTTTATCTTCAGCAGAGGACAATTTATTTTGTATGTCGTCCCTTTGCTGAACGATTAGCGCCATTTGCTGTTGTAACGTTTCCACCTGTTGATTGGCTCTAATGCTGACGGACGTGTACGCTGTTGAACTGCTTTTCATTTTCTCCTCTGCTTGCTGTAATCTTGCCTCTAACTCATTTCGCGCCTCCTCGGCGATCACAGCTTCCTCCGTGTAGGTAGACTCGATTACAACCAAATGCGTTCGCAGTCTTTCCAATTCTTTCGCGGCGTTCGCTTCTTTGCCTTGGCTTTCGCTGAGCTGGTGGTACAGCATTCTGTTATTCGATTGCTCCTGGATCAGAGCTGCCTCCAATGCGTTGCACTTCCCGTTAAGAAGGGCGAGCTCTGCCGTTTGCGCGGCATGCTCTACTATTCCACAGGTTTCATTGGCACTCGATTCTTCAACGTTCCTCAAACGTTGCTGAACCACCTGTAACTCGTTCTTCATCCACAGAATTTCCGACTCTTTTTCCATCAATTCAGACGAACTTGCATCCTTCTCCGCCAGCAAGCTTTGAATCTGTGAAGTTTGCTCGGTCAACAGCTGTGTCAGCCTTTGAATTTCTCCGTGGTACTGCAAGCTCTCGTTGTGCTTAATCGTGACGAGCTTGACCAGTTCGTCTCGTTCGTTCTTTACAGTGACAAAGGCGTCTGACATTTCGGGATTATCCTTGACCGAATGAAGCGTTGCTTTCAAAGTATCAATTTCCTCGTCTTTCTGCCTGATAAGATGAGACAAACCTTCTATCGTCTGCTTCGCCATATCGGCCGATTCTTTGTTACTCTCAGCAGTTATCTGCAATTTCTTTCGCGACTCAATAATTTCCTCCATTAATTTATTATTATCACTTTTCAAGCCATCATTTTCCCGCGTCTTCTCTTCCAAAAGTGCTACGATCTGTTGCTTCTCATTATCACAGGTATTTTCATTTACACGATTTAATAATTGATTTCTCTCCGCTTGCAGAGACGCCATTTCACGCCCTAATTGTTCCAACTTAAGTTGAATCGTTTCGCATTGACTCCTCCAATTCCTATTTTCGTCTGTAAGCATCGAGACGTGTTCTTGTAAAGTTATTAATTCTTTTTCCTTCGAGCGTAAGGTGCCTACTTCGTTTACCAGTTGGCTGTAATCGTCTTGCATGGAACTCAGCTTTTCAATGGTCGATTTCGAGAGTTCTAATTCGTTCCTTAATGCATCGTGCTTCTTTATCTCATTCTGTAGATTTTCATTCTCTAATCGAAGTTCCTCAGCTTTCACGCTTGCAGGCGAAAGCTCCTTCTCCAGCTTCTCACACCTTTCCTCCGTTTCTTTTAACCGCTCCTTAATCTCATTTAATTCTTTCTCGCCGGCCGCTACAACCTCTTTCAATTCCGCCTCTTCTTGCTCGAGCAAAGACTTTTCCATGTTCACCAAATCTATCTTATCATTGGACTCGTCTTGAACAGCTGTTAATTGCTCCAACAACGAACTCTTCTCCTTCATTAAACTTTCGTTCTCCTGATTCAGTTTCGCTATGTGGTCACTCTTCGAATCTATTTTACTGAGCGCTTCGTCCAATTCCTTTCGCATATTTAATATATCGTACTCCAAATCGTCTCTCTCGCGGGTAGCTTTATTAAGTTGCTCCTGCAGTTGCTCCAGCACGCTGTTATTCTCCTTCTCCAAACTGATCTCACGCCACCTCGAGATCTCAGCCTCCAAGTCCTCATTCCTCTGCGACAGTTCTTCGTTCTCCTTCTGTATCTCCTCTTTCGCGCCTCGCAGAAGCGCTAAATTCCCGTCTAAGTGTTTCGCGTTCGATACAGACGCCTTTAATTCCCGTTTCACATTTTCGAGGTCGAGCTTCAGCTCCTCGATGAATTCGATGTTCTCGTCCAGACCCTTGCACTTCTCCAAGGACATCCGGAGCTGCTCCTGCGCCTCCTTCCCCGTGTTCTCCAGTAAATCCACTTTTCTTCGTAACTCGTCGTTCTCGTCCAGAGAGGCATGCAACCTGCGATTCAGATTCTCCACCGCGCTGTCCGTCTCTTCGATATCCTCAGGAATGTCTTCCAACCTCGTCGGTTTCCTGCATCTCGATGCTATTCCTAAATAAGCCTGATTCTCCAACCGTACGTCACTCGGGCCATTTCCTCCCAATTTCGCGTTGTCTTTCCGTAACACGGCGTTCTCAGCCTGCAGACGCTTCACTTCCTCGTGCAAAGACTCTGTTTCTGACTCCAGCGAGGCGACGCGCTCTTCGCTGGCCTCCGGTATGGACGGTAAATTCAGTTTTAAGTCCTGGATCTCCAGTAACAGCGAGTCGATGTGCGTCTGCGTGTCGTCGCACTCCACTTGCAAATTTTCCTTCATCTCCGCGGCCTCCTTCAAGTCCCGCGTCAGCTCCGTCACCTTCTTCTCCAGCACGTCCTTCTTCCATTTCACGTCAATGTACTGTTTCGCGACAGCCTCGAAAATCGTCTCCTCCGCTCCTGCTTCCACAGGTGAACTCTTCAAAATGCTTCTGACTCTCTCCGCCAGCTGATCGACTTCGGATGCCGCCTTTTTCCTGTCAGCCTCAGAAATGTCCGTCTGAACGAGCCTGTCTTCGCCCTCTGAGGGTGCAGTTTGCACGGAATTAGAGACAGTCTCGATCCGAATACATTTAGCGGACTTCAGGAGCCTGTCCTCCAGTTGCACCACCTTATCCTGGGCCTGGTTGTAGTCTACGTAAAGTTGCTCGTACGCGTTCTGAAGGCACTGGTGCTTCTTCTCGATCTCTTCCTTTAGCGACAGCACTTTCTCTGCGAGTGAAAAGTGGTTGAAACGATTAACTATTTGGAGTGGAAATGCTTGGACAGTCATAGGACTTAAGATATACAGAGGGTGGCCAAATTATTATACTCAAAACATTTTCGACAATTTTTGGGATTATTTAAAAATGGATTTAATACGATTAAAAGTAACCTTAAATTGACAACTAAAGGTTCTGAAAGGAAACTTTCTTACCTTTACAAAACACTCATGGAGATTTCTCTACGATCATGAGTTTGCAAGTTATAGGTGTTCAAAGTGAAAAGTACCTTTTTGGCTTTGATCGCGAATAACCAATGTTTGCTTTATACGAGCTCTTCGTTGGATTTACGTAACGGATTTTTTTTTGGCCCGTGCATACGTTTAAACTAGGCAAAAATTTCTGGAACTTCGTTTCCTGGGCTTCATCAGTATCATAAGGGATGAAAAAAAATTGAGACCTTGATTCAAAAACTAGAAACTTCAAGGGTTAAAATACGTTTTTTAAATACTTCATCGTTTTTAACTTACAAAATCTCAAACCTTTTTGTTTGAGTATAATAATTTGGCCACCCCCTGTATTTTAGAATATATTCACTTCATAGCAGTGGCGCACTAAGAATGGGGGGGGGGGGGCTGGCAGCCCAAAGTAGGGGCTTTGTAAAAAGAAAGCTGTATTTTAATCTTTAAAAAAAAATATATAATCACCCGAGGAGTTTTATTGAATTTTCGTTAAATAAATTTTTCTCAAAAATATCTTTATCCGTTCAACTGGGCACTCCCCAAGGTTAAATCCTGAATGCACCACTGTTTGACAGAAGCAGTGCTGCTTTGAAAAATATAGAAAAATGTATGAAATGTGTGAAAAGGTCGTTACTATAATGGAGGACACAGAATTCTATGCTTACCTATGGCTTCCTCGTGTTGATGGTCCAACTCTTCGACGCTAGCGAACAGCCTTTTGTTCTCCTCTTGAAGGTCCTCGATTTTCTTGTGCAATTCCAACTCTCTATTACTCGATGTCCCGACGAAAGCATCGTGCCGTTTCTGTAGCTCGGTGCTGGCATCGAAATTCGTCATCACCGCGACCGAGTCGTAGTCAGCGGTGGTGTGTCTCTTGAATTTCTCATCGAAGTCCGATTTTTCTTGCTTGTTGGCTCCGCTCTGCTTCTCGTTCTCGGTTTCCAGAGCTTTCAGCGCGTTTCGGACTAAATCCAGCTTCTCGAGGGAGTTCAATTTGGACAGCACCGTACGGAAATCGTTGATCAGCGCCGTTTCGTCTGGCTGCATGCGTTTCGTGTTCCTCTCCGCCTCGCGGCTCTGATACCAAATATCGAGTGCTCTTATAAATCATTCGCCCGTAAACAGACGCGAAAATCACGGACTTTCATTTTTCATCGGAAAACAATTTCGTACCTTATCCTCCATTTGTATTATACGATTCACCATGTCCTGCTTGGCCCTCAGGAACTCTGCCTTCTGGTGTCCATCGGTCAGCTCGTCCTTTAAAAAGGAATTGTTAACCTACAGTGGATACAAATAGGTTGAAAGCTGCTGTCCCGTACGCGCGCTGATGAAACTGTTCTACCCCTTTTGTTGACCGATTTGGGGGAAAAAATGGCAAGTGCACGTTGATGCGTTTGCACGTGTACGAGGTCTGTCCCGGCCAATAAGATCGCAGTGATACAGTATTGATTAAGGATAACGTGTAATGACATGTGTCGTCACGTGTATGTATGCGTGAAACGGTCGACGGCGAACGGTTAAAATTAAACGCAATTATCTCAAAACAATCGCGATGGTAATTATCCCTTTTATGTTTAGTGGGACAGCGTGCACAATGTGATTATTAGGTACACGGAGCAAAAAAAAAAAAACTGGCAGCGAATCTAGGTTTCACCGATTTTCGAAGGACGTTTGTTCAATGGTAATCAAAGTGACGATCCTGTGATATGAAATCGGGGCGAATAATTGTATTACGTAGCTTCGTTTAGCAGTTATTGATATATCAGTTGCTTAGTTTATACTCCACAAAATGTGTCACAGGGCTGATTTTCCAAACTTTAAGGTTTCATAAAAGTCAGTGCTGGGAAATGGAAGAGGTCGTTTATGATTGAACGATGCCATTTTTTTTTCTTGAAAATTTATTCATGCGGTTCGGTTTTGTTAAAGCTCGATAAAAGATATGTCACTTTACCTTTTGAACGCGTTTTAATTCGGTTTCTAAGTCCCGTATTTTCACGGTGGCTTGTGCCAATTGTTCCTGCAACTGTCTCGGTTGGTTCTGGCTTCTCGAGTTTCGGTTTTTAGAAGATAGTGGATCCCAGAAGAACACTTCGCTCTCGTCATCTTGGTTGATGTCATTCTGCAACAGAAATTAGATACTGGGACGTTAGATACTGGAAAAAAAACGTCGACAAATTTTTATTTTCTGTAGGAATATGACAATTAAGTCATTATTTTCACAGGATTTCGACGTTTTAAGTCCCATTAAAGGATACTGCACACAAATAAATTATTTCGCGTTGTACAAGAGAGTTGCAAGATATTTACGATTCAAGCGATACTAGTGACACCTTTCTGGTGTATTCATTCCCTGTTTTATTATGTAAAATGCTGACATAATACCATTATACAGAAACCAAGATCGTATAAAGGATAAGGACAAGGAAATTCTCGGAGACCTTGTGAAGCAGATTCCAATGGTTTCGAAATCGCGGTGTGCATTAATGCACATGCATCAGGACGCATCGAACTTCATTCAAGTAGAAATTCGTTGTGCAATTACATTCGCTATAATCGTTTGGGTACCACTTAATATTCTGTGCTTTAACATCACGAAACTTCAATGGTCAGGTTGGATACAAGTGATGCTCGTGAGAAAGGAAACTCGTGATTATTAGGTTATATAGATCCTCGGAAAAGCTTTATCCAATAGCAATCACAGCGTAACCGTGCAAAGATACAGCTAATGATAAATGATGCATCAAAATTTAAGCTTCTGCTACTAACACTAGAACTACCAAACCAGTCAAAATCACTAGTTTAAAATTGGTAGCAAATTTACTATTTTTAGGTATAAAAAATAGTGTGTTTCTAAGTATTACAAATATGTATAATATTATGTATATATTTTTTAACGATTTGAAAATTAAAAAATATGGGTAATGGTTTATTTGCCTGCATAACGCATCAGAATGTCAAAGACACAACCGATAAACCGAAATTCGTTCAATGTTCTCATCGATTTGGTAGCAATATTTCATGACTAAGTACCCTAGCAGCATCGCTAATGGTGCCTCGGGGCGGTTTCGGGGCTAAAATCATGAATGATGAGGATGGGTGGCCCGGTAGCGATCCGCGGTCGAATCGCACGCGCGTCGTGTCCACGATACTCGTTCCTTCGGCGACGGATCCAAGCAGGATGCGGGCAACGGGCAACCGTATGATTAGTAACTTTAGTATTGTTACGCACGTTTACATAAGAGCCTTGTGTTGCGAGCGGTGCGCCTAGTATGGCGCTGCCTCGACCGCACGCTCGCGCAAAAATGGTGAAAAAGGACGGGGCAGGTGGGGAGGACTTATGCAATCCAAATTATAACTGGCTGCAGTCATCGGGGAGGAGAAAGAAAATGTATTGAAGCCAGGCGCTCCGTCGCCTGTGCATATTCGGTTTTCAAATTGCCCGTGCACGGTGGAAAGGATGTCAAGATTTTTTACGGCGAATTGAGACCTTTGTAAAAGCCTTGTCATTTCATAGGAATTGCCTGTATTATGCAACCCATCTCGCGCACTCTCACGTGCTCCGCGCGTTCTTTCGTCCGTTGTTTTTTCATCCACGCAACGGCCGCTCGAATTGGAACGACAACTCAATTCAATGGGATTCGCGCGGCGCTTCGAACGGGGGCAAATTGGATTCGTATCGATACGCCGACTGGCCGAATTGTAACGAGCAGCTCACGTCGAATTCCCGCAAAATTACGCGGCTGAAATGTGTACGTAGGAAATGATTGAAAATATTTCGTCGGGCTTGGAAATTCATCGATTTCTCGTGTAACTTTTGTCCTCTGACTTTCATCGGTTCTGGTCGGAAGAATAGTGCAGCTCCATTTTTGACAGTTTCTGATAGGGTTTATACAAAAACTGACTTTTGAGAAAAAACCGATTTTCGAATTCCACCGGTTTTCGAATTTTCACAAAAAAATATAATTAAAATAGCAAATACATATTTTTACTCATTTGGAAAATTTACAGATTTCTTTTTATATTTATGGAATTACAAAAATATACCAAAATAAAATATAGTACTTTTCTTCAGAAAATATGAACTCATGAAGATTAGTTTTACAGTAAATTGTTACTTACTACAATATTTAAATTTAAATATAATTTTTAAATTTAAAATGCGGTACTTGAAATTTACAAATGAATAAAAAGAAACCGGTTTTTAAAAACCGACAAACCCTAGTTTTGGAGTTATGACGTGTAATATACGTGAAAAAATATTCTACATCGTTTAGTGCACACGTGAGCGATTTATTGCGAATATTGAATCTGCACACATCACTGTTTTCCGCAACAGGAGTGCTCCAAAAATTCACCAAATGTTTATCAACTTAATAACTACTACTTATTGTGTGAAACTATATATTTTTCAATCAGTGTTCTCTTTTCAGTGTTAAGTCAAAGCAATAATTTTATAAGCAGTTTTTTTTCTAATTTACTCCAAGTTGGTAAAGATGGAGCTGCACTCCTCTTGCTGCAAGGTCCTTGTTTCGTCAATTTTTCATGTTCAATGAAATTTGGAACAGGTATGGTGAACTAGTCGCTAGTGTACCTAATATTGGGTATGTGTTGATGCAGATGAAAATAGAAATAAAATGGGCTATTATTAGTTTCTCCTGTCAGAAATTGTAAAACCTCTTTCCAAGTATAACGTTTCATCAGATTCGCCAGTTCTTTGAGTAGCATCGTATTAATAAATATTTAACGAGTGCAGCTTGTAAAGCGGGTCGATGTTCAAAGGAGAAGTTACACGCATTCCAAAAGAATTGTTCCGAAAACGTGGAAATCACATTGTACCGGAGTCAATAGAGAAGTAGCTTTCTGTTCGTCGATCGATGCCAAAGTCCATCGTCACGCATTACCATAATTCTATACAAATTATTCAATGAACCGTTACGGTAGTCACGTATCACCCTGACAAAGGACTACAAAACGGTTTTTAATCATGCCATAAGTTTCACCCGCCGAGGGAGATTCACCTTTCAACCGATCTTCATGGTGTCCAAAGTTCTTTCATCTAAAAGTCAATTCACACAGAGTACGATTCCTTTTTTTTCGACCTGCATAATATAGAAAGCCACAACTGTGCTCCGGCAACGCTTCAATGCATATTCCAATTTATTTGATTGTATCGGTCTTCTCGTGAAAAAAATCCTTGCGTTTCTTCCAATGTTACTGTTAAACTGAATACATTTCACGCAAGATAGAACACCAATTCAAAGAATGAAAATGGACTTTTTATGGATCTAATCATCCCTCGTAATATTGCCTAAAGAAGGCAAGTTTCTAAATAGAAATTAGATAAAGCCCTTCGTTAACCTGCGAAGTTCGCGAAAGTTTGCAGCGCAAAATCAAAAGGTAAATGTCTTCGTTGTTTTTTCACCGAGTCTACCTGAAAACGGCCAACAAACTGTACGTCGATTCCCTGTCGATTGCACGCGTTGAGCGATTCGGGGACATGCATGTTATCAATTCAAGTCTTTCGGATATACAGCTAATACCCAAAGGCTTCAGGCCGGTCGATGCACACTGTCCAAATGCTAATCGATGTCACGCGTTATGCATTCGTCTTACCCAGATCGATCCTGGTGAAGATAGGGTCCTTTCGCCTCGGACTTCGAGGTTTCAAGTTTTAAAATGCACGCGATCATTGAGAAGAGATTTGGAAAGACTCCTTAATTTCACTTCGATATGCATCTAGTTCCTTGCGTGCACCTCTTAACCCTTGACCCTCCAGTGGTCTGACCGCGTTGGGTCAATTTTGAGATTTCGCCCGATAATTTGACTTATACGCAATTTAGGAGAATGCTTTTATCAGTGACCGCCTGACCCCTTCCCAAAAAAGGTTCCCCGGCGGCTCATCTTAAAAAAATAATTATAATTTTACCCAAACACTATAATTTTTTTCTGTAATACTACTTAGCCCGTTTTTAGTAAACTACTTCTTCATTTTCCCCGAAAAATAGACCCCTCCGAACGTTAAGATATCTCAAAAACTACTGCACCAATCTTTCTGAAATTTAGTGGGCTCATTTTTTATATAAAAATTTACTGAATAACAGAGGGATTCTTTTTCCCATTGTATAGTTTCGATTTTATCAACGAGAAACGACCGTTAGTGATAACCATGAAGCCATTTTTCGTTGATATAATCGAAACTATACATTGAAAAAAACATTGCTGCAGTAGTTTTCTAGATATATTGCTCACCGTTTTTAAAAAAGCTTTTTAGATGTCGTATTTTCATTATAAACGCAAATATTTTTTTACAAAAAATTACCAAGCGTTCTTTAAATGTTGCTCGTTTAAGTGCAAAAAGTTCTGTAAAATATATGTGCTTCCGCTTTTTCAAAAAAAATTGCCTCTTTTAGGCCCTCTGACTAGGTATAATGACAAAGGTTTAATGCAGAAAAATTGGTGATTCTTTGTGAATTTTTTGTACAAACATTGTTCGACAAATTAATCTGAAGTTTGGCAGGCTGTTTTATAGAACGTTGGAAAAAATCGGGTGATACTGGCATTGATGGAAAGTACCCTAAGGATTATCAGAAACACAAAAAGGAAAAAAGATTCTTAATATACACGAATATGGCTATCTATGGTAGTATATAGATGCATTAAGGAAAATAAAAAAATGTTAAAATCGCATCTTCTGAAAAAGATGAATCGAATTCCGCCCAGAAATCGGGAAAAACTATTTTAAATAAAAAAGGAACAGTAACAGATGCGACAACAAATCTACTACCACGGGTAGCCACATTCAAATAGATTAAAAATTTATTTTCATTTTTGGGTTTCAGTTAATCCTTAGGGTACTTTCGATTAACGCCAAGCTTTTTTCAACGCTCTCAGTCATCACACTGTATCTGCCAAGCTTTTACGTTTACCGTCACAAAAAAAATCAGAACAATAGTTCAAGATACTATGAAATAGCCTGGAAAATTTCAAATTAATTTGCAGAACAGTTTTCGTGCAAAAAATTCACAAATACTCACCTATTTTTCGGTCCCACAAGGTAGAATCCCCCCTTGAGGGGAGGTTCCCGTCTGAAAATCTTTTTGTTTTTTTATTTCATTCTTCGAATGTTCAATTTTTTATGAATAATTACGCGTGTTTAAAAAGATTTTTTGAAATTCGTAAAATTCCCGAATTTATAAGCATTTGTGTAGCGGCAAATGCACTCACCTAAAACTTTAAACGCGTTTATCTCGAAAAGGGGTTCTCAAAGTCGTTCCTGTATCTCGAAAAGTTATTATCCGATTCGATTGAAACTTTTTTTTATTTTGAAGGATATACTTCTGGTTCGTAGGCAGGCTAGTAATTTTTCTCAAAAATTCGTAATTTTTAAAGGCACTGAAATGAAAAAAAATATACGGAAAAAGTGATCTCAACCTTCGAGTGCCGTTATTTTCTCAAAAAATGTAATTTTTTGTAATTTGTACTACTTAGTCTACGAACGAGTTTCATGCCCTTTAATAATCTGTCCTTCTTTTTTATTTCAGACCAATAGTTTACCTGCTTCAGGTTCCACCTATTTGGATAAATTTTTTGACGTATCGACTTTAACGACTCCCCAGTGCCGTCTGTAAGGATTAATTATAAAATAAAAAAAATTATTTCTATAGTTTAAGACATCCTTAATTCAATGCAAAAAGTCCCATTAAAGTATATGCAGTAGTTTTCCTGCAATTAATTCCTGAAGATCGTCTATTTTTATAGGCTCTGGACCGGAACATCCCCTTACCTAACCTCTGATCATATTATGATCCGAAAGGCTTACTTTCTTCAGGAACTAATACCAACGGTAAGTAATATGCGCAGTTCGAACCGTAGGATGGAACCAAATGGACCCCGTACCCGTCATTTCATGGTTAAACAAAAACTACCGACCTGCTTAAAGTGTCAGGATCTGGTGTAAATATGGAGGCAGTTGGAGAGACAGAATCGAGGTGAGGGGCCGGCAAGAATGTGGGCGACGTTCGTGGCCCAAAGGGGAGCAATTCTAATGAATATGAAAGGAGCCTCCGTTAGGTCAGGTCAAGGAATAATGCATCGTTTGACTTGCATACGGACAAACGACAAAAGCTCCCTTCTTTCCTCCATTACGGCCTGCTTATACGTTTACCTCACCTTGAACAGTCGATATCTTAGGACAGGCACGGAGAAGGTTCGGGATCCCAGGGTCGTTCGAAAGCAAAAGAAATTAATGCGACAAGCAGCGATCCCGTGAAAGCGGCTTGCATCGATCCTACGGTTTGCTCTTTCCCCGCGTTCCTCCTCCCACGGCTGATTAACACATTTTTTTAGTATGGTAAGATCGGCCCTTCGCGCCGCCCGGTGCATTTACATGAGCGGCGGCCCCGCGAGGCGATAATTTAAATAGGCGGAGGGCCCGCTGTTTGTTTGTCGTGCCGAGGGAAAATTAGGGGCGATCGAAGCTAAAACCGACCACTTTCCGGGACGAGAGCCGCTGAGCCCTCTTCCTGGAGTATTCTCGGGTCAAGTGGAAGTGTTTGCATACAGTTTTCCGTGTGTCGTATTAATAGGTCCCGACCACCAGCATTTCGTCGTCGGGGAGCTGAAGTTTTCATTTTGAATTTTAAATGAAGCCGCCGTTCCTTTTAGTGTGAAAGGAGAATGGTAATCGTTGAATGATATTGCATTCAAATTGTCGCTGTACGCAATGCCTGTACCGATGTGTAGTCGAAACGGTTGCCATTAAACTTGTCTCGTACGAACAGAAGATATGCAACGATCGTGTGCCGTGGTATATTTAGTATTGCTGCTGCAAAAATCAGACAAGTCACGCTGACGGTATCGGGAAAATATCTCTTCGAAATTAAGATGAATGTAGAAGAATTACTTATGTTCTACACGGAATATAGGAGAGAGAATTTGCTTCGAGGTACATATCAATGTAGGATATCGAGCTGGATGTGCTTATTATTTTTAATGAAATCGTATATCTTTATTTACCCTAGCACAGCGAGTCGAATAAAAGGGATTTTTGGCAATTACACGCGAGATATCGCAGTGAATATGTTTATTCGCTGAAAGGAAGTACCCGTGTGATTCCGACTAGGAGCATGCGAATGGAAATTAAAAGCCTTATCTTTCTGGAAAGAAGTTGTGTGCAATTCATTAAAAAGGTTCGCGTGTATCGTTTTAAAAATGAAAGCGAAGGAAATGAATGTGTTATCCCGATACGATCTCGCGACACTTGCTACGTGTTACACGCGAAATTACAAGCTACATGGAGAGAGAGAGAGAAAGAGTATCAGTGATCAAGATTGCGATTTGATCGAATCGCGACCATTGTTCACGTTCTGCTGCAAGGTTTTGTTAAGCGGTTTCCACTCGAATCAAATCGATTAGAATAGGCCAGAACGAGTACAAACCCTGAAAGTGCCACGAAAGAAATCTCATTCCTTTCTTGAAATGCACAGAACTATCTTTTATTCAATGAGAAGGTGTTAGCAAAATTGAATTAGTAAACTAATAGTTTAGTACAATAGAAATTGTTTAAATCTTAACTGGTAGAAGAAAGCTCTTAATGTTTCTAAATATTCAGACTTCACTATTCGATATAAAATATTTTTTTCTGGCAGAAATAAAGTGTAACAGAATTATACAACCGTTTTTAAAATGCACACGAAGTACCTGGCAAGAGAAAAATGTTGGTCGATGCATCACTTGGGCCACGTTTTTTATTCCATTACTGCAGAAGGAGAGTAATAATTTTTCGATTCCGGCAAACTGTGTACATTCTTGGCGTAATAACGATAAAAGTCTGCCTGTGTTTCCCATCAGAGCGTTAAGGTATTCGATATCTGCTTACTCTGTGTATTAAAGAAACGATAGAAAAGTGGCTACTATCTATCATTGCAGTGTTTCACGCAGGTGTTACAGTCACAATGATGTGGATTTATAGATGCACATGTTCTTAGGGACAGGCTGAATTAAAATGGCAAAATTATGAGTCACTACTTCTTTCGAATAAAGTAACATATGTAATATAGAGAAAAGATCATATAATGTATGAATTATAATTTGATACTAATAAACGACTATGCAAAGTGCAGACATGAATTTATAGCGTATTGTATAGTAAACTGAATATATTGCACACTGATAAAAAGTACTTCTCGTGTAGTAAGTACATATATCTTTCGTTTCTCAATATCTCAGTAACAAACATTTTTTTCTTGGTGCAGCGTGAAAAATAACATTTTTATCTGGAATATGATAAGCACTGCATGTGAATTATCAGTACGAAATACGTTACAGGGTTTTTCGAGCTTCAGTCTGGTTACGCCTACGTGTTTATCGCATCTCCGGATAAGGAAGTGGGATTTTCGATTAAGAACTTTTACAAGTGCATCATTGGGTGAATTCTTCCTCTCACACGGAATGAGATAACGTATGGTCTACAGTTATTTCAGTAATTGCACGGAGATTTAGATAAAACCAGAAAGATTCAACAATTTAGCTTCTCTTCTTCGTTTCATTTGTTGGAATATTTTTTAACACAGGATCCTTAATATTTTATTCCTTTTACGTTGAAGTCTTCCACTTCACAGGGAATATTTGGTTCTAAATATATACGAAGAGTATCATTTAAATCTACCAACTTCTGATTACATTACAGATACACCGGGAATCCTGCAAACCAGTTGCAACATTTGTAGAAAATTTACCAAACTGCGGTTCTAAGTTATTGTTATACTTCGCAGTCGTGAAACAGTACTTCTTGAAATTGCATCATCTTCCTAGGCGCGCTGATACGCTTTGATAATGAGTCGCTGATAATCAGCGCGAGGAAATGAATACGTTATCACGATATGGTTTTGCGAAACTTGTTGCATGGCAAGTTAAAACGGGACTCGTAATAGAATTTGGCGCCACGTCGCGCGATTTCGAGTTGCTTACGATTAGAGGAAAAGTTTTCTTTCGAAAAACCAGAATAATTATTCGTTTTACTGAGTTCATTAAATGTACAATTCACATTAAATGTAACTGATAATCCACCAAGGTTCGGTAAGCTCATTCAGATGCAAATTAAATAACTCTTGTGTGTTTAAAGACGTTGTTGAAGGTAACTACTTAGTCGAAGCCCTTTGATCGATTTTAGGGTCATATTAAGTTTACTAATTCTAATCTAAAATGAGTATTCAAGCATCTTGATTCATTGAATTCCTCGTTGGAAATACACTTCCGCGATCTCGTTCTTCAATTAATCACAACAGATACATTTCTATCGTGTATCAGGATCGTGTATAGATCTAGAAATAAGTCAAGATCGCGCGTCGAAGGATCCTAAAGAGAGGGGAGCGTGGAGGATTAAACCTTGTTTTATATGGATTGTGGATCTATGTACTTGGAGGCCTTTAAGTACTAATTATATTCTCGCTAAGATGGGTGACGTCAAAACTTCAAACATGGTGACGAGTCATTCCAGGACCATTAAATGGATATTGATCACCGTGCTCGGAGTGAATCACGTGTAGCAAGGACGCATGTATTCAAACTGATTCTGCAAATATACTATTTTACAAACGTAGTGTTGGGGAAGCTGGTACCAGTTTCAATTTTCTGGTTACACTTTTCCTGTTACACTTTTAATACAATTCAGTAAATTAAAATTAAATCATTTATCACAGAAAAGACAATGAACGAAGCAAACTATAGAGCTCTCTGAATACTATACGTCCAATTAATTAATTATACTCATTTTTACTCAAATTTATTCGAAGTAGGTAGAGTAGGATATTTCTATTCTAAAACCACTTTTTATATTTCCAAATGTACATACTTCTGAATTTTGATTAAATTTTTCCACGATGCACTTTCGATAAATAGAATGTTGTTAATAAATTTGTAACTGTGAAGCTGTTAGAGGCGTAGGAAATTACAGAATAATGATCACTAATTGTAAGTCACAAGCAAGTTACATGAATGCAAGGTATATTTAGAAATGATTGTAGTTCAAGTTACACCTATTCAAAGTGAATATATCCAAAATTACCCACGTTTATCGAGCGAATTATTTATCAAACAACCCCCGTACGCTCGATCAATCATCAATACGGAGGAATATTAATATTCATGAGAAGATACAACGCTTCTGGTTGTTTCCTGTATACCCATTTGCAACAAGAACATGATTACTCGCCACGTTATCGAACTGGCGTGCTGGAACCGTATGCTACAGGTAATACAGTACTGATAGCACCCGTGGGAACGGAAATTTCTATCAGCACTGGTGTAAATGTGGTTTATCCTAATCTGGACGAGCAGAAACTACATAAGAATATTTTAATACCGAGCCTTTATCTGCCGTTCCTGATTCACATGGCAGCCAATGGAAAAGAGGCAATTGTCTATTTTATTTGCCAATTGAAACATAAATACCTAAGAAAAGGCATATCAAATTTTCTTCAAAATTAACAAGTAAATAAGACAGGGAAAACAATTCGAGTATACGAAATTTACATAAAGTTGGGCATAAAATAGTGTTCAGCAGTATAGATAGTGGAAATTCTTTCCAACGATTACGTTTCTGTGTAAGATTTTCATTCGAACGGTTATAAGCCGAGGATCAACGGTTCGAGGCGCTTCAGCTGACGTCAAGAGCACGCAGATGTTACTCGATGTTCTAGCGCGAGCTATGTCAACACAGGCTGCAATAAAACTTGTATCAAAACCCCTTCTCTGCGTGTCCACGTGCTTTGCTTCCAGCATGTTCGTATAACATTCGAGCCTTTATTAACCCGCGACAATCGAAGGTAGATAAGAATCGACAGTTATGGAAATAATAATTGCCAGGTAGAAGCTCGTTGCATTCCTGAGAGCTGGTGAATCATTTTGTAATTACTTTCTTGACGGATTAAACGAAGTATATTAGGTAACGTAAATGGTCGTTACACCGAAGATAGAATTCTCTTTTGGTTGAACGTATAAAAGAGGGTTTTAAAAGGCTTTGCATGTAGAAGTTTGCACGTAAAATTCGAGTATAAGTAATTCTTTCGACTTTGCTCCATATAAGTCGATACTCATTCTAGAACAGACCTTGGCCAAAGACTTCGTTAATTATATGCTTGGTTCGATTATTCTACCTTCCCCATTCTGCCCCAGCTGTATACTAAACGTTAGAAATTTCACGAAGAGACCATGCACTTCGCCTCCGGTTTACAGCGTGTCTCTTACGTCACTGACCATTCCTCACCTGACTGATAAATAAGAATTACGAGCTGTCAGGGATCATAGTTCATCCTTCGATCATCCTCAACGCGTGTCCATCTTTCCAGAATGACCGTTTCGCCATCCTTCCCTAATAACTTTAATTTACAGCCCCTCTTTTGATCTCGTTCTATCAGAGTTTTCTAGCTTTGCGAGTATTTAATGGGATTTTATGATTTTTCATGATGTATTAACCATAAGGGAAGCTAATTGAAAATTATATGGTCCGTTAATGGCGATGATTATTTCATGTAAAAGTATAGGTGTCTATAAATTATAGGTATAGCTTAACTGGTGGAGGATTTACAAGTTCACTAGAGCATCTTTGTTCCTTGCACCGCTTACGATAATTCTCGCGCAACTCACAGGCTGGAGGAATTTTCAATTTGGCTCGGTCCAGCTTGAGTAGTTCAAATATGTATGTATGTTATAATACGAATATAATATGTATGTTAAACGACGAGACACATCGCAGTTGGCAATTATATTGGATAAAAAAAAAAGAAAGGGAATTGCCAACGAACGAACGGGCAAGCATCGAAGGAGGTCACGATAAGAAACGGGTGACCAAAGGTTCTCCGTTCCCTCCACCTAGATACGTCACTCCAGGTATCAGGAATAACGAACGTTCGAGCATTCAGGCACTCGGTGCATTGTTCACACTGCAAATATTAGCTGCAGTCTCGAGTGCACCAGGGATATTTCTATTCTAAAACCACTTTTTATGTTTCCAACGAGCCCACGAAGCTGCACTGTCGCGTGAAACTTTGGATAAGTGCGTCGATGAGAAAGAAAGTCAAAAGGTTGCACAAAATTCCATCAGTGTTTACTTTTTTGTTTGGTTACTTATTTCCACGGCTTACGTATGCATTTCTATTACCTAAATTTGAGCACCTTGTAACAAGAGGGGCGCAGCTCCATCTTTATCGACTTCGAGTAAATTAGAGAAAACTGTTTATACAATTATTGCTTTAGCTTCTCATTACAAAAAAAACACTATAATTGAAAAATACATATTTTCACACAATAAGCAGATTTTATTTCTATTTTTAGCGAAAAAATATTAATATTAATAATAATATTAATATTAAAATTAAAAATATTAAAAATATTTAAAAAATGTTAAAAAATATTAAAAAATATTAAAAAATATTAAAAAATATTAAAAAATATTAAAAAATATTAAAAAATATTAAAAAATATTAAAAAATATTAAAAAATATTAAAAAATATTAAAAAATATTAAAAAATATTAAAAATAATAAGAATATTAATATTTTTATTTATTTGCGATAAATCGTTTATTTGTTGCACCAAACAATGTACAGTTTTTTTTTTAAATATATTGCACGTCATAACTCAAAAACTGTCAAAAATAGAGTTGCACCCTTCTTGCTACAAGGTCCTCAATTATCTTCCTTTTCATACCTTCGTAAATGCCCTTCTGATTGTTCATAATAGTCTTTCTGATCCTGTATCGTGCGTTGTGTTAAGAAAACTCCTCTGTGGCAGACTTGTCAATCAAGGGTGAATCATTCGTCAGTAGATACATATTCCACGTAGAGACGTTTTTGATAATTCTGATTTTTATAATGAAGAATTGGTTAAGTTATCTAAATTCTATCCTTTATTTGCCCAAAAAATGTAGGCCTAATTATACCGTCGATTAGTATATATGTTACATTCGAGTGAATTAGAGCAATCGAACGATATACATAAAATATGTAAATTGAAATACAAACTCTTCAATTCAAATTTTGAATACTTGGACGTTCATAGCCGTCTGTCTTGGACATTTTCAAAGTTCTCAGACTCTGTAATTAACTCGAGGAAACTGAGAAGCTGAATCAGTGGAAAGATTATGGCGTCAAGTGGAAACAAGAGGGAAAAACAAGAAGGAGGTGAATACAAAGTCGAAGTTGCAAACAGTCCTGGAACTTGGACGCTCTAATTTCATGAATACCCGAAGATTTACTACATGCAAGATAGAGAAAAATTCTCTCTGCACCGTGTAAATATGACGGACGGGAATAGAAAGTTTAAGTGTTTGATGCATTATTCAAGTGGAGAATGGTTACTCTGTGAAAATTGCGAATACTGTCCTTTGGCTGCATATAAATTTATGTAAAAATACTGTTTACGGCGTGGCCTCGGTAAGAGTGTTTTGTCCACCTCGAAAGAGACTACATTGTCCGAGTATTGATATACAAAATCCCAGCAGAAGTCGTAAAAACCGTGAAACCGTTGAAATTGAACGGATAGCCGTAAAATATTGCGAAATGGAAAGAGTTTATACACGAGTATAATGCGGGTTGCTGCTTTCCTATTGAAAAAATGCTCGTATGCTCGTATGTGTGGGCTGCGAAAAGGGAAAAGGCAAACTGGCAAACAGATTAGCACAATTAGAACGTATAAATGTAAACCATACCGGCAAAAGAGAAATAAAACAATGTAGGCAAGGAGTGATTGTCTTAAACGAATGGACAAATCACTTTTCTCATACTTAACTGAAGTATGATAATTCAGCTCGAACATAAATAGCAAATTTAAGTAAAAATTCATACAATTCATTTCCTGAATATGTGGAACAAACTCCCACTCGATCAAGTGGACAATAATTGTTTTATATCATATCAAATTACTTAGAAACTAAAATTAGTTAAATATAATATTTACGATTAGTTTTCTACTGCGATTTTTTTTACACACTTTTATTTCGTACGTGATTGCCATCCACGCGAACAGAACAACAAGTCGCGTTCTCGATTCCTCAGGGGTTAAAAGACCACGAAGTTTTATTGCGTATGGTAATGGATGTGAGTTAATTATACTTCGCATGATAGGGTATTAAAAAGGCTCTTCGATGAGCCGGAGTAATTTTCGAAAACCAATGCCAGCTTTGAAGTATCGTAGAACGGATATAACGGGTAAAAGTAGTGTTGTTAAAATGAGCTTCGAGCCGTGAGCTTCAAGAGCTCGAGTCGCGGTTCAAACCCTAAAGGCTCGAACCTTGTAGCCGTGAGAGTTCGAGCCTTTAAAGCTCGAATCTTCAAGCTCGATGGCTCGATGAAGTGACGTGTTTAAGTTTAACATTTTACAATAGTGGTTGCGAAAAATAAGATATAATATCAAGGACTTGTAGTTAACTTGATTACTATTAAACACAAGTGCCTCCAGCTTCGAGGTTCAAGCCTCGTATGATACTAGCCTTAAAGGCTGAGTGTTTCGGGTTAACGTTTAAAGCTTCGAAGATTCGAGCTTTATGCAACACTAGGTAAAAGTATCCGATCAGTGGAATTGCACTGCTCCGAAGAATCGATCGGGCTGAATCAAGCTGTTTAATTAAAATGCTGTCCACGCGTGTAGTACTGTGCGTAGCGTGATCTATGAATTCTAATATCATATCGCCTGCGTCAGGACAATAGAACGAAAATCTATTTTGAATGACAAAATGGGGTACGCGCAGTGAAATAAATTGCAATAATTGAATTCTGCTACTGCTTTAATAAACATTAAAAAGGAAATCTGCAAAGCTCAGGAAATTAGAAGAGACTTGGTTCATCAATCTACAAATTAACCAGCTAATCATCCATCTCCAATTAGTATCTTGCATCAATAGAATTTACAAATTCTAAACACTGACGCAATTATCGTTAGTGGATTCCAATTTTATAGTAACCTTTTATCCCAACCTTGTTTCACCAGTGAAGTAAATAATTCCAAAATTTCTAGTGTTCGCATTTTCCTACCTTGAGCTTTCTTTCATAAACCTCACCCTTCCATTTTATCCAAGCACCGTTTCTCGCTTTCATAAGTTCGTGAACAGACAGAGGAATATTTTCATTCAGGACACACGATCGCGAATAGAGCATAGTAAGCTAGGAGAGACTGTCGCTGATTAGTCAGCAAAGCGACAAGTGTGTTTGCGACGAGACTCGGCGTTTCCCATCGTCGCATTCTTCCTGCTGTTCGTTTTCTACCACCTCTTGTCTTTCCGAGTAGCGTCTTCGTTCCCTCCTCGCGATACCGCGGGATATTACCGACGAGGACAGAAAAGATACACCCGTGTCTCGTGTTAGGTACCCAGAAGTTAACATTCAGCGCGTTCCTGCTGCTGAAGATAAGGGAATTGGATTCGCGAGCGCGCGATCGGACGCCGTTTCAACGCGCTACTAACGCGTGAATTTAATATCAGGTTAGCGAATTCAAGAGGCACTCTTTAGCTGTGCTTTTCACAGAATGACAGAAAACATTCGCGAAACCCATGACGATTGACTAACAAGTAAGATCCCCAAAACCGAAATTCAAAAAATTATAAAACTTAGGGGATATGTAGAGGATATATAGGTATGTGTTGCGCAATATTTTTGCTGCTCAAATTTACCCCCGAAGTCCCGGCTATTTTTCGATTTTGTGTTATAACTCGCGTGTCACTTTTGCCAAATGAGAGTCCCAATTAAAAGAAGTAACTCTTATTTGAAAGCATTTTTTCTATCCTTACAGTTCGCGAGTTATAACACAAAATCGGAAAATAGCCGGATTTTCAGTGGTCAATTCCACCCTCTTAGAGTGAGTTTGAGTTATATATCCTCTACATATCCCCAAAGTTTTATAATTTTTTTAGTTTCCGGCTGGTGATCTTCCCATGCAAGTCATCTTAATTAACCTTCATTGAACGTGACGTTCGGTAGACGTAGACGATTATATTAAAGTTTCCTTGCTGGAAATGTTTACTTCTATCATTTCTAGAATAATTAAGTAAACGGTTGGGGTTTAGGAACAATTGCGTTATATTTGCTCGTTGTATAGGTACTAGTTGCTCCGATATTTCCTTCGCGTTTCTCATTCTTACGAGGATACTGTTCGTCTCGTGTCTGTGGAGCAGTCTATGCAGATTTATCCTGAAGGATTTCAACGCGTTCCATTTAACTGAACGCGATTTTCACTGGTATAAGGTGTACGCTGACGCATCCTAACGTCGTGGAAAAAGGTTGTGCCCTTTCAGAGAATGTATTACTCATTCGACACGTGCCATTGTGTCCCACGTCACGTAAAGCGAACGGAAAAATCTCATATGTGTATCGCAGAGACGCGAGGATGTTTAAAAAGAAGCCGGGGTAAGATGAAACTCTGACGAGTTGCTTGCACGAGCCACGAGATATACCGGAAAGCGGCTTCTTCTCTCGTCTCCGGAGCCGAGTGTCTCTCTTCTTTCGTAATTCCTCAGCAAATAACAGCACCAAAAATACACACATCCCGTGTGTGAAAGACCTTACAGAAACTCTGCTTCCATTTCACGGAATTCTTAAAACCTTAAACCTTAAATAGGATGCCTTGAAAATTCACACCGGCGTTCGGTCGCACCTGATGAAACGTAATAAATGGTCCTCGATGTAAGAAGGGCACCTCCTAAGTTTTTTTTTAGAGATGAAGTACGAATCATTTGGTAAGGCTTGGCCATCTGTACGCGTAGGTATTAATAACTTAATGATTGCTCGTTGTATTATATTTGGGAGAAGGAATTGGTAGTGAAAGTAATTCAGCTTTTCCCTTGCACTTATTTTTTTATGTTACGATGATGAGTTCTGACAGTCCCATTTTATACAGTTCAAAATTCATTAGAAATTGTTCACATAAACGCCTTTTTCTAAAAGACTATTGAGTTTTAAAGAACTCTTTTCAGCTATGCGATAAATAAAATATTTACCACGTACTTCTCCATTTCTGTTTTCTTTTTTATGATGTGTGAAAGTAGCATATGAAATGTTCTTCGTAGACATCTTCTAGATTCTATTAAATTGGAATCATGGAACTAGAAGTTTGATTAAAATAACATGCACTTAAACTTGTGTGGCTTTAAGACGGTTATCTCGTTCGTGATAAATTAATACGTAACGGAAGAATGGTTCAGCCCCTTTATAATTCAGCTATTACGTTCCTCGACTATCCTTGGCAGTATTTCCTTCAACGAACCTTATAAATATTCGCCGTGCAGGGATCGAATTTCTCATGAGAATTCAAAGAAGCCTTGTTCGAATATTAATTTCTTTCCTCTAACAAGCATACATATCCATTTCGTTTATGTATATACGTACGTAGCTATCTCAATAAAGTTTCATGTCAGATTAGTCGAACGTGACGAATGCTTAATCACCCTGCGGAGTATTTTCACATACGGACGTGAGGTTTATTGACCACACACGCTTGTAAAGTAGTATAACGAACAACAGTTTCTTAACTTCGCGCGCAGAAAATGCATCTGAATGCACGTTGTAGATGCAACCGTCGTTTCACGACTCGCGACACTGTTACGAGCGTCTTACCGGTTGTTCTTGATCTTTGGTCTACGTCACTGAGCCGAAAAAAAAATGTCCTGTACTCTTCCTATGAATGGAAAAGTAAATGGTACAAGGTGATGCTGTGAAAACGCACAGTGCCAATAATGGCGCTAGAGGCGATAGAGGCTGATAACGGAACGTTTTACTTTCTTTTGTATAGGCGCTTCATAGATTGCCCGACTGCTCGGCATTTGAAAACAAAGTGGTGGACTATCTTACGATTAATAAACTATACCTATTGCTCATCTACAACATTTTTATTTTAAAATCGCTGGGCACCACAAAGCTGTAACTGAGTGGCAATAAGTTTTTATAAGTTTCAACGCCTATTACATTTAAGGAAAAAGTATTAAAAAAGAATACTGTTTACAAAGGGAAGATGGCAGTTGGTAGAGTGCAACTTGCAAGATTTTATTCCGAATCATTGTCATAACTGTTTCTTGAGGGGTGGACAAACGAAAATTTTGGTTAGACAAACGTGGACAAACGAAGCCTGTTTCTATTTTACAAAAATTTGCTTTTGGGGGTGCCAACTTCACAGATCTATCATTGTATCTGTTGAAAGTTGTTCTGTATTTTTGAAATACCTACATATTTTGTAGGTGTGTCTATCTGGTCTTAAACGAGATATTTTGAGAATTCTAGGACATCTATTGTTAGATAATGTTAATTCTTGGTAATCTATAGCACTGATAACAATAACAGTACAAGTTACTCTATCTTCTGAATATATCTTGATCGTAATCTTGATCAATTGTTTCAACTTCGACGATAGTTTCAGAGTATATGCATCGTGCAAAATCTGCAACACCACGAATCACACACCTCGTTTACAAAGGATCCAGTATTATAATTCAGAATTGAGTTGTATCAAAGTTGCCAAAGTGCACGACGAATTTGCTGCTGCACCTTGCAGGAGGCAATAATTCATTATTGCGTCATTGCGTTGACACATAATTAAGTACGGCCAGAAATTGGTTGAAATTTCGTAATGAGATTCGTGTTGGAAACGAATCGACTATGCCACGTTAATTTGATTGGTTTGGGCCGCAGCCTGAATTCCAGAATGAAGAAAAAGATTAACTTTTGCAGTTTCACTGCTACTGCCGGCAGCTTTAAATGGGTAGAAAATAAATTGCTTTTATTGTAACAACATTTCAATGAATAGGAACTGTGACTAAATTTTAATTAAATGCGGTTAATTCGTGACGCGATAAATATTGAAAGAATGACGAAGCATCTGTTTTTTCAATTTCTTCCTAAACAGTAAGTAACACGTTCGTAGACACGAATGTATGTAGTTCTCCTTCAACGATTGAATATTGCCACTGAATATTTGAAGCGAGGCAAATAAAAAATTCAATGCAATCGATAGATTCCTACGACAACTAAACGTTAAGTATCGTTAAGGTATAGTGACATACTGGTTTCACTCGTACCTAAGTACTGTACACGAAACGCTAATAGATACTTCTAACTTTATTATCATCAATTTCATGCATTCTTGTGTGCAGAATGAATAACGCTTCTCAAGGCCAAAAATTCTAGAGTATATCTAAAGGTTTTGTAGATAGCGAGTATCGCTCGCGACTGAATTTTTAATTTCTAACGGTTTAGATAGCGATACCACGTAGATGGAATAATCGCTAATAAATGTGCATACGGAATATGTGTCACCGATATTGACGGGTTTTGCAATCGTCCTCATTATCGGAAAATAATGTTTTAGCCCGAGCACCGTTAATAGCGCCAGCGATTGTCCGCGTGCGCACGTATAAATTTACGAAGTCGATGATAGTCCGTGTTTACGATGAAAATTCTTGAAAAGTTCCAGAAAGCTCCCGTTGCAGTTTTGAAAACTTTCTCTGACGCGGGAATCTAGTTACAGAGACGCGAATGTCGTTAGCGAGAACTTCGCAAGAATCTTACGCTAACTCCAACCTTCAAACTCCCATGAGAATATGTCTTCTAACACATTTTGGGAATAATTCTAATTCATTATAATATCTTTTAACTATCTTGTATTTGTATAATGTAGTTAGTTGAAAGTTCCATATGAAATTTAAATATTAGCCGACAGTGTACTTGGAAGAGAAAATATTTCATATCGCAGGCACGGTGTATAAATTAATTTGGTTCTAGAAAATACGTACGTATTTCGAAGTAGTGGATCAGTTTTTATTGGAGTTTTCATAGAATTGCCGTCCAAGTGAGTTAGAAATTTGCAATGGCTTGCTTTAGCATATTATTGTTATTATTGAAAACCAATATTGGAGGACAGTCAGTTCCTCCTATTTACGTATGAAACTAAAGCAACGCATATTCGTTTCATGGAAAATCATGAATAAACGAACCAGTAACTTTACGCTGCAACTCTACTTCATTAGTGTACGTGTGAAGGGTTAACAATGGCGTTAAATGTAGTACAGATACATCCAATTTAGAACATCGGGTCTATTCCACGTCCCAAAATGTACTACTGAGTTGAGTAAAAAATGTTGTGCCAACAACTATAACCTACATAAGTACATACTTAAATACATATCACCTATTCATAATGCATTAAAACTGGGTTCTACAATTACCAGCTCCATGCACTTAATACATGCGTATTAATTAATTTTAATAACGTATATTTACATTTACACATTTTTTATTTAGTGTAGGGTAGAGTGGGGGGAAATGTCCCGTTTTTCGTATAAATCTGTGTAAAATTTAGTACTAACAATCTAGAGATACCTGGTGTTATTTCGTATAAACTATAACTATTATGCTTTACGTTCGCGAAATTCGTTTCTTGATACTGGTATTTTCTATCGAGTTACACCACAAAATGTTTGTCAATGTAAATGGACTTCTTGCCTCGCGCACGGGGTAAAAAGTCCATTGCATAAAAATGCCTTTTCGTGTAATATTAAATTAGTTATGTACAAAACTCTTTTCAGATCAACAAATATTTATTAAACCAATTCTTTTTGGTATACAATATTGAAAGGAAAGCATGACTTTTTTAACAAAATATAAAAATATAAGTTAGAGACTCACTTTCAACCAAAAACTAAAAAAATCGCTTAACTAAAACAAAAACACCATTCAAAGACTTTGGCATCATTTCCTTATACTTTGACCATCTTATTATGAAAACAAATAATACAATTTTCAATCTGAGAGAATTTTTGCCTTAATGATAATACCTCTATAGTTTCTCCGATATATATGTTAGAAAATATTATCATTCAACAATAAACAATATCATGCACACATTACTAAAGTAACATAGAATCTTAACGTATTTGGCTGATACGGTTTTAAACTGTGGTTTACTTTACTACCTCATCCCACCGTACCTTTGCTCCTCTATTCAATGCATGCTTGCTGAGATGATATTTTTGAGCAGATTGTACCTTGTAAAAACGAAATATATGTAGGCTTACCGGTGCGATACTTTCTCCAGTATCAATTATACATAGCGATCGATCGATCTTTACCTTTCCATGGACAAATCAGGCCGCGCATTACACGGCGCCGCGGCTAAAAATCGCTGCATAGATGAGGCCGCATTGCGGTTCGCGGTAACATCGGTAATTTCATTCTCTGTTCCGCTACGGTGAAATTGTAACGTAGCTGCCGCTTGATTTGATTCGTGATCCCCGGGGACAAATGTTTCTGCGTGCAGCTGCGTGGAGCTTCGCGCGAAAATGAAAGTTTAACGCACCCGTTGATCAAACAACGAGAGGCCTGGCGACACGGTTCGCGACAGCCTTAAGCCGCCGTCCCACATGCGCGACACGCGACGCAGTACACATTTATCTTAGTTTCCCTATAACTGGAATGGTATCGTCATTGAAATGATGAAAAACAATTCGTGTCGATTCTGAAGTTAGGGGAGAGTTGTCTATATCGTATCACTTAAGACATTTTACGTCATATTTCATATTTGGTACTAATTTGAACGCAAATGACTAGTGGATATTGTAGCTTGATCTTTTAGGCACCTACTATTATATGCTTTACCTTTTGTTCAGAACAAATTAATTTGTTATTAATCTTTTTGTCGCATACTGTAAAAGGTACGACTTAGGCAACCGGTCTCCTAAAATTAGTATCAATAACAAAGAGAGAAGAAAATATTCCACATAAAGTAATCATTGTTATATAGTTACATATACATATGTATATGGATCACACACATACATAACTTATAAAACATATGAGTTGTCAAATCCTACTGGTACGATTTAGAAAACATGATCGATTTATTTATGAATATCAATTTAAACTTCATAATGAATGTAATATGTACTTAAAATGAATGTAAAATACTTTATATTAAACCCGCTTTTAGAAAAATACAAAAATACAGGACAAAATTGCATTGTTTCATTATTATCAGCTAAAATAAACGGGTAAAAAGGTTTTGTTTCTATTTCTTATTTCGCTTTTACTTGATATTTTTACTGTCAGATGTCGTTTACATTCATTAATTACTGAGAAATTGATGAGGTACGATTTAGGTGACCAGATATTGGCAACTCTCCCCTATACTTTGAAGTATATAAATTAATTCACTCATGAAATATTTAACTACGTGGATGTTAGAAATATCTACTTTACTTGAAGTTAGTAAAACTGTAGTACAATTAAGTTTAATTTTCGAAAATCGATCCTTTTTAGATGTTTGAAGCAATTCTTCGTTGCACACGTGGGGTTGTGGCTTTAGGAAACTTTCAAGGTACCGTCGCGCTGGGAAATCTGAAATAATTGCCGCAACATTTCGCTGATTCCAGCGCTAGAAATTTCCACGGCGAAGAAATCTGTCCTCCGCTGGCTCCAATCGATCCAATTAATTCGTTGGAGCGAACAAACGGTTGATTGTAATTTCTTATGAACCCGGGATTTTAAATGCGTCGTCGTTCGTTTAATGCAACGAGAGCCTAGCGCAGCGCTTAATTATTTTAGACGAATGCGATTAACAAAGACGGATTGTCATTTAACCGAACGACGAGGAAGAACGAAGGGAAATCGCGAAGCGATATTCTTTCGGCGTTCAAATATTTCCGTGCCTGACATGTACAGACCATTAATCATACGGGATGGGACATGTTTCGTGGCCTAACTGAAAAGGAAATGATTCCCTGCGACATAATAAGTAGAAAGTTCACAATACAAATTTTTCATGATGTTATGAAGTTTCCTTTTACTCAGCAATGCTGGTAGGTACTCTTTGAAGAAGTAAAAATTTCTACCATCTCTCCGTGAGAGTCCACAGATCACGTGTTAATTTCTTTACAATCTTCCCGTTTCTTTAATCCGTATACTTAAATGTTTTTACAAGCTTTTATTTAGCTTCACTTGTGAGTTCGTTAGTTTGTTAGGATGAAATCTTGTAAACTAATTTTCACCTACTTCCACATATCCGATCGACTTGAAACTTTGCACCCATACGAGGTTACGACGACAATACAATATTTTAACTGAAAAGCATTATATAATTTATAGTAAAAGAATTTGTTTTTTAAAAATAAGCTTCTATTAAAATGTAGGTACTAAAAAGGAAAAAAATCGAAGAATTCCCCGATGTGCCTACAAATAAAAGTGTGGGAAGCAAATATTGAATATTAAAAGTTATACGAAAACTAACTGCTGATGTTGTCTTGATTTTTAATCTGGTTAGACCTCAGGATGGACTGCGGTATAAATATTCATATAAAAAGGACGTTTCAATATTTACGTTCCACGTTTTTATTTTTGCTCACCTAAGGAAATTTCTATAAGGTAGTCATTTAGGCCAGTATCGAAATTATTCTTTCCTTTTTAGTACATTTTAATAAAAGCTTGCTTTTAAAAACATGTTTTTTACTATTTTTGCCATTTGGTCGCGTTCACTCTAGATTTTACGTTTTAATTGCCTGCCCCTTACTCATTGTTCTGCAATACTGCTAAATGCCAGAGTCGCTAGATCCCCCCTCGGATTACGTGCAACATAATGGCGCATTAGTGTTATCTGAGGGCGCAATGACAGCTGAAAAATCATGCATCCTGTCACATGTCATTAAGCCTGCTCGACGTTGATGAAATGCTCGTCAGCACCTCGGAACAAGTAACGTAGTGGTGGGGGGCACAACTTTTTTTCCCTCGGTTCTTTTTTCGTCAGTGAAAATATCACAGTGTTAATTTACTCGAGTTTACAACATTCCACGGGTTGCGCGTTTCAATTCACGCCTCAGTTTCTCCCCTGCGCTGCTGCGTCCAATAAGCATCGAAAGCACTGGAACACGTTCCTGACTGTGTACGCTCGCTTTCCTCGTCTATCAAACGTGTGCCTCGAAAATGTTTAATTAACCACCATTCGCTCCATCGAATTATCCTTGGTATTTCTACCAGTGAAAGGAATGTTAAAGTGTTTTCTATAACTGGTGTACTCTACTTCGTTTATGAAACAACCATCTCTATGCTTCCCTCGTGGCAACGGACATTATTCACCCCTGGAGGGCTCTTGAATGCAAAAAAACCCAGTCTAATAGTCAAATCTAACGCAATTGACCCCATATGGAAACATTCTCTTTTACTCGATTAACTCAAAAAGATGGATTTCGTGCCCCTAAAACGAATGCAACATTTGTTTCATCCACTCAGTGAAAAAAAAAAGAGATTAATGTTATTACGACTGAAATGATACAAGAGCTTTGTTAAAAGAAAAGAAAACTGGATTTTATTCTTTAAAGAAATTTTCATAATCACCTAATGAATTTTATTGAATTTGCTTTAAAAAAAAATCCGTTCAAGTCGCCCGTCGGTGCGTCACTGCATCCGCCTATGTCGAATTTTTAAATTCTCCCACTCGTATGAGTTCTTGCATCGTCCTTTCTTTGTTGCACTTCATTTGCTTATTAATTACCACGGCTTCGATAAATTCATGGAGGGAGGGAGATCGCTTTGCTTCGACCTGTCCGGGCGTTTCTCCTTTTTCTTGCAGCGTCTGAACTTTGCGCGCGGCTCTGTTAAACGGGGCGTCGCGTCGCGGCTACTTACGTAAAAGCCAGCCATACAGGCGTTGCATCGTTGCTTCTTGAATTAAAGAACGGAAAAGATAACGCTGAAATTCTGCGCTCACCTATCGTTACTCCAAATCTGAGAATCTCGGATCGTCGTTACGTTGCCACTGTTCGCAACTGCGGCGCATAGCGCGACAATCACGTGTCGCTTCTATTACGCAACTGGATCGCTGGACGGAGACCTTGATTATGCTTGCTCCTTTCTGGATATTTCTGTTTCTCTCGTTTTTTCATAGCGCGAGCTAGTTGAACACTCTTTTTCATTCAACAGTTCTAATCGTCGGATTCCTTCCTCGTTCAGAGAAATATTTTCCGAGGACCCAAATAAGTGGTTGACTTTATTAGAAATATTTTTTTAAAACAGTATTTTATTAATACTGCTGTTCGGTTTTGGCTCGAATCGACTGTATGTGAGTATTATCTATTTATGTCGGAAAAGTATTCGGAGAACACGACGATTGGGAGTGAAAATGGTGATTCGATGAGAGAATGGTTAGGAAAAGTCAGAAGAATATCTTCACAAATTGTGTATCTGCAAGTAATGAAAATTTCTTCATATTAAGTAGAGCAGGGTGAGGCAACATAGTTGAAGAAAATCATCCTATTGAGCTCGAAGAATTTTCTAATGGAGGATGGACGATGTATGCCTGGAAATTCGTATTGCGTAACTAGGTCGGTGGACAGAGACCTTGATTACGCTTGCATATTTGCGGGTATTTTTCTTATCTTCCATCCTAACGCAGAAGTTTCTAAAGCGTGTAGTTTCTTCAGGTAATACACTTTTTGAAATTTCAAGCAAGGACCCCGATGCTCGATAGTAACACGAAAATTTAATTACTTTTACCTGTAGTTTTTACGAGGAAAATAGCTGGCACTTGACCAGTGACCTCATTTCCCTTTTCCAGAAAACTATCAAATTATTCGTCACCCATCGTGGCTTAATAAACACGATGTAAATTTTGTGATATAATAAAAACGAAGTATTATTATTATGGATTTACTATTATTATTAAATTAAAAGGTACTGCCTCAAACGCAGAGCAGTGATTATCTTCGTAGAGTTTTGATTAGGAAAGAAGTTCCCTTGAATCGCAAAGAGTTTTCTAATAAATCTTAAAAGATTAACACCAGAATTCTAGGAACTAGAAAAATTAAATTTCTATAACGCTGGTATTTCCGTTATTCCAAAGAACCAGTTCATATCTTAATGAAAACTTATCAAGACTGCTTATTCAAACAGGCAAACCAGCCGATCGCGTATGTCGAATAGGTGAAACTACATGTTACCAAGGATTCAGAACTACACGACTCTAAGGTTAAAGTACAAGGATCGATTTAATTAGCTGCCAGTAATGCGCGAGTGTTCCGTACCACTGGCGCAGTTTATAATTAGTAGCCTTTTTCTTCTGTTTAATCGAAGTGTAAACGTTTCGCTGTCCAAGCGAAATCCAGACACGATCCAAATGATGTACCTTCTTTTTGTCCATCTTATCGCCACCTTGGTTCCGTTTCTTATATTCCAATTAAAAAGGGAACCGATATTTCGCGACACGATCACGTTCACGCCGACTTCCTCGTTTAACGAGTATTAACGATCTAGGTATTCTTCCGCGGCCCGAGATAACGAATCGGCTTTAGGTATCGCGCGACAAGCCGTTGGTACCGTTTCGATCAAAATAATGCCTATATATAAATCACCGATAAATTAGGCAACGTGCTAATCTGTCGATCGTACGATACACGCACACTTTAATCGCACTTTTAGATTCATACTTCGCGATGGAACTATAGACTCAGTGGCGGATTTGAGGAAAGAAGGCCCAGGTGGCAAACATTCCGAGACATCCGGTATGCATAATAGGATTACAAATAAATTTACACGCGTGCGGTATAAAAATTATGGGAAACAAAAAATAATATAGTATTTGAATAAAATTATAATTTTTAAGGTGAGACCCTGGAGGTCTTCTAGCCAGGAGCCCAAGCGGCAACTGCTCATCGGCCTCCCGTTAAATCCGCTACTGTATAGACTCAAGCACGATCATCGTCGAGTCCAATATTTTATTCCAAATTTCTTCGGTATTTTTTGGCGGATTCAGCTTTTTCGATTTCTGTTTAATTTGGCTTAATCGGTACCGCGCTTTTCGATTTTAATTTCGATCGGCCCTGCAGAATTTTCAGTCGCGAAAACGGAAATTCTGCGTTGCGAAAAAAATGGAAAAGTTCGACGTGCCGGTGCACGGGCGTATAATATTGCGGCTCTGAGATAAGCTTGCACCGCAAATTTTATCATACTGCGACGGTGACTTTTACAACGAAAATGACGTTAATGAACGCGTGCATCGGGGCTACCTATATGGCCGAGTGTTTCGCGGGTTCGTTATGTAATCGTATGTGAATTCGTCCTTCGGGTATTATCTGACCGATAGCGTGGCTGCATTTTACTGTGCAACGAGTGTTCGTTTCTTTTTCCTCGACTTCTCTAGTTGTCTAAAAAATATTCAATTTTCTTTTCGTCGTTGCTAGAGTTCTCGAAACTCTTTTTTATAAAAAGTTTTATTAATACTTCAATCGTGTGTACGTAAGTACTTGGAGGATACCAACGCTATCTATGCTGAAAGCATTTTATTCTGAATCACTAATTAAAGAGTCCCTGTAGAAAATACTAAATGCTAAAATTGAAAAAAAAAATTATCTGGAAATTCTCTACGTGCCAATGGTAATACTATAGTCACTTACGGTGATTTCTACAAGGACTCTTCAATTATGGACGAAGCTTCACTTGTGTTTCAATTGCAATTAATTGATTTGTGAGAAACATGTTGGTTCTATGTGCAATTTTTACGTGCACATATTGGATGGTAAGTGCTATGTAATATATTTTGTAAAGTGGGTTGGTATAGCGTTCGTTCTCTGTCTTAGTAAAATCTGCAAGTGCATATTCTCAAGTTGGAGTAGGTTCTCAGAAAAGTTATGTTTGCCTTGTATATGAGTTCGAATGATCACTGTTTGCTGAACAAAGTGTCATCCCAGAATGGCACATCGTACGTCAAAAGCTGCTTGCAAAACTATCAGACTTTGTTAATCATGGAGTGAGCAATCCTACTTTACGATAACATAAAACTGTCTGTGACAACACGTCCTAAAATAGGCAACAAGTTCCGAAATAATTATCCAACAGCCAACAAGTTATCAAACTGCAAGTCTGAACGAATAACTTTCTCGAAGGAAAGCAACTGTTTAATAAAGAAAGTGTTAAAATTTTACTCAGAGAATTCACTGTAACTCAAAGGCAGACAGTATCCTGAGATACTGTCAAGAACTCAAGAAAAATCAGAATCTTTTCTCTTCTTGCACTGCAGCTTGACAGCTGACAGAAATTCATTGCCAGAGCTTGCTCTCATTTTCAGTGGACACTCGATTTCCCTTTCAGTAGATGTTCATTTCAACTTAATTCAGAGCTACCATCGCAAGTAACAAAGAACTTGAGGAGAATTTCATTACAGAGTACAGAATATCAATTGGTCAACATTATTAAATAACAAACCAACTTTTCCCTCGGCAAAAGTCTCGCTAAGCTACCAACCGTACTATTGTACTATACATATTTTTGTCTAAAGTGTACTATATACAGTTAGAAAATGATATAGTACGTAGAAATATTATATTTCCGATACATCGATAAAATTCTACAATTTTTACTATTCCTTTATTCTATAGCAATTTAATTTGCGAATTTAAAATTTAAACTTGTGAATTGGACATAAAAAAGCTTTGTCTATGCATTGTTTGTCAAAATTTATATAAAATAATTTCATAGAGTCTCTCTATTCCCGCCACTTCAGCTTTTACAGAAAGGCTTTTTCTTTAATGAATACGAAGTGGCTAAATGAGAGAAACAGAGTTACTCCATCTCTCATAAAAAATGAGCTCCTCATACATGTTAATTTGGATTTTCAGAGGAAGCAAACCATTGAGATATTTGTTAAAGACCATAAATTAATTAACAATGCAAAATGCACAAAATATATACATCTGAAAAATAAGATGTCATTGTTTTACTGTATGCAGTTTTATTTTGTACCACATTCCTCTGAAAATTACTATATTTTTTTATCACATTTGGCCGTAAAGTACTATATCTTCTTGAAAAAAGTTGGCAACCCTATTTTCATTAGATATTCATATCAACTTCGCACAGAGCTACCAGCGCAAGTAACAAAGCACTTCAGCAAAATTTCATTACACAGTGCAGAGTATCAATTCGTCAACATTATTAAATAACAAACCTACTATTTCCTCGGGAGAAGTCACTATAAACTACCGACTCATGCTCTATCCATTATAAGAAGCCCGCCAATCACGAAGCGAAAGTAAAAAATTAGCAAACATCCCCGCAGCAACTAGATTCATATTTTTCCCCTAAGTGCGACGAAGTGCATACATACCGTCGAATCCGCGAACAAGCCCGCGAAAACACGGGTTCAGGGACGCGATTACGCGAGCGCGGGCGTTCACAGGAAGCCTTTCTGTTTACCCGGGCAAACGTACAGTATTTCGAAACGCATTTACGGAAAATCATTTCGCCGGGCTGTTTGCAGAGCGATGGTTAATCCTGTTCGTAATGTTTGCGCGGTGCAGGGACCGCGAGCCTCGGCGCGACGCTGGTGGCGCGCAGCAACGGTCGCGACAATGGCCACCGGCCCTCGAAACCGATTTTCAGAATATTGCGCGTTTAAGAGCGAAGCCCGTGAAAATACCGCCGCAGCGAACGGTGACGATTTGCATTCGTATAAATAACGTCACCAGAGCGGCGCGTCTTTTCAGCCGCGGTTCTTTCCCCTACCTTCCTTTTTCTCCTGCGAACTCCGCACACATTGGTACCAACCGCGGCGATTCTTGCCGTGAAATCATAGAATTAAATGGCATTTAAATAGGAGTCGCCTCGGCGAGAGAATTTCAACGGATACTACATCTAAATTAGTTGAAATCAAAGCTGGATGGGTGGACGAAGAGTCCCTGGAAATTAGAGTCTTTTGTTTAATGTTTCTCAGTTCGGAAGAAGGTGGACTTAAATTGCGCTCCGTTGGGAACTTGTTGCGCGGGCCCGCTCCGCTACGAAGTTTCTCGTGCAGTTAATTCACGTTATCGCGGTAGTACGGTTCCAATCTGTGAGTAATTAATATCGCGCTTGAACGTCGCACGTATGTCAATCCAGAGAATCGTGTCGTCGATACGCTCAGGAAGGGAATAACGTCTCGAGGACGTGGCTCGGGTTGCAGCGTGCAGCGGAGTCCGCGCAACACCATTCCGTGCACACGCTTCGCAGCGCGCTGGAACGCGGCAGAATCGTCGCAGCGCGACAATGTAATTCGAATCTTATCGTATGTTACAAATATTACACGGCTCGGTACGATATGATCACAGCGAGTTGCGATCCGTTCTCTAATCGAGCGCAAACAATATCGCCTATCCGATATCTCCGTTTCCTACGCGCGCGCACGTACGATGCACACACGTCTGCGCTCTTAATCCGCGCATTAGTTACAAATCCACCGTCAAATAGATAAGTCACGCCTTAAACTCCTTTCGTCCGAGCATCCGATGCTCGATTAATGAATACAAAAACCAACGAGAATTGTATACCCTTGTAGGAAAGAGGGGAGATCCCCCTGATGGAAGAATAAACCCTCCATTTCAACACCCTCCACAAATATTTTTTTCTCAAAAAAAAAAAAAAAGAAAAAGAAGAAGAAAGCAATAGATTCTCTTACTCGTGCGAGCGGTGCTCGTGCCACGTACAGGTCCCTCCGCGGATTCCTCTCGAGGGTGGAAGCACATGAAAGCCCAGGGGCAACTGAGTGGTTGCGGCGCGGCGCGGCGTTCTGGTACCCCTGCAGAGACGGGCGTTCACGTGTTGGGACGCCCGGGCCACGTTCACCGTCCGACCGTCGAGAAGCGACTGTGCGTTCGCGGCTACTCCACCTCCTACCTCCTAGCAACCCTCGCCGAGGAGAGGAGGGCACACGCACCAAGAGGCCACGGTTCTACCGCTGCTGACACACAAACGCTGGCTCGCACCGGGGGCCCCGAACGCGGAGAGCCGAGCAGATATCAAAGATACTACGTATGCACACCGTTGACCCGTGTGGGTACCTTCTTACGTGCGGTAGGTAGGCTCCTCGCCGTTGCGCCTGTGCACGCACGGCGGTGCACACAGCCGGGCCGTGTGTAAACGAAAAACGCATAACCGACCGGGGAACGGTGGGGGGAGAGAGAGAGACCGTAGGTAGAAAAACGCACAGTCACACCGAGGGACATGCGTGCACGTGCAGGTAAACTAGCGGGCACTTGGATCAACTTCGCTTCGATTACGATTTTTACGGTGCATAGAATTTACGCCGAGAGTTTCCGTGTTGTTTGTGATTCGATGAAACGCGAGCACCGAGATGTTTGGCTCGCGAATCGGCGACCAGAGAAATATTTTCAAATCCGGGGCAGCTCCTTGAAAAACGTCGCGTTAAGGTACGAGCGCGCAGGCGCGCTCGTGTAACGCTCGCCAGCGATCGAGGAAGATTGGCTCTGCACGATGGACGCGCATGCATCCGATATACCGATGCATTAATGCATCCGGCGATGGGATATTTGGCTGGCGCTTATAGGACGGCAGCACGCCTACCGCCCTATGCAGCTCTATTAGCGGGTTACGGGATGACAAACGCAAGTGCATCCGAGCGATCGACGATGGATGCGCGCATAGGTCTGGGCCGTGCATGGGCTCTCTGTGTGTGACGAGCACGCGGGGACGCGCACGTGTAATATCGCGCGCATGCTGCCTCCTATTACTGTCCTATCTATGCACACACGCGAGTACTGGTGAATATGCTGCGTGACTGATAGCCTGGACTCGGAAGATTTTGCTATATTAACGATTTTAGTAAAAGTTCTTCCACGAAGTCAGGGATATCTCCAAGGATATTAATTAAATTTAACACGTTGAATGCCGCGCTAATTTTACTTGGACTGCTCGCGCCGCCAACATGAATTTGTTATTATGCGATACATATTATGCTGATGATAATGAATTTATCTTACTAGGGGTTACCGGTGACCCCCGTAATGATGATAGTATTGAAATATTTATAAGTAATGAAGTTTACTCTAATTATGTGTTTCTACGAATCTTGGCGTCGCCGGTCACCGGTGGCCTCCATGGCATTCAACGTGTTAAGCTCCTATGGGTTGTAGAAGAGCTTTAAAAGTTTCAAACTGGCGATGGGTGGTCAGAGTTTTTGTTTATTGTGGCATTCCTGGAATAGAAGTCTTGAAATTGTTGAAATTTTAAAGACTTGAATTTGCGGTGGTATGATGAGTAAAGTAGTTTTTTAGGGGTCTTCTTAAGGCGGAACGCCTACCTAGAGCGGTCGAAAAAAATGCGCTTCTTTGGGATTTTTTTTCTAGAAAAACCGTTACACTTTTATTAATAACTATTCGGCTATTGTTAAGAGTAGGGGAAAGGTGGGATAGTTGATCATCGGGGATACATGATCACATCAGTTTTTTAACTAATATAATGTCAATTTATGCCTGCTGCCACGTTATCGTGGTAATGTTTGCATTATCGCAACACTTCGTGTTGCAGTTTTCTTTCAGGAGCATAGAATAATTTAGTTAGAAGCTTCGATCTTATTTGCAGCCAAAAAGTAAATATTTCGGTCACCTTGGTCTTCCTCCTTTTCGACTGAATGTCGATTTAGAATATATTAAGTAAAAACAGCCATATCTGTTCTATTAATGCTATTTATTGATTGATCTAAGTATTTAAGGTAAGTTTAGTTTTTCACCTTTTCCAAATCGAGTACATTGAGGGATACTTGATCAGTATGTGAGATGGGATACGTGAACAGGTGAAAAAAAAACAGAAAAAAACATAAAACGGCTAATGAAACAGAAAAATACGGCGAAGAAAGTACGAAGAAAAATCTTTTCTTCGTCATCATCTGAACCAGATGATATCTAATGAAATGTCTTTTAAGAATGCATTTATGTTGTTTTATGTCATTCTTCGGTTTTATTTTTTTCACTAGGTAATTCCTTGAAGTTAGTTATAGTTTATTTTCCATTTATGATATTCCCTTTATTTTATGTTATTGACTAAGATAATAAATATTTTTTATAAAATTAATGTGTTATTTACTTTTAAAGCTCACTGATCAAGTCTCCGTAACTTTTTGATCAAGTCTCCCCTTTAGTGGGGGATACTTGTGCATAACGTCACTGCCGGAAAATCTTTAAATTCAGTCATTAAAATTAGTTTTCAACTCCCAAATTTGTACAACTATATTGAGAATACTCTAAGAATCACAACTTAAGTAATTAAATAGAAACACAGCAAACCATTATTGTTATTTTAGTAAAATAGCAAAACTGTGATCAACTATCCCACCTTCCACCTTTCTCCAACATCTAAAGGGCAGTTCAGTAGTTTTTGCGGTAAAGAATATTAAAAGATTTGAGAGTTATAAGCGATGACCAGGATGTCCTTTTTTTAAGCGTTTTGCGGTGACCATCGTAGCTCGTAGCAGAATCCTCTGAAATGAAAACTTCAAATAGTTTTAGATAGAGTATGAAATTATCTAGGCGCTATCGGGGAAGATTTCTTTTTTTTCTTAGTGTTTTTTTACACGCCAAAAAAGGAACGACTTTTTTGTTGGAAAACGATGGTTCAACTTTGCAGCGCGCCATTTTGTCTCAAAATAATTTTTCCAAAATCGGGCCCGATAGCGTCTAGATAATTTCATACTCTATCTAAAACTATTCGAATTTTTCATTTCAGATGATATTGCTATGAGCTACGATGGTCACAGCATAACGCTTAAAAATAAAGGACACCCCGGTCATCGCCTATAACTCTCAAATCTTTTAATATTCTTTAAGGCAAAAAATACTGAACTGTCCTTTAGATGTACTCTTAACAATAGACGAATAGTTATTAATAAAAGTGTAACGGTTTTTCTAGAAAAAAATCCCAAAGAAGCGCATTGTTTCAACCGCTCTAGGTAGGCGTCCCCCCTTAAATTACGTAACGCTTCTTTCGGAGGGGGTTGCAGATTTCTTACGGTTTCTTACAAGGGGACTTACATAATATCTTTTTAATTTTCAATAAATACGAATTCTGTCATTAATGTTTCAGAAAAGTAATTTTAGTTTAAATTTCCCAAAACCTAGTTAAGGGGGGACACCACTGTAATGGCCCGAAAAGTAAAGGGATCTTTGGAAATTTATTAAAAGCAAGCTACATAATTAATCTTTTTTAAAATTTCAGGATTTTTTACTAGATATTTATGTTATACGACTATTTTCTTAAATTTATTTAAAGCAGATTTATAAGCTCTACAGTTCTCCGGAAATCAAAAAACACGAAGTTTTAGAAACTATATGCGCATGGCTATGGCACGACGGATTCGATTTTGAAAATTATGAAAAATAACAAAATGGCGAACCTCTGAAAAAAATTGTGAAATGTGGTTCGGATAAATTAACCTCTTTCGTTGAAAAAGAAATAGAAGGAAGCGCCCAATCAAAAAAATCTCGGGCCGTACCATAGCCATCCGCATATAGTTTCTAAAACATTTTGTTTTGTTGATTTTAGAAGCACCGTTTCGTCAGAAATCTGCCAACCAGATTTTTTGCAGCGTAAAGTTACTGTTACAGCCTGTAAATATGCTTTAAATAAATGTAAAAAAAGATATTCGTATAACTTCAATATCCAATAAAAAGTCCTGAAAGTTTAAAGAAGAGATTCATTACGTAGCTTGCTTTTAATAAATTTTGAAAGATTTCGGGTCATTGCCCCCGCTCCCTTTAAAAGAATTTTAATAACTGAAATAAATGTACTGCAAAATATATTACGTAAGGACGGGGAGGAGGGGGAGAGTTTTGGAATATAAAATCTTGCGAATTCTGACACTAGGGGAGGGAGGGGGTAAGAAATCGTAAAAATTACCCGTACGTAATTTAAGGACAGCCCCTTGATGTTTGTAATATAAAATTCTAAATTACTCAGAATTTCGAGTTCGAAGAAACTTGCACAGCAAATAAATATCTCACGAATCCAGGCGGGAGCAGTGCAAGTGCAAGCAATGTGCAATAAGAGTGCACCGAAATACTATTCTCGTTCGGATTGCGCAAGCCCGGCACAGCCTACGTCGGCGGAAAAAAAAGGACTATCGATGCAGATAACGTTCGAAAGTCTAACGCGATGTTTATTAATTTCCTTTTTTCGATAACCAAGTGAATCGACCAGCTGCGATAGTTACGCACTCGTACCGTTGCTCGTTGTAAATGCCAGAGCGAAGGTTGCAATGGTCGCCCACTTTTTTCACGATATTTTATAGTCTCAGGGGTTTGAAGGTGCATTCGGGTATATTCAATGAGCGTTCGATACATCGCAGCTACCACGTTGACGATGAAACGCGGCGCGTGTTTACGTCGGATGAAACGTTGTACATCCATCGACCGTGCTGTCGATTTATCAAATATCACGAGCCTTCGTTTGCGAGATTCTCGGAGTCCCCTCTTAACGAAAATTTCACCAACAATTACGACATCGTGTACACTTTGATACGAAGAGGTTACGCGGAAGTATAGTTCCGTGAATCGGGCACTCGTGATAGATACACCACGGTCCCACCTTCGAGGGCGATGGTTCAGGAACGAAATTTCCGGGCCCCGTGAAGATTCATTTGAAACAGCGTCTCTCGAGCAAAACACGCGATTCAGACGAGAAGCGCCGCAGACACGGTCATGAATAATGTAATTAGGCTAGCTGCCGCCTTTTCCGTTGGGACATGTTTGTGTACGAATGTACAACGCGTCGCTGTTAACGACAGGACATTTTTATCGGGCCCCCATGCGAACGCGTGCTGCGGGCGCAGCTGAAGGAAACCAGAGTGGAAAAGGTACATTACCGGTGACATTATGGTAATCACAGGATCGCCCTCTTCAGGCTCTTCACCCCTCGTTTACCGTCGCCCCGTTTTTTTTTTTGTAAGTCCCAGCCCACCTACGAGGAATTTCTTTCTTTTTTTTCGGCGGAAGAGGACTGTTTGACGCGAGACGGAGTTTCGTGAACTGGAAACCAACTCTACGCCACAAAGACTTCTTGGGGAATGTCTTGCAATTTTTGTGTATAGGTAGATTAATTAGGACGGGATCCTCGATTTCAAGCTACGTCGTTTTTGGCGAATGCTGAACGAAGGTAAAGGGTTATTGGAGTTTGTTGCCGCTGAAGGAATTGAATGTAGTACGTAAAATTTCCTAATTGCTTCAGTCTTTCTTAGTTGAATTTCAGATGAATTATATTAACAAGACTACGTGGATGCTGCGTCTAATATTGAAAATGGTGCTGTACTGACCTGTTAGTGAAATTCTTAATTGGACGATCAGAGTGGCAGCGGACACGTAAGCAGAGTGGATGCTTGCTCGCCCTACATTTATAGCCATTCGCGGGGGGTAGTCATAGCCACTATCACCCCCGGAGACTAAGCATCCCTGTTACTCAGCCTATCACGTTCCAATGCGTTATCAGCGAAAATGAAACAATAATAATTACGTACACACCAGCTGAACCTGGTCGATTGCGTTTGGTCCGTCGCGCGATAAAACGTTGTCGGTTTGTTTGAATCAATCGCCACTGATTAAAGTCACGGGTTATGAGTTTTCATTTCTGTCTAATGCGAGATAATTTATCCTTTTCTTTATGTTTCTATTATCTATAAGCTGTGAAGGGTACAGCTCGTTTATGTCAAAAGGAGGGAATTTAAAATAGAAGCTCTCGGAAGAATTACTTCAAGATTTTTATTTCCTGTAATTGAACTACCATGAATTTTCGATTTTAGAAATTATCGACAAATGTTGTCTAATTTGAGTTCTCCATTTACATTATTTGAATCATGAAATTGCATAAACACATAGAAATTTTGGATTCTCTTCTGAATACTGTTCTTGGAAAAGCAGAAAAATAAAATAACGTTTAAAGTAAAGAATAACACCCATTTGCTACTGAATTTTTAACAATATAAAACTATATTAGTCGAGGATTCTTATGCTTGAAGTGAACAACTAAAGCTACTAAGATACCTGATCAATAATTTTTGTAGCAGTTGTGATTACGTACAGAAGACCTCGCAGCCGTATTTTGTCATTGTCGTGATAATAAAAATTTCTAATTTCACCGAGGCAGGTGGACGATATCTACGATACGCTCCGGTCAGATTACCTGCCATCGGTCCACTGATTACAATAAAATCGATAATCAGTCTCTAAACCGAGTATCGCGATTTTATTCACGATGGAGTGACCACTAGCTTGATTTTCTAGAGCTATTGTCGAACGAGGCTGTACATCGAGCAGCGTTTCAAAACACGCACCCGCTAACTGTAACTTTAAATGGCATTGTGTAGGAGCAATTAACGTGCTCTTATTGAGTTAATATTTAGCCGAGTGGGAGGAGCACGGCTACGATAAAGTACGTCACGGTTAACAAATTAAGCCAGTAAAATGTATCAATAGACATGGTCAAATATAGAAGAGTAATCACCTTTCAGCAATCATCTAATTACATAACAGGTTAACACTTGGAACGAAGTCATCGTAAACAAATTCAGCTGATGTAGAATGAAGTCGCGTGGAAAGAAATTGGAGAGTCCTTGTAGAAAACACTGTAAGTGCCAAAAATCAAATTATTCAGGAGAGAGAGAAAATACCGTGACTTTAAATTATTTATGAAATTTAATTTTTTTTGATTGCTAAATATACTTAAGAATAGGTACAATAACCCAAATGCATAAGAAAATTTTCTATTTGTTTGTTGCTTGAAGGTTTGTTGCTAGGTTAGCCTGAGATTTTTCTAAAATTTATTTTCAGGATGTTTGCATAGACTACATCTTTTCTACGTATTTGAAGTAATTACAGCCAAACATGTACAAGCCTACACATGAGATCGGATAAGGACAAAACTATATGTCCAACTTTCAACATAAAATCTCATAGACCGCTCCAACAATTTGAATGCAAATTGACAGGGATATAATATAAATTTATAGGGACAATATAAATTCTTAGAAAAAAGATAAAAAATATTTTTCCTACAAAGGAAAGGGTAAAATCATATACTACATCGATATAAAAATTGTATTAATTTGTTTATAAAAATTTTGCTCCCGATACAAGATGCAGACTGTCTTACAGATTATAAAAATGCCTTTACTTTGTGTTTTAGGTCATTCACCTGTCCAGAATCGTGTTCACCTCCAGACGGTGGTATATTTATAACTTTTTTCCTGTAAATATATTTAAAATTTTCTTTTTGTTCATTAAAGTCAACGAAATAACGATTAAAATTTAAAACAAAAATTAAGTCTATATTCATTTATTACTTCAGAATATGCGTTTGAAGTGTAACCTACCCACTTAATATAGTCCAAACTCGTGAAAAAAAGAATTGTGTTTGTAGCACTGTATGTGCTACACCTCTTAGATGTAGAGAAAGCTGAATGTACCATTCATTTAAATTTGCAAGCACTGTAAGTGCCAATCCTGTTTGTCCAAAGCTAATTGGCACTAACATTGTTTTCTACAAAAGCGCTACGTTTTTTAGCACTATTGGTAACTTATTTACAAACAGAAATTGCATTAAAATTCTACACTACAGTATTACCATTGGTACGTAGAACATTTCCCGATAGATTCTTTTTTAATTTTGGCACTTACAGTTAGTTTTTTCTACAGGGACTCTTCAATTCAAGTTTAGACGATAGAAATAGAACACAATCTCAAAGCATGGTGATCCTCGATTACTCGAAACGCGCAAAATGTTGTGGCTGGTAAATGCACTGCGTAATTTTAGATGCATTAGCAGCGATCGACACCAAGGACCTGTAATCGAAAACGACGGCACTTAGGCAGCGACCGTCGTTGACGAGGGATGAGTCACTGTCACCAATTTTTCCCCGTCGCCCGTCTACCGTGCGCGATCGAAGCGACACGGAGCTCCAACACCTGATTAGTTATTAAAAGCCGAGGTGGCGGAGGTCACCGGCCACATCCGGTGGTGTAGAGGCTCGTGAATGCCACAATGTCCCCTGATCAGCCGTGTCGGCGACGCATGTGTTCCGCGCTGGCGACGCGTGTTTTTAATTCGTGGGGCCGCCGAAACGAATCCGGAAAGCGGTGTACAAAAGGCGAGGGAAAAGCGAAGGAAGGCTCCGTCTCCTCGACCTGCGCTCACGATGACGGGTGACGGAGGTTGGACCGATCCTTTGTTGGTCCAAGATATGAAATAAAGTGCGAGGCTGTGGTTATCGGCTTATCTCGCATTCCTAGCGAATGTTTCCTATCACGGTGCACGGTGCAGCCTCGAACTGGCCTTTCCGCCTATTTCCTTCGTCGACATTTTTTTCTTCATCCTGATACTTCCCGATTTGCGCGAGGATTTATGAATCTTTTCTCGCTTCCCAAGGATGCAGGTGTGACTTCGGATTATTATCGGGTATCCGGGTTTAGAATGGTCTTCTGGTTCGGGGAGTTTTATGGGGGAGTTGGGGCGGTATTATCGTCTTCGGGCGAGAATGCTGCCCGGTGGTTTCAGTTTGCATATCGTTCCGATTGTTACCGTTAAAGAATTACTTAGTTTCTGATTCATTTAGAGGGCTTCCCGCATTAATATTTAGTTTTTAACGTAATAAAACCCTAAATCACAGACTTCTTTGATACTAAAAGATAAATGTATGTTTCAACTTTAAGAATTTTTTTTTAAAAACAGTTGGAAATAAGTATTATTTAATTATTTATAAGGTATGGAATAATAAGGTCACCTAAAATCACCTAAAATACATGGGAACTAATTTTTCATCGCGTAAGGAAGATAATTTATTATGATTTACATCCTCTAGAGTTTATTTTAAATCTGCTTCGCTATACTTTTTATAAGAGCTCTTGTTTAGTTCTTTGTACTTATCATTTTGGTTATGTCCATTTTTATTTAAGAAATTATTTAAAATAATTATTTACATGAACTTAAAATAACGATTTATTTCGTGACTGATCAAGAACTACTTAGTTTCTTAACGGTACGGCTATAATAAGTTGGTGTGTTGATTGAATTCTTAGGCTAACAAGAGAATATTCCTAATCCGAAAATTTTGATTTTAATGAAACCTTGTACGAATGTAACATATTCGAGTAACAATATGTAACAAAAGTGTAACATATTTTTTGCGGAAATTCACTCTGAAGGGGTGAAGTCAGCCCTGAAAGTTATTGCGTTCTCCTCGTTTTTTAAACATCTAGTTTTATGAGTCGTCGCCATTGGTAGAAAACGCTCAGGGCCGCCCTTCTCCATAAAGGGGCTCGGGTGCAAGAAATATTTTGAGGTCCCCAAACAATTTCTCAGCGGTAAAAAGCATATCTTTTCACACTACGAAATCACAAAAAAAGGATAATAATCACAATAATAAACAGAATAATATAAAAACTAAAAGAAATAAACTTTTTCTGTTTTATTTTCTCTTTTCTGCATTCATCCTTTTTCTTGGGCCCCTGTACAGCCTGGGGCACGAGTGCCTTGCACCCGCTGCACCCCCGCCAGCTGTGGCTAGCCCAGAAAACGCTTCAATTTTCCCCCTGGAAAACTCAAACTCCTAATCTTTTATTATTCATGTTCTCGAACAATCATCCATTACCTACATAAATTTCAATAAATTCCCACAAAGGAGAACTCCGATGGAGCGGTATTCAGTGAATACACTACGGAAGGAATGTCTTACGTTGGAAATCATGATATAAGCAATTTTATACTCACGTGTCATTCGAGCTATGTTTCACACGAAAGCAAGACAAAATACTAAGAATTCCAAGCTCGTAGGAAAACGATGGTGAGTAGTCAAGCTATTCTTCATTCTGGCTGCAGTTGCTGCTCGTGCATAAATGCTTGCGTCACTTTCGAAACTTAATAACGCACCACGGCCAGCAATTTAATGACACTCGATCGTGGATTATTATTGCGATGACCTAACAATGAGTTATCGTCTTTCGAATGTTAACGGAGGTAAAAGTTGTGCGACGACGGAGGGTGCTGCGTGGTTTATGGATCGTGCGACCGCAACCAATCCTTAAGGTGCGCTTATTGTTGGATTTTTTTCTTTCTCTTTCGTTTTTTTTTCATTTCGCAGAGCGTGCGCTACGCGTCGTATGAGCCGTTTCTGCATACGCGGTCGCCATAAAGTTCAGGGAACTCTACCGTTCGCTGTGAACTCGGTATGAAATGGTACGCGACTAACAGCTGCACGAAAAACCACGTAGAATTCACTGACTATTGCGTCGCAATCTTTCATTCGTTGCGGAGTAAAAAAGAAGCCGAATATTTATGACAAATCGTGGCAGTGGTGTCAGTGATTTCAACTGATTTTCCATCATTTTTTGCAAATTTATGAGGGGAGTAAAGGGACATTTTTTCAAAGTTTCAAATTCCCTTAGAATGGAATAGTATATTTCCTCTAAGTTCTTATAGAATTCAGGCAAATAAATAAGTACGGTTTTCATAGTTTTGTTTCGACATATCTTATCATTATCTACTGCACCATTAACTTTAATATCAAAGGATTTTATTTTGTTACTTTCTCAAACCATACAATAACTTTATCCTTTTGAATACTTTCGTGTATTCAAAAGCACCAGAAGATATTTTAATGTATTCTCTTAAACACCTTACGTATGCCTTTAAGGTTTTTGCATATTTATAGTTTTCTATGAATCATATATAATACCTTTCTTTGCATTATTATATTTCCAGTTCACGTATCATTTTTTTAACGATAAGTGTGCAACAATTATCAGAAGTCCTCGCTCTCATTGCTAAGGTATAGCCTTATCTAACGTTGCTAATTATTAGTACATGACACTGTCGTCCTGAAAACAATTGTGTGCTCTGGGTTCACTACATTTTCCACATCGCATATATTCCGTACATGTATCCCTTTATTTTGATAGCAAATAGAAAAAATAAAATTGATCCACTGCATTGCGATTAAAGCACGTTTAGTATTAGAAGATTGTGAAACAATTTTCGATCAAATAAACAGCTTGAAAGACAATTTATCACGCTCAACTACATGTTAAATATAAAAATAATATAGTATTAATGTGGAGTTGTTCTTCTCGAATCATCGATTATATATGTTAGAAAAATTCATATGATACGCTATGAAAAATAGAATTCTATGAAAATCGTTGAGAAAGAAACTCAAATAAATCCCCCTGTGCACCAAAGGGCTCCGTTTCTTAATGCACGAGTTGGAAGATTATTTTAGAAGAGATTTTAAGAGTTGTATATTACTGACGACACATTGTGGAGAACTGCCGGAAGGGCCACGAGTGAAACACGAAGAGGCGAGACATGTTTAGCAGTTTTGTATCTGCCACATCAGCTGCTGCTCAGCAGATACACTGTACAGGCTATGGAAGTGAACCAATTGTGAGCGGTTAATTACATTGGAAGGAAATCTACATACTTATACATAATTCCTTTCGTTGAATATCGTCGCTGTATTAATTACACGTCAATTAACGTTTCGACATCATTTACTCTTGACCAAGCAAACATCACGCATAGAAACACTGAATATTCAGCTCCCGACAAAAACCAGACACCCTTTCCAGTTTGCGTTATTTCCATCACATTGTGCGCCATTAATACAAAATTAAAAGTCTCGTAAACTTACCGATTCCTTCGACTTCGCGTTTAGTTCAACGACGGTCTTCTGAAGCTCGCAGTTTTGGCGGCGCAGGAGTGAAATCTATGCGACAATAAAACTGATTAATATCACCCGCGAGTCATTAGAATAAGCGCTTAAACAGATCACTTTAAACAATTACGGAATAACTAGAGGCTCCCTGGAAGCTGACTTAATTGCATAATAAAAAATCATGCCCTATCAACAGTTGAATCTTTCCACTAATGACGGAGGAACTTTCGAGGATTTTGGAAGCTTCGGTTAAACTGTTCAAATTGCTCTTCGGATAGCCATGATCGCGCCGATGGAATTCGTGGAATTCCCTTCGGTGTTCTTGGTAAAACCACGACGAAAATCGGTATCTCGTGTTGCGAAGAAAGCAAAAAAAAAAAAAGGAAAAAGGAGGGAACGAGAACGGGAAAAGAGCGCTGACATAGGGAAGGCAGTAATCACGCTACGGACTTAAATATTGGTAACCATAATCAGAAGGAAGTCCGGTGGTACGCTGTGGGTATAGGGACCGTACGATGCGCGTTTCTGTTTGCCTTCCTTATCTCAGGTTTGCGCTGCGATAACCGCCCTTCCCCTTCTCCAAACATTATACCACCTATACCACACCATCTTAAACAGCCGTTGGAAGCAATGAAAGCGAAACGATTCCAGTCGTTATAAGTCTGTGGTCGATAATTTCTAATATAGAACAGGCTTTCGAACATTTTTCTGAAGGAGGAGTTTTCGAAAACACGAACAAAGGCGGAAAGTTTAATTAGGGTGCATCGCTAAGGGGTTAAAGAGATTTTCATGCCGGACGAATGAAGTGACCGAAGACATTTTTCATATTCAATTGATTTCCAGTAAAGAATCTTATACACCTACTAACGAGCAACGTGGAAATAATTGCTTAATTATTAAACGAGTGCACCCTCGAGGAAATTCACCGTGTCGTTAATTACAATGGCAAAGACAATCCATCACTAATTGCAAGGGGTCACTGGCTCGTTAATTACAATGAACATTCTTGGAGGATTTTACTCACGGATTCTAAACTTTTTACTTTCAAAGTATTTGATACCAATCCTTCGTATACAAGTTTAAATTGATTGAAATAGCTTCTTTCGTTTCCCTTTATTTCTCAAAAACTGTGCATTGGTGAGGCTCGTCGGTAACTGCATACGTGCAAAGTTGCTCTAGCACTGCACGATAAGAAGAAATGACTTGAAAACAATTGTATGCTAAAAACAGAAATGACGATAAGAGTATTTGACATAATGAGCGATTATCTATCTTCTGTACAGCATTTATAAAAAAAGTAGGTATGACACTTGCATTACTAGAACAGAAATAGCAAAATTACTTTGAAAGCATCAATTTGCAATCTTGTAACTGGACACCTGTGGCCTGTGGTCATGAGTACGAATGCCTCGTTCCCTTTTCTTCTTCCTTTCCATTTTTTAGGGAAATATTGTAAATATAATAGCTTGTAATTAGTATAACGATTTCCGAATGCTCGCATTTTCAACAGACACACCTTGCTCTCGGTAAATGTCGATGAGGATCGGGTGCATTAACACTGTAATGTTATATGCATCTCTAAGGGACACAGGGGGCGGCGCATAGGCATTGTTAATGTAGACCAAAGGCTTTGATATCGCTATCTATCGGTTCCTAGAACAACAGAGGGTACGGTCCTCAGGTTTACCACAAAAGCACGAACAAACGTGGCGCACGCTTTCGCTCTCTTATGCTTCCACAAATTGTTCGCGATAACAAACCGGAACGACGTGACCGTGCAGACTTCAATGACCCCCTCCGAGCGTTTTCTCCCTTCCGCCTCTCGCAGAACTATTTTTGCACGGTGGAACGATTGCGCGTACGAAGGTCGTTCCGACGAGTAATATTTCGTGAAAGAAATGCAACAATTGTCGACGGAATGGAATATTTAAGGCCTCTCCTAAATGGATTTCTAACGATGACGAAGAAAGTTTATTTGTCGGAAGACTACGTGATATTAAAACTCTCCGTGTTCTAAACTGTAAATTTTTATGAATTCCTCTTGTTTTTTTTTCTTCATCAAAGTCGTGTATTTATTGAATAATATATTTGAAACGATACAACTTTATCACACGAAACGTGCGATTGATCGACTCGACGAAGGATGGCTTCCTATCGGTCCTTGCCGAGGGTTGAAAGGATTCGGGGTTGGTGTCAGGCGAGATAAGTTTAACGTATGTACATTACACTCAATCCGGTTTATTACGGAAAGCAACATCTGTTAGAATGATTTCTAACCGCGGGGTAACCCTGTCCTTATCAACGTAGTCGACATCTGCGTGGGTGCCAAGGATTCGCAGTACACTTTGGGTACGCGATTGCAGGGGAGTCATTAATTCTAAAACCTCATTTAAACGCAGGAGAGTAAAACCAAATTGACGTACTTTCGAATTTATTCATTCGTAACAACAGCAAGTTTGCTTTTGTAATTAAATATGACACACACGTGCTAGCTGTCGCGACATTTTGATAATAAAAGATCCGCGTGGATGCCGATAACTTATTCATATAGATTTGAAGAATTAAAATTCTACTCACCTCGGCGTCTTTCGAGTTGAGTAACTCTTGCAATTCTACGCACTTTTCGTTCGCTTCGTTTAACGCTTTCGATCGTTCGTCTGTGGAACAATGAAAAATTTGAAAAAATCATTCACATTTAATCGTTGGTATTTATTCATAATTCGAATGATTATTTATACACAGTTGAGCCGGTAAAACTTTGGCTTGTAACTTTAAATAGGCTCGTTCGTTTTGAACTTCCCGCCATTTTATGGACTCGCTTGGTAAAACAGCCCCTTATGTTGACAGTCGTCAGTAACCTCCCACGTTACGTCAAAACAAGCAACACTTGGCGTTCATCGTACGGTGATTTAGGGGATATCATACGCACCTACTTCCTCTACAATGCCCTCCGACATCATCTCCTTCGTAAAGTTCGTTAATTGTCCCTTTAAATTCGACAAGCTAGGCAGCCCGTCACCGAACCACGCCATTTTACACGTCGACAGTTGATCGCTGAATGTATTCCGCAGGTCGTATCTCGGCACACTTTTTTAACGTTACGAACACTGCATATTCCGGCAAAACTACACGCGTCAACGGCACAAAAGTATCAAAACATAAAGTTGCAGGAACCACGTCGTAACCTTCACAAAATACACAAGTTTAGTGAATCATGGTTGGCAATAGTACGCAAGAAAGTACTAGATTCCTCGAGACTTTCCCCCATTGTATAACGGAGTTCCGTATGGCGGCGAGGTAGTTTTATTTTTAAAAATATTCGAACGATACTTCCAGGGCATCCGTTCGTTGGACTATTTTCAAATATAACGATATTACGTATTTGCGAGATGTAAAATTAGTTAGATTATTATTATTATCGATAGAGACATTTATAATTCTGCCACAGCCTGGAGGAGGGCAGCACTTTCGAATTTGACGTCGCGATGCGTTTCGTTTCTGCCGCCAGAGGGCTATAAGCAGTCGTCGATTTGAATGCATAATTCTCAGCGCCATATTGGATCGACGACTTGTTAACGAGGCACGATTATTTACAAGTGTTTTCGCGCGAAAAAATATGAACCTGTAACGAATTATCTCTTGCAACGTAAAGCACACTGACTTTACACGGTAATTAAAGCTCTCATCTGTTTATTGCATAAATCTTTTAACAGATTATCGCCTCTAGCACATAGTGATCAGTTAATAAATCCGATATTTAAGACCCAACTGTCAGATGTTACCATTACGGTGACGTTTTCGTTAATGAGGCCATTACGAATGAAAGAAGTACGATCTTATTCATAACACTTATTTATCACAATATTCCACGCGTGTCACGAGAGAAGCTTGCAAAACTCCGCGAATAAACGTCGTTTGCATTCAAAGCACTAAATTGTCGCGATGCTCCGCGAAAAGATTACCGTTTGAAAGTGCTACAGTTGCCCGTTGAAACACGCACCCGTAACACCTGTTTTAAATAGGACGCCCTCGCCTCGATTTACTTCTTTTCTCTGGCCAAATAAATTGCCCGGTTTTCCTATTCCCTCCCGTCACTCGTAATTCGAGAATAAAAACCCTTCGAGAAGGGCGCGGCAGCGTGTCATTCAGGAAAGTGGCTTAATGCCCAAACGAAGGACGATTCAAAGGGGTGCCCCTCTTTCGACCCCCCCTTTTTTTTATTTATGTCGTGTGTTCCCTTTATTTTTAGGAAGTCGAGTTGATCGCGTGGACATTATGGAGCCAGCACCTTTTTACGAGGCTTCTTTCTCCGCGGCGTGTACCAAAGTATTAGGAAGAATGGTGAGCACGAGGCTGAGGTCCTCAACGGAGGAAGGTGAGTAGCGGTTAAGAGAGGGACAGACGCTTCGCTATGCTGCGCTTACACGCAGGGCCGTATCGTTAGATTCGGTTGCCTTGCGACAAAAGGGCGGCTGATTCAACTCGATTATTTGTTGTGCGGAAAACGAACTTGGCGTTTATTAAATTACTATGAGATACTAATTATTCGTCGCTTTGTAGTTTTCATTTCTGTAAATGAAAACAAAATTGGATGGTTATTGTGTTGCACGAGTTTTTCGGGGGGTCCTCCTCGGAAAGACTGTAACTTTGGAATACCCATTCCAAACATATGATATAATAATATATCCTCCATTATTTACTTTATTTAAATCTTAATTCGAACTTATTACATTTAGATTGCAATAGATTATCACCTTTCCACAATTTTTTAAATTATTCTAGTATTTAATTAGAATATTTCTATGAACCGAGTCACTTGCTCTAGGAAGACGCACGTCTTCCGCAAATTAAAAAAAGTATTCGCTACAAGTTTCTACAATTTATATAATTCCGCCCTAAGAGTGAAGCGTAAACGCGCCTAGGTTCTCCGCTAAGCGAGCGCGTTGGAAACGACGTTTCGGACAATCGCGTGACGCGCCAGAATTTTCGCCGCGAGCACGTAGCCGAAGGCCCAGGTGGAGCTACGTCACTGTCCACGCTATCACGATTAACAGAGTGAACAGCACGGGACGTCCCTCGGGCGGAACGGAGACGGAGCTGACGGCGAAGGAAAGGTGAAGGAAAGGAAAGGAAGGCGCGCAAGGTAAAGGCATATCTTGGATCCTTCGGTTGACTCGGCTCAGTCTGATCCGAGCGAAGCCACTGCCCTGATCCGGCGTGCCCCGCTCTCTCCAGCGCGGCTGGGATCCATCCACTTCTCTCCTACCACCGCTTCTGCTCCTGACACGTTCCGCTCTCCGCTTCTAATCTCGCCCGGTGTCATCGATCGCCGATCCGACTTCCTTCCTCCGCGTCGTTCCACGCTGCGCGGTCAGTTCAAGTCGCGGCGAGCTTCCGTTGCCGTCGCGCGTTCCGCCCGCGGCAGACGAAATTCGCCACCTGACATGTCACGGTGCACGGCACCAGCACCGTCCTGACTGCTGGTGGTTGACGCGCGTCCAGTGAAACACGGTACCCTTCGCGGTACCCTTCGCCTCTTCGGTTATTCGTGACTGGTGCGCGCCTACCGTTCGTCGAAAAGCATTTTCTGTGGATCCTCCGACTGCTAGCCACCGGAAGTGTGATGACCCATCCAGCGGAACGGGCCGCATCGATCAACGCCGCGGCAGCGTGCCTTCGATCTGGGATCTGAGTCTCGCGGTCAAGGTGCGTACCAACGTGACTCTGCCTCGCCAGCCTTCTCCTTCGGTCTCGTTCTACTTCTTTCATTGTTATCGGGTGGCTCGGCTTTGATCGATATTCAGCGTCTCGATCCGAGGCGGAGAACTTTCTGCGGTTCCAACTAGCTCTGCGCAGATGGTAGGTCTTCGACTCTCATTGTCACTCTCGGTGTTATTAAGGAACAAACGGGAGGGGGATAAAGGGTTATTTTATTCGTGATACGAGATATTAATCTTCGGTTCGGTCGCGGTAGATCTCCCCGCGGAGTGATAGACGCTTGGCCACGGGCAACGGGGAGGAATTTATCGTCGGTATAATTTGATGCCTCCTTAAAGCCGATCAACGAATGCTTAATGTGGGACGAGAGCGCACTTCGTATTGTATTCCGAAACGCGATCGTCCGCGTCCGTGTTTCTTCCGATGGTGCCTCTGAAAACCGTCTCGGATAAATGAAACATTTTTTCCCCCGGTTCTTTATGGTAGACAATGGGCTATTAGCTGTAAGCACCAATTATGGAGCTGCATAGCGTGCTTCTTTTAACGGATAGTTGTGCGGGGGATAAAGTAAGCAGCGGGGAGTTTTGCCCCGCCGTGGACGCTCGAATAGACGAAACCGAAAATAAGAGGAGTCGAAGATGTCAAAGGGGCCTGGCTCTCTCCGTTTACGCGAGAACGCCGCGCCGCGTAAAGTCGGATTAATTAGAGGCGATGTCCTCGGGATGCTTGTCCTTGGCGCGCGCCGTGACTTCGGGGCTCACTTAAATTTTACTCTTTATCCAGCATTTTGAGAAAAACTCTCGCCGGTTCTCCGCGCGGCTGGCGATCGCCGTCGCGAATCTGCATGCGAACACGCTCGATACAGTCGGCTCTCGTTATCGTAACCGCAGATTCCGAAGGTAAAAGCGAGCGAGGGACGGAATGGAGGACACCATAACTGTCCCGGATATTTACACGGGAAATTGCAAGTTTGTAGAGTGGAGTGTGGTAAAAGTTCGCACCACGCGAATTTCATTGTTTCAGTTGGGGCAATTGTCAATGGTGATTGACAAGAAATCATTGTATCATTAAATCAGTAAAACATTGACAATAAAAATTGTCAATCAAGGTACAGTCACCAGTGTCGAATTGTGTGGCTGTGCTCTGTTTTGTTAACGTGCAATACGTTTTCATGTGATATTCTCATTTTTAGGAATCTATATTGTTCCTATAAATTGATCAGTAAATATTTTAATTAATATGTCGTCTGAAAGAGCTGAAATTCTTCTATTCAATAGTTCTAGTAGAAGTTTTCAGTTCTCCTCACAGATAGCAGGGTTAATTAAACAATGGAAATGTAACTGTGGGGGCAAGAGTTCGAATGCAAACTCCTCATTAGAAATCAGCTCGGAGTAAATGAAGCAGTGGAAAGAAAATCTGAATGCGGACGTGCAAAGAAATAATTAGACAAGCAAAAAAATCTACTTCTGAAAAAATTTTGAAAGGGACAAAACAAATCGGTGCCCAACCATCAACGTCTATGGAAAAAATAATTTGTCCTGCGCGAGAAGAAGAATAAACTGATCCTTCAGAATATGATGTTACTGTTACAAAAAAATAATAATTGAAAACTATTAGTCGTTTTGTTATATTACCACCAACTATTGTGTGCCGGAAAATAAAACACTTTTGTGAAAATGTGAAAAATTCTCGTTGCGTTCTTTTATCCCATAACAGGCGAACTTTTGCCCCACGTATCGGGTAAAACTTCCCATTTCACACTTTTTGGAAATATTTATTTTATATCAGTTGTGCCATGTACATTTACACGAAGTCACTGGCTATCGAATAATAAGGGATAGGTACTAGTTATTTCTTTCACAATGCTACGTGCTACCACTGTAATACCAAGGATTTTAGGGATGTCTAAACATTAAATGCGCACTCTTACCTGACTCTACTCTATCGGTTCGTCGCATCGATTCCGAGCTAGTTTGAATTTAACGATCCGACACCGCGGCCGTGGATGAAATAATCGTCATTGATAGTGTCCCGTTATCAGGAGGCTCCGTAGGTGGAGGTAAATGGTTCCTTGAGTCGGGGTGAAACTTTTGTTTAGGTGTATCGATCGTTTTGAGTCACGGTTCGGCAGAGAATGGACCTGCTAATTGATAAAGGCAGACTTCCCAGCGATTAATTCCGCAATATGGGTTAACTGTGGCAATTTGCTAAGCCCCGTCGGTTTCTATTATCTCGGGGCAGATTCAGGGATTCTGGATTCGAAACCTGTTCCACAGATGCATCAAGCCGCCTGGCGCTCCCTCGAGTTCAATGGCACTCGTCAGTTCGGCACATTGAACAGACGGATTTTTAAAACGACACGAGGATAAAGCGTGTACTTGGACTCTTGACCTTCTGCCAGCGGCTTGTGACGGGTGTCTATCGCTTGAAAACGCGCCTCTACGTGACGTGAAACAATTACAGCCTGTGACCACGGGAAAACGATAGATGTCGGAACACGTGACCCTGATTTTCTATGGCTAGCGAAGGGTGGGGGGGAGGGGAGAGAAAGAATGATAATCTGAAAATATTGCTATTCGTTGTTGTCTCTATTTGTTCACGGTTGCGGTTGGATACCCAATGAAATTTGACTCGAAGCGCGGATGGTTTAGTCACAAACGTTCGCTTTGGCCCTTAAGTTGGAAGGTATGAGCCCCAATCGGGACCTTATCGAAAATCTTTTGATGCAGCTCCATCTTTTGGAAAACAAATGGTGTATTATTGCTATGTAAGGGATTGCTATCATACAGGACTCCGGGATCCATGATTTTTGCTATCACTAGTAAAAATCGTGATTTCACTTCTGGCAGTCTCGTAAAACACTGATAACTCCAAGTGCCATTTGATTTCGACAGGTATCAATGATAGTGTACAAATTTTCAGAATAATTTAGTCTGAAGATTATTTACAAAATTAATTAGCTAAGCTCAAAGAGTGAAATGAATCTCCAAGTGGAACAGGTTAAGAGAGAATACGAAGGTTACTGAAATATGGGTATCAAGAGATAAATCCCCCTGTCATCCAAATCATCCCCAAAACCCAAGATCACCACGGCTCTCTCGCGGCTTCGGCAATTCACGCGTTTCGCAAGACCTTCCCGAAGCACCGGCAATTTATATCACTCCGAATAGAGACCGTAGACTCGGGGCGCAGGCCTGTCTTTGATTGGGATTCGATATCCAGTCGCGTACGCGGGCCGCGTTGCAAACGAATAAAATAATTCATCAGGGCCCCGTGACAGCGGCGAGCGCGTCGGCTAATGAATAAAACGTGAACACGTTCACAAAACCGCGACGATCGTGGCGAGCCGTGAGCAGGAGACATCGAGGATCACCAGAAGCCGCCCGGTGACTCGTCTCGCTGCCAGAACCTGGAAGGCTACTCGAATACCTACGGTATTCAAACCTTCCCTCGAGAATGCAAAGCACGAGCCATTAATTTTCTTAGCGATTCGTCGAGCGTAGGGACATTCTTTTCAGGGTTGATATATTGCGCGATGCACCGGCCAACGTTTATACGCGACTTTTATTTGAGCCCGGCTTCCACCGACAGGAGGTGGAGAGGAGGAGGACCTCCTGCCGGCTTTAAAGCACACATCTAGCCGATTCCTCCAAACATTGCGAAACCAAGTGGCCGCGACGGCAAATAATTCAATTGCAAATCACGTCGATTGAAATACACACCGGTCGGCGATCAGAGAACGGCCGGCCCAAGGCGGCTCGTAATATCGGCGACGGCTAATGAGTTTAAATATTGAAATTGCGCCGACGGGGCGGACGGGATAGAAGCCCCCGCGATGATTTACTCTCGCCTATGCACCGGCGCATTTATCAGTAGACCCTTGAATCCTTCTCGCCGCCCGCGTACGCTCGCTACCTTCGCCTTTTTAATCAGTCCTTCATTCGGCCGCGCATCGCCGCGACCGGTGCCACGAATAGCGACGCTTTATAAATAGCCACCCGCGATAGCGCGAAACGCGATACCGTGCCGTACGAATAATTCGAGTTGCGGATAATAATTTACAATTTCTGCGTGTCACCGACGCCGGGCATCGTCTTGGGTAGTCGCGGCCGCTCGGGGGTGCCAGAGTGCTCGAAATTCTCCAGCATTCCAGCCTTGTCTTGGATACTTGAACGCGGCACTGATTCGAGCAAGGTTAAACAGCTGTTAAAATCCTGCATTTTCTAGCCTTCGGCTGTTTTAGGCTAGCGCAACAGACAGTTTCATTACCATCCCTTCAAAATTCGGTGTAAATTCATACACCGCTTAACGTAATACACGCCGGGCGTTTTTAATTCCGAGAATCTCTCCTCGCTCGATCATTTTTCGTGTCAGCCTGCGAGATGCATGCCAACGGGCTTCGGAGAAGGTATTTTAAGTGGCAGCGCGGACGTACGTTACCGTGGACGAACGTACACGTCGAATAGGCAGGCAATCGTATTCGAGATGTTACGTCGGAACTATGAGCTAACGGTACAGGCTTGAGCAGCTCGCCGCAGTATCGAGCTGTTTACGATTTTTCAGGCGGCAGCAGGAAGCGTCGGGCAGAAGGCTCGGGGCGTTTGAAATAAATTTGTGACTTCACGGGCCGATTAGCAAATCGTCCAGAACGAGTGGAACCCGTCCGTGATCGGTCTCGATCGTAAAAATCACCGTATCCTTGTCCCGCGGTCCAGCCGGGGCTTTCATTTTCCTCTTCCCGGTTCGCTCGTGGGCCCGTTTCGTAAAATGTAACACGCGACCGGCTGCCGCGAAGATCGCCGCCGCGTTCGTTCCCGTTAGAGCGTGTTTCGCTCTCCCCGTTTGTCTGATCGCAAAGCGCGTCTCAAAACAGGAAATTAAGCGACCATCCCGCGAGTATTTCGCGGTGTCGGTGGTGTTTGTTACTCGAACACGTTATGTAAATAATGCTCATAGTTGGGTAATTATACGAGGGTATGGGCGTGCATAAATTTGCTTGATACGCTCCGAAACAAACGCGTCGATGAGCCCACGGGTGTTTCGGCGTTTCTGCGCCGTGTACAAATTTATGCCCGCGATGTATCGGTTTTAGCGCGTGCGTATATCTCAATAAATCGTTGGGAGCAGCTCCCGCGTTAAGATGCAACGGAGCGTGTCATTCCTGGTTCCGTATCATTCCAAGGGGATGATTAGTGAAGTTCTGCGACGGGGAAGCGAGGGTGAATATTACGAGTTTACTAGGGTTAAAGGGAAGCTCGGAAAGTTACAGATGATATTCCTTGTACGCTAATACTAAATATTACTTTTCATATTAGTATCGTTAATCTGTTTCGAGGAATCCTACGAGTTCCGAGTTAGCATTATCCTTTTCTGAATAAAATGCCGTTTGGTTTATATTAAAATTCGCAAAATTATTGATTTGGCAGCTAAAAAGGTCAAGCGATAGCTTATAGCGTCGTCTTTGCCCAGAAACTTAAATGAATTTATCTCGAATCTTTTTTTCTCTTGGTTTTGCCACATTTGCGAATGAACGGAAGTTCGGATCGAAAAAATTCGAGATTTTGATAGAAAAAATAAAGTCACTGGTTTTTAGTAGCGCACAAATAAGAACGAATTTTTCTCGGAAAAAATCGCCGTTTTCAGCCACCAATCGCATAATTTTGATTTAATTTTTGTTGTTCCACTGGAAACTATGAATGCAACAAACATGAATCACAACTTTGAAATTGGATTACGTCACATTTTAAGACCAATATTAAGGCAAAACCACAGGAAAACGTTAAAATGCTTACCAGTCTGCAGCGCCATTTTTAAAGCACATATATTTCATACCAATTATTTTTGAATCTGTGTGATAGTAATAAGCATTGGGTAAAATGATACATCTGTATTTGCTCTCATTTTGTACAAATAAGTAAAGCACAGAGTCTCTTTCGCACGAAAAACGACTGCCCAAGTAAGTATTTCCTTTAAGGGGTCATCCTACTTTGATCGACCGAATAATTAATCTATTTGTAAAGATTTTTGGTAATTATGCAGGACAGGTGTTTCCTCACCGATTTCAATTATTTTTTAATACGTTTGTCGGGGACATGATTCTGAACATCTTTTTCCTATACATGTTACCGCTGCTCGATTTTTGTTTCCAAGATATTCACGAAAAGCTGCTGCTACTACTACAATGTATTCGGCCGTACGCCTACCTACCATCAAGGACCCAGGTCCTGATCACTTAAGATGCAAAGGGAGCAGTTTCTGATCAACGTAAAACATTTTACTATGAGCTATCAAATGTTTACGTATAAATTTAAAAATACTTCATTATTATTTAGTAATTTTTTGGAATAAATTTGTATCGTGATAAACTTATTATTTGGTATTTATATACTAAACTGATCAGGAATTGGGTTCTAATCAGGAACTGGGTCCTTGACGGTATAGTACGCGTCCGTGGCAGCGTATGCGCCAGCATGGGACAAAACAAAAGACGAAGCTGACCTTTGCTTTCGAGATATTTGCGAAAAACTTCTTTTTTTAGCTTATTCCGACACAACACATTCCACTTTCCAACTTCTCCCGGGTATTAGTATTGGTTGTGGCTAGATTAGCGCGGGGGCGCGTAAAGCATGCTAACGAACCGATGTGAGTTGGGGTTTTGACGGGCATCCGCTAGTTTCTGGTTCAAATCTCTAAATTCACATCGGTTCCCTACCATTCTTTACGCGCCCGCGCTAATTTAGCCCCAATCAATACTAATACCCAGGACAAATTGGAAACTGGAATGCGTCGCGCCGGAATAAATCAACAGAAGTTTTCGCAAATATCTCGGAAATGAAGGTCGTGCGGCGGTAACATGTATAGGAAAAAATTGTCCACAATCGTGTCCACGACAACATATCCAAAAATTATTGAAATCGATGAGGGAACACCTGTTCTGCATAATTACCAGATTTTTTTCTCAGTAAATACAACATGTAATGAAATAAATCTTTTTGATATTTATTAAGCTACTCTTATATTATACAAAAAAAAATTTAAGGAGAATTTTTGAAATTTGTTTTAATTGTTTTTTATAGTGCCAATATGGCACCTAAAAAACGAGGTATGTTCACGGCATAGGTGATAGCCCGGCTTGGGCTTATTCGAAACAAAAAATTCCGAAAGATTCTTAACACCTATGAGTCGCTATAGCATGTAGCTCAATTAATAATTTTTATCGAGAAATAACCGAGATTTTTCTCATGGAATTTTTTAATTTTCAACCAAAATTGTTAATTGTGCTAGGGGTTATAGCGACACTCATACAGATTAAGAATCTTTTGGAATTTTTTGTTTCTGTTAGGTTCCATATATAAACAAACAATTAAAACAAATTGCAAAAATTAATCATAAACTTTTTTGTACAATATAAGAGTAGCTTAATAAATACAAAAAAAAGACTTATATCATTATGTGTTGCATTTACTGAGAAAAATATCTTTAAAAATAGCTTAATTTTTGGGTCGATGAAAATAGAATGTCCCCTTAAATCATAGATAGGGGTTTTCTTACCATTCACGCTCTAATCTTTCTTCTGATCGCCACTTTACTCCAAAGCGTTAATTGCTACTTTCAAATTCGTTTCTCGATCGTATCTGGCATCGATTAAAAAGCAACTCACGCAGAAACTGTCAATCTGCCTTGCCAGAACAGATATCATAAATCACGGAATCAATTGCGCGAGCAAAGCCAACGGTCCTAGTTTTATGCGCGTCCTCGTTGACGACAGTCGACGAGATCTAGATAATTCACCTTCGTTTCGTGCCCTCCTTCCTCTTTTTCTTCTTCTTCTTATACAGAGTCGACTCTATTAGTCGCACAAGCGTGTCCCGTCCGTGGATCTCGTGGAAGACACGAATAGATATCCGTCTGATTAACGATCAGATCGAGCAGTATCCTCCTGCTGACTGATTAACGAGCCAGTTTTCTTTTCGCCTGGCGTCATGGCCGAATCGCTGGGCGATCGTTGCCATCGAGCCTGTCGTTCTGCGATTCGTTAGCGTTTCATTATTCTATCGGCGCATGGACGCGTAATTTTCATTCAAAGGCATTAGTTAATTCGGCCAATTGTTTGGCTATTGTACGCAGCGATTTTAATTGATTTCGTTAAACCATCGTCCATTGATCTCGCGAGTTCGAGGAACTCGGGACATTCTGAGTTTTATTTCATTCAGTCTTCGAGTTAATCGTACGCTCACTCGTTAAATTTTTATGGGCGACGCAATTTATGAAACTGTCGGAACGAACATTTCTTTTATGGAGATACCTATAGCTATGTCTCACCATATATTTAAAAATACAAATTAATTTCTTGAAACTTCTGGTATAAAAATGTATTTTATAAGGATAGTTATTTCCAGAATATTGGACGAAAGTAGGATTTGTACGGACCACCTTGTGAAGTAGAAATGCACTCGTGAAACTTCAGTTAGAAAACGTATATTTTAACTTTTCTATAGGTAATAGCGAAAGATGGGAAATAATATTGCCGCGTTTTTCTGTAGGTATCTTTTATTAAACGTCACAACATTGAAGGCAGAATCTGAAAGAACGCCAGGCTCGAAAAGAAAAAGAATTTCCCTATTTTCTCCTTAATATTCTCAAAACCTTTCCTTATTTTTAAACTACGCAATATGTAAAGTCGAGTTCAAGAAATATCAGATAGTTTTTATCATTTTACATATTTATACGCAAGGGCAGACAAGTTGAGACGAAAGAAGCCACGTGGATTCCTAAATAAAAATTTCATCTAAATAAGATACCATCAATATTTTACGATGGAAAGAAGCGACCACCTTCAAACGCTCAAGGGTTAAATGTCTCTCAGCTTTTGCCTGTTGCCTCACAAGCACACGCTGGCGTTCGAGGAACGTGTCCGTGTATCAGCATGTAGAGGCTTTGACGGTGACAGTTTTGATCGGATTACAGCTTCGTCCTCGTCTTTCAGGATGACCGGGGCCGATGAGCGGATGAACGAGTAAAACTAGGAAGGAATCACAAGGGAAACGAGGGCTGCCGAAGGAAGAGATGGTGGTAGAGTGGCTCTGTCCTGGACTTAGGCCGGCCGGAAGCCGTAGGCCCCGGCTTCTCCACTGCAAGGTGATACTCCTCGACGAGCACGAGCTGCTGCAGGATGTCCTGGTGAGTTTCGAGACAATTTTTTTTAATTATAATTCGTGATAATAGGATATGCTGCTGCATTGAAACCATGAAGTGTAGGTGACTTCTTAATAATGGGTGTACAGTGTACACTACTATATAAATTCAGTGTGTACCTTAATTCTTATTTTCGATATTTTCGATGTGTAAATTTTAAAATTGGATGTAATAGTTTGATAGACGTAATCAATGGTAAATAGTTTTAATCGGTAAATAGTTTGCAAATTTTAATATTAAATAACTTATTATAAAGTTATTGTGTTCTCTTTGAATTTAACAAAAATCAAAACTCAAATGTACCGTATTTAATACGTTTTTGATCGCAATGCCGAGTTTCGTAAAGATTGTTTGCCATATTGATTTTGGATTTTGGACATTTCAAGGTGTACACGTAACTCTACTTGCGATAGTAAACGTCCTCTGTGCCATTGTTTCGTACGTGATGCAACGGCGTCCGTTAAGATATTCTTACGCGAAATTGATTTCGCAGTTTCCCTCAGGGCTTAGTAACAGCGAACAGAAATTTCGTACACCCACGCTTAGGCCTTTTCTGGTAATAGAAATCGAGAATATAAAAGGTGGGCAGAGGATGTGGGCGAACTTGTGTCGCGAACGTGTTCGCGAATACCCTTAACAATAATTTTATGGTAGATAAAATCTTTTTCGTGCTATCTATGCACTCTGGTTATTCTCGTTTCTCTTATAAGGACCCAATTGTTCGCTAATTTTTATTAAAATACTAAGTAGGATTTTGTTTGAAGATGATACGAACAGACACGAGTAACGAATAGACGTTTTTGTTTCTGTTCACTGTATTCACTGAACTGCTTCAACTTAACTTTTACATAAGTAAATCAGAAATAATGTCAGGATAATAATTTTATTAATTCTATTATAGTCTGAATTGTAACTCAATTGTAACTTGTAATAATTTAATAATTCTATAGTCTAGATTGTAACTCTTTCAAAATTGATTTTAATAATTATTATTTACTGTTATGCTCGTTGTATCTTAATTTCAATAATTTGAAATGTGATATGCTAATTAGTGTAGCATCCTCATTAAATTAATTTGAAATCAGACGCACAGATCTACAGGGCTCTGCTTAATATAAATAATACTTTTTCAAAGCTTTTCATGAAACTTTCAACAAAATTAATAATATAACTTGCATTTCCACGAACGTGTTGCAATTACTCAATGCTGGTTTTTGTTTCTGTACACTGTATTTCTGCAGACAGATTACTAACAGTCAGGAAGGAATTTCAATTGCTGGTCGTGCTTTTTCAACGTTGTAGTCGCGTGTAAGGGCAGTCATGCATATTTCACAAATATGGTAAATCATTTTCACGAGGCTTTACTTTACTCAGCACTTAAGACCTCCATTACCGAAAGTGGGCGATGCTCGTCTGTTTTAGAATGATTATCGGTTCAGCGGGTAATTTCTCGCAGACGCGTCGCGTAATGAGCATCCTGTTAATTGCTTTTGCCTGTAGACAGTGCGTTCTTGTTTTCGTAATTCTCTACCTGGTACAAATATCCTCTTTAGTACGTTTCGCTAAAATCCCTGTTACTTGCATTGACAGAATGAATACTTCTGCAAGCTGTGGAAATGCAAAACCTTTATCTTCCAAGAAATTTATGTAATTTTAACCACTCAATTCAGATTCTTTAAGATCATATCCTAATGTTCTATGAAAAGTGTCGCTAATCCCAAGATCGAGACTCAAAGTTAAAAATTTAATCTTCCCATGATGATTACGAATATTCATAACACTGTGCATAAAAACATCTTCGCTGAAAAAATTCTTATAAAAATTGCCTCAAGTTATTCCAGCTAAGACAGTTTTAAGTCAAGGGATAGAGGAAAAACTGTGAATGTCCATTTCTCGTGATCTTGCGATTTATAGTATATTTTTTTGGTGGCAACTGGAACTACAGAACTGTCGAATCACAAAGGGTTATAAAGTTCAAATACCTCCATAAGATAACGTTAAAAATTTGGTACAGATACTGGTTAAAAACAGGAAATTTCCACTCTGCACTGAAACAAAATATGAAATGTTTCCACCCTTTGCCTCACAATAAGCTTCTGACATCAAACTAAAACAAAAAATTATTTAAGAAGTACATAAATTATATAAGGAAATTAAATTCATCGAGCCTTGTTTCTTTACTGATGGACTAAAGTAGGTATTACAACTTACGAGGAAAAATCCCGAACCCGGAGATTCAAAAAATTCTAAGAGTTTGTGAATATGTAGGGGATTGCCTTCTGATTACAACGCAATTTTTGTTTGCTGCCCAAATTCACTGTTTGGGGGTGACGTCGATCCCTTTAATTCCGGTTATTTTGCGATTTTGTGTTATAAGAATTGTAAGTTACCAAATTAAAAAAAAGTAACTTTTGTCTTGAAACTTTTTTTCTATTTCTTACAGATTGAGAGATAGAAAATTGTATTGGAAAATAGCCGAATTTGAGCAACAAATTCACTCTAAGGGGAGTTGTAATCAGGAGGAAATCCCCTACATATTCACAATGTTTTCGATTTATTTTCAATTTCCGGGTTCGGGATCTTCCCTTGTTAGTTTTCTCGATAACGCTGTTTTGTGGCATTCCCTGTTTCCTCCCCTTACCCTTTAAGTATTCTCCTCCGTATTTTCCTTGATCACGATAGTACTGTTTTGACTAAATTGCTATTCCTAGTCTACTAATAGCAATAAAATTTATTGTCAATGGGTCCTTGTACTTTTCGCGTATAATAAAAATTATACATATAATTTTTTTGTGTTAAATAATTTTATTAAAAATGCACTAAAAACTAGAAAATAATTATTTTCTTGTACTACAATTCTGATGGTTTAAATAAAACTTTAAATAAAATCGTGGGGCACCATGTGCAATCAGAAGTTGAAGTATTAAAGTGATTCATATCCTGTTACGAAATATCGTACCCCACGATTTTATTTAACATGAATTAATCTAGAGTGATATTAACACCATCAAAATTGTAGTACAAGAAAAGAATTATTTTTCAGTTTTTACTTGATTTTAATTTAGTTTTTAATGCATTTTTAATAAAATCGTTGAACATAATTTTTTTTATATATTTTTTATTTTCTAGTTTTTAGTGTTTGTGGATTTACATTCCGTAGCTCAGACTTCTTTATAAATATATTTTATTGCTGTATAAGGTTTAACAGTTTGCTTAAACGCTATAGTGCTACAGTCACTAAAAAATAATTTTTTTCTTGTACTACAATTTCAATGGTGATATATACTATGAACGCCAAAGTTATATATTTTTTTAATATTTGTACATACGTGACGAATCATTTCTCGATAAATTGTGTATTTTCGGTAATCGCGATGCGACTGGCGTCCTGACTGGGTAATTTTTCCACCCACTGAGGGTTAATTTTTTTTTAAATATTGTATTGTAATCCAAACTACGCATGCCCGCAAAGTTTCAAGACAATTGGATAGTTGAAAGTGTGTTAAATTTGAGTTGCCAGATTTGAGCCATAAGTACAAACAAACAAACAGAGGATCGAAGCTGAATAAAATCTTTTAAAAAGCACCACGCTGCTTGGTTGCGTAAAACTATAAGACGCGCCCCCTCGCGGTTCCAACATCATTAAAATCAACTCAGAATAAACAACATCAATTTCCCAAAAACCCATCCAAAGAACAAGAATCTTCCAAAACAATTGCAAACAAGCATCAACAGAACGCCTAACGGCCACCGAATACTTCGCCAATTTCTCCACATCCGCCACTGAAAGTTTCACGAGAAAAGAGAACATCCACGTCAGCCGCCACCAAGGACGACGACGCTGTTCCAGGCTCTCGCGTGGATCCATACGGATCCTCGAACGTGAGCGTGTCCCGCGACATTCAGCCATAAAACACGTCCCTTTACGTATTGCATATTTCATTGTCGCGTCGCAATTGCGGCGCGAGGCATGCCCGCGCTGCGGCCAATTCCGCGCACAAATCATCGTCCGAAATTTAATGCCTCGACCCGCTATAACGTTCCACGGCAAGAACGCGCCGCGCGATGAACGGGCGTCGCGCGTGTTGCGCGTTTCATCGCGCCCCCGTTCATGCTAAAAACGCTCCACTCCGCTCGGGCCTCGGCTCGGTTCGCGCGATCGTGTGCTCTGCACGTGCACGTTACGGTGAACGATGCGTTCTGGCTGCCCGACGATGATCGGCGGGCGAGCCTGGCAACGATTGCAGCCGCTACCTTGATCGTGATCGCGGCGACCACCGCGGACCCCACAGCTACAGAAAATCTGAAATTACCGATCGTAATTGCCCGCCGACGTGGGCATTAATGAAAGCCCAGTGGGCAGTTAGGATCGGTTCTTTCCTCGCTGCACGGACCGAGGAGCGGGCCGGGCCGATCGATCGATCGATCCAAGCCGCCCCGACGGCCACGGGCTGTTTTATTCGGTGGCAAATTAACGGCCGTTTGGCGCGTGGGAGAACGAAATCCGCTGGATAGACTGGCCGACGAAGGTTTATGATTTAAATGATGCACCGAGATACGCGACTTAATTGCCGTGGAGCTCGCGGCCCGAGGGACGTCGATTATCGACGGTTTCGAATTCATTTTGACGTCTGTATATCCGTGAACTCTTCTTTTTCTTTCCCTTTTTCTTTTTCGAGTGGTTAAATATTCATGATTAATCCTGCGGAACGAGTGTCTCTTCTGAGCGGCTTTGTGATTCAAATTAACGGTGGGGCTTGTTCAGTTGAGGGCCGAGAGGGAATTTCGCTCGCGTCTGACATTGATCTCGAATTCGTTCGAGATGAGACTGTATATCGAGTATGAAACAGTCTGCGTGGTTTTAGCGTAAATGGGAACGCGGTTTATGAGGGTTGTTCAGTTGGCGAAGACACAACAGGGAACCGGGTGTAGCAAAATCGCATTCAGGGAAACTTTACTTTGGGTATTTAGCATGGTTACCACACAGACCCAAGTATTTGGATTTAGCTTCATTTAAGCTCGCTAGATAGCTATTCCGATGTATGAATTCCCATTCAAGCGAAACTTCCTTTCATTAATTACATTTCTTTAACACTCGCGAGGGAAGCTAGGCAATCCGGAAGCTCAGAAAATTTTGCTCCTTTGCTTGCAAGTAAAGATTTTCATTCATAACACAAATTTACTTTTTGTTGTTGCATTGGTGCGGTTCTACGGGGTGAAATAACGCTTTGATAAAAATGCAGAGTTTGCTTTATCGCGAAATATCTCGAGAACGGTGAGAGATATCGAAATAAAGTTTAAAAAAAAGTTACATCTTCTTCCTAAATGTACAAAATCGCGTAAAAGTAACTTGAAAAGTACGGACTTTTTGATAATTATTTTTACTCGGTTTTGTAGATATAAAAAAAGATGCAACTTTTGTTTAATCTTCTTTTTAATATCTTTCACTGTTCTCAAGCTATTCCCCGAAAAAAATATGCATTGTTTTTAAGTTTTAATTTCACCCCCTAAAACCATATTAGAGCCACAACAAAAAACTACTCTACTCGGGCACAAAGTTGCATAATTTTCTGAATTTCCGTGTTGCCTAACTTCCCTCGTGACAGAGTGTCACTCCCGTATCAAAATTCCAGCTTCCTAAACTAAATATTTCCTATTCGTTTTTAAATAATTAAACAGCGATCCAAATGGAATCGACGGTAAATCCATAGCCACATTTCCAACCACGTTTAGTGGCTCGCCTTGAACGTTAAATATTCAGTTTGAATTTGTTCTTAAAGAACGAACGCTCGACAATGCAGGCATAATTTTTTTCGGCGTTGGTACACGCGAATTGCAGCACTCGCAACGACACCGGCTCTCGCAGAACTGAAAGCTGAATTGTTATTTGTCCCTCGGATGATTTAGAGCCACTACGGTATAATACGACGTAGATATTGCAGCATGTAACGCACAAAGGTTCACCCCTCTCGATAATAAGAGGCAGCCTTCGTTGCCCGAAGATATTGCCTCTTGCGAAACTCATTCATATGCCCCAATCTATATCAGATATATGCCCGGTCGATTTACATTCAAAAGGACACCCTTTCACCCGCGTTTCCCCTTAAACCATTCTAGACGCTTCTCGCTACCGGCATATTTTCGACGATGCTATCTCACGCGATGCCGGCGCAAGACTACCGACTTACGCGCCGTTCGGCGTACCTCTTTCGAAATCGCTTCGTAGCCGCTTCTCCGATCGCGTTTTTCATCTCGCCTATTATTACGCTCACGCGAAACATTCCCGCGGATCGTTTTAGATCACGGCAACGTTAGAGCCGGCTATTAGCTCGCTACTGATTGACGCTTGAAAGGTAAAGCTGACTTCACAGTTCAACCTCGATTGACGCTGACAGGAGCATTTTTGGTGGAAGATGAATACGTTCGATGGTGAATTAGCTTCGTTATTCAGCCCTCGAAGGTGATGTTTCATTTATGCAAAAATTCTGCGTGGAAAATATGAAGTGGTAGATTTTTTCAGAATGCAAGTTTTCTGTAATATTGCCTTTGGAAAGTCGGAACAGTGAAATTCACGTTTTCTTTACCTATTTGTCCATTACCTTGCGTGTTATTTCCATCGAATAACTTTGATTTCATATTCAGTTGTTTAAACTCCTCAATTATAAGATTCTCTGCAAAATGGGTATCTATAGTTCAAAATCTATTTGTCTATTTTAAAGCTTTAATATTTACTAAAAATTTCGCAAAATTTCCACCGTTTAAGTTCGCGGCAGTTCCCGCGCTTTTTGTCGCTTCCAGTTAACGTATCGATGTTGCTTCCCGTCGGCACTGTCATGGTCGATACTCGTCGGTTCGTTAAATGTGAATCGACCTTAATTCCGATCCCCGGTACCATCCTTCGTGAAATGTAAAACACGGTGTAGCTCGCGGCTCCCGCACAACCGTACGCACACCGAGGTCATTAAGTCCAAGACACTTGGCGCACGTAAACGCCCTATTATTCATCCTAGCGAGTCCTGTCTATCAGACGCGGCGAGTTTGCCGAAGGAACTTCATAGCTTGTAAATTATCCCGCGTTGGCGACTGCCTCTAACTGGATCTCGCGAACGTAACATTAAAACTGAAAACATAGCCGGCGAAATAAGGTATTAGGCATCGTTCAACGGATCGTGCTCGCCGACTGAGCAATTTGTAATAATAGTCGGGTTTAGAACGGGCCGGATTTATCTGTTACTCGGAGCTGCTTGCGAAACATTCATATATTTATGAGGATCGCGTGGAGTTCGGATACAGAGTGTAAAGCCGAGAACGTTTGGGTATCAGAGGTTGAAATTTTATCTTAATTACGTTTGCTTTTAAATTATCCTTTGTCAAAATTTAGTTGTTACCTGGTACTTAACACAGGAAGAGTTGAGAAATTTAAGTAGCAAGTTAATTGAAGAGTTGAAATAGTAAACGATGCAAGTCCCAAAGAAATATAATATATTTTATTGTTAGTGAGAAACGATGTAAATTCCATGCTGAACATGGTGACAAACGCTGTTCATGCTAGAAGAATATATTTTAGTTTCTATACTTAGCTGTCGCGAGATAGATCTGACAAGGGAACATCCCAAACCCAGAAATTTAAAAAATTCTGAAACTTTGTGAATATGTAGCGAATTTCCTTCTGATTACAACGCAATTTCTGTTTGTTGCCCAAATTCACTCTAAGGGGGTGTAATTGACACCTGAAAATCCTGTTATTTCCCGATTTTCAGTTATAACTTGTGAACTGTAAAATAATTTGTTTACCAAATGATTGATTTAAATAAAAAAAGTAACTTTTGTCTTGAAACTTTTTTGCTATGTCTAACAGTTCGCGAGTTATAACACAAAATCGGAAAATAACCGAATTTTCAGGGGTTAATTTCAGCCCCTTCGAGTGAATTTGGTCAGCAAAATAAACATTGCGTTGTTATTCAGAGGAAATCCCCTGCATATTCACAAAGTTTCAGAATTTTTTGAATTTTCGGGTTGTGAGATAATAAGTAGGGAAGGGTTGCCAATATCGTACAACTTAAGATATCTTATTTCCTATTTGATACTAATTTGAACGCAAGTTAATATTGGATATTGATACTTTCTATTAGATGTTCGAGCTGTTGTTTAGAATAAATTAATTTGTTATTAATCTTTTTGTGACGTATTGTAAAAGATACGCTTTAGGCAATTGGTTTCCTTAATCGTACCTCTTCTAAAAATAGTATCGATGACGAATAAAGAAGAAAATCTTCAACATGAAGTAATGATTATTATATAGTTACATCCCTAATAATAGATAAAAGTGAAACGTTGCCTGTTTGTTTGTCCTTCTTTTGCGCCTAACCGGCTGAAATGAATTTCAATTAAATTTTGAATATACATTAAACACGCCCCAGATTATATTATAGGCTACTCATAAATATGGTATCTAAAATAATAAATAATAATAATTCTTGGATGAAACCGGGTAACGGGTCAGCTAGGTATATAATATGCCAATTTATTTATAAGTATCGATTTAAAGTTTATAATAAATCTAAGTATACCTAAAATGAATGTACAAAATTCTACGACAAATCCACTTATAGGAAAATATAAAAATACAGGATAAAATTCCATTGGTAGATAATTACCATCTAAAATTAATAAACTGGTAAAAAATGACATTAATCATCCCTGATTCTTTTAAATGTTTATACCACGCGCAAAATAGGGTGTAAGCTCGAAAGGTTTTGTTTCTATTTCTCATTTCGCATTTATTTGATAGTTTTAACATTACATGTCGTTTATATTTATTATTTAAATTATTGATAAATCGATGAGGTACAATTTATTGACCAGTTTCGGTATTAACAACTCTTCCCTACCAACGTCGCTGTGATTGAAAAGAAAATACTGAAAATCTCGACTTCTGGCAGATTACGTCATTTACCATTCCGATTCCTCAATTATTTCCGATACATTTGACTTCTGCTATATGCGAGGACAGGTGCCACAAACTTTGGTCATTTAGTTGACGAAATTCTTGTTATATGCATAGTAATTATTGCTCGTAGACGATGAACTATATAGATATCCATCGAACAGATCACTCATCTAGTAGGGAAAGTTTACTAATTGGGGTCTTAGGCGTTTCGCGAAGACAGAGATATTTCACAACCGTTGCAATACCTGTAAAATATGGACAGAAATTTGTCGTCATTAACGTCGACTAATTGCTGTTCCTCGTGTGCACACACGCTGAAATTGATATTCGGTGATCCAACATACCTGCATCGATATTCTTCAAAGCCAGGATTGCACCAACGAATGGGCAAGACGAGTGCAGCACAAATGAACCTTGGCGCAATCGATCAACGTTAATCGAGCATTTTACGATGGCGTTCGTTAATGACAAACAAGAAACACGTGTACGCTGCTAATGTGGTCGTGCATGTGGTTAGAACAAAGTATTATTAGCCGGAAGTAATGTATTACACCGGGGAGAATTACGGTGCAATTAAGAGAAAAAAATGTGTCTGCCTACGCGCGTCATCATTCACTTGCCTGAAAACCGACTTCTGACATCCCGTCCTTGGTCACTCGAGAGACGTACACCGTATAAAGTCTAAAGTTAATGAACTACACTTTCTACGAAGATCAGAGCGTAAGGTCATGGATAATCAAGGATACTGTTCTCGATATACAAAGCAATTTCAAAGGATGATATGGCTCAAATTGATGAACACTATAAATCCATGTAAGATACTTATACGTATAAAAAGAATATTAAAGATATACATTTTTTAAATTTATCTCTGTGAAATACTGCGATATCATTTGTCAAAGCTATCGACAAACTAAATTAATATACATAGTGAAAATGTTTAAAGATTTGTAAATCAAGTTTGCAGATTATAATTTTCATATTCTTATATGAAATGTGGCTGATTCTCTTCTATGATATGCTATGCGATATCAGCGAAGCAGTCTGCGAAAAAGGGACGAAAACGTGTTCTGCTCAAGTATTCTTCTTGATGAACTTCTTCACGCTACTTTTCAACTTTCTCCTTATTCTACGAACAACTTGCGCAATAACTGCAATCGAGCGACTCAGACTCCCAGAGGAAACGACCTTAACCCGTTATGCTCCAAATTATTTTCAGTCTTTCGTGCATTTAGCTACTTTCACTGTCATAGTGTAGTTTGCACATCTTATAATAATCTAGTATTATTTATATTAATACACTCGTATTAAACAAAGCGTTGGCGCGCACGAAAAAGTTTTACCATTAATTTATAAACCATGATCCTCCGTATCATGATAATTCATGCTTTCCCTTATTTTGCATATACATACACGTAGCATGCTCTACAATCTGTTCACTTTAGTGTTGGATATAATACATGCATATAATTTTACTCTACATTCAATCACACTATTCACTAAAGTACACACAAGCTCATTAGAACATGCAGCAGGTCTTGCGAAATTCAATATTGAACTAGACTCCATATAAGGACCTCTTCACACAGAACAAATCTCTACCTCATTACTAGTATTTCATACATATTCGCACATGCTCCACCTTCTTCTACCCCTTTCACATGACTACCTCTATCAAATGAGGAATGGAAATGGCAAATGATGTACATAAGTGCCAGAACTCAAAGTTTTTCCTATTTCCTCTTCAACCACAGCGAGGTCGGTACTTATGATCACAGACTTATCTCCCGGCAGCTCTAGAAATTAAAATAAATGAGGGGAAAGGGGGAAAAACAGGGAATGTCACGAAACAGCGTTATCGGGAAAATGAACTTTTAACCTACTTTAGTCCATCACTAAAGCAACAAGGTTCGATGAATTTAATTTTCTTGTATAATTTTCTTCTTAAACAATTTCTTGTTTTACCTTGACCTCAGAACCTTATACTTACAAGGGAACATCCCGAACCCGGATATTCAAAAAATTCTGAAACTTTGTAAATATGTAGGGAATTTCCTCCCAATTACAACGGAATTTTTGTTTGTTACCCAAATTCACTCTAAGGTTGTGTAATTGGCTCCTGAAAATCCGGTTATTTTCCGATTTTGTGTTATAACTCGTGAAGTGTAAAATAATTTTGTCTTGAAACTTTTTACTATCTCTTACAGTTCGCGAGTTGTAACACAAAATTGGAAAATAGCCGAATTTTCAGGGGTTAATTTCACCGCCTTCGAGTGAATTTTGGCAGCAAACAAAAATTGTATTGTAATCAGGAGGAAATTCTCTGCATATTCGCAAAGTTTCAGATTTTGTTGAATTTTCGGGTTCGGGATCTTCCCTTGTTAGGCAAAGATTATGGACACCCCGTATTTTGTTCCATGGACATCCCGTATTTTGTTCCATGGACATTCCCGGTTTTCCCCTTACCCTTCAAATTATTTCAGCATTTACAGCGTTCACCACCGTATTCACCACGGAATTTTCATCCTTCCCCACCAAAAACAAAGTAATATTTGATTTCTCCAACGCTTGCAATCTTTACTATTAACTATTTCAACTCCTCGAACGGAAGTGTCCAAAATACTAGCCACACAAGTGTCCCACGCGAAGACATCTCAGCACCTACAGAAACGAAGCACAATGTCAATCCCGACGTAGAGCCGCTATGTGTTAACGCGTTAATCGAAAATTAATCCCTTTGAGCGGGTGATGGTCCAGCGACGTGGCTAATGCGTTTCCCGCTCCTGCACGAGGGACACAGGCCGAGACCAGCATCGTGCAGGTAGCCGGGCCGCATTAAATTGTCTACCCGAAGATCGATATTCAGCGTGCTCGTGGAGGAAGGATTCCGATCGTCCATCGGTATCCGCATAAAGGTACTGTAGGCCGCGGTTCGCGAAACGCCTCTAATTAATTCCAATTACGAGCGCGCCGGAGTCCCGGGTCCGTGCTTACTATCTATTACGAGCCGTCCTTTCTTGCGGTACCGGTGTGTATCGCCGGTCTTGGCGATGGCGATGCGATCCACGCTGCTTACACTGCACGCAACCACGATTATTTCTAGGACTCAGTCGGCAGCCACGGTGGAAAAGGAGCACGATCCGCGTGGACGTCGCTCTTAACGCGTTTCACAGTCCTCTGGTCTCGTATACGGGTCAGGGCGGCGCTGACTCACACGCCCCCTGACCTGTATATAGATGTTAGGTCTGGGTTAGAGCCGAGTCCTCGACTCGGAACACGGAACTGCTTTCGCTCTCTTCTTCGGTGTAGTAAATGGTATGCTTTTTGTGCAAACAGATTTTATTTTGATTTGGGATTTTGTGTATCTATAGGAGAGACCGGGACTGGTAGGCCAGTTTTTCAGTTTTTGATTTTTAATAAATTATGTGGGCGAAGTATCATTAAACCGGTTAGTATATTCGATAGGGCATACATTTGGCTATCTTATTAAAATATTAATGTTGTCTCAATGTGATATCAATTAAGGTATTTTAATGTTTCTGTAACACCTTCCATGCTGGTCAACTAGCCCCATGATCGAGGTTGTTTGACTCACAGTATGGGGTAGGTTGACTATTAGTTAAGAAAATGTTATTAGTAACTTATCTCAGTGGTAATAAAATAACACAATGTCACAAGAGTTGTTTCATTATAAAATATTAATTTCTTTCTTTCATATTTTAATAATAAGCTGGAAAATTTTCAACTTAAATATTAATTATAATGTATTTATAACATAGTGTAAAGTTTAGGGTTGTTATTCCCATACTACCCTAACGAAAGGGGGTAGAGATCTGAAATTTCTCTCAGTGGATTTTTAGGCAAAGAGTATTATTTGGTACACATAAATACTAAAATTGGTGCTGGGGCCGTTTTCCCTATGCTTACTCGACTAGACCGTTTAAACAAAAAATAAAAATCCCTTTACGAATAACAAAAAAACAATTTAAACCTTATTAGTTAACCAGCCCCGACCGATCAATTTGACTTCATTAATCAATATTACCCTCAATTATTTATGTATAAACAAAAATACTATGCCAATAGATTGTCTAATAAACAAACTTTAAAATAGTCCCTTAACATTTATTCTATTGTAACTAAATAGAGCGTGAAAAAATAAAATCTTTAAGAAAACATATTTACTTACGTAGTTAATTTTTCGACAGACGCTGATAACTAAAGAATTTAGAATTTCGACCGTATTTTAATAGACGCTGATAACTGTTAAAATACGTGCGATCGCGGGGTCGAACATACATACTTACATGGCATAGTAGAAGTGACTTCTTTCTACGATGAATGTTTCCGCAGTAGACCATATGTCGGTGCAAAGTTATTAACAATTAGTCAACCTACCCCTTGGGACAACCAGCCCCAGTCTCCCCTACTTATCTTGCTTCCTCTGCAGCATCTTCCCAGCAGATATACGTCCCTGTTAAACTTTCGCGAAGACTTATACACCCCTTTCAGAAATGAAAGCTAATTTTTTCACCATTGTTCCTGGGAACAGCGGTATTGCGAATTTCTGGCTTTCTACCAGATTTGAATGTACGTAATTTTCTTAACCTAATAACTCCTTATGGTATTAACTCTTAGCAATAACTCACTCGTATGTAATACGCTCCAGAATCGTGCGCGACATTGCATAGCGTTTAAAACGGAGAGCAATACATTCGCCGTTCTAAGAAGCTTATCGTCCCTTTGTACGCGGAGCCAAGCTCAAAGGCCGCGCACTACGAACGCGTTAAAGCTCGAATACCCACGGACAGCTGGGGGACCCCGGGATAATTGCGGAGGAACGTTTTCATTTATCGTCCAGCGACGCGAACGCCGCACGGTTTCATTGAACTCGCGCGAGCACCGCGGGGAGGAAAACGACTGCCTGCTGGTTCCCGCGGATATTTAAAATGTCGCGTAATGCGGCACGACCGGATGGGACCGAGGCGTTCCGCGCTCGACTACTTTATTTCGCGGCCGGGAAATATTTCAATGGCGTCCCGATGATTACCGCTACGACGATAGCCAGCCGTGCGAGGACGTTGGATGCCGCGAAACGTTGCTTGATAGCTCTGATGATACGGGAGTGAACGATTGTGGGAATGCTAAGGGTTCATTAGCGGGCTCGCATTTGTTTCGCGTGGCTCGCACGAAGCGGAAAAGAAATATGGTGGAAATGTAGAGATTGTAGGGGAAGTTGGGAATCAAGCGTGTATGATGCATGCGATCGGGGGAAGGGAATTCAAAGATAAATTGAACTTTTAAGATAATTGAACAAGGAAACGGGACAATTATACCTCGTAAGATGATTAACTGTTTTTGTCTACTGACGAAGTTAAATTCTTTGTGGCAGGTTATACACGAATTGCCTGGAGAGAAATATAGCGAAGAGATACTCGAGATCCGCACTGCTTTTGTAAATAAGTTACAGTCGATAAATTCTTTCATAATCTTCATTCCACGCGCATTGCTTTCCTGAGATGTGCATTACAACTTTCGTAGGAACTGCATCGTATTGTCAATTGCATTAAGGGATCATTCTACTTTGGTGGGTCGAAAAATTAAACTATTTTTAAAGATTTTTTCTTCGTAGATACGACGTATAATGCAATAAATCTCTTTTGGTATTTATTAAGCCACTCTTATGTTATACAAAAAAATTAAAAGAAGTTTTTTATTTGTTTTAAAACTTTAAACGCGATTATTTCAAAACGACTCTTTTTCAACTGGTGCGGATGATTGCAAAAAAACTATTTGATCAAACGGTCTGAAATATTCACACGTTATACAGCACATCAGCGGGTATCGCAGGGACTTCAGAAATCTTTTTTGATTAACAATTTCATACTTTTTACAAGGTAAAATTATTTACAAATTCACCGTACTTCGACACTTAAACTTCAAACCTCCGCCATCTTGTTATTTCTTTATCAGACAAAATAATTCAGCTCCCAACGATAACCACGCTCGTAATGACTACAACACACTTTAATTTTTTAGTTTTACATGCATTGTTCTCCCGAAATCACCTGCACCAGCACTACATCGTTTTTTCAAGGCGCTCACGTCAGTGCGATATATATTTAAAAGAAACTATTAAAAATCTAAAACAGATTTTCTTTATGTCAATAAATGTTTTAATAAATAGACAAAATATAAAAACATTATTTACGTTGAACAGTCCATTTACTAAAAAACAAATCCTAAATAATGACAATTTTTCACGTCTTCACAATGGAATGGCCCCTGAAATCGTAATTGTATCGTAAACAGGGTACTCGTGAATTATAAGAATACATGTAAGTATACACAAGATTAAAATACATTTCTCGAACAAGCAGAACCGAGAAACCACGGACACCGAATAAAGTCGAACTAGGGTAAACTGCACTAATCATTGGCACTCCTGATATCAAAAATCAAACATTAAGAAGTACGACTAAAGTATTTTTCTTTCACTATAATATTTTATATCAGGCAACACAATTGGATTTCAGCTTATTAAAGTGCCAATCATTGTACAGTTTAGCCTATTCCTCAAAGTACATGTACCATTCAACCGCTAGATTCTAGAGCCTTCGGAGAATTATCCAATTACAGTGTCAAGGGTGGAACTGTTCCCTTTTGGCAAGCGTAACCACTCGAACGCCGAGCGGGAGGCCGCGTTATAATTTAAACGGATTAACAATATTTTGTTTCCCAGCGGGTTTGGTTCTCCATAGCGGGCATCCCGTGACCGGGGGCTATGTCGGTGGTGGGTTATGGGTGGCGGTGCACGAATAAGGGGCGTACGTATCGTGGGGGTACACGGTGCACCTTCTGCCTGCTCTGTTATTAGGCGATATACCAAAATTGGTGGGCCACTTCCCCAGAGGGCAACTCCCCCATCCACCCTGCACACTAATTCACGCGGCTTTTAACTTCGTCTTCTTTTTCATTCGTCCGTTCGTTCCTCTCGACCTCTCCTGAAGTATCCTCTCCGAATAGCCGGGGATTCCTTTACGGAGGAGCGCGCGCTCGGCCGCGCGTGTGTGTGCAACCGAGAGAAGCAGTCCACCGCCAAACATTAAGAACGAGGAAATTATTGCCTAGAGAGGGAATCGCCGTCTACGGGGGCCAGTGCCGATTAACGACGACCGTGAAAAGTTTCGGAATGTTCCACGAAGGAGATCCCTGGAATGCCTCCCCTCGGGCTGTTAGAATGAAATGCTCGCTGGAGGAGCACCGCGATCCCCGATTCGAAAGGGTAATCTTGTCTCTCGAACCAGCGAATTTTTCGGGGATAAAGTCCGCTCCAGACACGAAACCCGTGGCCCACACGGGGAAAGGAGGGTGGGGACGTTTTGGGGTATCGCTTTTTTTAGGGTGAAACGTTTCTACCTTGAGGAAGCTAATGATGGGATAACCGCAAGAGGAATTTAAATAGATCGGACATGTCTGCAAAAGCGTTTTAACACTTTGCGTGATATTTTCGGTTCGTGTGGTCCGAATAACCTCTTCTTGTTTTGGATGTTTAGCTTTGGGAAACTAAATTGTTTCAAAAGCACGAGTCGCTTTTAATTTGCACGTGGAGTATAATTTTATATGTAGGTATAACTAAGTTCGAAGGATACCCGAGTTCAGTTTGATGTCAGCGTAAATATGATATTCATGAGGTACACTTAATTTAAGGTACTGAAGTATGAGTGACACGCAATATTGGATAAATACGGCGTATTGGTTTGCAAGTAATTTATACGATTCGACGTAGCGTCGCTCTCGAGTGAGAAATACGGCTAATTTGATCGTTACAGGGGATAAATACGTTATATTATGCGTTACATCCAGTTTCATGAATATTTCATTACTCGTGTGTATCTGCGCTCGCCGGCTGCTCCAACTCTCAAGTACATGTACGAGTCAGCATCCTTTGTATTTTTTATACGGCTTCATAGCGTTTTATCGCGTTTTTCTCACATTCATTTGCCAGCATTATGAGCTCATGAAATTTTCAAAGGCCAATAACACCATGTATCAAATGAGGGAACGTAGTATCTCGTATTCCAAATTACACATTTTAAAATAGCTACTGGCATACACTTGATATATATGTAACTTTATCTAACTCATTTTCATATCGATTACACTATCTTTAATCAACTTATGCGTAATCTAATTGGTAGGTATAGTTCTATCTTACGACAACTCGAGTTAGATCAATTATCCTTGTTATTAACCGACTCGTTCCCACTTTCATTAGCATATATTCGGTTGTTAAGCAAGTTTAACCTTCCAGCATCCTTACCACTTAAGAACTCCTCCTCTCTCGCGCTAATTCCTCTACTCAGATAAATGAAACTATGCAAAACATTATAAAATTCCCTAAAGTTCACCTCGCGTGGTTTCCCTCCAACCCCTCCTTCACTTCTCGAGCAACCCTCGCACTCGAGCGCGCTCATGCATCCATCTTCAGAGCCCCTTAATTATCATTGTTACAAGCACAATGCAACACCGAGGTAGTTCGAGCGAGCACAGCCTATGTTTTTCTAACGGGATAATTGCGAATTATGCAAACTGGAGTTTACGAACGAACTACCGCGAACAGACAGCGCAGGCCGCATTCGTTGTTTTGCGGCATTGTTTGCGCTAGCCGGCGGAGTTTCCGCAAACAGTCTTGGGGGAACGAAGAAAATCAAGTTCCCCGGTCGATCCTCGAAGATGCGTCGGGGCCGAGCCGGGGGGTCTCGTCGAAGCGAACAAACGGGACGTTATTTGCCCCGTTCGACAATTATCATCTCTCCCCTTCGCTTTTCATCGGTGACGGTCAACAATGGGAGATACGGAGGCGGAAGTTCGCCGTAGTCGGGCGACTTTCATCAAGACGGGGAGACATAATTTAATCAGCCACGATCCGAGTTCAATTTCACTGCGTTAATCCGCCTGACGAAAGTCATCGAGGAATCGTGTTTCAGCAGAAACGGAAGTTCAGTCGACGACGCGAGTTAGCGTCCCCTCGAGGGGCCTTGGGGAGGTGGGTTCCGAAGCGCGAATCAGGGACAATAGAAATGTCGTTGACGGGAATCGCGACGGTACTCTGGAACTTTGGAAACGATTTTCGTCCATCCTTTTCCGTTTCCGGGTGACGTCTGGGGCGACGATCCCGATAAAAGTTTCTCTCTACGGGTGAAATTGAAACCAGTCTAATTATACCCGTAGATCGTTCGCTCTCGTCTCCCTTTCAATCTGCCCCCATCTGTACCTACCCCTTCCCACCTTTCGCTATATTAAATTCACTGTTTTCCGACGAATTTGTCCCACGAGAAGTCGTTAAAAATCCCCAGGCCACCCTTTGTCGTCCCCCAGACTATTGTACTATACATACCAGGGAAACTTTAACGTTCAATAATTTGATTGATAGACATTCGGGAAATCGAGTTACCGATTTTTCAAACTTCACAAAGGTAACCATGGCAGTTTTCGGGAGGGAACTTACAGGGTTTAACGAGTGTCACGGACATACCTACGCACGATCTTAAAGTGGCAATTTCTACGGCGCACAATGACGAGCTTGGGCATTTGCTGAAAAAGCGAATCGTTCGAACAGCAATCTACTGTCACCGTGTAAAAAATTTGATCGACGTTTCCTTGGCTGGCCTCTGTTTCTTCAGCGAGCACTGAGCGCGGTTAATTTATTAATACTCGCGCAGCGTCGATGTCTTCTATCTCTGGATCGACACTGCTGCCAGCTGTGCCAGCAGACATTAAATTATTCAGTAAACGGAGTGTTCAAACGATCTCCTCTTCACCACCTAAGAATCTTCCCCGTTTATACTACGCGAGCCAAGTCCTGCTGACTAATATTCAATAAAACTGTCACCCAGCATTTCCCGAAATTCATTCCTCCAGACTCCGCCAATCAGTTTACAACCGCGCTCGAGCTTATTCATCGCGAACAAGTGGCTAGGCGTGCTAGAACCAGCAATATGTCGCTGCACCGTCAACCTACTGTTGGTGGATGAAAAACGCGCCACAAGCATCCTGGCTCTTCATCTTCATCGGCCCGATCGCTGCCTCCAGCGCGCCGTTTATTAATAGACTTCCTAGAGGCTTATTACAATGTCTTGTACCTCGCGAACGTCACCGTGATTTCATCAATTTCAATTACGAAGCAACGTCGCCGGTTAGCCGAGCTGCTTTCCGCGCGGAGGCAAGCCGTGGAACGCCGTCGATTCCGCGACGACGATGAAGAACACGAAGAATCCAGAGCGAAAGCAAAAGGAAGAAAGCGTCCAGGGTTTAGGGGGAGGGGAGGGTGGGAAAAGGGGGGGCAGCTGAGAAAGGGTAGCGCGATATCACGGATTATTAGAGCTGGAACGGCCGAGTCGTTCGGTTAGTAACCACGATGCTTATAGGCACTATTTCTCGCCATCGATATACCGGTATACGGCCTGTATCTTCTCGGTTTTATATCGCTGCTCATAGAACCAGTCTTGCGTAACCGAACAGCTTGGAAGAATGGCCATGCGTCAAGATAATGCGAGCGGATAAACGTAAACCCTTTCCGGCAGAACTAGGTATCACCGATACGCACATGTACGATTGCTGTTGCGCGTCGTTCTCTTCGCTGGCTCCCGACAATTTCCATGTTATTTATGGTCCACTCGATATTAGAGCATTAATAGTGCCGGGGACGCTCGTTTCGCGATTTGCATGCCTGCGTGGACGACGTTCGCGGAGAGCTTCTTCTTCAGAGCAGGGGTTCTTAGCCTGGGGTTCTCAGGGGGTTCGTGGGATTCTGTAGTGGATTTTATATGCATCTGTCTTTGTACAATTTTATTGGTTGAAATTATTTGAGAATTAGCCATTTTAAGGACTGAATCTATTTGCTATTTATATATTCGATGATAAAAACGCTATTGTATTAACCCTTCGTGGTCACATGGGGCGTATCGCACCACAAGAGCAATTTTCGAGTTCTAATGTTTACGACTTCAACAGGGGATTTATTGCGAAAAATGGAGAATATCGTTTCTTTATACAATCGTGGAAAATCGCTCGTTTTGAACTATAAATTTCATCATATCAAAATTTACATTTCTAGAAAAAAGCTAGGTATTGGAGTATGCGCTATCAGCGCATTATCACTCAAAAGTTAAAAGATTTCAAAATACGAAAATGGTAACTCGGGGTGCAATGATAGTCCAATTTTATTTCAATCAAATTTATGAAAAATTGAGTTGCTTCAACTAAAAATGTTAACGTAATCAATTAAAATATAAGTTAATTTCAACAAAATTTACGAAAAATCTAGCTCCTCCAACTAAAAATTTTAACGTAATCAATTAAAATACACGCAAATTTCAACGAAATTAGCGAAAAATTTAGCTCCTGCTACTAGATTACTAGGAATTGTAACCTAATAAATTGAAATATAATTTAATTTCAACAAAAATTAGCTCCTCCAACTAGTGATTATAATCCAATTTGTGATTATAAGAAGGTGTGACCACGGAGGTTTAAGTGTACCTATGTTTCTATCATCCCTTATGTGTAGGGGTACGATTACTTGCTTCGAGCAGTGCACTGTCCAAGTTGTTCAGAATACACGTATGTTGCGTCGAATGCAAAGAAATTGGCAATGGCAAGCAACGTTTGGAACAATGAATCAGTGTGTAGATTCTCAGAAGGCGGATGAGTTACGATGGAAACGTAACGCGGCCCCCGTGAGATGTGTTTGGTCATGGGAAATTTTTTCTGCTTGTTATAACGATTTTCAAGGCTCTGTCCAATTACCTCCTACGACATCTGCCTGCAATTTACGTCCACGCTGCGGTGTCCCTAGAAGGCGAGCCTTCAACGAGACCTGATTAGAACAGCTTGTGCTGCGTCCACTTCTTAGCCGGTCCGGGGCCAGAAGAACTCACGGAGATGAAACGGATGAAAAGAAGGCAGAGGGAGGCTTCTGAAAGGAGCTTCCCGCGATCGGTCCCTCGAAATTTTTCCTGCTATTCGCCCCTTACCCTCCGCGCAGCCGCTTTCCACCCAGCCAATTACACAGATAATACTTGTTATATAATTCGCTGCGAGTTTAATTCATTCCGAGCCTTTTTTGGGCGTGAATTGTTCGGCAGCACTTTTCACCAATGTTACCACAGCCGTTTGCAAAAAGTAGTGGCAAGGTAAACGAGGGAACAAGCGGTCTGAAATTTTTCCGCTTTGTTGCCTCCGGTGATCATCTCTTTTCCGTTAAAGAACGAGGGAATCTTGTTCACTTCTTCGAATAATTTTTATAACAAGCTCCAGGAATACCTTTTCTTTGCTTATCTTCCATCTTCTTTTCAGCCCTTGCTTTTTTCCTTCCGCCCTTTTCCAGGCACGCTTTATTGATTATTCAGTCCTCGATTCGTTATGAATAAGGATCGCATCCAACCAAATTCTGCAGGTCAGCGAACAGTTTTTGCTTGAGGATTTTTTAAAAGTTTCTGCATTCTGCTTGGGACGAAAGTTTCGTCGTTAACAAAAAGTTTCTTTCTTTTATAATTAAACATAGTATAGTAACATTAAATAACCTCGAATTTCTAGGAAATTGTGATTAAGATCTTTTCTTCGTTTCACCAAATCGTAATGGCTTTCTCCTTTTTATTTTTGTATAATTCTATAAATTTTCTTTTTAGAAGTTTAGTAATACTTAGGGGTTATCCTTAAATTACGTAAGGCCTTTTTGGAGGAGAAGAGGTTGCGAATTTGTTACGGTTTGTTACAAGGGTGAAGCGGGAGTCAGGTAACATCTTATGTAATATTTTACTAGAGTTAAATGAATTATATAAATCTTTAAAAGAATTTTAATAACTGAAGAAGTTACGTAAGGAAGGGCGGGTGGAATATAAAATCTCACGAATTCTTATACTTGGGGAGGGAAGTGGTAAGAAATCGCTCAAATTACCCGTACGTAATTTAAGGACGACCCCTTATCATGACATAACAGCTTATACACGTCTTGAAGAATAAATTCCTGTTGTCCTTGGCAAAGAAGTCGCGAGACGAAGATTCTTTCAACACGAGATGCACTATCAGAAAAACAGTTTGAATAGTACTTTTTGTTGTGTCCGATGAAAGATTGTCGCCAAGATGAAAACGAATACCTACCCAAGCAGAGGAAAGGTTGAATCATGCCTTGAAGTATTATCAGCGTCACTCCACGTGGTTCCCTTGTGCTCTCTTTGATTCCTTTGAAACCGCTGCTCTATAAAGCTGCCAAATGACAGTCGCGGGAAGTATTTCTAACACGACGGACTTTGAGCAGATATTTGTCTGTCTCGTTCGCGAAGACTTCGAGGGGGTCTTCCATCTTTGAAACCCAGACACTTGAGAACATTTTCCCTTTAATTATTTCATACACACAATCTCCAACACCGCTCAATTTCCCACCCTTGTGACAATTGAAAATGGTTCAGTCTTTAATCCTCATTTATTTAAAATCTCCGTTACACAGAAATTCGAGATACTTCCTAGGGTGCAGAATATCAAATTAAATTCCTCGTCAAGGAACAATCAATAGCACCGACGTCGGGACTGTCAGCCCTGATCGCAATTAATATCCACTAATAATAGAAGTCACGCCCTGTTGACCAGTGATCCGTTGTTTTCTCCGAACTTCTCCTTTTCTGCTCGTTTTCTTCGCCGGCCGGGGCACGAAGCACCGATCAGCGTTTTTCTCCCCCGAGATATTGTCGGCGATCCCCAACGAACTGTAACAGTAAGGTAAGGTCAATTATCGCGGCAGTAGTATTATCCCCGAGCAGTTACCATCGCCGCAATGAATGTCTTCTTCTTCTGTCCACGCTGACTGGAGCCCTGGCCCGTCCGGGCATCGTGCCGCGCGCTATCATCGCGTTCCGTGCCCCGCGGCATCGTTTTGTGGCTGTTTGATCGCGGCTTCCCGCGAAATAGCTGATTTCGAGACCCTACGGTGGTGCTGATCCGTGTTACGGTGTTCCGATTCCCACGACAAACCCTACCCGGGGCTGAAAAGTAGCACTGCACGAGACCAACAGGAAGACAGAGAGAGAGAGAGAGGGAGAGGGCGGTATGCCTAAATAAACGGTTTGCCTGCACCGTATATGAAAAATGAAAGAAATAATCGGAGTGACCGGCTGAAGGAGCAACAGAGATGGAAACAGAGAGACGGACCAAGACGGAGAGGTCGTTCGGAGCACGCAACCTAAAGATGATTACCTACCTCCTGGACCTATACCCAGGTCCATTCGGCCTCGGGCCAGAAGAAAAGGGAAGTGGACCTTATTCTTCTTCTTCTTCTTCTTCTGATCTTTCTTCTTCTTCGTCTCTTGCTTCCTCCTCTGGCACTCCTTCCTTCGCTGTTGGTCGTACTCTGCACTTTTATTACGCCGTCTCCTCCACTCTCCCGCGTTCACTTCGATCTTTCGCTTTTTCTAGGCCCCGTGACGCAGCACGCTTTTAAGTGCTTATCATGCATCCCCTCTGTCGCCCTCGAGTCCTGTGGGCGATGTTAGGTTGCACGTATTAATCGTGCCGCGTTGCCTGGCTTCGTAGTGGATGTAATGCTGGGGAAAATGAGAGATCAGCCGGAGGATTTTTCTTCGTCGTCGGGCTCCATTTGCCTACCGTTCCAGCTGCGTTCAAGCCAACTTTGTGGAATTCTCCTTTCCTGTGTTCGTGGTGTCTGCAACCGTGAACGAGAGGAACGAATTAGATTGAATAGGAATTCGATTGTTTTCTGGTTGATTATCCTCTTGCAATTAGTCCTTGTGTTCTTTGTCATAATATTAAAAATTTTCTTTACACTTGGCAAGTAAAAGGTAATCGTCATGTAAATTTCGTTTTGTTTAGCGGAGATCCATTGCCACGTCCTTTCGATGAAGTTTTATATTTTCCTCTGGCTTCAGAGAACCCAGAGACGCAGAAGAATTTCTCTTTATCACTGAAGAATGTCTCTTCCTTATGTTACTGCGCTATAACTTCAGTTTATCTATGCTTTTCGATCGTTCCCCCTATTACCTGCGTTCCAGCTTGCTTTTTTCCTCTCGTATCAGGTATATTTCTTCTACTTTATCTTCCAAGTATTTGCGAGTGGTGCTCGAGGAAGGATAACAGCTTTTGCCATTGGAAGCAACTTGCAATCAGCGAAAGAACTTCCTGGAGTAATAAGATTTATACATTCACATTACCATGCATTACTTGCAACATGATTACCAAGATGAAGATGACTCCACAAAAGCTTACAATTCCAAACGCTACGTAACTTTTCAAACCTGATAAAACATCCTCGATAAAATTGGTAAGATTAAATTATTAAGACTACTCATAACCTCCACAATTATTACATTCTAATTACACATCCCATTTTCTTAATTTCCACACAGACTACCCCAATACCTCCCCCCCTTCGTTTATTCACTGCATACTATGGATCTTCTTAAGGGGTAGACCATTCTGGTCAGGTCAAGAAATATCGCAACTTTGGGAATTTATTTCTAAGCGACAAAAAACACTTTTTTCCATTAAAATTTGTCAATGAAGACAGAGACATCTTTGAATAATACCTATATACAATTTTTTTCAAGTTTTCTTTAAAGCAAATGTGACGGCCGAGAGTTATTTTGGATGAACAGTTTTCTGACACGAAATTTTAACAATGGAATATCAAATAGAACTACTTAAGTTGTCTGTCGGCAAAAGTTCAATATTTCCAATGTTTTAATTTTTACCCGACTTATGCGTAAATAAAGGTTGGACGCCACGGTATACTCTCCACCACTATCCATATATGCTTTCAAAGAAATCTTGAAAAAAATTGTATATATTATTCAAAGATGTCTCCATCTTTAGTGAAATTTTTAGTCCATAAATGTGAGACGCACAGTACCAAATTTCACGATTTTTTTATTATGGTATTATGAAGTTGAAAATTATTTCTATACTTCTTACCTATATTTAGGGTATATAACGAATATAGTGTATAAATATTGTACATAAATATTAAAAAATTGTGGAGATACGTGTTGTCCCGCAAAGCTCCTCCGTGCGAGGGGTGTTGAAATTAGAAAGACCATGTTTATTGTTCGTAGATAAAATATCTAAAATGTAGCATACAATTTTTTTATGCGATAACCCACTTGCTTATAATAAATGTTTTACTCTCGCTTTGTTACGTAAAAAATAATACTAATTTTCATCTTGCTCTCATTTGTAAAATACATTTTTCCCTTCAAATCAGTATGCTACTTCGTAGATGGTTTATCAATGAACAATATGATCATGTTCTTTCTAATTTCAGATGAACGTGAGCATCATAATTTGCATAACGGTGGTGGTGCTTCACGGGACAATACATAACTCGACCATTTTGTAATATTTCTGTACAATTTATATACAAGACACTCATTAATACGTGCCCTAAAAATAAGAAGAATAGAAATAATTTTCAACCTCATAGTATCATAAAAAAAATCGTGAAATTTGGTGTTGTTTTGAGCGTCTCAGGGTGGCGTAACTCCTTAAACGATCAGAAAGGAGAAACAAAATAGTCCCCCGCGAAACAGGAGAGAACACTCCACCCGCAACGGACAATAAACACGCTTGTACATCCGATGAAAAATTGGATACCGGTGAAATATCGTTCGATTTCTCGAGCGACTTTTTCGAGCCGCGGCCAGGTAACGAATTACTCGAAGCGACAATAGTTATCGTCCCAGGCCCGCGTGTACACGTTTGTTGGCCACAATGGCCGTGAAACGGAGAGAAACCGAGGGGCTGCGGCTTATATGCAAAAGGAAATCGTTGGTCGAAGGAGGAGGCGAAAATAGGTGAAAGAGGAGGATCGGTGCAGCAGCTGGTGAGTCGCCAGCGCAGAATCGCGGGCGAGCAGCGCTGTTTGTTTGTTTCTCTTCATTCCTTACCCTCATCCCCGGGCTCCGCGGTGTTCCTCGCGCAGCCAGCGATGCATTTCCCGCTGAAAGCCTATGGCGCGAGGCCGTTGCAGGTGAAATGTTCTGCCGGCGCGTATCTTTTGTACGGGGGATGCTCGTTGTTGCTTGCTCGCCTTCAGTCAGACGCAACGCGACTTCCTCTAAGAGCGCGATTTTCTTCCCGTGGAGTTTCGATCTGCCTGCCCTTGGCTTTCCACGGTGCTCGTTCTCATTTCGTTCCATCCATTAGCTCTCCGCTCCTCGTGGCCCTACCTCCCTCCTCGAAATGGTATGAGCCTTCGAAGTTGCACAATAGCCGAAGTTCTCGTTGCAGATACCGCTGCAACCTCCCTCGCGATATTCCTGATCGTTCCGTGACTCAAACCTTCTTGTTCCATGTGGCTATGCTGCTTCGATAGCTTTTCGTCCGATCGATTTTTATTTGCGGGCTTCTGGGCGATTGGTTTCTATACGCGCAGTAGGCAGTCGGGGTAAATGGTTGATAGGTAATCCTAGTAAACCGTGGAAGTTACAGTGGATATCTCTGAGAAGTAAAAGGGACTTCGTGAAACGGAATGCTAAACGAGAAGCGAGTGACTGTGAACGTTCAGCGATGATGTACAATTTCAATGACAGAAGGAATTAGGGATACCTTTCAGGCACTAAAAGGAGTATTACTGTTTAACTTATGTGGTACATAACACAGGGTGATGCTATAATTATCTGTAGAATATTCTCTTTAAAAGCAACTAGCTGCAGGGGGTTGGGTTTCCGCGTACAAATGTCTGAATGTTAAGCAGGCCATCATCCCCATCCCTCGGGTTATCCACTAAAATATTGAAAAACTGTGCGCATCGATTTTTCCTCGAGTAAACGGGTCAGAGCTTCGGTAGGTACCGTGTGATCCAATCAATCTCCCATCGAAGGAAATAGCCGACAACACGTGGAAGGTTCTTCAAGCGTCGTGTTCGATCAGACTTACAAATGCGACACGGTATACACGAAAAGTACAGAGACTTTGAGCGCTCGTGCAGGCGGTGCAAAAATGTTGTCGAGAAAACAAGAACTACCGACGTGTCGCGTACACAGAATAACGCGGCTACCAAGAACTGTACGAAGCGTTACCTCCACCTAGGTAGCTCCTCGTACAAACCGATCCTAGCCATCCCACGACGCATAAAGAGTAAAAGGGTACACGAGGTTTCACGTCAAGCCTAGCGGCGTGGCTTAGAAAAAGTGACAAATGGCCTGACGAAGTACTGTCCTTGCGGCCATCGAAACCTTCTTACACCGTGGGCATATTAAGTATGGACTACGCATTCCCTGGGACAGTCTACGCGACTATTTATAGACGACAGGCGGGCTGCGATAGAAAACGCCGCGCGAGGAATGCCTGCTTTTCCTTTTTCTTATACGCGGCGCGACGATCGAGGAAACGGAACGGTTAATCAGTCACCGATTAACTCCCACGGCAGAAATACGTCCCCGACGGTTACGTGCGCGAGCGAGCGCGTCGGGAATTAGCGTGGCCGGCGGAATATCGGGTTAACGTGCCCATAGATTTGTGCATGAAAAATGGTAATGGCCGGGCGGCAAGAACCGCTAGCAACGGGCGAGCACACGCGATACTGGCGAGCACCGAGAACTACCGAAGCGTTGCTTCTTTCCAGCAATAAGTTACTCCGACGCGTCGATCGTAACCAAGCTCGTGGCGAGGCTCGCGCTTGGAAAAAGTGACAAACAGCGTCGGGGGTATCGTCCACCTTCGCGAGAAACGTTCCGTGGCGAACGAGGGGGCGCGCATCCAGCATGCTCCCCGGCTCCCGTATCCCTCTCGCGCGTTTAATTAACTAATTTATTTAATTGCTTAACGATTACCTTCCGTGACGCGAGGAGGTGTAATTTATTTTTCCCGCATAACGAGCCGATCCACGCTAGTTATGGCTCGGGAGATCGTCGAAGATGAAGAAAGATTGCAGGGTGCTAATTGTGACTGATCGTTGCGATTAACCCCTTAAACTGAAAGGGGCTTTTCGCGAGTCGTTTCGCTGGTTGACCAGCAGCATCTGACGTTTCAACGACACGTTATGCGTTAAATGGCTCTATCGTGGTATTTTATAGAATTTCTGTACGATAAGGGAAGTTCCCCTTAACGCCGGATGGCACTTAATACCGGACATTAGCTATATCTGTGATATTTCAAACGCCACGGAGCCGTTGTTTCGCATAAACCGTAGAGGGGATAGAAAGAAAAAGAACAATTAGATTTCGACATGTTTCAGTCGCGCCGCTAAGGAGATTGATTTAATATTATTTCCTTCTTCTTACTTGAGAAAAACCATAATACCTACTACATACTTAGCTTTACGGCACCAGTCAATTTGACGGATTTCAAATTTCGAAAAGGAATAGCGAAAAGACTATAGCATTAATTATAACCAATTTGTACCGTAAATTCATAATTCTAATCAAAGAATTTTTACACACATTTATTTCCTTCTAGGTCTTCTAACTCTACTATATCTATTTCTACGGAACTCATCAAATTGACTTCATTTTTGCTTCATTCGTGAAATTATTACTCCAGTAATAAATATAACGGTAATAGAAAAGTCCCTACTAAGTAGAAATCATAACATGTCGGAGACATGCTTGCTGCTCCGGATCCGATATTTTAAACGATATATCGAATGACCTCAGTAGGTATTTATTGCTGCGTTCTCGCTAAGCACGAAAATAAAGAACTTTAGTAGCTAACAAGGGAAGACCCCGAACTCGAAAAGTCAAAAAATTTTGAATCTTTGTGAATAGATATGTAGGGGATTTCCTCCTGATTACAATGCAATTTTTGTTTGCTGCCCAAATTCGCTGTAGGGGGTGTAAGGGACCTCTGCAAATTCGGCTATTTTCCGATTTTGTGTTATAACTCACGAACTGTAAGAGATAGAAAAAACGTTTCAAGACAAAAGTTACTTCTTTTAATTAGATCTATCGTTTAGTAATAAAAAATTATTTTACAGTTCACGAGTTATAACACCAAATCGAAAAATAACCGGCATTTAGGAAAGTAACCGAATTTGAGCAGCAAATAAAAATTGCGTTGCAATCAGGAGGAAATTCCCAATATATTCACAAAGTTTCAGAATTTTTTGAATTTTAATGTTCGGATGTTCCCTTGTAAGTTGCAGTCGCAGTAGAGAAAAATAGGAAAAAATATCGTATAGGTACTTAAGGTAAGGTAAAAGTACGAATAACTGGACACGGCCCAGTACCTGGACACCAATGACATTTATATCTTTACTAAGCTTCATAGAAAGTTTAGAACAATATTGTTGGGAATATATGTTATTTTGCAACTTGATCTCTTATATAAAAAATTAAGAAAGCCCCAGATGTAAAGTTTAATATAGCATAAATCAGTCTTTAAATATCGGAGGTGCATACACTTTGAATTCTGCGTAGTTTTATGAAGTAATTCTTAAGAAAAATACAGTTAGTTGTTAAGGTGATAATAATGGTTAAATAACGTTTTTCTGAGAAAAAACGTATGTATAGAATCTTAAGAAATTTCTTGTTACATACAAAACAAAAAATTGGTCGGTTAATTTTGGTTTTAATTAAATATATGCGTATTCATGCACCGGTACATAATAATCTTGTCCTCTGCACGCTGTCCCAATAACTGACCAGCCGTCCAGTTAGTCGGCCTGCCAGCATTTCGAACGCTTAGGTGAAGTCCCAATACCTGACCGCATTGTCAAACTAGTAAAGTGTCTGTGTTTTCTCAAATTTTTGTATATTAAAATTCAAAAGTGTAAGTACAAGTATACTGTACATAAATTAAAAGTTTTTTGTTTTCAAGTCATATTTTTAGTCATTTGCATGCTTCATTTTTAACATATCCTAAAATTGAAAAATGAAAAATTCACGCGCAAACCATTCACACAAAACTAGTGGCGCCCTCTGCGCCGAGCATTGCGGCATCTTCCTTATTGTCCAGGTATTGGGACACCAAAAATGGGACGCTGGGACAAATCAGAATTCTATTGTCCATGTACTGGTACACGTAACTACTTGTATTTTTACTCAATTTAATTAAAATAACGCACTGAAATCAAATTTTTAGTAGCTCATTTGATAGAAAGAAGTAACATTTATCTAAATATTAACACTTTTGTTAAAAAGGACATTTATTTTCAATCCATTTTTAAGATATACAATTTTGATATCCTTAATTGTTCAGTTATTGGTATTTTTACCTTACCACTAATATCATTGTTACCACTTCTGTGATAATTTCTGGGAAAACACTTTCTCGAATAAATCGATTTTCAAAAGAAAATGCATATTTTCGTTTACCCGTTAATTTGATGGGTGCTCGTAGAAGTAGGTATATAAGAAATGTCCCTAAACCTAGTATTTTATAGAAGTCCCTAAACCTAGTTAGCACTAGTTAAGCGTCCAGCACTGAGAGAACTCCCCTTATGTAGTGTTTAGACCTCTTGTTTTGACAAACACTTATGAATTCCGTTTATCCCACAAAACCATAATGCAAGTCAAAATAGGCTCCCCATCTACTATTCGATTGTCTCCCACAAGACACGCCACTAGAGAGTTAAACAGGAACGATGTGTTGCCACCCAGGATCTCTATAGTTCCAGTAAAAGGGAACGAATGACCAAACGAGGGATCTGTTGCATGCACGTGCACACGTGGAGAGCGGAGGGGTTAATTCGATAGACGGTTGCGTCGCGTCGGGGCGATATTCACCTGTAGCTGGATGTATGCGCGTGTGGCGAACGCGGGCGAATTCCCCGGGCACTATCTCGGGGCCCGCGGCGCGGCGCCGCCCGGGTGAGCAGCTCGTACCTCGAAAATTGGTATTCCCCGGTAGGTATGAGTTAGCGGCATCGGTATGTGGGTATTATACCTTTTGTATTCCGATGTGACACGCCTCCGTCACGTTTGCGGGCGTACAACGACGACGACAACGCCGGCCACGGTGCAACGACCATGCGGAGGTATAGGTGGACAGCGATAAGAGGTGTCCCTTGGATGGTACAGACGTACACGTACACCCACACAGCCGCGGCCGAAGGGGGGGGGCACGTACGTGGACGCACGTACCACTACCAGCGGAGGGCCCCATGCGGATGCCATACGTAAAGGCCCTCGCTGGTAGCAGAGTACCCAGAGCCGTATGTACGTTTGAGAATACATTATGTAAGCAAAAGGTGAAAAAAGGCCCCGGTGGAATAACCCCCACCAGATTCTATCGAGCCGTCCCTCCGTTCTACTCCCTCCCAGCGCCTCCTTGCTCTCCTCCGCCGCCCGTGTGTTCCTGTACCCCCGACCCCCTGAACATCGAGCCAGGAGCATCAGGGCATAGACCTTCGCTCTGTTATACGTACACGTACGTATCCGGCGATACCGAGACCGCGTCGTATATACACGAAACCGAGCCGCTGGCGTTCGAAAGCTGAGGGAAGAAGGGATGGACGAGAGGGAAAAAAAAAGGTGAAAACAATGCATCCTGGAAGTGGCCGGACGAACTCCTCCGCCGGCCCAGGTGGGACGGGGACAGGGCGAGGGAGAGCAGAGAGGAGCGAGAAGAGGAGATCGAAGGGCGGCAGGATCCTCAGTCGATTCCTCTTGTGGACGTTGAAGCGATACCCCTTCGATCCCCCGATTCGCCGATTAGGAGCTTTGCCTGCTCGCCGGGGCGAAGCCTCTCTCTTCTTCCTCCTTGGGAAATGTCGTGAGATTGATTACGGACGATAGATTGCACCCGACCCTCGATCGCTTCATGGAATTATGTTATCCTTAAGTAGCATTAATGGCGCGCACTCCGCGTTTACGAATTTATCTCGGGCTTGCAGAGTGACCCATGAGAAATCGATGAATCGTCCACGGGCATAAGGGCTACGAAGTGGCCAGGATATTTGCTTAATATCGTAATTTGTTTTCGCCAGTTTCCTCCGTGTTTCGAGAACTACTGCGTTCCGAGGGGGGCATAAATCTCAGCGAAAAAAATGTAGCCTCTTATTTTCCTCGTTTGCGATTCAGCGGAGACTTCCATGGCTGATTCACGAAATCTGAAATGTCCAGAAGCTACGCGTGTCCCCTCGGATCACGTAGCCAAGACAAACGCGCTGGCTTTCGAGCGATACTTCGCTCTCCGGGCTCCTCGTTTGCCAGTGGTTTCTGTTTTCGAAAAGCTCGGGCGCTGGTGCCACAGCCACATAGATTACTGTGATTTAAAAGGACTCGCGAGGGTAACCGGTCGAGATGGCCAGTAAACCTTGGGCCATCGACGTCGTGCGTTTCTTTTCTGCTCTTCCCCATCGCCTCTTCTCCTTTTTCAAGAACCCCTCCGCCGTGCACAGGGAACGTCTCTCTTTCGGTGCACCTATGATAACATTGTTCCGATTGCAGCGCACTGCGCGGAGTTTTTACTTTCCTCCCTTGATAAAATCGCGATACACTTCGCTCGGCTGGCGAACGCCATATTTCATTTGGATAGCGTTCGTACAGGTTGCAGAAGATTCAACGAGCGAGGTGAGAGATAAGGGAGTGCTTTGATAAAATTGTTCGCACTATTCGCTTAGAGTTCAGTAGAGTCGAAGAAACTACTGCTGTTCTTGTTTAAAAGCTAGCAATCAGAAAAAGGTATGTAATAGAGTGGAGTTTAAAAGTTAGAAATTAAAAGTAGAAATTTAAATATTTTTTTTTAATTCTTCCCACCCTGATTTGTCCCTTTAGATATACACAACACTATATTAAAGCTTTGGACAATACATTCTTATGTTTAGGGGTAGCTCAAGTGACTCAAAGATTATAGAAGTTCAACATATAATCGCCACATTTTAATTTATAAGACTACTTACTTAGTGTGTATTATTCTCTATGATCTCCATGCTTACAATAGACATTTTGAACTAGAGCATCCGCTTCCTCTCCCTTTTTATGAATTTTGAATTTTAGAAACATTAATCACTGTTGGAACTGTGTACCAACCTTTTTTGAGTCGCGATCCCCTTTTAAAATATTCAAATAACCTGCGATACCCCGTCCCCCATACAAGGAAATGTAAATTTAAAAGGAAAAGAAAACACATTAAAAATAGGTATTTCAGAATATAATTCTAACTTAATAGTATTAAAAAAAATCGTGGCTATGCCCCAGAAAACACTTTACGACCCACAAGTTGGGAATCCCTTTGTTAGAACTTTACATTTTGAATTTTCACGTAAAACCTTATCAGTCGCATACCTCGGTTCCTTCAGACACTATGTCTACAGCAATGTAACATTTTTTCGATACAATATTCATAAGCTTCTCGAATGACGGGAGTTTCGAATTAACCAAATCGAATAATTTAAGCGAGGGAAACGTGAGTGGTGAATTGAACGATGCAATCCACACCGAAACACTATCCGGTGTCCGATAAAATAAATTCCATCGTTGTCTACGATACGCGTCTCGCTCATCCCGCGAGGGTAACTGTAACGTTTATGAGCTTGTTCCTAATAAAACTCGATCGCGAACGCGTTCCCGAGACGATTTCTCTTCTCTGGGCTGCGGCGTCCGTTAATAAATCCATTCCCAGTGGCAGGGAAATCGCGGAGGGCTCGATAAAATCGCATTTTTCGCGGGAAATACGTTTTTTTCGTAGCAGCAAACTACGACAGCTCTTTGCAGTCGCTGGATGTTCCGATTCCAATGTCATTATACTTGTCCCTGGGCGAGGGACCGCGAAGAAGAACTGACCTGGTCCGTGGAAGGTGCAAACCGCCTCGCGCGTGGTAAAAGTGCAGGTGCAGCAGGTAGAATAGATGCCAGTCGTGGATGGGTTCACGGCACCCACAATAAATTTCACCATGCCGCGATCCAGATACGAGCGTGCACAGTGAAAAAAGGGGGCCGAGACGGTGGCTCGTTCGATCTCTCATTCCGAACATCCCTGCGCATTTCCGTTGACCCTGGAGGGATGGAAGAGTTTATATATTATAGAAGATCATTATGTAGTGCGTTTTTCTTGTTTTTTTTTTCTTTAATTTATTCTTTTATTAGATATTGGCTGATTCTTTTGCCTTTCGTGCACCTACTTTAGAATCTATTCTAGCTCTAGCTGAAGAGTGTTGTATGAAGCTCGAGTCTTCGAAGCTTTAAAGACTTAGCCTTTAAGGATAATATCATATGAAGCTCGAGGTTCAAGCTTCGAGGCTCAAGCCTGAATTTAACTCCAAGTCCTTGATATTATATCTTATTTTGCGCAATCATTATTGCAAAATGTTAAACTTAAACACATCACTTCACTTTAAAGAACTTATAAATTAGATTTCGACCGTAGATCTTAACTGAAATGGTATCGGCGCACTGGTTCGGTCACTTTAAACAATTATATTTTTAAAATAAAAAATAATAAATCGTAGCTATTTTGCAAATATTAAAAATTTTTATATTAAATTCCGACGTTTCGGTCATTCATTTTGACTCTTTTCAAGGAAAGTTTCAATATAAAGACAAATACTGCAGGTGCTATTGAAAATTAGTCGCACCGTTCTAACTGAACATGCGATCCGCTAGTCGGTTGGAAGAAGACTGAGGTAAACAGCGGACAAAACAAGAGCATCTAGAAGGTGAACTGAAATGTAGCCAGAAGAAACCGTTAAGAATTACAAATATATAAACCCCAAAATTTAAAAATGTACTGTCTACAATAACTAACATTCTTGCTCGTGTGGCAAACTTTCCACACTTTTATAGGTGTTAAAGAGCAAAAACAATTACATAACATTGAAAGATATGTAAGAAATAGTAAGATCATATGGAATTCAATAGAAAAAAAAACATCATAAGGCATTACTTCTTTAGTAATGTTGCGTAATATTCTTGTATTTTAGGTGTTTCATACCTAAGATTTACGCTAGTCTGTTTAATCATGTGTAGTGTCTCCAAAAGAATTCTCTGGTTCAAATTAGTTTCCTTACCCACAATTTTAACATTGTTGAAGTCAAAACTATGATCAAACTCTAATGAATGTTTAGTTAATGCAGTATGTTGTAGGGGTGATGAAAAAATATTTCTTTTATGTTCGTATATGCGTCTTTCTAGAAATCTGGAGGTTTGTCCAATGTAAACCGATGTAACAAACGTTACATCACTTCACTATATGTATACATACAATTGATACGACTCGAGATTTCAAGCTTGAAGACTCGAGCTTCAAAGGTTCGACCCTTAAGGCCAGATCCATACTATCGGTCCGGTCATGGTCCGGTATCGAACAAACTCACGTCTATGAGCGTCCACACTATCAAGCCGGGTGAGCAGTTGATAGTGCGAATCGGGCCTAAGGGTTCGAGCCTTTAGGGAGCTCACGGCTCGAAGCTCATTTTAACAACACTTTGAACATGTTTCAGTATGGTTTTTTAAAAGCTCGTTCACCACACTTTTCCACTACTGAACATTATCATATGGGAATTAGTATACTTCATAGACATAATAAAAGGTATATTGGTTTATTAGAAAGTATTAAGGAGACAACTTGGTTTGGGACGCTGAAAGGAAGCTGATTTTCGCGATTTCTTTTTAATAAAGGAAATTACATTCGATCTTTCCAAAACTTAAGGGGTACTTTAATATAGTTTGTACAATACAAAAAAATTTAATTGAAAAATTTCAAGTTCGTCGCGCCGAAATTCATTAATCAATAATGCGTCTCGCCACTGAAATTATAAAATGGCGGGGAAGATAGCACAAAAATTATTTGACTGGTCGATTTTTCCTGGAGCTCTTTAGTTAAATAATGGCCAACTATCGTTGGTGAATTAAAAATGTTTATGAAAAAATTAAGTTGAAGCAAAACCCCGATTTTCGCATAAAACCCTCGAAATTTTTTCGCTAAAATCCTAACTTTTTCTTTAAAGTCCTACAAATTTGTCAATTTCAGCCTTTTTCCTGATTTTTTAAGTTCATCGACGATATAAGTTTATGAAAATTAAGAAAAACCTCGGTTTTTTATTTCAGGCCAGAATTATAGGCTCTATTTTTCCCGTCATTTCACAATTTTATTTCAGTCAAGGCGCACCAATGATTAATCAATTTCGGCGCCGCAAACTTGAAACTTTTTAATTAATTTTTTTATTGTACAAATATATGTTAAAACACTCCTAAAGTTTTGGAAAAATCGAATCTATTTTTCAATTTTATTAATACATATTATTTTTCATTATGACGAACATTTATTAGACAGTCTTATAGCGTGTTACTTTAATTGTATGTGAATGAACTAACATCTTTGTAAGGAGCTCATTTGATATTTTTGTAGCTTTACTAATTAACGGAAAGCCCGTAGAAGAATTTTTCTATTTATTTTCCTTCAGTTTAAATATTTATTTTTGCAATTTACTTTAAATGTATTATTAATTATGGTTCTGTAATTTGATTTCCAACTCCGTGAGAAGCTTCCACGCTCGTAACCGTGACAGAAATATTAAGTTCACGATTCGAAGAGCTGAAATTGTAGCCGAGGGGAGGCGATATAGTATGTCATCAATTACGCCGTGGCAGAATTGTTGGCAGGGTGGTATTTTCCGAACTTTGAACCGCGGCGTAAATTTCTCGCGATGGTGTTATTAGTTATTTGGTTTATCGTCAATACCTGGCACGGGGTCGTCAATTATGTCGGTACGAAGCACCTTTCAGGATAATATTTTCTTCAACATTGGTGTATTATTATATACTATTAGCCGATTGTTTATTAAACGCTTCGCGGGACTGTTTATTCGGTTCTGATGGATGAAGTGAAACGTTTACATAACTCACTCGAGTCGTGCGTAATAGAATTATAATTGCTGCTTGCCATTTTCGGCAGACAAAGTTGAATGATGACTAAATTGCTCCCAATGAAACAGAAAAAATGTTTCCGATATTTTTGTTCCATCTGATACAATTTGCTTTCTCTAATTGCATCAACTTTTCGACTGTAATAAGTAACAAGTAGGGGGATTAATAAAAAGTAGTACATCGCGAACGGTATTGACAACGCACCGATTATTTCTGCGCGTTAGATGTTTCACATAAATTGCATAGTATTATTTGATCGTTAGAGGAGTCAGCAGTGCCTTCACTCATTATGATGGAATTCTTTGAAGACTCCTATAAAACATTGAAGGTATAACGAGCAGTAGAGGAGGAAAGAGCGAAAGGAAATGTAATAGAAAACGATAATGCTCGTCTGACTTTAATTCCGGAAGTTACTCAACATCTCCGACGACTAGAAATACACAATATTATAATATCGATAATAACTTAACTCTCGGTTGTCACACATCTTTTTCCGAACGTAGCAGTCACACTGGGTCTATTCCACCCAACCTAATGTTCAATCAGGTTTTAAAACTATCCATTAAATTAAATCGCAAAACTCTGAAATAAAGTTCGAACATTGTACAATATATGTTTATCGTTGAAAATTAACATTTACATTATTATCATGTTTAAAAAAATGTTTCGAAGTAAAAGAGTTACAGAAAAATTCTATTGCTTAAAAAAATCATACCATTTTTAATTTTTAATATTTTTAGCTAAAAATCTATGGTTGTGCACTTGAGATATGCTACTTTAATGAAAAAAATAAATAAAAAAATTAATAAATAAAATTCCTTCGGGATGCACCTCTACCTTGTAAAGAATATTACGAACTTACTAGTACACGGAGTCAGTAATACCATTTCCAATGATGCCTGAAATATATTTTGCCTGTAAATCAAATTTCGGCTCATTTTCACCCAGCATGCCACTCGAGGCATAAACTCGCCCACACATCCCCGTTTAAAAGATCACAAAATAAGCATCCTAATTCGTTTTACCAAATCAGAAAATCATATCAACTGTAAAACGCGCTAACCATTGCCTCGAAGAGGTGCACCGTATCGTAATGATCAGCACATATCGCGCGCAACTTGTCAAAGTCGAGCCACCGTACGATCGTTAGAGGCATCAGCAACAGCTCCAATTATTATCCTCGAATTCCAGTGTTCTGTGCACACGAGAAAGGGTCCGTGTGTAATGAGCGATCAAAGGGCGAAAGGGGGGCGTAAGGAAGACGGCGAGAGAGGGAGATAGTACACGAAGGAAACGAGGCATAGCGAGCAAGACAGAGTGGGGCTCGAGGTGATTGCGGGGGTGAAGGACGAAGAGGCAGTAACGCGGCTACGCTAATTACGAGCAAACTCGAGGATATTCTTCCTTCTTCGTATATTCAAGTTGTACGGGAACGTACAACGCAGCCCGTATCTCCCAGGAACAAACGATCGAGCACGAAAACACGCATCGTGGCTCTCCGCTAGTTTCCCCCGAAGGGAAACAAACGAGCGTCACGGCTCGCTTGGAAGCACTGGGAACCGGAAACCGCCGATTTCAATCTCACTTTTGCCTGCTGGATGTCCCGCGGTTCGATCTACGCCGCGTCACCACCGTGCAAACTCGCCGCGGATTATTTTCCTCGCAGTTACATTGCGCGACGCACGCGTTTTTATCGAACAGTCGTGTCGCAGGAACGGTCTACTAATTGAGCACGGTCCCTCTCGCACGTCTGCGTTTACATTTCCGTCCACTTCTGCACGATGGTCGCGGTGTGCTTAGGGTACGATGAAATGGGTGTGATTGTTGTTTCTATTTAATGGTAAAAATTGAGATGCGAGTTGCAGGAGTTTAGGTGTTTTTTTTTTTTTTATTATATACTTTGTGGGATTGAAGTTTTGGGAAGAATTTAAGTAAGTGCGTCTAATTTCGCTTACCCAACTTCAAATCGTTCTCAATTCAAGTGATTGATATTTTTGTTTCTAATTAGTCTCGCATAAAAAAGAAAGTGTTTGTGTTTCATATCTAATTGCAGCAAGAGGGGTGCAGCTATATCTTTACCAAATTCAAGTAAATTAGAAAAAACTGTTCATAAAATTATTGCTTTGATTTAATATTGAAAAGAGACACTATTTGAAAAATATATATTTTCACATAATCAACAGTAGTTATTGAGTTGATAGTTCTTAGTTCGGAAGTTTTTAGTTCTATATTTGACGAATTTTAAAAATCTGGAGCATTCGTATTGCACAAAGCAGTAGTGGGTGTACATTGAAATTTCGTTAAACGATGCACGTTTATGTGCAAATGTGCACCAAACGATGTAGAATTTTTTTTACATCTATTACACGTTGTAACTCAACAACTGTCAGACGTGGAGCTGCATTCCTGTTGCTGCATGGCATTCAATTAGTCTTGAATAAAAAAGAAATGATTCATGCTTCATGTACGGCAGGTTAGAATTGTAGAAAAAAGCATCACAAGCAAAAAATCGGGATCTTGAAAAAGTGAACATAATAATGGTTATACGCTCGTAGAAGGGGTACGTTCCTTAGACCAATTGGAATAATCAGACAAGACTTTCCATTAATCCCCACTCGATTTCGGCAAGCGATGTTCAACGAAGCACGTGTTATCCAACCATATTCTTAGTTAAATTTAAGCACCATTCTAATAGGGGAAATTATTGGAAATGTCCTAACAATCTTATGAAATCCATCTTCGAGTTTCGATGACACCGTAAGGATGATTTCAATCTCCTTACAATTTTCATTTTTATTATAATTATCATCACAGGTCTCCAATAAAACAGTGTACATATCACAGTCAGTCTTTTTGTGTCATCAACGAAATTAGTTTCCACCTGACCACATCACAATAGATTTGTGACAGCAATAGAGCAACACAAATTTTGAGTATCATCGTCTAATTAAATCTAAAAGATGACTTGCTCCAATAGGACATTCCAGTTCATTTCATTCTGGAGGACCAGTGAGAAACTCGTTCACTTTATTATAATACCAAAAAGATTGACAACCACCAATTTGCAATTCTATGGCTAGCTGTGCCTGCATAATAATCTCCAGGCACTGCACGCTCGATGTAATCGTTCCGTAACTGTGGACAGAGCTTAATTATCTCAGGGAAAAACAAAAATCTCTGGCGCCGTAATGACATATTGCTTGCGTTCGCGAGTCGGCTGATGGAAATCTATCGCGGCGATAGAAACCGTTATGAAACGTGTCGTGCACCCCTGAATCATACCGATGGGTAGTCGCGGACGCGAAAGAAACAAACGTGTTCTAATGCGGTTCCAGGACGTGTTCAATGACGCGTGCGCATCACGATTTAAATCGCCACGCTCGATCGACCGCCGATCGAGAAGACCTCGCGGCCAATTCTAATGTGGATCGGTTCAGGAAGTAATTTCATTCGTGTCCCAACGTCCCCGTCCGTATTGATGCAATAAATCAAACATCGGTGTGTCTTTTGCAGAGCTCGAACCTCGGCCAGGAACTCCTCGACAGAGTGTTCAGGCACCTGAATTTATTGGAGACCGCTTACTTCGGGCTGCGCTACCTGGATCACGGGAACCAAACGGTAAGACTCTTTTCAACGATACTTTACATTATTTCACGAAACATTGATCGAGGAGTTTGCTTTCAAAACGCTTCACACTCTGTAGGAAAATTGTAGAAAATGAGAATATTCTTTGCAAAAATAATTTTCGTAGATTCCCTTAATAAGTTTCTTAATGTTTTGCTTTAGCTACTTGCATACAATTTATTTTGAATATATTACATATTTTTTTCGCTTTATTTACAATTTGATTGCATCAATTACAGTAATTTATTATAGACTTCTTATTTAAGTACGTACAACGATTAAAAAGAAAAATTTCTTGTTATACTAATATATTGCAAGGTGGAAGTGTATATTTAAATTAATGTATGTGGGAAGGGAATATTTTTAATTTTGTGCTCATATATTAATACATATGTATATCATCACATATAATAGAAGTTTTCGAAGTAAACTCTTCAATTCACGGTTCTCTAAAATTTGTTAAACCCTAGAAACTTAAAAATTCCATACTACTTAGGTACCTTGTACACGTACATACATAAATTAGAAATTTTATGATTACTTCAATGTCCTCGGGAAGCCCAGAATTTCCATTTCTAGATGAAAGTTACTAATTATAGGTACGTTCTGGAAGTTCGCCCTAATTAGAGCACGACAGAAACGTTTGCTTTTACTCACTATAAACGAGGAGCAGTTATTAAATTGATTCGTATAAAATTTTCCCTGTTATCCAATTATACAAACAATATAAAAGAACACACATGAAAACTATTTCCATTGAAAAGAAAATGTCAAAAAATGCACATGCCTGTGGTGTTTAATTACAAGTAAAAACGACATTCCGTGTGCACCAATCTAGCAGATCGTGTCTCTAGATGCTAATTATTTCGCACGGCTCGAAACGAGAGCATGATCAATGCAGCGGCGAGATCGAGCAGTTTACCGTTAATTAGATTTCCACGATTAAAAATTCATACGAAGGCGCCCCTAAGGCGCCCGATTGCATCGCCCTCGGGGCATAAGAGGATAGGATTATTATCTACGGGAAATGTCGAGCTGCCTGCAATTTCCGGTCTGCTTGATCAACAGTTTCAGCCTAACGTCGCTCGATCAGCCGGGGATTAATTATTTAGAAGTAATTCTCGTCTGTTATTCGCGCACTCTTTAGCAATGGCTCGACCCGAGCAAGAAGATTGGGAAGCAGCTGAAAGTCCAAAAAGGGGATCCAAGCTCGGATGTCCACACCCTCTATTTCGGTGTGAAATTCTACGCGGCAGATCCCTGCAAGCTCATCGAAGAGATCACAAGGTGAGCAGATTGAATTTACCTTGTTCCGTAACTAGTTGCTAACTCCTCGCGACGTATCCACGGTATTGTAAATAACCGAATAACTCGGGGGATGATTACACGTGTCCCGACCCTTGTCGTTTTTGTTACGAAGAAAGACTTTTGGTGCTTGCAGAGTGAAAGCACGTTGAAATCTGCTTTCTGTTACAAAATTTATTTGACGTGTATCATCAGTCAGGCACTTAATATTCATAAGGCATAGGAAGTACAGTGCTCAGGGTCTGTGAAGTGTTTTAAGCTAAAAGAAAAATGTATTCGCTGTTCCTATCTTACGGAATCTGCCTACAGAGGTTGGCTTTGAATGGGGATCCATTTCGTGAAAGAAATAGTAATAAATTACCGAAACTGTAGCACCGTGAATTAACAATAGATAATGTAGCTACTTTAAAATCTAATCAAAGTCGCAGAGGTTCGCGAAGCAGCCCGATAGGCATCTCCTTAACTTTTCGCTCCATAATTTCTCGCCTTTCGTTGCTCGGCGGGCGATTAATTGCGCGCGAGAACAATGCAAACTAGGGACAGCGATCGGTATCAGTTTTATTGCGGGAATCTAACAGTACCTACCTTTCGCTCGTTCGCGGCACAATAGCCTTGGGGAATTCGATTTACCGCCTCCTGCTGGCGAAAATCATCCCATTTTATATTGTTCGCCGGTGATTCTGAAATTCACGAACGGGAATAAGTTTTTGTAATCTCTCAATCAGTTCCGACATCCCTAACGGAGCGTACGAACCCTCGTGCTCCCCCGTCTCGTGAATACGAAACAGGCACGTTTGCACGCGTGTGCGCGTGTACGGGTCTTGTGCCGGAGCCACTGGATGCCTGTCTCGTTATCCTAATGAGTTGGGCTTAAAATTCTCGAAGCACGCTTCGAAATCTTTTTACTTCGGCGCCATTTCACCGCGGCGACGAAGTTAAGGGAATTTAAAACGCTCCTGCAACGACGTCGCACTCGTCCCAGAGGTGTCAGAGCTCTTCTTTTGATAAACAAAACCGTCGTCTCGCGATTCAGCTCGTTCCCTGTCTTCTGTATTGTATTTTCAATTTCGTTCTGCCTTCTCGAAACGCTGCATGGTTAAAGATGAAGTTCCTTGGGAGACACCAGTTTTAATGTTTGTACGAGCGTCAATAGTGATCAATCGCACGATATCCGTAGCGTTGATTAACTGGCTGATCCCGATTAAATGACAATTGTCATTGTATTCAGCTGGACACCATTTCTATTCCATAGAGTAGTGCATAGAACCTGCTGCACCTGGGCGATAATGCACCCCATTGTTAACTGTCACAGAGATCAGCATGCCATTAACAGTGAGATGCTATATTAATCTGGAGACGCATGCCTCGGACTTAAACGACACCTTCGTTCAGTTTATTATGAGGAACCTATGTGTGCTTTAAACGACAATCGATTATTGCTTCACTTTGAAATAGGTGATTTGAAAATCCATTCATTCAGATCTGCATATTTCCCCGTGTTTCTTAAATTTATAGTATTCTTTCGATTTCAAGTGAATTTGAATTTTACGTACTGTCAAAGTACCTACATGGTTTCGTGATATCTATTTAGATATGCTTAGATAAATCTTACATAATGCAGCTGGATCTTAAGCAGGGAGGCCTACCTATAATGGTCAAAACAACATGCTTCTTTGGGAATTTTTTCTAGAAAAATCGATAAACTTTTGTAACTAAACATTACTTTATTGGAAAGAGTACATCTTACGGATATTTCAGTATTTTTTATTGTAAAAAGTGTTGATAGGTTTTGCGGTGACAACCGTAGCTCGGTGCAGGATTATCTGAATTTAAAAATTCGAATTTTTTTTAGATAATATATGAATTTATCTCGGCGCTATCGAGCCCGAATTTAGAATTTGGCAAAGAATCGCTCATTTTGTCGAGTGTAAAAAAATCTATGTAAAAAAAGGAGAAGCTCCTGATAGCGTTTAGATGTTTAACCCTAAAATAAGCCTGTAAAGCCTCGAGTAAATCGGTTCATTAATTTTTTAATTACGCGTGTCACCGACTTTGAAACCATGATTTTGGGAAAACGCGTTTAGAGTTTTCTATCTGAGCGCTACACCGAGGAACACCTACTTTGTCAATTTTGGTCAGATTAACTTAACACTTTCGAGGTAATATACTTGAAGAAAATATAAAAATCGATTTTTCTAAAATTTCAAGGTAGGTCCCTCCCCTTAAGCAAGAATTAAAGGATCCTTGTAGAAAACCCCGTAAGTACCAAAATTAAAAAAAAATGTCCCAAAATGTCGTAGATACCAGTGGCAATACTATAGTATAGAATTTGATTTTTATCACTTATCGTGTTTTCGACAAGGACTCTTCAATTACGTCTTCAAGAAACACAGTTCAGTGTATGAACAGAGTTATTCATTCACCGCTGAGAGCTCTGCCTGTCTCGCAATCTGTGTAATGAGAAATCGAGACTATCTATCAAACTCACAGACTGTCGTAAGGGTTCATCGACATTCTGCCCCGTGGGGGTCGTATTACGGTTTTCAAACAAATTACCGCAGTTTTTCGTGACTCCCTTATCAGACAACTAAGCAACTTATATCAGGACGGTCCTCGATTTACCGTGGAGTCCAAAGCCGATAGAGTCTAAGCGAGCACCGCGACAGCCCCTTTTAATGGAAGCCTAGAGAAAAATTGAGGGTTCTGCCACCGATAAACCGGCTGGATTGATTCCTTGTTCGCTCCGGGTAGCTCCTCAACCCCTGCGATGCTCGATTCCGCCCCGAGCGTTCGCCGTTTTTTCCTCGGTGCGTGCTACAAGTTCCCTTGAAGTTTCAGCTGGGGCAAGATAAAGCGCTATTTCTTTTTTCTTCAAGAGTATCGACTGTACCGTCGATATCGATCATCCGGCGCGTTGCTTCGCCTCGCAGACAGCTCTGCATACGAAGCCGGGGAAGAGATATCTCTTCGTTCTATCTCAAATATTCGAGTTCCGCTTCCGCGTGATCGGCACGGCCGAGGATCGTTCGTTTTTCGCGCAGGCATGCTTCGATACTTCGGTTCTTTACGCGATACGGAACAAAGGATTAGTTATGCGAATAATTTGCTCTAGTGCACATCTCCGCATCTCTGCATATTATTCTTCTTTTTTGTAATCTTCACTGTAATTTCCCATACACGATTTGCATTTCATCTCCTTCCGTCAAAGCTGTAGGTGTCTTTGATAGTAGAATGTTTATATTTTGCCACACTGAAGATTTTTAGTAGCGGGGTGTGTCGGTTAAAGAAATCATTTATAGTGAATAGGAAACAAAGTAGATATTAGAAAGTGTTGCATCTCTAATGTATTTTAAGCTTCTTGAGATTTGTGCAAAAATTCATGGATATTTTGAAAATAAATTTAGATTTAAATCCCTGTTCAGGTGGTCCAATGGGAAAGCGAAAGTGAGTGGTTATTTGGAAAATTTAATTTGATGGACAGTATATATATTATAAAAAATTATAAATTAGATTTCGACCGTAGATCTTAACTAAAGTTTAAAGTTTAAAGTGACCGAACCAGTGCGCCGATACCATTTCAGTATAGGTATGTATTAGCATTTGATGATCAGTTTCCCACGAAAGTTCATGGTTAGTCAGCTTCGATCTCTGAAAGCATTTCCCAAGGATAATTCATTGACCAAATCTGTCGTTCCCGGAGTAAATTTGTCTCCATACTTCGCGAAGTAGGATCGTAGTCTCCATTTCCCACGAATGCAAATTCATTATGCTTATTTATCTGCGATGGAAATGAGCAAGCTAGTCGTTCGATCGCTTTTACGAGGAAATGTTCCTGTGGAAACCCAGAGCAATTTCATTATTACGTATCTGGATGCAAAGCGTCGCTTTCTCATAGAGACCTTAAAATCGTGCATAGCGATTATGATAATCGTCGGGGAGGCTTCTTCCATTCCTTTCTTTTTGTATGGGGCAGTCTGTATTGCTGTAGGCAAAACTATTTATACGGGAATGTCCGCTGCAGAGTCTCGTTGCTTTAATAACTGTAGATAATTCTAAGGGAAACCTGCTTTCTTGGGCGACATTTCTTGAGATTGAGTGTGCAGGTTCTTATTAACAGGATCTGCTATTTCTAGTCTCTTCTTACTGTAAATTTAAACAGTTGCGAATATTTTCATGATTATAGATGATACTTAATAAATAGCTGCCATAAATCTTTAAATATCACGATGTAGGTTGCCCAATTTTCATATTCACAATTTAAGTCTATAGATAAATATTAATAGTACAATCTTTTCTTCACAATGAGGTTACAGATAAAATATTGCACTTCAGAAAGTGCCACACTCGTAGAAGTGTTATTGAATTTTTCAAATTTGAAATCAATTAGAGACATTACCACATCATATTTTCTTACAACTTAGGTACTTCCATTACGTGTGACTAAAAGAAACTATAGGGGAAGGTGGGGTAAAACGGAACGCTTAACTTTGGATGGTGATAACTTAAAATCGGGAGGAGAAAATGACACGAGACTTCAACAGGAGTCTTCAGTGGACCTTAGACTATAAGAAAATCATGGTCATTGATAAGAAAAATCTTTGGGAACGACGGAAAGTGAAATTTACCGGAGGTATCGAAATCTTCGCCTCGCTCAAATCGTGGGGTAAAACGGAACACCCACTCGAAAACCGTGTAAACGTACAAAATCTTTATTTTTATGATTTAAAATGTATTAATTTATGTTAAAATCTATAAATATATGTTTTAGGTATAACTATTGCAAATAAAATATAACAAAAATATAACAGTTTGATCGAATGAAAGATGTATCTCATACATCATAATTTTCTATATAAAATCAATTTTCTTGGAAACAAGAATAGTAATTAAAAGTTTAATCTACAATCTAATAATTAAAAGAGATAATAAACACGTACTAAGAGACGTTTCCATTCGTCCCCATGTATAATAGGCGTTCCGTTTTACCCCGCGAAAAGTGTTCCGTTTTGCCCCACGTGCAGTCATTTAGTAAACATTTAATATTTACACTTCAGCGTGAGGTAAATAACTTTTTATATACGTCAAAATGTAGCGTAAGAAATATAGAATCCAACGATGTACTTGCCGTTATTAATTTTCCAAGTCCAAGTACCGAAAAGTGGTCGAAAGTCCAACGCAATATTGAAACGTCGATACCGGAAATTTTTCAAACTCTCTTAATGGAAAAATAACTTGTGCAGGGGTCTATGGTCTATCATAAAATGCTATGAGGACCCTTTGGTTCCATGTCACGCGGTACCAACCCATTCGCACCTCTTATCTAAGAGAAACATTGGTGTTCCGTTTTACCCCACTTTCCCCTGCATATAGGCAGAGATGCGCAAAATTTTTATTTAAAAAAAAAAATTCCGAGTAACGAATAAAAGTTTAAAAAAAAAATGATTCGTTATCTGTAAGTGGAAGTTGATATTGAAAATTTTATTCGGCGCTGAAATTGAAACGCCCAACGAATAAAAAAATTAACTTCATTCGTCAAATAAAAATATTAGATTAACTTTTATTTGATCCGCAATTTAAATAATTTTTTATTTAGTTAATGTCCAACTCGGCCTATAGGTACATAAATATTGTCAAAATTTGATTCACTTCCTCAAACCTTTCATAGCAAACATCTCCCAAGAGACCAGTTAAGTAGCACACAAGCTAAACATTTCGTTCCACCATCCAACCTGGCACATCCTAAAAGAAAACGAAACTAAAAGCACCGCAAGCATTTACCAAAAACTGCGCCACGTAATCTGCCGTATCACTCATTGTCGGATAAAAATGCGTCGTTCGGCAATGATACTTGCCGTTGATTATTCAAGATTCCGTCGTAGAGTCGAGGTACCCGTGGCGGTTTCAGCTGATTCAGTAGTAGAGCCAGGCGCATCATCCGGAACAAGAAGGAAAAAACAACGACCCTGGAAACGGACGAACTCAATCTATATGCAAATGCGTTCATCTTTTATCTTGAGTATGAGCAATCGATGGACGGTTGTCGGGGATTCGGCCGCGGTTTGTGCAGCAGCTTTCAGCTCCATTGCACAATGAACGAGCCGGCGGGACGTCGGATCTAAGCACCGAAACCGACTTATAAATAATGCCGGTAATGAGATGCGCATATCCCGGTATTATTATTGGCTTTCACGGAAAGTGAAGCGTGGCCGTAGTCGACGGTAATAGCAAACGGAATAAAGCGGCCACGAGATAAAGCGAATTAGCTTTATATCTCACTAAATATGCCGCGGCTTATGGCCTGTTCGCCACGCGAAACGCAATATGCCAAGATCGCGCGCGGGACATGCGGAAAAATCGGATTGCTGCGTGCCTTCGCGGGTATTTTACGCGTCTCGGTTTCTTTTACTCTTGTTCGACGCGCGGGCATTAACCGGGACCGGGTGTATTTAGTCTTCCAATACCGTGGCATACGAATGCATTAAAATGTAAATCGTTCGTTAAACGTACGGGACCGTTGATGACCTCCTTTTCGATTCCTTCTTTATGTCTTCTCGATATCCCTGCGGTGATTAGCAAGGAGAGCTCGAGGAATTTCTGTGGAAATTGGCTTATCTGCTCGCTTGGATGAATTTCTGCGCGTCGAGAGTGTATTGGGAACATTTCGGAATTACATATGCCGGATGAAATATTGTTGCTAAGTGTGTCACGGTATTATTTAACGTGGAACGGAATTATAATACATACGAAGCTTCTTCAGCTTTTTGGGTCAAACATTATTTCATATTTTTCGTCCATCGTGAACGTACTCTTCTTTTTTGAGAATAAAGCTGTTTGAGTAAGATTCAAATTCTTTCTAACGCAAAGTTTCGTCCAGTTGCAACAAGAATGAGCTAAGACAGCTCTGTCGGAAAATTAATGGATGGTCAGTTATCGGCTCGCGCGTTCATTCGAGCTCCGAGGGCGAAGTTGCTAAAACTATGCGAAGTTAGCGAAATGTCTGACAGCCGTTTCGGTGTATCGGGGTGGCAGACGGGAGTACTGACCCCCGGTGATCAAAACGGAAACACCTCTCATTCCCTTGCTAACAAGTAAGATCGAACTCTGGACTATAGATTAGCGTGCGGTTGTAGCCTTAGGCGGCCAGCTTCGTGCTGGATTAGTAATTAAGCTCTGAGCAGCTATTATCGGCCGAAAATGAAAATTGTAGGGAGCATTGTTACATATTTCATGTTTCAGTAGGCCATTGTTTTGTACTCTCTGCTATCGGGTGCCCCTTTTTGTTTCTTCTATAAGGTAAATGTCCCAATTTCTGCTCATGTCCCCATTTCTGCTCATTTCGTATTTTTCTTATTATTATTAGCGTTACGTTTGTACTATAGTTGCAACAAAATAATTCTACATTATTTGAACATTTACGCGCGTGTTGCACGAAGTTGGGGCTAAACAAGTACAGCATAAGCAACGAAAAACTTTTAAAACGAGAGACTCATGATTTTTCGATCGTATTCTAGCTGGTTGTGCTAAGGAACAGCGTCTCTATTGGTATCTGATAATTGGGCAGAAAATAGTTTCTGCAGTAAAAGTTTTTATTTAATAACAAAAACAGATACTGTATTGTGCTCTGGATTTCGATTTTTTTACTATTTTTAATTTTTTCAAGTAGAAAATAGGTGAGCAGGTTCAGGGTCAAGTGAATCACCGTCATGTCCGTATTTCTACTCACCACACTTATAGTAACATAACCTCATTAATCACTATTCAATGTATGCTGTAACCCCCATTTTTTGTTTATCATTATTTTATGCTTTACTGTTGTGTTATAAAACCTCTCCATAAAAGATGTAACTTATTTTAACGTGAAATGGCGACATATTATGTGAGCAGAAATACAGACATTTAGAGCATTGTATTTAATTACAATTTTCTAATAGTTAAACATCTTGAAATATCTTTCATAAATAATTTTTGACTTGGTTGATTTATTATTAAAGAATTAATCAAATACTCTGCAAATTTTGATCATAAACAAATTTTTTACACCTTCTTTATGATGAGTAACCTCTTAAATGAGCAGAAATTGGGACATTCACCTTATTTTTTATAATGAACGAAATTCTAAATTATTTATTGTGTTTTTACTTTAACCCTTCGTTTACACTCTGGGTGTGAACCACCCATACCTAAGCTGATTTTGACGCTCTGAACCTTTTATATGCAAAATAAATACCTTTTTTCAAAGTCGACTTACAAACTATTTTTTCTCTCAAAATATTATATCCGAACATCAACTCTGTAGATTTTTAACTTTTAATATTGAAATTTGTAAAAGTTACAATTTTTTTTCGATTTTCTTCGTTTTTTCTCGACATATAGTATTCTAGAATTATTTTACAAAAACTGTGATAAAATTTCAATAAAAAAATTATTGGAATACATTCTAGAGACCTTGAAATTGACCCATGATTTTTTTTCATAATAATTGGATTCTTTGGATGAGAATGGCACTCGTCCAAAAATTGTTCTGGGTGTCAGCCACCCAGGTATGGCAAAGTTGGTCGAAAAAAGAGGTGTGTCAACGAAGGGTTAAAATAGACCAATAATATAACATTGCCATGCGTTTCATATGTGTACCGTCGTATTTTATATATAAAAATTATTGGCATTTCTCGTTAGTTTCGTATCTTTGCTCTGGTTAAAAAAGTTATTGCCACGGGTTGTATTATCAGTCCTCTAACCTTCGTTGACTGTAACGCGGAAAGTACTGCACGCAAACAGTGCCATATTTAGATGCAATTTTATCGTTCCCCGCAATAGCAACGTTCTGTTTTAATCGATAATATATCGGCGTTGGTTTACGAGCGTGCAAGATAGCAAAACCACGTTATGCGCCCTTTTTCCGTCACGGTAGCGCACGAACGTGAAAGCACGTTGTGCTCTTGCCTATCGTTACTAATGTCCGCCCACGATTCCCGAGAAGATCGTAACTTCCTTCTTCTCCGGCTTCCAGAGGCTCTCGACGACGTTTCATTGACGTTGCAATATCGTATCTAGCTTCCACCGACGCGCGTGCACACTGTAGAGAAGACCGTTTCTGCTCGTATACTGTGCATATATCGGCGCACTTATACCGTATCCCGATATTTGCCCGTGCAATCCCTCGTGATTGGTAATGCAATTTAGAAATCGATAGTAGAAATGGTGGCGAGGTGGGCCAGCTTGATGGACCATGGGGCGTATATGGAGGTATTAAAGTTTCAGAGTAACTCTGATTAAATGTGGGTAACAACCCAGAAATAGATCTAATGCAAAACCTTTGCGTTTGATAACACAAACGAGGAAACATGTTACAATGTTGATTTTGATATTTCAATTCTATTTTAATTATATTTCAATTGTATTTCAATTTGATTTCAATATTATAACAGGCTTAATTTCGACTCTCACGGTGCATCAGGTACAACATAAAACACGCTTCATTTCCTCTCTCGCTAGGCAACAAATTCCATTACTATACTTCTAACTCGTTCACCGTCTGCCCTCGTGTCAGCTCTGGCAACGAGCTGCGGGCAGACAGCCTAAGCCAGACGCAGACTCCTTCACCTCTGAAAATTCCTCTGATTAAACAATTTTACCGTTACGCCCTTCCCACCGGCGGTCCTCGTGCTGGTCGGGGCTCTACGGTCTCCACCGTTTTTCACCTGAGAGATTCATCCGTTTCAGGAATCTTGTCGTAGGAAAATCATGGTTTCCCGTGGCTAGGGGACGATTACGCGCGTCCCGCTGATACCCAGGCAGAAGATCAGGGTGCCTTCGTAGCCACGGGGGTGTGCATTTGCCCGGTGATAGCCTGGACGCCTGCAGATTCGTAAATTCCAGACGCGGACGGTCGATGTGAGGGCTCCTTAACGCGGCAGAAATCCCCGGCTGTTCCCTGGCACAATATAACAGGATACGAGATGCAGACAGTACGACTGGACCACGAGACATAAAACCGTGGCTCGAGGGGTGGCGCGGGCGAAGGGGAGCAAGGGATAAGGCGCTGTCGCCGACGGTTCTCCACTTTTGCCTGCACACGTGGTCCCATGGCCATGGTGTGTCGTGCAAATGCAAAAAGATACGTCACGGCACAGCGAGCCTATAATGTGCGGAATATAGGATACGTCATACGGAATGGAAGAGCAAAGGGATCGCGTTGGAAATCCTCTGTGGGATTTTCATTTACCTACGACGTGCAAAAGTTTTGGAATAATTAAGCGAAATGGACGAGTCGATGTCCTGTCCAGTTTTAATTCTAACGTCTGTCGATATTTTAAACGAATTTCTCACATTAACTCCTGGAAAGTTTGCGGTTTGTTAGGTAGCTTGCATTGGTGGCTAAAAAGGAGAGAAATTTTAAAGTAAAAAGTCATTTATTTTATCCATTGAAATCGTCTGACAAGCTGAGCTAATACAGGATGTAAAATAATTATGTCATGATTCTCACAAATAATTACTAAGCTGCGGAAGTTCATGGAACGCATGATATACATTACGGTAATTACTCGAGCTAGTAAGTAAGTAAGTTCTGTGTATGCTGGAAATAAATACACATAATATTTTTCTCGAATAAAAAATATATTTTGAAAACTCTTTAATAACGAAATACATTTCTATCAAAGTTTCACTTGTTTAGTCCTTTCCTATAAAAATGTATATTTGTAGAAATATCCGCAGTCTAGTAATTACTATACCTCAGTAACGGTGGATTTGGAGATCTGTTAAAAAAATTGTGTTTGACAAAAATAGTCCTCTGCTACTTTCTATCCCCTCAGTGAGTAGAATACATTGATATAAAAAAAATTGGGCCCCAATTTTCGAGGTCGAGTTTTTGCAATATTCTATTTTCGAGAGTTGGATTTTTTTAGAATTCTTTTCAGCTTGCCAGTAATCTCATTGTTCTAGGGAATGGTTTAAACGTTGATTGAGTGGTCGTCTGACTTCGATGCTGATTAACGTGGATGGCTAATTGTAGGTATGCCAATTCGCTTGGCCACTTTGGTTTTTATTTGATGCCTCTTTGACGCGTTTCAGCGCGAGCCACGGTAATGCGGACAATTTTCGCTCGATGTCACGCTCGCATGCGAATGGTCTACTCTTCCAGCACGAGTCTCGAAATTCCAGGGAATTCCGAAGCTGCCGGTAGCGCTTGAGAATTCTGTATGCGTCGAAATTGTTCGTTTCTGAGCTCGTTCGTGCGCACGTCCCCTTCGATTGTCGCATTATCGTCGCTTCGGCGGGTGTTACTTATACGCGTGTACAAATCAACCGAACCAGACTGAAGTCTGAGGGAAAACGGCAGTAAGAAACCTGTGAAAGGAAGAAAAGTCTAGGTGTTTGACGAGGGGAAGTGAATGAGAGCAAGGAGTAAGAAGAAAATGTGACAGATCTTGCAGCATTCGATCCAGTAGCGAATAAAAATATTTTTAATGCAAATTCAATATGATTCATTAGGTGATTAAGAAGATTTATTTAAAAGCGTTTGAAAGTGTCAAAATTCGGATTTTTTCTTTTTGCATATTATCATAGATTGATGTTTTAGGAATATTATAAATCAAGTCTGATGTAAAAATTTGGAAAATTGACGAAGTTATAGGCATTTGAGTGAAACATCCCAGGTAGCACGGGGCGGCTCGACCGACCGCAGCGGAACTAAATGTTTCATTACGGTGACCCTAAAAACTCGCGTTACGTTCAACCAATTCACTTCCAATTTTGCATGCAGAATCGTAATAAGATTCCATATCGTCCTACGACTGCTTTTCTTATTCTGATTCCCTGTTTATTATTTATAAAGAAGAAACGCGGGCTTTTCTCTTAAAAAGATTTAATTTTACAATTGAATTCTCGCCATTTCTTTATTTTTCAAAATTTTCAGAATCGGCCCCGTAGGATGATAGCTATTAACATATGTTATAAGAAACTTTTACTGGTTTTGATTTCAGACACGACATACAGCTTTTTTCAGGGCCACTGTTTAGCCGCCTAAAATCGAGAGACTTTCGGATATGTATCCATAACTTCCGAAAAACAATAGTTTTTTTACTGAAACTTTTTTTAAGTAGTTTTTAAGCCGTTGATTTGCAAAAAATCTGCAAAAATTTTCTGGTCTACCGCGCGAGTTTCATGATCATTTTTCAGAATTTTTTATTGGCAATGAAAGTAAGTGTACTACACAAAGTTTTTCCTAAAAACGTAATCGTCCTTTTAACTATATTTACAATTTCTTTTTGTCATGAAAAATTAGTATGCCATGTCTGTATGGAAACATGAAGATTTTGCCTATTGCCATGTGGCGGCCATGATTCTGCCCTTCCTGGGCATTTGAAACAAATGATTAATGAAAAATTTTATTCAGTAAGAATATGGTCTATGGTATTATCGGTTCGAATCAAGATTATTCGTTGAAATTAATTTTTCACAAAATGGCGCCACGTCGAACAGAAAAGTACGCCAGAAAAAAAACGAACTTATCTGTCCAACATGGCGTCTTTTCGTGAAAAAAATTTACACGCTACAGAGATGAGGAATACAAAATTGCACCATCGGTGAACTGGCAGACAGTGCCTTCTGAAATGAAGCACAAGCTAACGACTTGTAAACTGGAAATAAAGGAAGCCAGAGCAAAAGGAAACCTGACCGCGTAGAAGGTAGATGAGAAACGACAAGGATGCGCGAAAAACTTCGTTAACCGTCGTTCCGAAAACACTTTGTGGCCACGTTTTCCTTTGGCCTCGCACACAGACTGTATTTACTTTGCATAACTCGCGCGGAACCGCAAAAAAGCCGGGGAAAGCCGGCGGAATGCTGGAAACGCGATGTAAATGGAGGCTGAGCTGGATCCGCTTAACGATAGCGATTCCTCGCCAGCCGAAGGAGAGATAGGGCTGGAGAAAGAAACGTGGTAAGAAGCTGTATAAAACGAAGCAGACGTGGGAAAGGATGGAGGACGTCTTCATCTACTGTTTGAAAAATGAGAGACTTAAGGAAATGGGGGCGGTGGACAGCGAATCGACGATTCCTTAATAACGCGCCGAAATTTATGGCCCTCGACCGCGTCAGTGGCGCGTTAATAAGTGGTACTCCGCGGTCATGTAACACGGTGGAAAGAAAGCAAGAGGAAGGAGGTCGTCGAGAGAGAAAGCAAGAGGTGGCCAGGCGTGCACGGGTGGAGAGGAAAGGAAGAGGACGGAAGGAGAAAATAAGTTAAAAAGAGCAGGCTAACCGACGGGGAATACGAGGAAGACTACGGGGAACAAGAAAGCTGGCTGATTAAGGTGATGACTGGAAAAGGAAGAAAAGAGAGGTCCCCGAGGCGGATAGGAGGGAAGGAAGACGAGCTTAATGAATGAGATTTTAATGATTCAACGGTAATATATTGAATTTCTCCCCGAGGGCTGTTGAGGAAGAGGTGGCGTACGAAAGGGACAAAGTGCCCGCGTGTTCCCGCCGCGGACAGCATTAGGCGCCTAGGACACGCTGGGACGAGAAAAACCGTAGAGCGACGGTAAATCTTGCGGAATTACCTTAAAAGGAATTTCACGGGTAATCCTCGCGTCGGCAGGGAAGGACGGGGAGAGATAAGGCTGGCGGAAGAAACAGAATTTGAAAGGGGAAAAATCCCTTGGAGATTCGCCACGCGAGGTTGCGGAGAATTCACGGTCGATCGAGGAATTACTCGTGCGTTAATAAACAGCATTCGCGGATCGTGTATCAAGGGAATCATGCAAGGAGAGTGTTCGATGTGCGAGCAGGAATGCTTCGGGCGAGAATTTTTCTTTGAAAACAACATTAAGGGTCGAGAAAAGAGAGCAACGCTGCGATGCTGCTGAGAGGAAAGTTGAAAGAAGAGTTGATTAAATTTTTAAAGAAATCCCATTGATCATTTCTCTAATGTAATATGAACCGTATGCACACCTATCGCTCTATGAGAACGGCAGAAATTTTTCTCTCAGAGCCAAGGAAGGCCCTGTTGTTCCCGCTGGCCGCTGACAGATCGTGTTCGTAGATAGAACGACGGAAAAGCGGGGGAACAGCCGAGACGAACGAGAAATAACACGCGGGAGGGAAAAATGAAAACGAGTGTGGCGGATGAGCAAAGAAAGAGGCGGCTGGAGTGATTGGCAGGCAGAAAATGAAGAAAAAGCGGGAGCGATGTGTGCGTGTGTGCGCGAAAAGGAATCTGCGTAAGGGAAAAGGTATGTGCGAAAGGTAGAACGGTTGGCTGTGGAAGGAAAGAGGCAGAGTGTGACACTGGGAAAGAAAGACTGGCAACGAATGGTAAAGCGAGAAAGGAGAAAAAAGGCTGAGAAGTCCTTTAACGATGACTTTACAAGAAGAGAAACCGCGAGGGCAACGATGGCAAAACCGAAGTTCGTGGCGAGACGAGGCCGCAAGCTGACCCCATCGTGACTTCCTTTTTCTCCTGCTCCTTCCTGCCCTTCTGCCCTTCTTGCCCTCCCCGCCCTTCCTTCGCCCTATTCGCCGTCTCTGCTCTTCTTATATAACGTACTTGTCACACGCCATTATCCGCGCACGCGAAAAGTATCGCCTCCGCTCGCTCAAAGTCAACTCCATATTTTCTTTCGCCCATTGAAAGGGATATTTTTCTGCTCCGCAGGTACCAGTTTTTCCTGCAAGTCAAACAGGACATCCTGCAAGGAAGACTGCCAGTGTCGTTCGACTTGGCCGCGGAGCTGGGCGCCTACGTCGTTCAATGTAAGAATCTAACTCTCTTTACCTACTGTCTCTAGTTTTAGTTAGTAGTTAGTTTTATGGGGTGTTTGCACTAGGCAGACGCATATTTAAATCAGAATCGGTGAATCTACTTATTATTAATATACACGGTTCTAAAGTACTTCAATGCACTTCAATGACGTCATTTGATTTCACTTAATGGAAATGTAAATTCTGGTTCGTAATTTGCGCCAGCAGCGTGGTATTGGTTAAACGGCAAACATATAATTTTCCATGGGATTGCATTGCGCACCGTGCTGCGGAAGGCGAACGTAGCAAGCGCAATCAATCAGATGGCTAACGTTCGCTCGATTTCTTTTCGCAACGAAGCTTCCGTCAGCCGCCCCTGACACGAAGATTATTACTGTTTCTAATGAACGTTATGATTAAAATTGGTGGCTTTAATTAAATCCGGGGATATTAATCTTTGCAAGGTCAAAGAAAGCTAGCTAGACGCGGAAGAGCGAAGGCTTGTAATACCGTTGCAAAATTAACGTTCAGTCTGAAACGTGTCCGTCAGGATGCTTTGGTTAAGTTCCCTCCACCTCGAATAACGAGACAATTTTTGGAATGAAAGCTTCCCCGAGACGTACTAATTAATGGGAATAATTAAAGGGGATCTCGTTTTACGGGAAAATATAGAGAGTTCACAGAAGGACTTCAGGATTACCATAGTACATATATATGTGGTAGGTACTTAAAAAAATACGAGAAATATCTAATTAATATGTGGATTAAGTCACATACTTGGAACTAGTTTTATTATTTGGGAATATAGAGAAGAAATGGTTGAATAATGTCAAAAGTTTTATATTCGTATGATGTTAGACTTTTCGTGAACGTGTGCACCTGCAAACTGCAATTGAGCCTAGATAGGTATGCAGAAAGTTACCAATCTTCAAGTTTGAAGATTGTAATTGTTAAAGAAATGTAGCTTTCTTTCTATTCAGTAGGTACATTTTATTTCTCGTTATTGTTTTAGAATGTTCTTTAATGGGCTATTTAATAGCGAGTACTATAATTAATATTATTTTAAATTTTCTGTAGTTTTTGTTTTTTAAGGGGGCATTCTCGTCTAGAGGGGCGAGATCCTTTATTCTGATTAGGGGCGATCCACAAAAAACTACACAATTTTTACCCATAAGTATTATCCACACATGTTTACTAACATTTCAGTAAGTCGTTAAAATTTCAGTCATATATAATAATAATTAATGCAGATATGGGTTTTTCTCAAAGCGTTTTTTTTTTCATGACGGTGCGCACGATATCTGAACTTCTGATGGGCCAATCTGGTCCATCTGTGTCGTACCTTCAGAAAATATATCATTCTACTAGCCGGTAGCAGAATCAAGGCAAAATAGTTTTTTTTCACAAGTTTAAGGCCGTTTAAAGACGAAAAAACACGGAAGAGATGATTTTAAATTCAAAGTCTCGCCATTTTGTGAATTTTTAATTTTTTTTCATAAATCTGCAACCGGCTACAGTCACACTCTTACTCATTAAGAATCATTTTGGATTTTTGTTTTTGATCAGCGGAACAGCCGGAATCGTATGCACCATGAAGTAACTTTTTTTGCACACGCTTTGCGAGATGACCCATATCTTCATTAATTGCACTAGTTTACAGTCATTTTGCGCAGCAGATACGACTATTTTTTCTTATGTATAATGGCCCGCTGTTTCCGAAAATAAGGTCGAAAATTTTTTCTATGGATACGTTTTCGAGATATCGACAGGTGAACATTTACCTGTCTGTCAATAAGGTGATCCCACTTAATTGCGAATATCTCGTGTTGCGAATGATCGATATGGTCGAAAATTATGTCAAATGAAAGATGATTGAATCATCAACAAATCTACCTAACAACATTTTCAAATCGGTTCAGTAGTTCGGGTGAAATCGATGGAAATATGTGAAAAAGTCATTTTTTTACCGAAATTGACATCGACAATTCATTTAATCGTCTGGGAAAAATCAAAATCGCAAAAATAGGCCCAGTTTTTCATTTCTTACGTTGAGTCTGCACTTTTACGAAGAAAATAAGGTGCTAGTGAAGAAAATCTATGGATAAACACCGAAGCTAGAGACAATTGTGTGAAAACACTAAAATTTCATTTTTTCTCGTTTTGTTCTTCAGTTTAGTGTTTTTTCAATTTTAATTCATTCTGTACATTTTTTCAAGTATTTTGTTAATATAGGTATGTGTGTTTTAGAAATAGTTCTGGCTCTTTTTTGTCTTTTGTTCGTTTTCGTCAATTTCTTTGGTGTTTTCTAACTTTAAATAAAACACTATCGAAATTGGAGTTCAAAAAAATAAATATTTTTTTAATTTTTATTACATTTTTAATAAACTCGTTTAATATAATTCTTTTATATATATATATATATTTTTGCTCATAGTTTATTGTCTATTGTATTCATGGTTTTTTATTTTTCCAACAGGCGTAAATATATCTCTGATGATTCATTTCTTGTAGTCTCACTCGATTTTTTCGCGGAAAATCTGGGTGACGTAAATGACGAACACGGCGAGAGATTCCATCAGGATATGAAGTGTATTGAGCGACGGTATCATAGATTTTGATACAAAACGCACAAAAAAACAAAAAAAGGGCCAGAACTATTTCTAAAACACACATACTTATATTAGCAAAATACTTGAAAAAATCTACAAAATGAATTAAAATTGAAAAACACAATAAAATGAAAAAAAAAAAACACAAAAACGAAGAAAAAATGAAATTTTAGTGTTTTCACACAATCGTCTCTAGCTTCGGTGTTTATTTATAGATTTTCTTCAGTAGCACCTTACTTTCTTCGGAAAAGTGCGGACTCAACGTAAGAAATGAGAAACTGGGCTCCTTTTTGCAATTTCGATTTTTTGCAGTTGATTAACTGCATTGTCGATGTCAATTCTGCCCTCCTTAGTTAAACGGTCTTATCTAGCAATTTTTCATTTTATGAGATATTGAAATATTTGAAGTTCCGTACGTCTTTTACCTTTTAGGTAAAGTTAGAAAACTGCGTGCTTCGTAAAGATGTATAAACAATCGAATGTATTTAACCTAACATCTTTCAAAATTGTTAAAATATCTTATTTAAAAACGTTAATAATACATTCCCTACCGGTACACTTATTACAAAAAATGATATTAGAATACTTTTAAAATAATGACATGATTTAATTTGAATGAAGGAAAATAAGGATGGTCCAAAGTAAGTGATAAAATTTCAGTTTTCTTGGTTGTTTCAAAATGCTAAATATAGGATTCGCAATTATTTTTGTTAGTTCAACAAATACATAAATTCTTAACACTACTAAATTACTGAGTGGTACGAAGAAAGTTATAAGAGAAGCTGAACTTTAATTGAATCTAACTCTGTGCAAGTAATTTATACCACCCGAGGCAACAGTGTCTTCGTAATTTTCACGGAACAGGCTACAATACTCAGAGGTCAGGAATTATTAAGAAAAGACAATTGAAAGAAGCCCATATCTAGGAAAAACGTGCAAATAGGAGATTGCGACGAGGCGTAAAGGAAAATCGCTTAAGCGAGCAATCTCGGGAAGACAATTGCGAGCGTAAACCTCAAATAACCTCCGAGTGCTCGTCCCTCATTAGAGGTGCCACTACAATCCTGAAAATGAGCCGTAACTCCTTTTGTTTCACTGCCAACAACTTGCTCGCACTCGCATCTTCCGGTACGATTCTTACCGCAGCTGTCCTTGAACGTCTGCATGCAAAGAAGTTGTTCTGGTTTCACGGCAGAGTGTTATGCGAAAAATAGACTGGATCGCGTTGTATAACGCTTGCAAAATCTTGTACTCGATCCTGCGAAACGGGTTATGTATAATTATTTGTGATAAACAGTCATTAAGTAATAGAGAGATGCCTCTGGTTCGTGAGTTTCACGGTCGTGTATGTACAAGGTTCACTGTGCAACCCACGTGGTTTTGAGCTGCGAACATTTTTGCATTTAGAGGATTATTAAATCAAGCTTCAAGAAGGTATAATTATAATATTTATTTCAACAAATTTAATGATAGTGTGGTGGATAATTCAGTTGCAGAGCAGGAATATTTCTAGTGATGGGTTAGAAGCAATTTGTTCGCGAGTTACGTACATCTTAATCAAATCAAATACTGTGGCAGTGGTTAACTCTAAACCTCACCTTGGACGCTGTCGATCAAATATCAGACTATAATCAAAATTGGAGAAACAAAGGAGATAATAATATTAAGCAGATATATTTTTATACAAATGTAGTATCGGAATGATTGTGTGTTTAGTTTTAAGGGATGAATGCATGGACGTTGAGAAGAACTGGCGATGCAGGCCCGCCGGGAAAAACCCTGCGGGGTGCACGAGGCCCAGCGACGCGCTTGAGTTTCGAGGGCTTTTCCTATGACCATATTTGGTCATGAGGACGAGCAGGGAAAGTGTGCATGGTGGAGGGGATAGCGTCCTTTTTGGAGAAAAAGCTTTCCGGGAGGACGCGCGGGATGGACAGAGTGGTTGCGACAAGCAATTGTGTTGTCTCGAGTCGTGTCGCGTTGAGTTGCATTTGGTTGTAATAATAGCTTTAGTTCCTTTTAATTCTAAGTCCTTTTCTGTATAATATTTTATATTTGTTTTTCTGTAAATATACCTATTAGTACAAAAAATAAATCCCCCACAAATAAATATTTTATTCAAAATATTGGCGCTGCGAATCCAAAAAAATGTTCGGGGCGCAGCGCCAAGTATTTTGAATAAAATATTTATTGGTATTGAAATATTTATTTGTATAAAAATATATCTGCTTAGTATTATATTATCTTCTTTGTTTCTTCCTTGGTGTTGAATCTTGAAATGCCGGCCAAAAAATAATAATGGAGTAATCAATTTCTTTGGTTGTATAAATAGCCATTGTTAATTTTTTTTTTGTATAAATAGCCATTGTTATAATTGGTGCAATATTTGTATATCATTTTTGTAAAATATTAGGTTACGACAGTGTTTTTAAATAGGCTTCTTTTTGATGGGATTATTAATTTACCATTTTTGTACATTTTTATTAAAAAAAAGGTAATTTTATGATGATTTAAGTCACAAGATAAGCACCTTTAAAATCAAAATAATTTACTTACTCACTTTAATACAGGCAATTAGTTTACAAGCATCTGCTTTAACATCTATCCTTAAAAACTTATCCAACTTCTCGCGATCAGTTCAGCAACTATTCCTCAAAATTTTCTGCAAGCAATCTACGAGAAACTTGTACTTTTTTCCCCAGAAATTATATTTAAAAAAAAAAAAAAAAAAAAAACAACGAAAAATGCGATACCTTTAAGGGTTGATGTTACCTCCTTCAGAGTGAATTTCTGCAGAAAAAAAATTGTTCCTTGCGTACTCCAATATGGTCTATACTCCCTATTCTATTAAAATCAGAATTTTCGGGTTGAGAACGTTCCACAATGATATCAAATTCAAACGAAGACTTCAGCCCAAAAAGACCCATACAAGTTCGCGCTATAAATTTCTCGGCTGTATTATACTTTGCTGGATACCTCCGCTGGCAGCCGTCGATACGAAAAATTGTCGCACGGTTGTCATTATACACGCGTCCCGTTTTTCCGCGAATTCTCGCGTCTGCAAGCGTTACGCCCGATAAGGTTTTGCGTGGCGGAAATCAGAAACTCTAAAATCTCCGTGTATCGAAGTAGACAAAACGCGGGGCTGGCGTCGGGGAACGGGGTTCGTTTTTATCGCGATAATGCCGCTTTTATTTCGCGTGGAACACTAGACGTCGAGATGCGAAATTTCACGGAGCAATGCCTGACGCCTCGGACACGCTTATTCCCCCGACAGAGTCTAAACAAAATTGCATGGTAGGCTCCACATTATGCACCCACGCAGTACCAAGCCGTCGCGTCGAAATTACTGCTCGCAATAATTTCTTTTTCGTCGCCTTTCCGGTGAACGCGCAACAACCGAGCCGTGGGTTTCATCGAAATTTCGCGCGAGAACCGTGCTGCTCTCAGCACGCTCAAAGGAATCACCTCTAAAAGAGATTTAGCTTTTTATCTCGCGTCTTGATTCGAGCGCTTGTCGATAAACGGGATTATTTCATCGCGGATACGTAGATTGATCACGTGTTCAACGGTTGAAAGAAGAACGGAGTATCGAGCGAGAAATGTATTGGAAGAGTCCTTGTAGACAAAACTGTGATTGCCAAAAATGAAAATTTTCAGGAGAGAGAAAAATCTTGACTGGCTTTAAGTTATTTGCAAAATTGATGTCACTTAAGTATACAATAACCAAAATGCATAAAAAATTGTTTATTTTTTGCATTAATATTGTGCATATTCGTAAAAAGAATAATTGTAATGTAGGAAACACTGTATGTGCCACCTCTTAGCTGTCGAGAAAACTGAATATGTCATTCATTTAAATTTGCAAACACTGTAAGTGCCAATACTGGTTGTCCCTAACTACTTACTTGGCTCTTACATTGTTTTCTAAAAAAGTTGGACGTAGCAACTGTACCATCTTTTAGCATTATTGGTAACTCATAAGTATTACCGTTGGCACGTAGAACACTTTCTGATAAAATTTTTCATTAATTTTGGTACGTACGGTATTTTTTACAAGGACTCACCAATTAATGATTCGAACGCGATGTCGCAGCTTGTGGTCTTTCAATTTAACTAAAAGTACGTGAAACGTTTTCAAGCGTCCTTAGATTGAGCTGCGTGATTTTTAATTTGCACGGTGTCCCCGTGAATCGCGATTGAGAATCATAGATCGAAATTAGAAAACATATTTCTCTGCTTTCATTTGCGTGTAAAGGAGGAGCCGTGGAAGTAACGCGGGAGCGTGTCCTCATTTTAATTTCACAGCCGAGAATCAAGGGGCTACGAGTACACTTCGCTAGCCGTGAAAGCATCGCGAAACGAAAAATCACCGCTGGAATGTTTTCGCACGTTTCCGCTCGTGTTATTCTTGAATATCGCGACGGGGTGAGCTTAATTGTCGCATACTTCTGGGTAAATGTATCACAAAATATACATTCCGCAGCAGAAACAGTTTTTCGTCGCTTATAATAATAATTCTTTACTGCACTCTACACTAGACATTACGAAAGAAAGCATGTAAGAAGACAAGAAAGAAAAAAATAATTAGAAATTATATAGTATATGTATGTAAAGGAGAAAGAGGGGAATGACTGTGATTTTTTTTTTGAAAAAGCGGAAGCATATATTTTTACAAAACATTTTGCACTTAAAAGAGCAACATTTAAAGAATATTTGGTGATTTTTACGTAGAAAAATATTTACGTTTATAATAAAGTAACAACCGACATCTAAGAAGCCTTTTTAAAAATTTGGTTTTGCGATGAGCACTGCCATTCGGAACCAGATTATCTAAAATCAAGAAACAAAAAAGATTTCGTTAGTATACTAATGTATCCTGCGATTAACGGAGGGAATTTCCGAAATATTAATTTAAAACAAAATAGCAGCTATTTAAAAGCTGAAATCCTGCTTTTTCCGCATGATTTTTACGCGAAAAAATCAGGATTTGAGTTTTAAATACCCGCCGTTAAGAGTTAATTGCTTTTATTGATTAGCAAAAAATAATGTCACTGCATGTTTGAGAGATGAAAGGCGGTTAGAGAGTGAATTTCAGATGCATTATTATCTTGATGTAGGTATTATTTCCAGCTTACCTAATTATATACGTAACTCGTGTTAAAACCTAGAGATAGTACAAAATTTCGTTGCGTTTCGCGAGGAATGCGATCTTTTTTATGTAATTAAACAAAAAATTTTATGGATTTTAAATGGAAAAGGTAAAGTTAATTTAGAAAAATGTGTGAAAGATGCGATTCTTCTTAGATCGTCGTAAATCCATCCAAGGTATCTATCGTCGATTCTTCGTTTAAAATAATTGGCATTTGGTGTCCTTAACTTAGCCACAAAGTAAAAGGAGAGAAACGCTTGAGTTGAAGGGAAAGCATTCCGAAATCCTTGCTTTGTAATAGGGATAAAGTTCACCGGCAGAGGTACGATCAGAGAAAAGCGATTTAAAAAGATTCTTGAAAGCTTTCCGCGGCATGAGATTTCAATTTCACTGGCGAAAAGAGACGTTCGCGTGCACGTAACGCGTTAAACTTTTGCAGAGTACTTTCAACTTCTTTCCCCTTTCGGACAGCTATTCCTACCTTGAAATACCTGCCCGGGGGTATTGATCGAATCAAAAGAAGTGACCAATCTTCAAGAAAGACTCTACTCACCATTATTTGCCTTCTACTTCCACATACCTTTCAACCGAAGGCATCCATTCCGCGATAGTTTCTTCTTTACACTCGCTGAAGAAGCAAATCTATCAAGCCTTCATCCATTCAAATTTTATTCGCGTACTTAGCAAATATTTTACTTAAATACGAATCACAATGACATTCACTTTAAAGACTCGTGCGAAGCTTTAAATTATTCGTATTTAAAATCACGTTGAACGATACTTGAACTGAAACCTAAAATTTGCCCAACCATTCGTCTGATTTAATTTCATCAAAGAACGGAATTACACTCCATCTATCTGATTTTTATACTAGCCTTAGGCTGACCCAAGGGCTTGATAGTTAAAAATCTCGACGCACACCAATTTCGCGATGCCGTTTACCGTACACACGAATGTAAGTCAAAGACGCAAGGCTGGCAGAAGCAGGCTGCAAGTCCACGCGTTAGTTATCTGCTGCGAGATTCAAAGTCATGCAAATAGAGAAAGGGGTGGAGGGAGAGAGATACGGTCGTGTTTGCGTCTCATCGCCGTCAAAAGAGACGAAATGAATGCCCTTTCTTCTAGCTCGGTCCCGAGCCCGTTGACAACGAAACGTAGAATAGACGAAGAGAGTGGAAGAGTAGGACAGGATAAGGGAAGGAAGTCGAGGGAGAGGTAGAGAGAGAAACGCGAAAGGGACAGGGCACGCGTTTTGCTCCGCGAAATGGAGATAAACTTCTCTGAATGCGCGTGCGGTCCGCCGCGGATGAGATCACCGAGAGGATAGATTGCAACATCTTAAGCAACATAATTTCACGTGCTCGACTTTAATGCTCGTCGCGTCCCCCTTGCACCCCCTTCGCCGTGCAAACGAATAATCAGAGTTTCACTCTTTTCGTTGCGGTGTAAATCTTTATCCACGGGCATGACAGATCTTGTAAAGATCTTCAGGTAGATCGTCGCGCGCATAATTTGTCGATGGCGCGCGTAGCGTAAAATTGACGTACTCTCGTGTCAGAAAAATTGGCAGTGTTAAGAAAATGCGAAGAGAAAGGGTTGGCATAAAGAGCGATGAATGCGAGGAAAAAGTCGATGGCTTAGAAGAAGCGAAAGCTGAGAGAATGATAAGGAATCCGCAATTATTTTTGAAACGAAACGTTTATTACTGAAATGGACCTTCCCTTCACCAGCCACTGTAAAGCTTTCTTGTCATCAATTTAATCGTACCTTTTCATTGCCAATATTTAACCACGCCAACGAGCGCTGCAATATTTCTCATAAAAAAAAGCCGCCGGGACGTTTTTCTTGCTCCCATGAGTACCACGATTTAATGAACCTTTCTTTCCCGCGCAAAAAGAATTCCGTCGTTATGTGGCAGATGTAATTACATACTTGTTCAGCGTCGAAACGTAATTTCGCGAGGAGACAGTTTAACGGCGAGTATTAATCAACGGTGCAACAACGAGGATAGTTGCTTTTCTCGGGTGATTTTTGTATCTCGGTGACGCGTCTGGCTGCCCGGCATCGGTAACGCGTTTTCCCTTCTATCCCTGACTAATGGGCCGTGTAGCAACGAGCTCTTTCCACTACCTTCGGCAAATATTGGAGTTACTCTGGAAATAAGTGGAGCGGCCGGTTCTTGCGCTCTATTTTCCAAATGGAAATATACCCCCCACGGTGAAAGCAGTGCCCAGCTTCTCGGAGATTTCAAACAAGATAGCCGAAAGCTTTGAGCACAATGCCATTACAACGGCGGCGAAAACACCTTGGGCATTCTTTCCTCCCCGAATAATCTCTCTACAGCCGTACCCCATTATTTCTGCGCATTTCCTTTCCTCGGACTTTGCCACGTCTACCGTTTCGTTTTTAAGGCGCTGTTTCATTTTGCGAATTAATTTAATTTCGTGATTTCTCGGGACCCTTCCGTCACCGCGGGGGAAACACCCAAAAGAAACTTGAAGACGTTTCATTGAAGCGTGGACAATGGGATCCGTATCTCGAAGCTTAATTGTTTCCTACATTATTATTGCTCTTTTGTCTGTTCGTATTGCTACGCTGCGTTTTTAATTAGGCACGGGATCCTTTCTTCTGGGGTATAAAAATATTTTCCTGATGTAGGGGAGAGGTGGGATGAAAAGGACATTGCAATTATCTGAAAGATAAGGGATCTTCCCACGACGAAAGTATTTTCATTTTGTTGCAACCCTAATGCATGCCCAAACACGCCTAACTGAAGGTCGCTTCCATTTCAAAGACGGCGGTGATACGCGATTGAATTTTTTCGTGCTTCAAAGTAAAATTTTTTATGATTTCTCGAAACGGTTTGCCAAGTGCTGTTACAATGACTGATTTCTTTGTTATTACGTCTGGACTGATATTTACTCAGGAACAATAAGATATATGTTGACAATCTTTTGTTCAATATTGTAACTGTAGAGATTAGGTTTCGAATTGTGTTGCCATATTTATGAATGGAACACAAGACAATTTTATGATAGGGAGACCCCTTTCCAAAGTGTTCCCTTCAAAATCTTACTATGATAAACCGAACATTGTTAATAAAAGAATATTTACCACACATCAAGATGTTTCTGATTAATTTTCGTGCCAATTAAGATCCTTTAATTAACATAGTTTGGATTAATCTAAGGAATATGGGTTTGGTTATTCATGAAAGTATTATCTTTTGCTTTCTAATGTGAGTATTATTCTTTGTTACTTAAGTATGTAAGCTTAATGTAAAGTTTGTTACAAATATTTTTGCAATGCCGTGGTATTTATGTAACTTGAAAAATGTTGACTTGTAGACTTGTCGACATTAATACTGCGATTTCGGTATCAGCAGAAATAATAGTTAAAGGAATAATATTAATATTACCTTGTTTTATTACACTGTCCCATTCATAAACACCCATGTCCCTTTCAATACAGCCAATTTATGAAAGGGACAAAACACACTCTTTTAGAAAGCGAAAAATAAGACATGTAAATATAGGGAGAAGCTTAATATGACCGTGTACTGTTGTAGCCAGATAACTGGCCTTTCTAATTGTACCAATTAGAACTCGAATGATTATTTAATTTTTTTACTATATGGTCCTAAACAAAAATGTCTCTTTCGTCCCATCTCTCCCCTACGATTCTGATGAAATTGTTTTGTAATAATTGCAGTGTAACGTTAATATTAATATTATTTATTCGAGATAGTGTACGTTGAATTCTTATGTTAAAGTAATTTTTTTTGTATCGTGCTAATTGTCCTATTTTCGCGGAAGGGTTTATACAATATTTCGGAATTTTTTGTTATTTTCGTTCGTTAGATTCGCCCTTAACTCCAATGCGAAAGCACTTGAAATTTTAACACACTTGCAGCAGCAAGTATTGCGAATTTAATGGATCAAGAAGCAATTTTGCTGAAGCAGGAAAACGAAAAGAGCGAAAGTGATGTGAAAACATCCTGTTCGACCCAATCTTTTACTTTCTTTTGGATGAGTTTCCCGTAGATGAAGATATCATCGAGATAATTCTATCGATAAAAGGATTCGACTAGTCCTCTTATTTCTATGATTGGAAAAGCACGAAGGGAGAACGGAAAGAGCTCTGAGGGCCATTCCTTGCCGGGCGGAACTGAAAGACAAACAAAAATACGGCCAGCGAGATGTAATTTAAAAAGATTGGGAGATCCTTTTATGAGATGTACTTCCAATTCCGCCGATTAAAATGATATCATTTTTATAATACGCGGAATCATGTGAAAACAGATTTCCAATTGTCAAAATGCACATAACCACTTTAGTTACTTTGAAATTTCTACCCCGTGCGTTAAACATTGTTCTGCTAGAGTAAGATGATATTCTCTCGCAACAATTTCGTTGCCAAGAACTCAACCAATTAATACCTCGACAAGCATAGTACACTATTATCTCCCAGCCTTCCTTCCCACTATCCAAATACAATCAAACCCCATGAAACTTAAACATGTTTGCTTTCCAAACTGCCTCCGCAGCATAAACATTTGCCGACAATTCGAGCGCGGACAGGATTCTTCATCGCTCAATTAAATTCGCCTACCGTCCCCGCTCGATTGGCAATCTCCATCAATCAAGAATCGGGACGACGACTCGTCAGACCAGGAATCAGAAAGATTCCGGTTACGCATCGCGACCGATTCACTCCTATCGATCCAGCAGCATTCCTATACGTTCCCTTTCTTCCGCGGCCGAGGACAGTTCTTTGAACGGTTCTCCGCTCGCGCGGACATTTTCCGATCCATAATGATCCCTTTTCCATCGATTCCTACGCACTGCTTAACCGAGTGCCTTGGGATCAGCCGAGTACAAGCGACTAGAGTAGTCCTTTCTTATACGTCACGAAATTTTCTTTTCCATTTCATAAGAAAATAATTCCTGAAATAGTTCATTGCAATCGAACAACTGGAAAGGGTGCCGACCAGGTCTTAAAGCTTAGAACTCATCAATATTTTGGAATTAAAGAATTTCTCAAAAATGGTAACTCCTATCGTAATTTTCTTCAAATAATATTGAAAGAGCATTCAATTTTCTACAATTAATGTACGTATAATTTTTTTCTGCTTCCAACCACATTTTAGATAATAACGTTTGAATGGGGAGGTTTTAGGACTTCTCCATAATAATAGGATTGCTCCATATTGAAACGCTATTATCTAAATTTAAAAAAAATGAAAAAGAAGCATGAAAAAATTATATATACAGAAAATGTAGGAAATGATTAGGGATTATTTTCTTATGAAATGGAACCATAGAAGGGGGTGAGAGCAAAAAGAATCGAATGTTGAAAAATAAGGGCCACCCTTCACTACAAGCCGTATTTCGCGCATAACGCAGCTCCACCGATGATTTCTCGCACAACGCGACCAGCGGTCTCGTAATTACACGACCGAATGAGCATACAAGAAGCCGGCGACGACACGGTGCCGGGGTTCTTTCCTCCTTGGATGAACGGAACGAGAGCCAGCGAGAAAATAAAGTGCCCCTCGCGCCGGTCGGAGCCGATATTCATCAAAGTCAGTGATTCAATTAACCGGCTAGGATGATTTCTGGAGGGCATTTCTGCCGTGCACCCTATCAGGATTGACTGCGACCAGGAGCTCGGGCGTTGGGGGAAGCTTGAGGACCGAATTTCGAACGATCTAAAGGAATCCTTCACGCGAATTGGACAGGATTAATTGTCCACTAGAGGGTTTGGATTCTGCGTCGGGTGGAGGTACAGGGCACTAATTTGTCGCCCCTGTGTTTCAAAACGCCTCGGTTTTTCTTTTTCAAAGATATCGATGAAAAGAGCTGAGGGTTTTCTGTGCACACTTTGATGCTTGAGGACAGTTTTTTGGATACTACTCGAAAATGCGATTTTCTAATTACTTTGAATCATTAGTGTTTGCTAAGTTACTACTCGTTTGAAATGCAAATTTGGAAAGATTAATGCTATGAGTTCGAAGACTTTCCACGGGCAGTTGCACGTGTATGCCGGTTTAAATGGAGGGGAATAATGTATAAAAGTAAGGGAGAAAGGAGGAGGGTACAAAAAGAGGGACGCACAACTTATGCATACGAAGATTACAGGATGAGAGTACTTTCGTCTTTCTTCTCCTAGCGTAGATAATGCGTGCGAGCATCCGGCTGATGGAGCGCGTGTTATGGGATGATTTACTTAATACGTTGCAAAATAAATCGTGAATGTAGCCCTTGCGCACGTATCGCGTATCCGTGTGGTAGTAACTGCATAGGAGAAGCTGTTATCTATCGAGGAAACGATGAGTACTTTACGGCGCTGTACGCGGAAGAGAAACAGGTTACATTAAAATTCAATTTAGAGAACTTTTAACTCGCATTGACAAATCTATAACGGTAAAAAATTTCATGCGGGCAATGTTAAACTCTGTAAGCGATTAAGAATGTTCTATATCATGTTTCCAAACCTTTCTTGAGCACCCTTTTATAATAATCAAATAACCTGCAAAACACATTAAAAATAGGTATTTCAGAATATAATTTTATCTTAGCAGATAAAATACATAAATGCTCAAAATCGCCAACTAAAAATAATCGTGGCGACCCCCAGAACACACTTCGCGACCCACAGGTTGGGAATCACTGTTCTATATGTATAATGAATGGTTACGAAAAAGTGAAGAGTCCGTTTAGTATCATTTCGTCAAAAAAGTTGATCTTTTTGAAGAGTACTCATCAAATATGTATATATAATTTTTTATCAGTATTTGAATGCAAATGGTCTTTAATTTAATGAGTAATATAATAACAGTAATGTGATTGAATGAATTTCACACAATTTTCTTATTATTTTAGCGGAACTCGGAGATTACGATCCAAGACGGCATTCCTTGGGCTACGTAACCGAATTTCGATTCTTAGCCAATCAAACTACGGAATTGGAGAACCGCATAGTGGAACTTCACAAAACTCTCGTGTAAGTTCTAGCGATCACGGTAAATTTATCCGATTAGATAATCTTCTTTTTGTATCATTCTTATTGATAGTATTCTTATTGTTTTACTAAAATCAATATCCCATGACTTGAAAGCTCCTCTGCTGTGAAGTTTGAACGTCTACAAAGAAATATTGCAATATCAAATGCACCGGCCATTCCACGATAGATTTTAATGAAGCTGAAGTATGATACAGTCCACGTGAAATTACGGGGGGTTTGAGTAGTCATTTTACTGGTCTTGAATTTGTTTAAAAAGTACAGACCGTCAAAGTTTGCAATTTTTGCTCATTTGTCTCGTGCTTGATATGCAACTTGCAGAGAATGAGTTTATAGAGAGAAATTAATGTCCTATTGAATTAATAATCGTAGTAATCTGAAGGGTAACGATGATTTTTCCAGAGGACAGTTACCCTCCGCAGCGGAACTGAATTACCTGGACAAGGTGAAATGGCTCGAAATGTACGGGGTCGATTTGCATCCCGTGTTGGTGCGTATTTAACTTTCCCAGAACAAGCTATCGACGTCGCGATTAACATCTATAATTAACGTATTAAAACCTCGTAATCTCGGCCCGCAGGGCGAGGATAGCGTGGAGTACTTTTTGGGTCTGACACCAAGCGGGATAATACTACTGCGCAACAAGACCAAAGTGGGGAATTACTACTGGCCTCGAATCAATAAAATCTATTATAAGGTAGGTAAACATCGTTTTAATTTCTCACGGTTCCATTTATTAAATAAACGAGCGGCATCGTTTGTGTCTGCTGTGCGCGTTCACGTTTTATGTCACTTCGTAATGTGTCATTAACTCCCGAGTAATGACTTGCACATGTGGTGTAAACTTCTGTTTCATCGTACAGATATAGTTACATGTATGGAAAACTATTACCAAGATATATTTACCTCGTCTCTTTTTTCAATTTTACATCACAAATTATAGTTTTACCTGTCTACGATCGTTATGTTCGACAAATAGGAGCATTTAATAATTGTAATGGTATTACTTTTCATCATTGTAAAGTCTTATTGATTAAATGGGAATTTATACGTGGGTCCCTTTCGAGAAAGAAGATTGAAATAAATCGAAACTTTTTCTAGAACAGAGGAAGTATTATTGTACAAAGAACACCGATAGGAATTTCCCAAGTCCGATAGAAAAAGGATAAGTAATTAATACCACTGTGTCTCTCCTGAAATTCGCTTTCCACGATCAAGCAGCATCTAATGAAATAACTACGTACTAATGGTAAACTCCAGAACTCACCGTTCCCACCCAGGTTATTAACAACGACCTCGAATTAAACGCGACAATGAATTGCAAGAAACAGATGGCGTCAAGGCGCTTTCACTCCATTTTCCAGGGTAGATACTTCATGCTGAGGGTCAGCGAGAAGAATTCCGAGGAGAGGACGCACGGTTTCGAGACCCCGTCGAAAGGAGCCTGCAGACACCTCTGGAAATGTTGCTTGGAGCACCAGGCGTTCTTCCGTTTGATGGCCACGGGGCCACCTCCTCTCAGCCCTTACTCTCGCTTCCGCTCGTACAGCCCTCCTTCTGGCTCGGAGAAGCACACGGTGATCAGACGGAATCCACCGCCGATCTTCCAGAGGACTCCCAGCAGAAGGGCGCAACGACGCGTGGTGGAAGGCCAGGAAATGGTGGGCCCGTTCGTGGAGACGCCTGCTACTGTCAATTCCAATCCGGGGAGCAATTCAGCCGGTGGAAATGTCCTGTGCAATACGCAAAACGCGAGACAGGTGAACAATCCGAGCCCCAGGAGCACAAGGAGCGCACCTTGGACGCAGAGCCAACCTCGGGGCCTCTATACTTCGTCTAGTCCTCGGTCTGTCCGCTCCGCGGGAACAGCTCCGGCAGTATGTTCTTCAAATTTTTATATGTCTTTTGTGAATGTTAGTGGAGAAACAGATATACACTACCGCTGAAAAGTATCTCATCGCTTGTGGTACACGTGCGGTTGATAATAGAACAAATAGAGTAAAAGTTAATATAGTTGATTATTGCTTACCTTTGTTAGATTACTACTCGGTTTTCTTATATTTATGTGCAATTATTTTTGTGCTACTTTCACTTTTTATCCGAATCAACTGTTCAGATTCTAATAACTTACGTGCTTCGAAATTGTTTACTGACATTTCAGATTTGATAATGTTACGTTTTAGGATTGACTATATTGTTTACTTACCAAGAATACGTTTAAACCACCAAAATCAGCAGTTATCTCGGAAGGAGGAAGCTGTCAATAATAATCGAATAATTGCAGTTCGAAAAACACCTTTAAGATGACAGAATAGAATGAAATGATTGTTACAAGTTAAGGAATATTCAAGCTGGACCATAAACACGTGCCATTTTCTCGTTTATCAAACATATGTACCTGTAACAAGTGATCACATACTTTTGAGCGATAGTGTACATGGAAATCGTAAAGCAGCAGGTGTTGCATATGGCAGCTCTGTCAAGTGTTAGGTTTAATAGCCTAGGGATGCAGTCACAGTGTAGTTTTTGGACAGGGGTACTTTAAAGCCCTGAGTGAACGAAGGTTTACACCTACTTAGGGACTGTAGGGTTCCAAGGGTATCGTTTTATAAATCATTCGGCCTCAAGTAATTTGCTATGCCTCTCCCATCCAAACTATACCACGAGTTGTGGAGTTTGCTAGGTGTCAAGAGGAGGGTTGGGAAACAGAGGAATCTATGGAATGTCTTTGACTCCCACGCAATAGGGCTTAGTACCTAAGTGTCTTTTAATTGTGTAAAGCTTGCAGATCGTTACTCGTTAATTAAGGAAGATTAAATAGTAGCAATATTACCCTGAAAGTGTTATTAACACCCTGTTACTTTTCCGATTTTCAGCTCTTGAGCAGGCTCCAGCGGAGGAGCAGCTCTGTAGAGAGCCAAAGTTCAGGGGACAGTCATAGTCGCGGTGGTCATCGTAGAAGAAGTCATAGTCATAGTCATCGAAGACACAGTCGCCACTCTGACTGCGAGTCGGAGCTTTCGAGGGGCTCGGACACCAGGTCGGGTCATCGCAAACACCGCAGGAAGCACAGAAGCACGCGATCCTCTAGGTATGCTTCTCCAACACGTTTCACCCTCCCCTGAACTTAAGCCCACCCACACCCTATTCACAATGGGCACGGCGTAAGAAATCGAAACGAAAGTGAAGTTCAATTTAACCCGACCCCGCCGTGTTTTCCGTCCGTACATTAAGTCAATTAAGCGGTCGAGATGCGCCTGTCGGCTTAATTGGTAATTAATCGGAGTGATAAAGGCTCCTTAGACGGCCATGTGAAAACGAAATAACTCGGCAGAACGTCTTCGGGCGAGTTCAGCGACCGTGAGGACGGGAAAGAAGCCCTCGTACTCATTATACTCTCACGGTAGGGTACATAAAGTGCGTAAAGGTGATAATTATTTTAATGACGACGCGCTTGGGAAGTATCAACCTCGCGCTACGAATTCTCCACGGACGATGCTTTCGTGTTATTCAATGGAAAAAATGAAAGAAAAGGAGGAGAATGAACGCGCGAGGGAGATTGGTCTCGCAATCACGAGCTCGACGAATCTGTACGATTCGAGTTTAGTTTATCACCGTTCCGCGTGTAATGGGTGCGAGCATTTCTGGCTTAAACTACACACTCTAGTTGTTAATGCCCGCTCGCTGGGGATCGTTGTCGTTACACGTGCACGGGGATCTTTTCAGACACGAATTGGTAGACTCCGAACCGCAGTGGAGGGAAGCGCAGAAGCGGAAGGGCGAAGGCGTGCAGCGGGCTGTCGTAAGTACAAATAACAACGTGATTAATTTCATTACAATTCCCTTTTTAAAGGACTCGCTGTATTCAGTCATTTTTTTCTTCTTTTATACTATACAGTGTGTTCCTTTTAACTGGATACGCTGGAATAACTCGCAAATTGTTATGGGAGTTGTGCGGTATGCAGGGAGACATTATGCGGTGTAAATAGTTTTTTTGTGTATAAAATTGTAGAAGAGATTTCAAGATCAATTTTATTTTTTTAAGTGGAATATTTTAGGTATATTTTTTATTCATAAGGCGGTAGCATTTGGTAGGACGAGTTCAGCAGTATATCATATAACATAAGGTGTATAGGTGCGAATCCACGATAAAGATTTTACACGAGACTTTTCTGTCACGAGACAAATATCTCTGCAACAACTAAATGTAAATCGCGAGATTCGATTTTTTAAAATATATCATGAAGCTTGTCTCGTGAGAGTCTAGTTATATGAAACTAATGCAAAAATAATTAAAAAATAATAAAATAATTGTCTCGCGAGATTATAGTCTCGTTCGATATTTTTGTTTCGTCATGGATTTGCACCTTGACATTGAAATTGCCGATCGTGGATAGCATAAAATAACAAACGCTGACCGTGGCTTACGACTCGAGAAATATCACAGAAACTCAAAAAAAAAAAAATACAAAAATATAATAATGAAGAAGCAAAAACTTCCCTACGCGAAACGGTAATTCATATGCTTCAACCTAATAGATGATCATAAATTAGTCAGATCGCAAGGAGGCAGTCCAACGCGAATCGCGGGTTGTCAAGTTTGTAGCACAGGCTAGGTTCAGCTAACCGACAAGCCGCGATTCGCGTTGACCTGCCTCCTTGGGATCTCGCTAATTTATGACCTTCTGCTACGTTGAATGACTTTATATGACACGCCGTTTAACCCGCCTTAGCAAACGAAATCGTATTATGAATATAATAATACTTACAGAATTTCATTTAACAGAATTAAGGGAGGACACCACTGTAATGGCCCGAAAAGTAAAGGTATCTTTGGAAATTTAGTAAAAGCAAACTACGTGATGAATAGTTTTTAAACTTTCAGAACTTTTTATTGGATATTTAAGTTATACGAATATCTTTTTTAAATTTATTTAAAGCAGATTTATAAGCTGTACAGTAACTTAGGGCTGCAAAGAAATCGGTTGACATGGTTCTTCGGAAATCAAAAAACCAAAAAATGTTAAAAACTATATGCGCATGGCTATGGCACGCTGGGTTTGATTTTAAAAATTTTGAAAAATGCAGTACAACTTGTAAATCTGCTTTAAATAAATTTAAAAAAGATATTGGTATAATTTAAATAACCAATAAAAAGTCCTGAAAGTTTAAAAAAGATTCATTACGTAGTTTGCTTTTCATAAATTTCCAAAGATTGCAGGCCATTACAGTGGTGTCCCCTTTAAATTGATCTTGGAATTTCCTCTACAATTTCATATACTAAAAACCTATTTACAGAATATAATTTCCCCCTTCCATACCAAACAACTCTCATAATAACAATCATTTGATTCCTTCAACGGCCTATGAGATATTCCAGCGTGTGCAGTTAAAAGAAACACATGTGTATATCGTGCAACTTTTTTCGTACGATTTTCCTCGTTCCTCGTTCCGTTTTTCTTTCATGACGGTTAAGTAAGGTGAGAATGGTATTGTGCCAGGTGAGCCATACGGAACCTAGAAGGAGGCACAGGAGTAGACATCGGAGCCCTTCCCAGAAGCAGCAACTGCCAGATGAACTTAGAAAGTACGTTTTTTAATCAGTTTGTAATATTATTAAAAGAGATTCGTCTAAGTTCACTTCAGTCTGTTTATGCATTCATGATGCAAAGTTTGAGCAAAATCATCAAACTAAATTAAAAATAGTAATTGTAATACCTATCTATTATATTTTCTCTGTCAGGGAAGACTTGGAAATTATAATAATAGTATTTTTTAGTATTATTTTGTGTTTTACCAAAATTGAAAAGACGAATTCAAGATTCTTTCTTAGAATGTAAAGGGCAGGTCTATTTTGGGGGCTGTTTGAGCCGCAACGAAAAATCTTATTAAACATCTTATGTTTATTATTACCCATTACACATTTACTTCTAGTTAAATTCAACTGTTTCCCATGTAAACGAAGCAATCTCTGAATTCTTCGACATCAAGGCAAACTTTAACGAGAAACAGGGGTGTCCGCAGCGAGGGGCGAGAGGGGGCAGTTGCCCCCCTGGATTGAGCAAAAATCGTTTATTTTTAAAAATTAATCTTTATTAACCCGCCGCGGATTCACTTATTTTCGCACCTTCCGTGGGCACACTGGATCGTTTATGTTTAAGGCTGCTTTTTTTACTGTTTTTGACTTTCAAAAAACTTGAAAAAATTACGGGATAATTATTCAAGTCTCTACTTTAATATACAATCGTCCTTTTAGTCAAATATTTAAAGGATTAATTAGGAAAAATAAAAATCCGAAAGGAAGTTTAAGAAACGCGGCAATTTGCTCAAGACAGAAACGACCCGATGTGCCTACGGCGGGTTCAGGGCAGAGTTGGGCAAAGATAATATCTAAATAATATCTAAATAAAAGGTCATTTACGTTTATCCGTTATTTGAAGATCAAATAAGTTGATTTATTTGAAAATCTTTAACTTGGATTTCGAAATAAAAGTTTAACTTTCATTTTATCTTTATACTAGAAGTGAAATAACCGGTGTGAGCCTTTGCGGCCCGACCCGCGCGCGGTCGCCTACCGGTCAGATTCTACAGAATCTGAATTTGTTTATTTTTCATCGTATCAATATGAAAGTGACACCAATGAATTCCTGGCGTTCTCCCGATTACTTGGACAGAAAATAATTGAAAACGGACTATTTTTAACGAAACGGGCTTTCAATTCTGCAAATAAATTTCTCACGTAATATCCTTAATTATGGTCCGAATTATATCATTTTTGGGGCCATTTTCATCGGGAAGACATGAGGAATCGATTGGTAATACTTTCATCAACACTTGTCAAAAACATGAACATTTTATGTGGCCCGTCGGTTTTATTGCTCTCGACTGTCAACGGGCGGTCTACCGGGGCCCGAAGGTCCTCGCTCGCAAGGGAGAAAGCAAAACAGTGGGGTGGGTAGGTCTTTCCCGATAATCCGAGGCCAAAGGCTTCTTAACAATCGAACGATTGTACATACATATTCTGTCTGATGTTTTCGCCTACAATTATTATGGTGGGTTAATTAACAAGAAACGACAGTTTGCCTACGAATATTCAATGTTGGGCCTACAATTACCATGGTTGGTTAATTAACAAAAAACTTACAACTATGATTAAATGTCGTCTTACAAACGTCAGAAAATTTGCTACATCCAGAAACCTGTTATTATATTCCAAGTTGTGATTTTTCTTTCCTCATTTATAAATACGTAATGAGGACGTCTGTCTTAAGACGAATGTGATATTTTAAGGAATAAGTCAGAAACATCAGACAGAATATGTATGTACAATCGTTCGATTGTTAAGAAGCCTTTGGCCTCGGATTATCGGGAAAGACCTACCCACCCCACTGTTTTGCTTTCTCCCTTGCGAGCGAGGACCTTCGGGCCCCGGTAGACCGCCCGTTGACAGTCGAGAGCAATAAAACCGACGGGCCACATAAAATGTTCATGTTTTTGACAAGTGTTGATGAAAGTATTACCAATCGATTCCTCATGTCTTCCCGATGAAAATGGCCCCAAAAATGATATAATTCGGACCATAATTAAGGATATTACGTGAGAAATTTATTTGCAGAATTGAAAGCCTGTTTCGTTAAAAATAGTCCGTTTTCAATTATTTTCTGTCCAAGTAATCGGGAGAACGCCAGGAATTCATTGGTGTCACTTTCATATTGATACGATGAAAAATAAACAAATTCAGATTCTGTAGAATCTGACCGGTAGGCGACCGCGCGCGGGTCGGGCCGCAAAGGCTCACACCGGTTATTTCACTTCTAGTATAAAGATAAAATGAAAGTTAAACTTTTATTTCGAAATCCAAGTTAAAGATTTTCAAATAAATCAACTTATCTTGGCGCTCCAAAATAAGCTAACTTTATTTGAAAAGTTATTTCATTCGAATTTTATTTAGATTATGCCCAACTCTGGTTCAGGGGCGAATTTGGGATTTTCGGAGGGGGGGGGGTAGGAGCGATTCCAAACTTTTCTTAAGGGGCGGCGTAGATTTGAAAAATAAACCTGCTAAATGAAAGTGTTTTTTTAATATCAATTTATCATATTTTTCCTCATATTGCTAAGTTAAAATAAGTATTTTGCAAATTAAAATAAGTATTTTTCCCTTGGGGAGCGGCGCCCTCTCCCCCCTCTAAATCCGCCACTGGGCGGGTTAAGTTTATACACTAAAAAAGTGAAGATTTTTAAATTTCGAACAAGCAACCAATGGTCGCCTGTCAACTTGACCGTTTCTCAAAGTTGCTCCCCACCCTCACCCCTGGAAAAAGAGTGCGGACGCCCTTGACGAGAAATATTGTCGTTGAAATATAACAATACATAAGAAAGCCTCTGTAGGATCTTTGAAGTTCCCCGTTCGACCGCGTCGTCATTGAGATAGTGGCTTCGTTTTCCAGACATTTGGAGTTTGGGCTGATCGATACAACCGGGATGAGCGAGCAGCAACGTCGAGAGATACCATATACGGTGGTTCAGTCGCAATCTGTCCAGCAATGTCCCCTACAGTCCAGCAATTCCCGATTGGACGACGCAGACTCGTCGTCCCTGCCTAGGTACGATGATCTCAAGACGGCCTGCAACATCCACAGCCATCCTCCGCAATTGGAGGATGAGACGGGATCCGTAGTCATTGTTTGATATCTTACCCCCCACCCCCAACCCCCACCCCTTCTGCATGTGTCTCTTTTATTTTTTTTTATTTATTCAGAGCATGTACCCGTACGTCTACTTTTAAGCATGCCCTCCCCACCAACAAAACCCCCCGCCCACCCTTTATTATTTATTTGACGCATGACAGATCCTTAATAAATGGATGAGATTAACAGCTTGTCGCACCTGTTTTATTTATTTCCTGGCTGGCACCTACTGATCGCTTCTGCTAGTCTCCGTGCTTCTGCATGGAAGTACCGTTGTTTGTTTCCATAGAAGTACAAACCCTCAGAGTCGTAGCATTCATTTTATGTGTTTTGTTGAAGTTGTCTGTGTATTGTATGGTGTGCATCGTGTAACTCGTCAAATAAATGTCGGTAGTTGGGAGCGTCGAGATATATGTGTTATTACCGCTATTAAACAACAAAAGGAGAGATCGATCGAAATTTTCGTTGCGCCAGTTCGCAATAGAACGCCCGAATCCCCCGTTTTCAAACGCTCTGGTATTCTTGGAATACCGCGAACTTACTGTACTTCAAACACATGCATACCTCGGTTGTGTACAATGGCGAACGTAAAAAAACGATCGACGTACGAGAAAGCCTATTTTGTTGCGTGTAAAGATTTTAGTCTTGCTAGATGTAAAACGAAAGTGTGTGACGCTAAGGAATGCAAGATTGGCTCGTAGTGTGTATTAACCGCATTTGATCGTTTGGTAAACTAAAAAAAAAGAGGAAAATACGAAATAAAGAATGTGTCAGGCATCGATGTCGGAATGGCGACCGATAGGCGTGGAACCCAATAGATTGTCAAGGAATCACTTTCAGAACGATCGGATCCGTCGGCAAAAGAAACAGAAGGACTATACAGCATAGTCGCGACGGAAGTTGTAATTTGCCTGTGGCCAGGCCGTGTCAAATCGAGACAAAGTACTACAACGGTAGTAGGACCGAGTGCAATGTGAGGAAGGACTTTTACTATACTCGTAACAACAGAATATTGATAGGCAGTAACGTGGACAGTGGCCTCGGGGAAAGCACACCGCAGGAATTCTCAAGCTGCTGCTCAAGCTCTGCCGACAGCGCTAAACCCACCCGTGTAGTACGTATCTTTTTTCGCTTGCTTCTTCTAGAATAGAACGTTATCCATCCGTTTATCCACGTTTGGTTTCGAGTGGGACACATCACTTTCCGCGGCGCACGCAACACTCGAGCATAATCGTGTAAACCACGAAAAGCGATGCCGCTGGAAAGTAATGGGTAACATTTTCGCTTTACGTAGTCCAAGCTTCTCGCTTTTTAAAAGGAGGCTATAAATTAAATCACAGATGAAAGTGTCTTTTATTAAGATCGCACTTTGTTACACGAAAGTCTTTTAGAAATACCTAAGCGCTTTTCACGAATACATATGGTTAAGGCTTGCTACTCCTTTCTCCGCTAGTTACAGCATTTTAACGAGCTGCCATGAAGTTCCTTCGGTTCAAAAGGGATGAAGAGAAAATTATAATTGATTTAATAAAGTGCTGTCGCTAGAACGTAGTGTGTTGTATCGTACGATTCTTTGCATAGTACATTAGTAAACTAGTTTTGTTTGGTATAGACGCAAATGCAATTAGGGGGAGAGGTACGCTATGAACTGTCTTCGAACCAAGAAATCTACCCTCCCGTTGATACTACTCTGGACGCTGTTCTGCAGCCCATTATATCGTAAGTGCTTTCTTTTCGTTGCTTTGTGCTTCTCTTATATTAATGACCGAGAAGGATTCGATTAAGATTTTAGACTGGCTTTATTAATACCTAACGCGTTACACGCTGCTAAGTACTTTACTTACCGTTGCGATCTTATAATTCGACTTTCTAAGAAGTAATGGTGTCTATCACATAAATATTAATAGACTAGGCTTTTGTGTTCGTACGTTTTGTCTGAGAAATTGATTTTCCTTCGAACGCACACGTATCTTTGTGACAATATATTCCGCTTTGCATTGTTCCAGAACTTTAACAAGGAGGCAACGGCACCGCCCGAAATGAGCGTGAAGCTTTAAATAAATACAAAATGGACACTTATGCACATATTGTATATTTAAGAACGTTTTTATACCTCATTCAAATTAAATATCTATAATCCCATCAGTCACTGAGAATATTATAAAATGAAACATAAACGATTAATTAAATGCGCAGCAATTTCATTCCTTATTTAAAAAGAAAGAGATGTCCCTAATCTTATCTAGTCCTTCGTTTAGCTCTCTTTAGACGCCATGTGCCTCATCAGGTTTCCTATGAACTTTTCCATCTTCTTCAGGTCCTGCGCTATCTCTGTCTTGTACTGCAGGCACTATGACAAAAAAATTGTAGTATTTAAATACATGTTTAGGAAGTATAAGGTGAGTCGCTTTAAGGGTGGCACTTACCGTTCGATTATCTGTAAGCTTTAGACATAGAACACCTTTACTATGGCAATATTTCATTGTGTACCGAGCCTGAAACAAGGAAACAATAAATTATAAACTTATATTCACGAACCTATTTATGAATATAATGCCTGTATATGTAAATCTTAAGCATCATAACTGTAAACTAATATCGAAATAAATGAAAACTTTATACAGTATCAACCATCGTTACTTTGTATCCTAACACGCTTAAATTTTTAGTATCAAATAGTTTGAATGATTCCTTTCATGCATAAATGCAAGAATCCTCATTAATTTATGGACTAAGACGCGCTATCATCCCTTGATCGTTGAAGGCTGCCAATCAACGCTGTTTGACGCGTCGAACATTATAAAAAATTGTTTATTTATTACTTTTTTTGCATTTTGAATATAATAAAGATAGCTTACTGAATATTAAAGAATTATTTTTATAAGATTTTTAATTTCAATAACACTTATAATTTTTTATTTAGTTAGAGTTAAACTTTTAATTGTATGATTATATCATATTTTTTTATTATTTGAATTCGTGGTGTTATACCTCAGATTCGATATGATGAATTAATGTATATAAGTTAAAAAAGTTTCTTATTCTTTAATTTATTTAGTTTTTATTTTTGGATAAAAATTAATTTTTTAATTGTGTGTAAGTTAATAAAAAATATTAATTCTATATTATATTTTCAAAAATATATGTCTTACCAGACTCATTAACTAGATTTTATTTATAGATTAATGTGTCTCAATATTTATTTATATTGACTTAATTCTTACCTAATTTGTTATGTTCAAAAAGGACGGAATTACATTAATTTTAAGAGTGTCTAAAAACTGTTGAAGATACAAAAAGGAAACGTAACTAACGAAAACGAAAACTCATATATATATTCTCAATATTTAATGAAGAAATTAAAAATTAATTCGATCGGCAATGAAGAAATCGAACACATTTCTGTATTTTTTACCGACGACGCTTTAGTGTTTATGAACTGAATAAAATTACGAAACGTTATTAAGGGCAATAAATAAACAATTTTGTTATTGAAAATAGGTGCATAATGATTTGTTGAGCTCCGCCAAGAGACCCACGACCTCAGATTAGTAATAATTCCTTTATTTATATGCTATTGCCTATGGGTATTATTATACATACATTTTCAAGTACCGGATCGTTTAAATATTTATTTAGAATTCTACGCTCCCATCTCAAATTCGTTTAGTCTATGGACTAAGAAACGCTATAGCCATCTAGCGGTGAAAAGTACAACCGAAAGCAGGATGGAAATACGCTATTAATTGGCATTTTTTTCGATCAGATTGTTTCCTTTCATATCCTGGCATATGCCTGCTCTTACATCAAAATATTTCCATCCATTCTCTGGCACTGGCCACTTTTCGCGCTCCAAAATTTTCGATCCGTTGCCAAGCATTGGCGTGTTTTCACGTCGCGATAGCAGAGAAAGTATCGACCCACACGTGCACTCTAAGGGCATTTGAATCCTCTGTCAACTGCAACGTAGATTTTATCAGAGTTCATGTATATAAATGAATTTGTAGCACCTGCAGCAAATGAAATGATCTTATTTGCAGAAATTTTTGATACTTTTTCAGTTTATGATAAACAAAGGTGCAGAAGAGGAGAAAAATTGGACAATAATTTCTCAGCGGGTACACGTGGACTAGGCTGGAAGACTTGAGATGGCGTTTCCGGCGCGTTGCTGTCAGAGTTATTAAATAATACTCCGCCGGCAATGCAGAACGACTCCTTTGATCGAAACGTATTAAATATTTAAAGTAACCTTCTATCTATTTTTCATTAAAACAGTTCATACATATTCCGCTTTATAAACGGGATATTAAGCCCGTCGGTGTCACCGCTAAAATGGCTACAGCATTTCTTGGTTAAAATTAACATGAGGCATACAGATCCGATTAAATCCCAAAATGTCATAAATTACAATTGTACATGTGTATAATTCAACATTATTTTCTCGTTTGTAAAAGTAGTTGAAATAAAATATTTTGTTTACTTCGAAGAAATGACGTGTCACGTTGAATTGAAACATCAGTCAACCCATATAATGTAGTAAATTGTTTTAAATTATTGAATGAAATATGTTAATATAATACAATTATTGTAAGCCACGAAAAGCGTACCACATTTATTCGTTGGAATTATAGTAAAATTAATATAAATTGAATTAAAACTCACCTTCATTGGATCCTGAAGGTATAACCTCTCGGCACCCTTTTCGAACTCTTCCCACGAACTTAAATATGTCATTTTACTCACTAATAAAAAAAAACAGTACAGGCAAATATGTATGACAGCAGTCTTTTTATTATAAAACTGAAAACTTGTTCAACGCATTGCCAGAAATGATGGTATTTATCACAACAGAAGTCGCGTTGGAAGCGAAGCAACTGCTCTGCTGGAACCTGGTGCAAGGATCGCGAAACTTCATGAGCACTGCTCAAATTCATCACTAGAGGGCTACCAGTAACAAGAATTTCTCACAAGTTCGTTATTACGCTAAACACCATGAAATAACAGGACTTCCAAGTTCAAAAGTTCGCGAGTTTAAAATGGGCTTGTAACTTCTCACATAGCACAGACATCATAAAGATGTCGACTGTACGTTCGTTTTAGGTCTGACAAGCTTTAGGACGTCTTTTAGGCGTCTTTAGAAGTCTGTGTGCTATCTGGGTTTGTATGCTAGGATGTTTCAGAATATTGTTGAAATGACTTACACAGTCTGCGAAATTATGCGAGATGGTAATTTGAACGCGATAACTTTAAGGGCTGATTTTATCCCTTCAGAGTGAATTTCTGCAGAAAAATTTTCTCCTTGCATACTCCAATGCGCTCTATATTCATACGACGCTTCGTTGAAATCAGAATTGTCGGTTTGGGAATGTTTTCTGGTCAGCATGGTAGGAGTAGGAATTCCGAAATTGCAAAGTGTTAGGGTTCAGTTTAGTTTGACCTTGCGATGCGGTAGGACCCCTCCTGCGGTGCTCAAACATTTCCATGTTTGAAAGTCACTCTTACATCAGTTTCCTTTAAAAAGTAGTGATCTCTAATTTGCAACTTAACTTTTCAACCTAAGTAGAGCTTTACGTATATTAAAATTCGATAATAATAATTATTCAACCTCGGTTTTCGACAGTAGTCAGTAATAGTGAGCACATTCCTTTCTAATTTTGTGAAAAATACGGCAGTAGTATTACAAAATCATTGGTCGAATAATTTCTTATAAAGTCCTCTCAGCTTTTACATCGCGCAATTCTTAAACTGATTACTGAATTTACAAAAATGCGTTAATTTTTCTGAAGTTTGAATCGGACTCCATGTTGTGCATGCGTGCGGACTTGTGCGCATGATTGTGCGCAGAAAGCGAACACCGGGAAATGCAAAAGAATAGTTTGAATTTAGTAGCTCGTGTGATTTGTACGTCTAAAAGTGTGTTAAGTGATTAGTGTTGCAATTAATCAAAATGGAATACTTCGGAAGAAAAAATTGTTTTGGGACTATTTGCCGGTTCCGAGTTGACGGAGAAATATCAGAAATTCAAGTAAGATTTAATATAATTTTAACGTATTAAGTTATTCGTCCGATCTCAAAATTATGATGCAGTACTTAATGACTCCTTTTTTCCATCATTAGAGTCTTTTTTATTTATTGTTAATTCAATTATTACAATATACATGCAAATAAGTAGGAAATACAATTTTAAGCGCAATTGAAGTCAAGTACTTAAATTAAAGCAAACTATGCTTAATGCGCTGTATATTTTTTATATTAAATATAGGCATTTAGAGATTGAAGAAATAAAAATTAACTAATGATATATATTTTTAAGCATTGGTTTTATTGCATGCATCTTTGCAAATAAATAGTATAACAAAATAAAATTCACGATACAAAAGTCAACTCGTTAAAATCTGTCACAAAAGATGCTTGAACACTGATTAAAAACAATTCCCACACAGCACAACGTCCGGCAAAGTCCCTGGGACGTTCCTGGTACGGTCTGTCGACGTCCCCGGGATGTTGTGCTGTGTGGGTATAAAAGAAACAAGTAAAATTAAGTTTCTTAAATTAGTTACTATATTAACATAAACGTCATTTTTTTCAAGAGGTAGACTTTATGGAATGTTCAAGTAAAATTGGCATTCTTTTGGAATATTCTCTCGTAACAATGTAAATATCCATTTAACTTGAAAATATTTACATTTTAACACTCTACATTTGTATCAGCACCATTAGCATCATTAGTAAGTCACAGTTAAATGCTCCGTAATTGTGTAAAAGTAGTTTGTAGCAGCCGTGTTCTCTAACAAGTACATATATCGTATTTGTATTTTTTCAAACACAAGATAAAATATTTAGTCGCATATATAATATGAGTTTTTGTACTTTCGGTTAATGACACATTTAAAATCGTTTATAGTCATAAGGAATAGTAAAAATACTGATGAAAATAGCATTTATAGTGTATCAGTATGAAGCTGTAGTTTTGCAATATCTACGTCCACAATGCGGTCGGCATCATGCCCTCTACTGTGCCAGCAGCAGGTTTCAGATCCTCATTGCACAGAAAGTTTAATGGCATATTTACCAAATGACCCTAAAAGTAAGAAAGCTAAAAATTTCGCAAAAGTAATACTTATCATAATTCTTCCGATTATTTGTACCTTAATTGTCTCAACCATTTCTTGAGCTAAGTGGGGGTTCGATGAACAAAGTGATTCCTCATCTTGGTACTGTTTTAACATGGAAAAATTGACTACTTTATCCGTGGGAATGCAGTGAAATACTTCTTCATATATCTCCGTATTTTGATTGCTTCTAGCGCACCACACGTCTCTATAGAACGACTTCCTAATCAGATCCGTTACATCTATATCTTCATTCGTCTTGAGTAGCCCTAAATGTTCAGAAATTAATTGCTTCCGTAATGATCCCGCAAATTTACCGCAAGGGAACGGTATGTCGTTCATTCTTCCGTCATCGAACTCTCGATCCTGCAATCATGCAGCGATGTGAAATTGGCCAAGGTTATAGCTGGTAAAGGATAAGGTTAAAGCATTCATGACCGGGGTCAATAGTACATACATGAATTATTACTGCAATCTCGCTGTCTCGTGTCGCTACCATGCTTCTATCATTAATATTAGCTGAGCCACAAATGACCGTATTGTCATCTACGATTAATAGTTTGCTATGAACATAAATTAGTTCCGTCACCAATGTACCATTTAACATTGCATGTTGCCTTAAACCGTGGAATGTAATGTATTCCCTAGGGTCTTCTATTCCTGCTTCGATAAGTCGGTTCAGAATAGCATCTTTGCCCCTATTTGTATACGAAGAAATATAATACGTAACTTTAATTTCAAAATGGTTTCAAATGCGATATTTACCTCGATATCGAAGCATAATTCCAATGAGTTATAGCGCGTAAGGCTGTACCGGTTGGTCCTCCGACTTCGCCTTCGAAACCTGGTAGTAATGGCATTACAACGAATACCCTAAACACTGCACCTTCTCTGTGGGCTCTTATGATTCGTTTCAACAGAGTTTCTCCTATACGGTTTCTCACAGCAGTTCGTTCCATAGATGCGAGTGTTATAAAGAATTGATTTTCTATGTATATGTACCTGAGAAGAAATTTGAGGAGTAAGCCTTTAAAGTACACAGGAGTTACCTGTAAAAGTTATTTTTACCTCTCAGCTTTACTGATAGCATTTATATAAGCCTCTTGTATACTTCGCTCTATTGTTTCGGAATCGAGAAAACCAGCAGACCAGGAGCTAACTGATCGTAGCACTTGACAATCGACATTGTGCAAAGCAGCTTTTTCAATAAATGGTGCGTAGCTTCTGCAATTGTTGTACGATTTTGGAAGTAAAAATGGATAGCTTGGGTTCAATTTTGCCTTTTCCATCTATCAGCAGAAATTAGACGCATGTTACTGTGTGATTAAATTATCAAAAACTTATAAACCTTTACCTTAATTGCGTTCCAACGTTGAATGAAGTGTCGAGCAATGTCCCTAGCTGATGCGCCTTGCACCATAACTCCCATATCGTGCCATGGCATTCTGGGAGTTGTGCCTCTATCTACTAAATCTTGGTAGGGTTTTTCAAGATCGTTAAAATCTTTAACAATAAAATTCGTGTAGTCTTTTCCAAGCCATAGTTTAGCTGCACTTAAATACTCTGCGGACTCTTCTTCTCCGTTATATATCATTGGCTCGCAAGTTTCAATTGGAGTTAACATCGTACCACTGAAAATGTTTCAATAACTTTTTAGCGACATATAAAATTTGAAATATCACGTTGTTTAGCGACAAATATGTTTACCTATCTACGTCATCTTCGTCGCTACTTCCTTCATTTGGATTATACACCATGTTGATAAATTCCTGTCTTTTTAATTTTATGTTTTGCTTGACTTTGCCCACAGTATCTTTTGCCATATTAAATAGATTTTTCCGTTCTGAATTTGGTGTATTACATTTCATGGTATCGATATCTTCCGGTGTCTGCATTAATAGTAAATCCTCGGGGCTTAATTGTGGTAATGTTAGTGGCGTTATTGCTTTGTTTCTTCTTATATGCCTTAACAAGTAAATTTATTTTTCTAATTTTAATTCACTTCCTCTCGCCACAATTTGCAAAGAATATATTAATATAAAAGACTTACAATGCAGGTATAGATTTTGTTGTAGCCATTACGATTGTATTAGTTGCAATAGCTAATGGTAATAAGACGTGCTTATGTGCGTTAGAACACTGAATCTTTTTACTACTGGTATTAGTGAATTTACCTTTGGATGGGATATAAATGCTAGAGTGATGAGTCGAACCTACGATTAAAGAGAATGTAATTAATTTAGTGGCGATAGAAACAGCAACTGTCTAGTTTCATTTACCTAAATCGATTAATCTATGTTCGTTATTATCCCATCGGCCATAGCATAAATCAATGCCACCGACAAATGCAATGCTTTGATCTACAACTACAATTTTTTCATGATGCGCCCAAAGAAGCACGCCCACTCTCGCGTGATCTGGGTGACGCAGTACTTTTATATTCTCTGGGCATTTCTCAACAAGGCGTTGTTTACTGTAGTAACTGTTTATGCCTAGCGCGACTTCTACTTCCTTATAGATCATTACAAACACCTTTACCCCTTCTAACTGAATAAAAAAAATCATTATTCTAAACAAGGATTATAATAAATCTTAACGAATATAATAAATCCTGATACAATAGCTCGGTTGAATGAGAGTTATAAAAAGCAATCCCTTATACTTACAGCTTTTCTTTGTAAGATCTTATCCAGTCGCCAATAATCGCTATTAATCGCTGGCCTTTTCATATAAATCTCAGGTGATAACCACCAGTCTGCAATAAAAATTTCTTCCTTAGCATTTTCTAAGGCATCTGCAACGGCAGACATGTAAGTTGATCCATCGACAAACCAAGTGGCTGGTATAGATGAACGATAAGGTGCGAACGAATTGTGTTGATTTGATTGTATAAAGTCTCGACCTGGAACGATACAATTCAGTTGCTTAAATTCTAAAATGTTAGATTTTCTGCTACTTCGATAATTTACCTTCTTTGTTACTAACTTCCTGTATAAATTCCATCCATTCTTTGGCTTTTCGTCTTGTCCAACACTTAATTACGATGTGCCTACTAAGATTTACTATTTGCATACCATTTCTTAAACCCGTTGTATACATTCCGAAACTAATTCCAAAACCACTATCCATTAAAATTACTGATTTTATGCTACCATCTTTAGGCCTAATGTAGGCGATAAACGTATCTTTAACGACAAGGTGTCGAGAATGCCATTTCGCACACAGATATGTACAAAAAGTATTGCATTTAATGCAACACATGCCCTCGAGCAGACCGCAAAAGTTACATCTACTTTTTGCACCCGATCCAGTTCGTTTTAAAATCATTCCTTCTTTGCCCTTCATTCCCAAATCTGCTATGAACGTTAAATGCGAGATCTCTAAAAAATTGATCTGCAAAATATTTCACACATGTTTATACGTGTTATGTTTGTTAGCTACTGATAATCCATCGACTTACAGTTTCAGGATGAAGCAAATAAAGTTTTATTTGTAATAAATTATAGAAGTAGTCTTCTAATACTTTCTTCCTAAAGTCCAACTGCTCGTAAGGCACTAAAACGTCGGGCTTATTTGGAAACCTGATAAATATTATTCGTTTTATTGTTCTCTTCCACGGAGAAAATGCTTCTTACGAACGAGCGTATGAGCGTACCTTGGCAGAGCACCAGAACGACCATTTCTTTCCTTCGTGCCTCCTAAGCTTTTCAAACTGTGTCTTCTCTCTCTGTGACTTTTGGATGGGAAAGGTATATCTAAGCTAGTGCGGTATATTTTCAATTGATTGTGCAAATTCTGAATATGTTTGTACCGCTTTTTAATGGTCCACGTAAACGGACCATGTCTAAATTCTATGGTGTACAGATTCGGGTTCAAAGGATGTGTTGTTACGCTACGCTCGTTATCTATGATCTTCACATGCACTTCCTTGCCGGGAATAAATATATTACGGTTCTGACTTTTGAAATTCTTTGGTAATTCGTGTATGGCGGAGAAAGGTATCACGTCAAGGTGCTCTAATGATTAACAAAAAAAGACAACACACAGGTACATATTGTTAACATACTCAGGGTGGCAAGTCGGTGAGTGGCTATAACAGACATCAGGGACAAGACAAACGATTATAAACTTACCTCCGGTGTCAGTGTGTTCTGTATTTTGCACATCCGCGCTGCCATCGTTTTCATTAAGCGTGATTTCTAATGATTCCGGTACACATAGCGCATCGTCGAACTCTGGGTCTTGAGAAATCGATCGATCCGTAGTTCTCTCTTCGTTTGATGTGTTGCCAGACATTATTCCTACTATGTTACAAGACCACAAGTGTATACTAAACACGGGTAGTTAAGTTGAATCTTTGAGCTGTACAAGATATCGGCACCTTAACACTTTCTTCCGTAGAATTGGTTTCATTAAATGGCACTGTTGCGAAGAACTTATGCAATGAATTCTGAGTTGGATTAAGAAATGCAAGGAAGCGATCGAGGGAAATGAAAAGACATAGGGAACACTTTAGAGACACAGGTATTTTTCATTAGTACACAGGTGGAACACAATTCATTGAACAAAGGAGGTACTATGACACAATAGTATTGGATTTTCTTGACTCAGAAAAAAATCTGACGCACGAGAGAGGGGAAACAGAATGTTGGCTATAACTCTAGTTAAGTGTAATTTACCGGAATGAGAATGATTTTCTTGCGGAGGTTTTTCAAGATCTACGATACTTAGCATGTAAACGAAGATTACAGTAACACATACTGCCAACATTTCTATCGTAATTCATCCACGAAAGAAAAATAGGCATCGTGTTAATAAGTGTATGATATTGTAAAAGGATACGAATTATTTATATTTGAAATAACACATGTCACAGTAGTGGAATGGTAAATATAAAGTACTTCGTTCCATAAGCAGTTTTCGGGATAATGAATATGATATCACCTGAGTTTAATATATAAGCTTCTCAGATAATTCCATTATCGTAGGAAATTGACGGAATTGATTACACGCGCGATGTGATCGATGTTCATTATATATGAAACCTCACGTCACCACATTCTTATATACTCTATACGTATTTTCATAGATCGTAGTGATCTAAGAATGTACATCCTATCGGTATAGTAGACATGCTGTATCTTACGTGCGTAACGTGAACACAGATTTACAGTAATTATACTTCTAAACTACAATGGTATATTTTCGATATTTTCAATTCATTATTGACCGATAAAACTTTCCTCTTTCCTGTGTTTTTGTCTGTTCTTTATGCTTATTACAATGATCTAGACGCGATCACTCTGTTTTACCGATAGTTGTAGAAATACAACTGTAACGCGCACCAACCAAGAACTTTCATTCAACTTTCTTCTCGTCTACGAATATTTTACTTTTGACTATTAGGTACTTTTAATCGTTAAAAATTCTCCTTTAATGCACAATTAACTCTCGGATCTTTGATCCATCCGTGTGTGCAAGTACTTATCAATAAATAACAAAGAGGAACTAATCACGAGACTCGATTAATCATGGTCATGCTTTATGTTGCATAATTGCAGAAAAGTTTCTAGCATATATCACGTCCTAATTACCTCCTCACTTTCTTTATACGTGCATACTGATTAAACTATGAATTCTTACACAAGTGTATTAAAATATGCAAAATGTATGCAGTGTTTATTTAAAATGAAATCGAAAGGACAATTTGAAAGGTAGTCTGTAAAATGTCTACTTTTTCTTTCGTGCACTTTTAAACGACTGTTAGTATTTATATGGCTTAAAACTGCTTGAAGATTCGTGTATACCGGTATTATCAGCGGTATCTTATCGCTGACTAAATGTCGAATGAAAGTGATTATGCTATATATACGTAGCAACGCGAAATATGCAGTATTCTTCAATGCCAACCATAAAAGATTCGTTTATACAATTTATTTCGAGCGTTTTTCTTCTTCGCGAATTCCAAAGAAAACATTAAAATTCTGTGTCGACATTACAAAATATATTTTTGCAAAAAACATGGCACAATAAAAATGATTACTTGCGTTCCAGTTATCTACGTTGTTAACACAGATGCCGGACTGTGTAGACACGAATAGTCTAGCAATCACTAACTAGAAATCGCGATTCCCCCACAGATTTCTTCCGTTCATTTTTGTTCTACGAAATGATTTCTTATCAGTGCTCCTCAACGTTGAGCACTTCGTTTCAAGTGAGACAAATTATATTGCTTCCACTTAAATCGAATGGAATTGGAATTGACAAAATTAGGAGTGGTAGAGAGTTCTTATTGTTACTTTAATAACAATCGTGTCTGATCTATGCGTGGCGTCGATATCAGGCGCAGGGAAAAGTGGAACGCTTTACAAAGGGTTCGAAATCGTGTAACCTCGTTCTGTGCTAGTACCACGAGCACGTGAAACGTTGCGTTCGCAATTCGAGAAAGATTTTTCTTTATATTACGGAGTATGGACAGGAAACGAGCAAACCGGTCGATTATTAGACGGCAAATGTTCGGTTCTGTGATCCACTTTCGAATTGGCACACAAAGCATCGATTTTGTTCCTGGATTAGAATGTCAAGGGAAAGCTGCGTAATGTGCACGTAATGGAACATTAATTCAAGAACAAAACAGTCTTTTGTTTCTTCTTCGTATTGCAGAATTAGTAACGTTCTCGATACTCTCCGTTTACTTTGTAAATTTCTCAAATTTATACAAGTTTTATACAATCGTAGTTTGATAACGAGTTGTTTATATAAATTCGATAATTTGAACATATATGTAGATTACAGGGGGTCGGGGGAGAATCAATGATTATGTTAAAGTTTTAAAAATAGACATTGTGTTTCGATATTGTACCTGATGTATATCTATGAGTTGATTAGAAAATTAAAAAAGAATTTACCTCGTTGCGACACGTATTATCTGCCCGTATCATCTATGTCCCAATTAAGATACATCAGACGCATATGAATCAGGACCGTTTAGAAATTGGATTACATTCTAGATCTCACGTGATTGCGTCAGCCGAAGTTTTAGATTCTAGATTTGGTGACGTATTTTCTGCCTCAATTTTTATAGAAATATCTCATTGAATTCTAATTCATAGCGTTGTAAATTTGAATTTTTGTGTATTATTTGCAATGTATTCAAAATGTAGCCATCGTATTGTTAAAATAAGAATTTCAGTTGTTTATCAGTTTATCTGTTTCGGTTCGTTTCGTCAAAATCGCTGCAAAACAAAAGAAACTTTTTTAAAAAGTCCCTTTACTGATCCACCTGTAACGTCATATATAACGCATATTTTTGACTAAATAAACCTGTTTTTTTAAAGATTATGATGTTAATAAACTTTGTGCCAAAGGACAAGTCTCAGCTTCAATTAATTTCTTTGTCATTAATTGAAAAAGAAATCTGCCTAAGTAGTACCCTTCTTTAGAATCAGAGACCTTCATGGTAGGTTTATTAGTTTCGTCATTAGTGGGATATTATATAGGGATATTTATATAGGGATTCATTTATTTTATGGTATTTATCACCAGTTTTGTCAGCCCGCAATTGGCGGGCCTAGTGGAAAACAGGCACATGCCACCGTTTCATGATTTTGTTACCAAACTTTTTTCGTATTTGTTGTTTCTATATATTATTAAAAATATCACAATTTATAGTTTAATATTCATAGATTTCTATAAAATAAAAAGTTCTCAAAATTATGTACAACTATTCTTCTTGAAAAAAAAAATTGGATCCGTAAGAAACGAAAATTATGCATATGTGGCATGTGCTTGTTTTCCACTGAGCCCCACAATTTCGTAATTCGAAAGACACCTACTTAAATGACTTCAACCTTCTGCGATGTATCAAATATCGCAAAAGGAACTGTCATGTTGTATATAAATGTGACATTCGTTCAAAATGTTCCCATATAAAATGCACGATATTTAATTCGCCCTTGGCATTTGCTTTATTCCCCTAATGTCAATTAACCAGAACCGTGATTGCCTGGTTATTTTTAACTGCGTGGGAATCTCCGTACCACACTTTAAAACCACAATTTGGCCTCCCGAAATGTGACATTCATTTTAAGCACTATTAACTGCTTTTACAAAAATACCTCCATTAATTACAGCATATGCAAGTATAAAACAAGAAGATGGCAAGGGAACATAAAATCCCAGTAGGTAAAACCCTCGTCTCAATCTCTATTATTATTCCATCCGAAATTTTGCTACACTTTCAAAAGATCCCAAGGTCGGAGACCCTAAGCATAATTTCCAATCCCAACCGTGTGCGAAGCTAGGGCGATGTATGGACAAATCACCTTCCTAGCAGAAAGAGAAAAGGAGCAGGCATCGGATGGACACAGACTCAGAAGCCCGACTCCGAAGAGTGAGGACAGCGGCTTTCAATTTTCGCTGGCACCGCGGTGCCCGCATCGATACACAAAGTGTGCCCCGGTAATCGAGCGTATATTCGTGTGTATAATGCTATATACGTACGTATGCCCGGCTCGCAGGAAGTCACGCATATCAAAGTAGCTATCAGTCAGTAAGAGGAACGAGGCGACACGCTGTCGTGGGAGGGGAGGCTCTCTCGAGGTGTACCTGTCCTCGGGGTAGGGGCACCGTTTACCACGCAGAGAGCAACGCCGGTGGTGGAGGTGGTGGTGGCGAGCCGTAGAGCCGGGCGAAAGGGAAAATGGTCGGGCGAACGCTTTTTTTTCTCCCCCATTTACACCCAGGTTTTTTGACACGGCCGTCGTTCGATCGACTTCCATTTGTCTCCGAGCATTCCACCGACTAAGGTCCGAACACGCGCGCTCCACCGGTGCAATTCGTATCTGTCGGGAAGATGCGTGACGCTCGTCTCCGTCCGACCTAACTAATCGACCGGTATCATCTCGCGAGTTCTATCGTGGCCGATCATCCGAGTCCACGATCTCGTTCACGTTCCCCCAGATCAGTGCTCCTCCTGCGGCAGACTCTCCCCCGTTCGTGGGCCTCCGGTTCCTCCGCCACGAAGTACCATCATTTCATCCTCGCGTGTCGTGAACCACTGTGATCTTGATCTGTGCGCGACATAAGGGCCACCCGGAAGCGTACGCGACGATCTGTGCGCCCTGGTGAACTGAAATGAGCTATTGGATAAGGCTGGTCTAAGAAGTCGCAAGGTGAGTGTGAGTCAACCGCGGATGAACCGATAGAACGAGGCGAGGGTTTTCTTTTGTGCTCGCCATGAGAGAATCCGCGGAGTTGGCTATTGAAATCAATCCTGCCGAGGTCGTGTATGGTAACAAACGGAAGGCAAGATGTACCTTGAGATTGTGTTCCATTTTTCTTTATTTGCGCTGGTTTTAATTGCTCCTAAACACTGGAAAGGAGTCTCGAGGTTGGTAGACGCGAATAAAGTTCTTAGACCAGTTGCGCGATCGTTGTTCTTGTTCAGAAATTAAACAGTCCTTGTGGAACACTCTGCAAGCGCATAAAATTCAAATTCTATACTATAGCATTACCGTTGGTACGTAGAACAGTTTCAGATAATTCTTTTTTAATTTTGGCACTTACAGGGTTTTCTGCAAGAACTCTTTAATTAGGTCTATTGGAACACTTTGTTCCGTTTCGCTATTCAGTGACTGTAATGCGAAACTAAAACGATTAACAAAAAAGCTTTGAATGTATCAATTAGTTGGTCGTCGATCGATCGCGCAATTTCCCCGTGAATAATCGTGGTGGGAAACTCGACGGTGGAAAAGCTCGCCGATACGATGGTTCTTGGCAAAAAGCCGCCAGGAATCGTAGCTCTGGTTCCGTGATCGCCACGGGAACCGGCCAGAGTTGCAGAATATTAGCCGAGCGGCCGCGGAATTAACTGACCGTTGCCTGTAACTCGGTAGTCCACTTTCACGTGCGCAAACTTCCAGATGTTCCCGCCGTTTCTTACGTAAAACTCGGTTACCTGGAGCGGACCGTGCCGAAATGATTGTTTCGGCGCGACGGGAATCTGTGGCCCGCTGTCCAGCACCGATTACAACTCGTCACGGAATCTTAAATCGGACAATAACGCCGAAAATTATTCTCCTTATCGTGATATGCACGCTCGTTGCGTTCCAAATAACACGCGACAGTATTCAAGTCCTTTTTACCGTAATATTCTTTTTCTTCATGAGCTAGATCCGTAGACTACGGAAATTCTTGTTGCGAGCGAGGGTAGTGTTTGGTTTTGGTAGAGAAGATAACAATATGGTGAAGATTTGAGGTGTGGATTGCACTTGCTCTAAAGGATGCTTCAGGAAGAGAGGAACAGTGTAGGAGAAAAGCAGAAGCTTGTAACACTTTCTAATTTAATTCTCCAGTAGCTTAAAGTAAGCATCTATTTTTTCCTAACATCGAATTCGCTTCGTTTCAAAATATCCGCCTGGCAAAGTTACATAAGAGAGACGAAATCGTCACTCAAAAATGGTTGACATTTGACGTTGATGCTTGACGTCAAAGGGTTTTTTAAATGAATGCGTAGCGTAGAAAGTTCGTACCTTATCGAGTGTGAAACATTCGCGGATTTGTTTAGTACGGAATATGCTTCACAATCGCGGGCACAACCTGATACATGCGGCTATATCGAGTCCAAGAGAATTTACTTTCGATTCGCGCGTAACCGATTCGTGGGCACGAACGATCGTGGAAAGGGATCGACTCTGGCACTCTGCTCCCAAGACCGTTTTTAGCTCGGCGATCGTAATACGTTACGAACGAATTAATAGTTCTCCTTTTTTAGGCAATAAGAACGATGTTTAGTCGTTGATAAGCTAGTTTTTCCGACTGTCTGCTTTTTTTTCGTTTGCTATCACCGATCGAATTTAATTGTTAATACAAGTTTCGTGCGTTATCCTTGTAAGTTCAGTCATAAAGTCGGTAGATTTCTGATTTTATTGATTGCGAGTGTACGACAGTGACTTTTTCCTTGTAGTACTAGATATATCAGTGTAATATAGAATGTCCTGTAATTAGAGGACCAATCGGAGGAGGTAATTCGCAATTAAAACCAAAGCCTTGTGTATAAAGCGTCTAGTTGCGTAGACTTTCTTAAATTCCAATTGAATGACTCCAAATATAGGTCTCCATTTTTTACTCATCGCGTTATATTGAAGCAGTACTTGATTTTGAGGAGTGAAAGTCGTCCGTAGTTCAAAGGAAAACCTGTACAATCTACTGAAACGTCCCTGGACAGTCATAAAGGATTCAGCCTAAAACATTCTCAACAATTTTTAAATAGATATCTGTAAATGTCAAGCATTATAATCGAATGTACTACTTACGCGAACCTCAATTTTATGACTTCACATATGTTCATAAATATGGAACGAGGAAGACAGCGCTTTGTGCTGAAACTCGCTTAGTAGGACCAAGACAAGTGCATTCTTAATGAATCTTTAAAACCAATTTCTTCGAAAACGACGTTTCCTGCAAAAAAAATCGATTTTCTCGAAAACTTCTATGTTCGAATGTGCAACTAATTATAGAACGTCCTTCGTGAAGAATTATTTGTGATAAAAAAGTATAGGAATTGTGTGAATTATGTCATAAAAGTGGAGGTGTTTGGGTGTAGAAGCGGGATAAGCAAAAGCTGAATGGGCGATGTTAATGAATCGTAAGGCAAAGCGATCGAGTCTAACGGTATTTCGAGTACGGTCGTCGATCCGTGGTTGATCTTGATCTTCCTCCACTACTCGTCTATCTTCGTGCCGAAGAAGGAAAGAGGATCGAGAGAACTCACGATCATCACGACTCGCCGCTTGCTCGAGACGATCTCGTTAGATCGCCGTTTGTCAAATCTTGCACACCTGGCAATCGATTTTTTATTGTCAATTTGCGCGATTTACTTCAGCTAAAGTGCTTTGTTCGGCGAGCTATTCCAGGATAAATAATGTGCTGAGAATGTTTTTCCATGTTTTCTTAAAGTGTTCATTGATAATTCTTAGAAATTAGAATGCATTTAATCACGAAGGAATTAAAAATGAGGAAAAACGATTCAAATTATTACCATAATACATTAGGTAATTTATCTAATTAGATAATTCGAAATTACACGTCAACTGTTTATTACACAAAAAATTATTCCAACAGATTTTAGTTATATTGTAAGTAAGTAGTATGATATCCATAGATAATGAGAAATTTATAAAATGTGTCTTGCTTTAAGTGAATCATTAATTTTGAGAGGAACATATTTCATATTCCCTTTCAAAATCATCGATAAAATGGAACATGGTAAAGAGTTATCTTTAGGATCATTCAATTTTTACTTAAACAATTTCTCCATACAACAAGCAGTTTGGGAGTATCTAATTTTAATTTAAGGTTGACTTAGAACCGTCCAACAATTTCTAAAGCTCCTAATCGAAATTCCTAAAGCTCGGATGATTTCTGACGATATATTATCGCAGACAGTTCCATTTTTTCCTTCATCGTTCACTACGATCCCCCAGGGAAATTTTTCCTGATGATCATATTCACCACTTGGAGCAACGCGATTTCCCTCTGAGGAGTATTTTCGTAAGCCCATAAAACATCAGCGATATTTGCGCCCATTTATATGCTTCATTCGGTATAAAAGTTTCTTTTATAACTGAATTGAATACGATTACATTTGTCGATAAGGGAGTGATAGCCAAGCACCATTTGCATCGCACAAATGCACACTCGCGAAAATCAATTTATTACGAACGATGTCATTGCATAAGAAATTTACCATACATCGGTGTAATTTTCGTGAACCTGGTGTAAGCAACTCCAGCTGCACCTCGCGCAATGTGCCGCAGCTTAAGTATGATGATGGCGAGTTACTGGTGTTTTCATCCCTTTCTGCGCGTAGGAAACGAACCTTGGCCTTCTTTCGAGAGGATAGTGTTTGAGACGGTTGGAATATTTGCGAAATAATGATCGATCAAGGACCGTAGAAGGACAGAGTTTCGCGAATACCTACATCGCGAAGATTTGAAATTCAATCACACCTCTTGGAATATCGGAGGATAACGATTGTGTTATTATTAAACAACGGTGTCGGTTATTTTTACTCGAGCAACGAAGGGAGGAAAACGTTCTGTCACAACAGCGTAAGATAAAAATAAGGCTTGATCGATCTTCTTCGTATACTGACAAAGGGGGTAACCGAGTATTCATCCTTGATGATGTAAAAATAGCTCGTTGAAATAATAGAAGACCGCGAGATAATTTAATATCAGGGGTAATTTCGCGAAGACCTTTCCGTAGGCGTGCACAGGAATTACGGAGCTTTAATTACATTGTTAAGCGGTTCCACTCGGAAACGTATGATCTCATAGGTGTTCTCTTGCGTATAAGCACGGTTGCTGGCAATTACAGGCAGCGTTAACGGGCCAGGAATTACACGGGTAAAAGTGAATTTAAATCTGGAGGAAGGTGCTTGACTTTCACACGTACATACATTAAAGTCTTCTAAGCTTTAAGTGAGCCTGTAGAATGAAGAAATTTTAAATTAAAAGTGCAAATGGAATTCTGTTTTTAGTTAGATTGCTTTAAGAAGTTTAAAGTTAAAATGTCCACGGTGGATATTTTTAATAGAAAAAAATGTAAGGAAATGTGCTTCGCTATAAATTAATATTTTCCTTGTTTATTCTTGCAGAATGGTGCGGAGGTTTTCGTGGTGTACGGTGGTGGCATTGGTGGTGCTGCTTTCCGTCACAACCGAAGGTCTTCGTGAGCGTAGTACTCAGGTGAGCGTGTGTTCTCGTAAAAGGATTATCAATGTATAAAAATAACATTCAGAAACAGATAAAAGTCTCTATATATCTATAATTGCTAATCATCATTAAAACGTACCTATAAGATTATTGAAATGAATTTTATTATGCAACACTTGCACTTGTGGAAGAGAAGAGAATTATATTTGATGTCTCTGAATTATTACATCTCGAAACGAATGTCAGGAACGTCCCTGAGGATACTCGTAAAGAGAGAACTTACTCTATATTTTAGTACGACTGTAGACATAAGCTTCGTATAACTGTCAAGGAACAGGTCCCTTTCACGCGTCCACGGAATCGTGATTGTTTCCACTGCTTTTATTTAAGTGCAATTCAAGAGTACATCAATTCTGTGTCAAGGATATCGCGTTGCGTTTGACATAGTGGCGGGCGTTAATTTTTACTTCTATCCTTTTCGCGAAGGCTACCGAGCCACTGGAACGGCTTAATCCTAACAATTTGAATGTAATCAAGAAGATGCATCCGCTTAATTACCGATCGAGGAAGCAAGCTATTTGCTGGGGATGGCCCACGACAGCGTGGCCCTGATACGAAAGGGAAATCCTTGCTAGTTTTATAATCGCAAACGCAGCGCGTTCCATCGCTTCCCGTTATTAGATCACGACCCGAACACGCCAATTCCGTTATTTTACCTAAATTCGCAACTAGTACACGGTAACTTACCGTTAAATAGCTCGTATCATGCGATGTAGTAAAGATGTCGAGTCAAAGGGGCCTAGTTAATGCGTGGATGTACAGACGTTTAAAGTGTTTGAAAGCAGCCGCGAGATTAGTAGTTTTCACTATAATAGTGACGGCTCTGGCTCCTGTACCTCACCATTTTCGAATTATCGAAACGCAAGCGTTTCGAATGGTTCGGCTGCAGGGATACAAAAACATATGCTAAGAGAGGGATTTGATTGCATTACTCGGGAGATAGGGAACGCGGTGTTCGCCGTACATTTCTCCATAGAAAGTGTTGGAAACCGTTGCATCCACTTTCCATGAAATTGTCGTTAATGATGCTACGATTGTTTTGCTTGCGTCAGTCTAAGCATAAGCGATCGACTCTGTTGCCTCTTTGCTAGACGTTCATTTCCCTCTAATCTAGCTACAATCGCCAATCTATTTTGCATTAATTAAGTGGAGGTCTTGTTACGTTTATTTCACTTGCGATTTAGACAATTTAGATTATGAAACGTTTGAAAGATAGTACAATCGACTTTAATAATTTGTGTTTTCTCCGATTACATCGGATTTTTCTAATGGATTCTTAGCCAGGAACAGAGCGTGCACACAAAGACAGCAAAGGGAACGTAGAAAGTGATACTTACAGTGCAGCTTCAATATTTATGTGTAATTTACACGTAATTCGCGTCTATCGTGTTTTACTTTCGGATCGTGGTAGAACGTTCACGGGCAATTACGACGAAAATTTATTCCAGTTGTGCGCTGGAAAATTCTGCACGAACTGGCTGTGAATTCCGATAGTTAATCCGCGATAGTGGGTTAGATCCTCGTTTCTGATTCGCGATGGAAGATGATTTCAAAATCGCAGAAGTTTCTAGATTTTTTGTTCCTTCCAATTTTTGTTCCTTTGTAATCTCGGAAACCTGTACATACGGCAATTAAAGTGTTATTCTTTTAATTAGAATTTGAGCCAGCATTGTTCGTTTCTTTCCTGGAATACCTTTCCTTGTAACTGCGAACTGTCTATGTATGCTTTCATAACTGTCTACAGTACGTTCCCCAAGGATCTTATGTTTTCACTAGCTCAACTTCATTCGAGTTAACTCTGCGAGATCTGAGTTAATTCCACGTATAAAAGGATATAGTTACCTCTACCTGTATTATATTATTTGTTTGTACAAATGTGCAACTGTTAATGACGCAAAATTACAGTATTTAAATTCTGTCTGTCTTGATGGCCAAAGGGTTTAATAGGATCCGTATCAGATCAATATTTCTTCGTGTGATTAAATGAAACCAATACAAGAAACGCCATTAATAAAATGAGAACTAGGGAAAAATCAATGGGCGTTCTAAAACTTTTACTTTATAATTCTGAAAGTTGCGCACCAATCCTAGCTCGTCAAAGATGTATGAAAGGATATACCTAATGTTACAAAAAAAAAAAAAGAAAAAGAAACAGAGACTGACAGCGTCCACTTGATTACTCGATCTCTCGCTGCGTTATCCGTAATGCAATCACGAAGAAGATCTCGAACGTTCACGCGGATTCTTTCTCCGCAAAGGTTACCGAAACGTGTTCTTCTAGTTTAAAAATGATCGCCGCGGATCCTTTCATATTCCGCCAAGTCATAAGCGCGGCTCCTAACCACGTGTCGACGATTGGAAAGTTTTGATCGTAAATAGAAGTAACAGGAACCGAACGTTACGCCAGCTGCATTTCTGTCGCGTGTTTCGGGTGTTTGCCTGCGCCATTCGAAGGGGAAATGGTAGATATGGTTACCAGAGCTGTTTAAGACAAATTTGACGATCAATAGGGGGATCAGTGTTGTCTTTTTTTTCGGAAATCAATGCTCCACTTAAATCCTGTATTTTTCCGATTATTTTATGGCAAATGTTCCTGTGAATGCTGGCCATAAATAATGAATCGAGATTAGCGTGATTGTTTCATGCATCAGCTAACTTGAGCGGCGATAATACTCCCATTATAGTATTATTACAAGGTTTTTTCCCCACTTAATGATTGTTCTGTTTCACGTTCGATGCCTAATGCAACTATTTATCAAGGTGTTTTCACAGTCGCATTAGACATCGGCTCATTTGCTTTTCGGCGTTCTTTCGTAATTACTTCCCTGTTCTCACCTTTCTCGCGAAATGTTACTGAAACGCCCCGCACAGCTGCTAGCGAATGTCGGAAGTATCTTGGCGATTTCGTGCACACTCCATTAGAATATTGCGCTGTGATCACCTAAGGCACCGTTCCCTAAACTGTTTACCATGGGATAGTAATGTTCTCTGAGATATGAATACGCATTCCGCTAACAGATATTAAAAGTATATATTTCTAAACTGAAATTTAATCAGAGAACGATATTATTTTGGATTTTGGTGTTTTCTGCGATATACACAGGTACTCCATCAAAAGAAACTAAAACTACAAGCTGCTAAATTAAAATTCAATAAAAGAAGAGTGTCATCTTGAATCGTCGGGGTAATTGAAATATAAACAGAAATTCGACCAAAGTCATTAAAATACAAGATTTTCTTAAACTGGAATGCGGTATGACCGCTCTGAGTTCTGAATTTTCGCAAGACAGACATTTACATATCTCGGAACTTTTTATTAATTCGGAGTTTAGTGTCAATCATCAAGTTCTTATGCTGGTTATTAGCGGTTATCAGTGGGTCAAGTGAAACTTATATTAACTTGTCAAACAACGTTATTTCTTCAACCCCCAAAAAATGTGGCGACACCAAACTTTTCCATTCTTCGGAACATCATTGTATCGTGGGTGGTGAAGGTATACCAGTTTGGGAAATGCTGATCGAAGGTAGCGAGCGCGTTCGCTCCGAAAATCATACCGGCTGGTTGCGTTACGTTCGAGCGAGCCCGCAAGTGTATCGCATTTTCAAGTGCCTTGATAGCAGATAGCCGAGAGACACAGAGAGAAACGGAGGGAAAGAAAGGAAGAAGGAAAAGAGATTGCAGGTTCGCGTGGACCACGCCTAGTCGTGCGCCGGTCTCTCGTAACAAATAATACAACGGGTGGTCGTAAATTTTGCGCTTTTCCAGCCGGTCTGGATATTTTCCAGTGACGGACAACGGGAGCTAGTGCCTCTGTGACGGAATCTCGTAGCTGGGTGCGGGATAGGACGCCATTAGGGTCGACGGTTCAACCGGACATGATTATGCGTGTTGTTGAATGACGATATTGTTGCACAGGTGGCTGAAAAATAGCAGTAATTGGCGGGTTTATTAAAACAGTCTGGTCATTAGTTTTCAAAGCACTGTGTAGATTGTGTTCTGCAATCAGTATCTAAAGATAGGTGCAATTTTTTCACAGTTACTGTTGTCTCATTCAGTTTTTGGTGCTTATAGAGAATTGAGCAAATGTGTTGTGGGCGAGAAACGGTTAATTTGGTAAGAAGTTGGGTTACTTCATAGCGTCGCTTGGAGAACTTCCACATTCGTTCGAGGGAATTTTGTTTATTATGAAGGAGATAAATGTTGTAGGAAATGGAACATTAGAATTATTTCATAGACCGGTTATGTAGGTTCCTTTAGAAACGAGATTTAATGTTGTGTTACTGTTGAAAGGTGTGTCTAGTTTCGATGAAATATAATAAATATAGTGAAATAGTATTGCTTCTTTAAGTTTTCAAGAATAGTAGTTTTTGAAGCATAAGTTTGTCCCGGTCACTACTACTATTTAGGTTGCTGCAAGAATTCTGTTTCTCAGGAAGATTACTACAATTCTTTAGAATATCGAGAGTTCAGTATCAGGGTGGAACGAAATATAGGCGCAAAATATTTTTTTATTATTCGTGACTTCTAATAGTGGGCACAAGTTGCCTTTTATAATGGTATTTAAAAGACAAATGGCTGCCAAAGTTTGAACGTGATCAACAAATTTTTTTGAGGTGTCGCAAGTCCTTCAAATATTAATGTTTACTGAAATATTAATTTTTGAAAGGCTTGCAGCACCTAAAAAAATTTGTTAATCACGTTCAAACTTTAGCAGCTTAAATACCATTATAAAAGGCAACTTTTGCCCACTATTAGAAGTCATGAATAGTAAAAAAATATTTTGCCCCTATTTCGTTCAACCCAATTCAGTATTAGTACAAACATATTTACCTTTAGCCTTTAGTCTTCTTTATACCATATCAGATACATTTCAAACTGGAATTAATAGAATCCTACATGAAATTAAAATCAGTAAAATTTACAATTACAGCCAGATCCGTAATCTCTCATTCTGTTTATGTAAGCTACACGTTCAGTCTACCTTTATAAAAACGTTGATCTAAAACCAAAGGATTAGTTTCACATTTTCTTAATTGGTCTCATATTTTCTTAATTGGTCTCATATTCCTTTAGATTAATTTACGTTTTTCCTCCTTTATCATTGAAAATTGCAATATACATGGCCATTTAAACAAGATTCTAGTTCTATTTAAGTATCTCACTTTAATTATCAAGTTCAATATTATTTATCAACTAAGTACGGATTATTTTCCAAACGATTTATAACTGGACCAATTTTTCGAACAGTTTATAATTTCTTCTAGATTCAATCGAAATCTTCACAGCTAACATGCTCTGTTTGATCCACCCGTTACACGAAGCTCGAGTATCACGCGTTTATTCAACTTTATACGGCGCTGCGAGCACATTCTGCAGGATTATCTGTTCTAAATTTCGATACGGCGTCTCCTATTCGTTAAATACGTTTTATTCGCGACGACAAACATGCGACAGGTCGGCGTAATATAGTCAACCTTCTGCAACGTTAATTACCCTAGACAGCTAATTAATATGACGCGAACAGGATATCTACGCGTGACCGTCGTAATTTTCGCGCGAACTGAAAAGTGACCACTTTTGCATCATTTTTCACCGAAGAATTTCATGGATGACAATTATTTAAGGAGGATTTTTATTTATTGAAAGAGAAATGCGTTGACCATTGTATGAGATATATTGTCGTTCATAAGTATTAGGACACCTACTCTGTGTAGAATAAATGTGATTAACGTTGCAAATTTATTGAAGACTTCTAACAAATTTTACTTTATTCGGTATTGTAAATTAGGTAATGCCAGGAAATCATCGAATATGTACCAAATATTCCATTGTGTGCAAATACAGAATGAGTCCTAATATGTATGAATGGCAGTGTATCTTTACGATCCCCGCCAGCGTTTCAGTTTCGTAATTTTATTGCTTGTCGTCTAGCAAGATTTAGCCAAGCATCGTGAAAGTTTCATCTGTTTGCCTCTTGACGAATTCGCGATATACCGTGAAATAAGTACGCGTGCAATCAGCCAAAAATAACCGTTGACCGACTTTTCTGATGGTAAAAAGCACTTATGTCTTTCTGTCCGTAAATACGGTTTCATTAATAGTGAAATGTGGGGCATCGCGGGTCGTCTGACAGTAAGCTTCTTCTCCACTTGCGTCTGATCAGTGAAGGAGACAGACACTTACGTCTCAATACGCAGCATATGCACACGCACACATACACACATTCACGATCGCACGGACAAGAAAGAAAGAAAAAGATTAATGCAATTTATACATATTTATTCAGTTTATCAACACCAATTCGGAGAGCAGCGCCAAGTATTTTGAATAAAATATTTATTGGTATTGAAATATTTATTTGTATAAAATAAAATAAAAATATATCTGCTTAATATTGGTTAATACATTTTTTTTGTATATATAGATGTAAAAGTAAGCACTGCATATCAAATTCTTAATTAAAGAATATTAAATTAATAAGGGCGGCAATATTGTTTTCGCACCTGGGCGACCAACAACCCAGGAACGGTCCTGTTTGTATAAATAGCAATTTGTGTATATCATTAGTTTTGTAAAACTATTAATTTACGACAATATTTTTAAATGAGATTCTTTTCGATGGGATTATATACTTGGCGCTCTTTTTTGTACCTTTTTTTTAAAAAAGGTAATTTTGTGGAGTTATATTAACGCAACAGTGCAATCAGTGGAGCACTCAGGATTTAATCCTAGAGGAGTCGAGTTGAACGGATAAATATATTTTTAATGCAAATTCAATGAAATTCATTAGGGGATTATAAAAATTTATTTAAAGTATGAAATCCAATTTCCTTTTCTTTTTACAAAATCCCTTCTTTAGGGGGTGCCAGGGCTCCTTGGCCTCCCTCTGGGTGCCCCATTGATAAAGTGGTAATTGTATTTATTTACTGATATTAAAAATCAGTATCTTGTCGCAAAAATAGTATGTGCATTTTAGACCACTTTAATATCAATGAAATGTTAAACTGAAGAAATTTATAGCTACTTGTATCTTGAAATACATACAGTTTTTATCTCTGAATGCCACTTGCATCAGAATTCACCAATAAAACAGGTGATTGTTATTCCTGAATGAGAACATATCTATATTGATCGTATATGAAACTTCATAGTTTAGTTCAGTGCGACTATGTGGATTTTCATGCCTGCGATATCTTTTGTTTTATATTGTCCACCTTCAGATAGAAAATGTTAAAGAGTAACTTTTGTAACACCAAGTCAATGCACCGGTAAATTAAGTTCGATCTCTCAAGAAGCAGAGGATTAACCCGAAGTAGAAAGTCACTTCGTGTTTCGCAAATGTATCGGGCTTTTCAAGTACCACGACATGCCAAATCGAGAAGTAAGATTTGATGTATCGAGGGTCCTTCTTATATACACGCAATCTATCTCGAAATTAATGGCTCTGTCGGTTGTGTTGGTTGAAGAGCCATTGGCCAGCGACGGAAAGGTCGGGCGATCTCGTTGAAAGTTAATGCACATCATCCACGATCCTTAATCTAAATTACACATCTATTACAGGCGTTGCTTCCCGTGTTACGGCACTTCGTATTCCATGCTTGGTTTTGCGTAATCCGATCGCAACGTGAAAAAGACGCACCAGGATGAGGTCAGCGGATTTCGTTTCGTTAACGATCGACCTATTTTTGATAATAATTAATGATAATTACTGCGGCATAGAGCTGGTCGCATCGATGCTGTCCATCGTCGAATGCACATTAAATTAATATCGTGAGTGTTAGTTAAACTCTTTGATCCCTGGGGGGACTCTCGAAGACTTTTCAACGTGATGTTCTGCTGGTGCTTTGATCTTTCATATTTAAATATTTGTATTTGCTAGGTATGAGAGGATTTTAATGGTGGTTATACTCTACGAAAGAAGATAATGTAGTGTTTGATCCCTGTCCAGTTAATATCTTGAAATATTTTTAATTTCGCTTTCTACTTGAGTCAAGTTGATTATTGTTTTGTGATCTATGGAAAGAGTTTGCATTATAATTGATTTAACTTGATGACTCAAGTAACTAATTGAGTAATTAAGGGACGAATGGGCTTTAATATTAGGATAAGTTTAGTATAAATTTGTGATAAATATAGCTTACAAAGAGTTCCACTTTACGATATCGTCTTGTGATAAAATTATTTGTGAAGTATGAAGGCCATCCTAGCTTCTTTGTGTATTTTTTTTTAATATTAATGTTCGTACATTTTTTTTTAACGATATTCAGTAAGATCCTACAGTAAATAAATACAGAGGGGGAAGATATGAGAACTTTTAATTAGGTGTGGTTAAAATACAAAGGCGAGATATCGTTAATATCTGCACGTATCGTATATCGATTGTACAGAAGATATGCATATCTTACGGGGTTTTCCTGAAATGTGGAACCACGGAAAAACATTGATCTTTGTTAGTCGTTGTAAGGACTCGACCGTGGGACCTTGAATAATGAAAGTCAAACAATTATGGGCTCGCGTGTTATGGTGATGATTCGCAGCAAGCTGAATTAACGTTATGCGCAAAATACACTTCGCGGCGAAAGTTGCCGTGTTCTGCAGTGTATCAGGCTACTTTAGTGCTATAACACTTCAAAGAAATATTTTTCGCACATTACGCACGCCTTCGGTAGTAAACCTTCAAAATTTATTTGTATGCACGCTTTAGATCTCAAGATTTGTTAATCGTAAGAAACCTCTCCTAGTAATTCTTGATTTAAATGATAAAGAGGAACAGAAACCACGTGAAGAATAAATCTAAATGGTATAATAAATGCTATCAGAATTTCGAAGTTGAGATCTTTGAGTTTTCGGAGTATAAAACGTGAAACTCCTGATCAACCATTGTTATAATGTAGACTAACATACTTCCCAGTATTAATTGTTTTTTTCATATCGAAGGATACAAGAAAATCTTCAGTTTCTCATCGTACACAAGCAATTTCCTTTGTTGTAACCAGGGGTCGAATGAAAGTGTTAACTTTTGTAAATAAAAGTCATCTATCGAACTTTTAAATTATTTGTTTTCTGTTTTAAGTTAACACTTTAATTTCGTTGTAGGTGTTCAGTTTTCACAGTTATTTTATGATCGATTAATAAAAATTTTGGACAATCATATACTTTTGAACAGATATTTACGAGTAAAATATAAAAGTTTTTATTATTAGTATTATTTAAGGAATTATAAGTAGGGTAAATATAGAAGAGAAAGCACAATGTGATGTTCATTTAAATATTTTCACTAAACGGTTTAAGGTTTCAACATTTTCAGGAAATATGCTTGTCATAACTTTAATTTTTTCAGAGCAGAACAAATCTTCCTGTTTAACTAGAACTTTTTCACTTTTAAGCTGGAAATCGACTACACGTTCTGCGTAATTTTCAAGCTTCTTCGAGAATGACTCTCGCTCAATAGCGACTACCCATCGACTTCTTCGACTTGTTGCGTAAGAAAAATCTGTATAAACCTTGGGGCATAAGCGCGACAAAGTCTGAATGAGCAGCGAGCTAGCTTGAATTGCGCAACAAGAATCTCGGTTATTAATCTGGAACGGTTTTTATGAGGCTAACGAAGCCTGGCAACATCCCGCTATTAGGCATCACACTCGATGCATGTATAATTACAGAACGTATTAACAACATCTCGAGCATCGATCCGTGGATCGTAGATCGTCTTGCAGAATAAGGTGCACGGTGCAAGGTCGCCTACTCTTACCACGGGATTTCTAGTGTCCTTATCAGTCTCATCAGCAGGATACGCGTATCCTTGGTCGATTATACCTGGATGAGAGAAAAATTGGAGCGTGTCTGGTATTCGTGAATAATCGTATCTGTGCCTTTAGTCTTTGATGTTTCTCGGCCATACAGCGACCAATGTTATCCAACGTTGGCTGTGCGATCGGTTTTTGTAAGCTCGAGGGTTGAATAATACTGCTCCATCATGGTAACGGGTTTGATGGTGATTTATACTTGCAAAAAGTATCAAGCCGGGTGGGGATTCTAAAAATAACATTGCCATACAAATTCGGCATTGAAAGTTCATGTAGGTGCTCATGTAGGAAGTGTTAACGTGTACGAGGATGTTCTAGAGGTAATCTGAAAGTAATAAGTGAAAGGATACTTTCGATATAAACTATTAGAGTCGATTCGTGACTAATTTAGTTGTAATTGAGGCATTTGATGGAAAAAGGGCACATATGCCAAAATGCCATTTCGAGTAAATCGACTTCAAAGTTTTCATTATAGTATAACTTAGTGAAAAGTAATGCAATTAAATCCATTTTTTTTAAGGATGTAGTACCATATCCTTGAAACGTTTCGTAAACAGAAGTCATGATTTGAAAATGGTATGTGTCTTTATTTAATAGTTTTATGCAAGTGGTTTATGTGCCCTTTTTCCATAAAAGTGGTAAATTCGTAGAAAATTGCTTCTTTGTTTATTTATTTAAATATAATTTTGTTTACTTACTTAGTTACACATGTTTTATACTTTGTTTAAATAAAAATACAAAATGAATCACAAAAATAAACAAAAAATGTAATGTTTTAAGTAAGTATTTTTATAGAAGTTAAATATGTAATTTTTGTTAAATTTTTCCAAAACTATTACTTTCCTTGCGTATTCGATTCTCACCTCAGTTTCCATAGTTCATCTCTTACACAAAATAAAACGTATTGCACGACTCGACAATAGACAGCGCGGTAGCGCGACCGCTCAGCGACCATGTAGCTGCATGTCGATCACGCTACATAACAAAACGTAACAAAACTAGCTAATTTAAACGCGGGAGAAGAAATGTCCTGGATATATTATATATATATAACATATATCTGAGTCGATTTAAACGATTTACGGAAAAAGGGCACATAAGCCTATGTGCCCTTTTTCCATCAAATGCCTCAATTGGGTTTGATATTTTATTGCTCGTATCGGGAGGTTGAGTATTCATAGAAAATTGATCACAGTATAGATAAATAGTTTCTATTTCGAACGAAATTGGAGATAATGAGTTCTCATATTGTGTGTCTTAATTAGATGAAATGTTGAGGAACGAGGAAACATAGAAATGCGTTTTCCTTAAATGATTTTCTATTTACACAATCAGGATTGCTACAGAATGTGAAAGGCTGACACTTCATTAATTACTCGTGATCTTCACTCGTAATTGCGTTTTGCACGTATTGCATGCAGGAAAATTTACTAGGACGTAGCTTCTTCTGATCTTGTAAGCACCCTCTTTGGTTCACAGAGCAACTTCATCTATGGTTTCTCGAAAACCGATTTAAAGCAGTTATTCGGTGTATATTATATGATCCCTGCTCTGGATAATTACCGTTTAGAACAAGTGGAGCACGTAATTAGAATGTTAGGAATATTAATTGTGGAAGTCATTAAATACCTTACCAAGTCTAACAATGCGGTTTTGTATTGTGCAAGCAAAAGTATCACAATGATGTATCGCGATATATTTCTTGGCGGTTTATTTTACATATTACACGTGCTACTTACATAAGGGAAATACTTTCTGCATTCTTTCGTACATAGATGTTTCTTTCGCACTTTTTTGCTTCTGTTTTATACTTTCAAATGTTGTAAATCAGATCAGTGTATAATCCCCTTCATTAAATTTATAAATTCAAATTTTTTATTAATGCGACTAGGTATCATTTATTTAATACCCATCGTTTAAAGTTAGACATTATAATATAGCAATGAGAGAAATATGTTGTTGCATGTTGATAGAAGTCAAACATAATTCATGGATATTTGGAAAGAGTTTATTCAGTAAATCACTAGGTCTGACTAGTGATGGAGCAATTACTGATTTACAAATTAGGGTTTCCTCAGAGAAAAGCTTTTCCCACCCCATCCATCAAGTGAGATTGGTAAAGATAGAAACCAAGAGCAGACATTTACTTCTACGTCTCGGTTGCAATCCCATTACAGGTTCAGTTACGTTGAGTATGTCCCATTGCACTGACCTGCTGCATTACGTGCATTCTGTTGCATCACAGTTGTCCCAGTCGCTGCCATTAACGCGTCGAAGCTGGAATATTTTGTGGTTTACCGGTGGTTATCTTCCCGATTATATGTGGGAGGAAATTGTGAACGATTGCGATAAGCATTTGAAACTTACGTGCGTGTGCAATATCCTATTGGTAATATGTTTCCCTCTAAAATACAGTTGCACATTTATTGCTTTAAACATGATTTTATGAACCTTTAGAAATTCCATTCATTATAAATTCTGGTAATTTGGTATCGTAAACTGGGGTAACACATTAGTATTTCAATTTTCTCAAAGCAAGTAACTACGTAGGTACTTAACAAGATGCAGAGTAAATTATGCAGAGTTACTGCAAACATGCAGAGCAAGAAATATATATTAAATACAATGCCAAAGGATTTCCTTTATGAAGTTCTTTGGCTCGCTTGGTACATCAAGCAGGGGTGGATTTGTATATGTATGGGCTAAGTAGTAGGATGAAGCGATATTCTATAGGCGAAAATTTAAATTAGAATTTTTAGTTGGCCTGGGTGCGGGATAGTTGTCTTTTGATTAACATAACTGCAAAAAATTTTGAAAAAATATTCATGTCTGCAGGTTCCTTTTTCTCTTAAAAATGTAAAAATTCACAATATGAATCTTACTTTTTACAGTTTTAAAAGAAAATGGAACCTGCAGACATGAATATTTTTCGAAATGTAAAAATTCACAATGTGAATCTTATTTTTTACACTTTTAAGAGAAAAAGGAACCTGCAGACATGAATATTTTTCCAAAATTTGTTTACAGTTGTGTTTGGTTAATTAGAAGATAACTATCCCGCACCCAGGCCAACCGAAAATTCAAATTTAAATTTTCGCCTACATTGTATCGCTCCGCCCTACTAAGTAGGCTGTAACCTGCGGCAAATTTTGCCCGAAAGAAATTTGAAAATGTTTAAACACAAAGGCGCGAGACAACTTCAAAAACAATTCACTTTCTTTTTATGTAGCAAATTAGCAATAATTCATATGTGAGTTGTCATATTGAATTAATTTCGAAATTGTCTCAACTCAACTAAAGGGCGACTGACGCTTGTTAGCCTAGGGGCGCCAAATCTCCAAATCCACCCTTCATATCTAGAAATATGCAGGGCTAGGGAAAATTTGAAATAGTTTGAAACAAAATAGGTACTAAAAACTTAAATATTTCCATAAGCAAATACTGTTTGAAAATACTATTTCATTTAATACCAAAATAAAATACTATTTACTATTTGCACTCAGATATGAATATAGGAAATAGGGAATCAACAATACGAGATACAAATTTCAAAATCAAACAGATCTCCCAAATATGGCTCGTTACTTTCTTAACATTAGGTACATACGTTTGGGTAAATATTTGTTGCAAGTATTTCTGAACGTAGGTGTGTATGTTCACACACATCTTTTGTGTTGCCAGTCAGTCATTATTTGATATATTACTTAGGTATCGTTTGAAATATTATTATTTGAAATACTATTTTCTTATATTTCAATGATATACTCATTTCACAATAGTATTTGTATGAGTTAGTATTAAAATAACTACTACCATTTCAAAGAAAAGTTTATTTGCCAAATCCTGTATCACTCGAAGAAATAAAAATATTTATTTCTATTTATCCATATCAAAAATCTATTTTCCTCAGCCCTGGATATATCCAACTCTTCTCCAACAACAACCAATAATTTCCCAACTATCAAAATCCTCGTTACATCGTATTTCCAGTAGAAGCGTACTTTAAGCTGCGCTTGCCTCTGAACGTTTGCAGCTAGACGATTTTCTCCCAGGGTGCGCAGAGTTCACGGGTTTCCACCTCTGTCGGATGCACTGCCCATAATCACTTCATAGCTATCAATGCAGCCGATCGTAAATCACGATCATTTGTCTGTCGTGGCGCGATGCGTTTGCCGGATCTCCTCGCCCGTGCAAGTGCATTTATATGCACCGACGCAAGCACGGTTATTGGCCGCGTAAAATTGTGCAGATGTGTACGTAAACGCAGATGGATGTAGCACCTTGCACAAGCGTATGCATAGACGTAATACAAATCAGGTTTTCCATCGGAGAAAGCGCCTCTTCTGCATCGTTTACCACGCCTGACTTCCTGAAATTCGTTTACTATTTTTCTTTATTAATTTCAGCCGATTTTTCTTCGTTACCGCACGGGTAAAATCGTTAGCTGGTGTTACATAGCTGAGGATCTTACGCTTACGAAATAAATCGCGTCTATAGAAGACTTTTCAAGATAAATCAAATCCACCGCAATGAAAGTGATACTGTATATTATATACTTACCGTAAGAATCTTTCTGAATGTGTAGTTTCTATAGCACGAGGGATTTTCAAAATATTGCTTATCTATATTTAATTCCTTCGATACGATAAGATAGTAATAGTTTCTTTCACGAGCAGAATAATATCTCTTGTTTTCAAATTATAATCTTCCTATACCGAAGAATATGTTATCCTGTTACAAGATATTATGCAACAGATTTGTCCATACTTCATTACTTTTAAATCCTTTTGTTACACACTCTTCTTAGACCCCAATCATTATTATCCCGAATTACCTTGTCTCATTAATCCCTTACGACACAACTAAAAAAAGTGTTTTCGTTTCAGAAAGAAATTCATTCAAGCTTCCGCATTCTTTCATAACCTCGCGAGTAATCATGCAATCAAGTGTCGCACGCAAATGGAACGTAAAGTTGACAGATACAAATATCGTCAGAATTATGTCAAGTTTCGTGAAGCCGAGTAGTCAGGTTTCATTTCGATTTCCCAACGAGCCACTGCTATAAAAACTATCTACATCAATTGTTTGGCGCTCTCTAGAGTCTCCCGTATTTTCTTCCATCCTTGCGACACTTTTCTATATCGTGTCGTGCGTGTTGCAATTACATTTGAGTGGATGGTCTGTTTAGTTTCACGCGATCATGGAGTCATTCATTATCTACCTTTAATTTCAGTTCCAGTTTTTCAGGAACAATACTAATCGTTCTTCCTGCTTGCGGATTTGAATCGGCTTTATTGTTGTATTTCACTTCCTTACCCGCATTCGCTTCCTGTCTCTTGTTATATTCAATTCGTTGCTGAATCGCAATCGACGTGCTTGTTCCTTCTTCTGTGTGGATCCTCAAGGATCAGACACAATAGAGAAAATGTCATTACAAAAGTTTCTTCGATGAATAGTGAATAGCCAGGCAGGGAACTGTAATAAGAATCCACGTTGTTTAGGAGGAAGCTACTTCTGTCAATATACTTTTGTTCGATATTCATTGCATGGATGTCGATGTGAATATATTAGTCGGTCATTTATTATTACCACTTTTAGGTAGTTCAATAAAGAATTTTTTAATAATTCATTCATAATCATAATTCTAAGTATACTATTTATTTTAGAAATCTCAGTAGCATTAATTCAATCTTACGTATTTTCAATCTAAGAGTTTAATATTTTAACGAATCAAATTATGACAACACCTAAACATCTATTTCACATAGTAACACTAAGACCATGACCAATATTAACAGAGAACAGAAATATCTTTACTGCCACTTTTCCTTTTTGTGTACTAAATGTCTGAAATAAGTATTGTATTATTTTTTAAATAAATCGTTAAGTAGGAATTAAGTAATTAGGAAACATATAAAGAAGGAAAAGGTAGACTTTGAGGATCCTCCCCTAAAAATTAGAAAAATTTGTGTCAGATGCACAACTGGAAATATTGTGGAAGGTTGCATGTGATTTTTTGGAATTGAAGTCTTATAAGATAAATGACTCCTACATCTGATTTCAATCTGTATGTTAGTCCAAACTCGGATAGCCCGCATGTCTTCTGGTATCTGTCCATGGTGACATACATTCCTGCATGTGTAATCAGGTTAATTGTCGATTTCAACACTGGACGATCGAAGACGAACGTTGTAACATCGTGTAACTGAACGACTCTTGGAGGTTGCAATATTAGCATCGTGCAGTTTCATAATTCATAGGTTCATGATTATCTTTAACCTGATTCAATGGGGTAAGAATTAGGTGCAACGTATGAATCGCAAGTTTTGCATAATTCATATACTTCTATTTGCATAATTCATGACGGCGCGCCAGTTTAAAAGCACAATTTGCTGTAATCTTCATAGAAACTTGAATACAAAGACACGACGAGAATTTTGACGTCCGCTTTCAGTTTTCCCTTCGCAAATACCTAGTTGAATCACGAAATTCTGCGTACAAAGAAAATAGTATATAACTGATAAAATTGTAAATAATATTTATAAGATTATTTAAATGTGTGAACAGGTTAATAAATCGATAAAAGGAGTTTTTTTCATCGCAACATGAATATTTTAACGATTAATTTTTTCGAAGGAAATTGAAATTCTCATCGTGTGACAATAAATTGCAAGGATTTGAGAAGGAAGTCGGAAGTCTTCTGTCGGAAGTGATAGTTAAATCGAAAGTAGTCACATAATGTGACTTCTAAATTGATTTCTTCTTTTTTTCGTTTTCGCGTCATCCTTTTCCTGCTGAATCAAAGGAGCCTAAAACGAAAAAGAAATTCATGTGGATGCAAATTCTACTTTCTCTCTTGATTTCTACGAATCCTATCTTTTGCAGTGCGCGACATTCTGCAAAACACGAGTGGTGACCGAATCGTGGAATGTTACAATACAGTTAAATGTCAGAAAGAGTGCTTCTCCTTAAAATGTGCGACGTGAATTCGACATTATACAACAATCTGGTGGATCATTTTATCACTTTGAAAGTTTGTATACCTACGAACTTTCATGAAACCACTATTAACATATTGAAATGTAAGAAGTAAGACTAACGAACCATTTTGAAAAATAAAATTCATTCATTTGCATAATAATCTTCGTATATTCGGCAAATGAGATAAATTCTTACAGTTAATGACTTACGATTTCTCGTGCATTAGAATAGCTTTCTTTTATCTTTCTTCCTTTTTGAAATTCAATCATTCAAGGTGTTTAGTATCTCAAAATGGAGTACGAAAAATCTGTGTACAAAAGTTATTTGGAAAAATAGGCAGCGATAGGAGTTTAGACTTTTTAAATCGAATCGTACGTAAGCACAGAAAAAAGCAATCGATTGGAAGCAAATCCTACCGCACATTGTTGAATCACGCCAATTAGCGTATTGCTCACGCCTTGTTAAATTTTTTACGCCGGAAACGAACGTCCTTCGGTCGTTCGAACTTGCGTTCGCGTTTCAACGCGAATCTTGCTTAATGTTTCGTTCCCTGAGTTTTCGATTGCACGAGCTGCAAGATCAATCATTCCGCGTGAATGCAGAAACGCTCAAGTGCATTTGCACGTTTGGTGATCTGTCGTGCTACTTGATAGTCGATCTTTCTTCTGTACGTACATTCTTCCGTACAATTTCCCAGTTATTCCTCGTCTGTTGCAATCTTCTGGGTAGATGGTATGCAAGTGGACATTTTGCTCATTGATTAAATCTTCTTCAGTGTGATTTCTTGACAGGGCACATTCGCAAAGTACCTATCTCATGTTTGAGGGATAAGTCCACACATTAAAATTTCACCCCCTTGATAGAAGTTGAAGACACAAGAAGCTCTTTAGAAGAGACGTTAACAAAAGCTTTCATGTGATTACTTTTTAAATTGTATTATTTGAACTTGACCATCGTGTCATCAAGATATTTCATTGAAATTTATTTTTAAAATTAATTTTCTCTTTGGATATTTTGAATGTTTAGCACAAGGTATGGCTTTGCAATTGTCAACGTTTAACTTGACTTATTTGAATAATTTGTAAATTCACTTTGTATTGGACACAAGGATCATATTTATTACAAATCCGGATTTCACCAGACTGAATTCCCTATTAATAGGGTAGACCGGGACTAATAGTAACAGGGGGCGATTGTAACACGTTAAATATCTTAAAACATATGATAGATATCGACACAAATTTTGGATATATGACGAAGACTGACATTGGGAATACACACATGCATGTCCTAGCATTATAGATACACAATTGACACGTATAGTGAAGAAAATAATTTTTCGATAGTTACCCTAAAGTAACTTTTTCTTACTGATTTAAAATCGCAATATAAATACACCCTTTACAAGTACGTGTTTTTTCTTTTTTTTTTAATATTTAATCTGGCCATTTTTAAAATAATACTGATCGTTATTTATCACTTTTAAGTGTTTCGTTAATCAAAATTTATAATTTAAGTTCAAAAGCCTGCACGGGGGCGATTGTAACTTTGGCAGCCGGGGTCGGTTGTACCGCGGCAAAACCGAATAGTGACGAAGGAGATGAATAATATTGTCTTCTTTGCACGGAATCCTATAGCACAGCACAAGAAAACCAAATGAAAAATGGATGCAATGTACTGAATGTAAGGATTGATCACAAGACGAATGCACCAGCCAAAACGTTTTCTATTTCTGCCACAATTGCGATACCGCATAATTGGTTATAAATTTTACTGTTTTTCATTTATTATTATAATTAAAATCAATAAATATTTTAATTTTGAAACTCCATGTTACAATCGACCCGGGGTCAGGGACGGTTGTAACACTGTCTCCGCTTCTCATTTTGTATTAATAACTTGGATATTATTTGACATGCAGCGAAACTGTTGTGTCTTAATAATGTTAGATAAGTAAGTAATATTTTCGTATAAGAATTTTTGTTCTAATTGTGATAGTTCTTGCGTAATCGTATTCCAAAGTCAAAGTGTTACTACCGCGCCCGGTCTGCCCTACATTTTATAAATTAATGGACAATTACAGATTGCAATATAGAAGAATCAGATTTTCTGGTTTATTTTAAATTCACAATTCATGCAAAAATTGCACTTTCTTTAGAAGTTTAGAACACTAGTGCCCTGCGTAACATTGTTTGGGAGACTGCAAATTAAAATTCATCCAAATAATTTAGTTAAAGTAACATGTGATTAAAACAAAGCAAAAGGAGTGTGCAGTTGCATTTGTGGTATGAAGGACGTTTCGAATTTCAATTACCAAAGAATGGGTCGAATCAAGAATTAGGAACTTCCGGGTTTCTTATAGATTTCTTCTCGAACGGAGAATTTTTGACTGTGCTATGTTATAATGGAGAGAATATACTAGGAGTGCTGATGTTTGTACGATTCATACAATATCCTGTGGGAAGGAAAATAGTGAAGGGGGCACCTCTCCTTGCCTGGGGCCCTGTAGAAAGTCGACACTGCTCGGTTTTGCGGTTCGAAACCCTGTTAAAGGTCGCTAGTGATTTCGATCGAATGCGACTAACTGCAAAACTCGTTCGATCGGCTGTAAGTTTTCTCTTGACATTCGATCTGATTTTAACCTTCCACCGGCGGTGCCTGGGTCTTTTAAGACCTAAGCGTAACACCGCCGAGTGCAATTTTGAATAGTAATAAAAAACGAAAATATAGGTAGAGGAATCCTTAGAAATCGGAAAACTGGATAGAGGAATCATGGGAAATCGGAAAAATGGAAAACGGAATCTCCAGAAATCGGAAAAATGGGTAGAGGAATACTTAGAAATCGGAAAAGTTAGAATTACTCTAAGCAAAAGAAAGCTGGAATGCTAAATGGACCCAGGTACTGTCTCCTGTCTGATCGCCTGTTATCGCCTGTCTGCCGTCCGACGGTTAATCGTCGCGTTTTATTTGGTGAGCTACAGCAAGAAAATCAAATGAAATTGTGACAAGCGATTCGTCGAGAAATCGTTGTTTTTTGAGATTAGAGCACCGTGTAATTTGCGAAAGTGGAGCAGATGCAGGACAGCATAACTGAGAACTTTGACTTGGTCTACATTTATTATGCGTATCATTGTAACAGTCAATTGCACATTGCGTGCATAGTGTTGTCAGTTGAATGAGTCCAGGGTACGTTTACTAACGTTACAGAGCGTGGATCATCGTGTAACGGTAGATCCTAAATTATATAAAAATGATGATGTTTAAAGTTCGTGGACCTTGATATTTAAATATCTCGTGGACGGAGGAATTATTTATTCATTTCAGTTCCACCAGTTTCTCTTTCGTTTCGGCATATCTTTTGTATCTCATCCATATTGATGCAGATGATTTGTTGATACCAGTTTCTCTTCGATGCTTCTTTAATTCCTGACTAAAATAAGATAAATAATAATTTACATTTCTAATTTACTTTCTTCCTTTACGGACAAAGAACTCTATTGCCTTGGAATATAACACATTATCCGTGATTTACAGTACATTTTATTATTTCGCATGTTCTCGAAAAATCGATAAGAAACCATTATTCGCCGCAAAATTATTTTGCCCTTTCAATATTATGAAAGACAAACAAAAATAAGTACAATAAAATACGATGGAAACTGTAAGTGGTGTATTTCGCCAAAGTTGATTAAAACTGTCCGGCATTATCGTTTGTGAAATATCGAAGTGAAGCGAAACACTTTAAATAAGTATCATCGAACGAGAAAGTAATGTGGTTGTAATCCATGCAAAGTGGACGCACAGGTTGAGAATCAAGGACTTCGGAGGACATGCAGGCAGCGTATATGTGTACGTGAAGTATCTGGCAGAAGTTGTCGAAAAGTTTGTTACGAAACACGGATCCCAAGGAACCGGTGCGAAAGGATCTCGAGGATCGTTTTACGTGACCAACAAGTACCACGCCCAGGGCTTTTCGAACCAGTTTTTTTAGGTCGCTTCCACATATTATCTTTTGTCACTCGTTGGAATCATCTCGATTCAACGACTAAAAATGTTTGCATACGCCTTCACGTAATACGCCCACTGTTTATCGACTACATTAATAGGTCACTGCGTTTTATGATTCGCCATTTAATTCGTTACTTTATACAGTTTCCGTTTTTAAACTGCCATCGACTGTTGCTTCATTTGCTCCAGTTTCATTCTGGCCGAAACACGGGTACAAGACACGCAAGATCAGGCACGTGATTCATTTTGCCATTCATTAGTTTTGATAGAAATATAGGATCCATTGTTTCTTTAAACCACGTATACGTTATCTATGTAGGATTTGAAAACAGAACATAGTATAGTGAGTGGAAGAGATATAGTAAAGCTATACTTTTAAATTGAAAGTGCCTATAAACCAAATGTATTTTTCGTTACTCATTACAAATCTTACAATTCCTTGGTGTACTGAGATTCTTAAAAAGGTACTGGGAGGTCAAGGTAAACTCGGAGAACATTGGCAGTTACTTAACACGTATTAAGCGGGGATTCTCGTGTTAGTCCTCGAAATTTATGATTTTTTTTTAAAAAACTATTGTTAATATTCCATCAAACTCTTTTGGAACATAAAAAAGCCATCTTTATATTTGTTGAATTTTTGACGTCGACCCTTCTTATAATTTATCTTACAAATTATTGTGGAATCGTGTTAACCTCTTCGATGATATTAGCGTCAGGCGTAGCACCTATCACAGTCATCTTATTGCAAAAAGAAGAAAATTTTCTTAAAGTTGAATAATTTACACTGGGACTGGCACCTGAAATTTGAATTTTAGTTTTTATTTATAATACATTTTTCGTCGATATAAAGAATAATATGAAAAATTTGTCTAAGGGAAAAGCTTACTTTCTCTTTCAAACGCTAGTATAATTCTTCCAATTTTTAATTTTTTCTTTAAAGTGGACCAATCTCAAGGTATACTATCCAACTTTAAGAAACTTCTATTTTTTTGCAATCAGATGACTGATAGTTGCTACACATCCCGTCAACAGGAATTACATCGTCGAAGAGAAGAACAATATTCCACAATAATTAGTAAATAATAAGAATAATCGATATAAAAAAATATTTTCTGCGAGTTTAAAGATGCCTCCTTATATCCCAAAAGAGTTTAATCCAATATGACCAACAGTTTTTTCAAAAAAATTCTTAAATACCAGTTACTTTGGGGTCTGTTAGACGAGAATCCCACCTTAGAGAAGGAAAAGATAAAAAATTGTATGCCTTTTCACACTTGTAGTACAATCACAAACGTGCGAGGTTATAATAGGATACGTAAAACAAATTTGAAAATGTTAATTAAAAAAAATATTTAAAACCGTGCATTGAACATAAAAAGAAACAAGTTTAAGTGTCAGTGTAAGTTCAGATTGGTAAAACTTTAACTGCTAGTGCTATGTAGAGGGGTAACATTGGCAGCTAACCAACATATATTAAAGAAGGAAAAGGATAAAAATTTTATGCACTTCGACACTTCTAGTACAATCACAAAAAATGCAATGTTACAAAAGGATACTTAAAGCAAATGTAAAAGTTTCAATTATTATAGGTACCTATTATATAACAAAATGTTCCAAAAACATGCCAATGTCTCCACAGTTTGCGGTACTCTCTGAAACCAATACACTCCACATCCATAAGCTTTCGCCACTCCAGTGTCCTACCATCTTCACCTTTTACTTTCACAACCACACCATACTAATCTACCCACAGTGCCCAACAATACCTCTATCAAGCCTCTCAACAAACACAAATTACACTGTATAAACCGACCACGGGGTTAATATTAGGTACTCCAACTTGCCCCAGTCCCAGAATTCATCCGAGAACCTAGCCTAATCGTTACGGGCGAAGGCTTGCAAACTCGCCATCATCTCCGTGAGTGAAATCGCGCCGATACCGCGGATCACGGAGTCAAGCGACGTGGAAAATCACTAATAACCCCATGAATAATTCACAGTCCTTAATCAGGCGTTCCTCGCCGGCAGCATCTGCAGGATCATCGAATAATCGTTCCTCTTGGCTCACGGAGCAGCCTATTTCGTAGCCGATAATCGTCCATTCAGGATCAGCCCGGCAGATCCATCGATGTCGGAAGTCAAGTGGCGAAAGTACATCCTAGATCGAAATTCAGCTGCAAACGGGGACGCAGGAACCGTGTCGAAATCCAAGGACAATGAGCCCCAGAGACACCAGAAGCTAAGTTGCTCAGGGATCATCAAAGCATCACCTTCGTAGAAACGAAAACGACCTCTCGCCACTGTCAGCGTAACGCGCTTTTTCAATAATTCCTGCAGCGGGAAACATCCAACGCACGAGTGCACCTCGATACCGACGACACGTAAGGTTATCGATCGAGGAATATCTCTCTGGGATAAAAGCATCTCGGAACGGAGGAAAGTCGGAAACTGTAAGGACTTTGTATCAGTTTTTTTTTGCCACGAGGACTTGGACGGATAAATTGATGAAGCTCGAGACTCGCTTCGATAGGTTCATTGCGTCCATGCAATGGATCGCGTGAATTTCTCTTGACAGATTTATGTAAGATTTTGGTAAAAACTGGGGAAAGTACTCGTCGCTGACGAAAGTGATATAATGGGGCGGGGAATTCGTAAAAAAGACTGTTAATGTAATTGGACTTCAAGTTTATTTGTATTCATGGGGATAGGTTGATGTTGAGAATTAATGGGTGCTAGACGACGCGAGGTGTAATTGCATGTTTCTTTCCATGGTGTCGTGTATTGGTGTAATTGGAGTTCTAGTTTATTTATATTCATGGGAATAGATTGATGTTAGGGATTATTGTAGTTGTTAGCGTTGCCAGCGTAGTAGAGGGTGCATCTGTAAAGTGAGGTTGTATATCTTTTTTCACGGTGTCGTGTATTTTTCCTCTCACACCGAGTGATTGGTTCAGGCATATTAAAATTGTGGTTTATATGTACCTTTCGTCGAGTGACGGAATACCGGTGTCCAATTACAATTGCCATTTCGTGTTGCAAAACTGTTACACATTGTGTTGCATGCTCGTAATTATAGGCGATGCGTTTGAAATTGCCAATGGGCGAGAGGTGGACCGAAGATTCCCTTAACTAGCAGGAATCCCGGTCCGTGTCTTCCAATTACGCAAATAAACAGCCGATTTGCAATTATATGGTGGAGGCAGCAATGTTGCAAGGATCTTTGTTGGTTGCGCACATCCACTCTGATTGGGAGAAAAATTTAAGATTACCGCCTATTGAACTCTCCTCTCCGTCGACTTGGAAACAAAAATAATCGAGCAGTGCTTGGCATGTTAGAAGTGGAAGAAATACCACGACCGATTTGACGAGCAAATTTCTGTGAGAACACATCATTTGTCATGAATTAAGAAATCTTTTTAAACATTAATGGTAGCTGTTGAAGAAGTAAATAATGACGGGAAATTATCTAATTTTACGTTACGTGAATTTCGTGTGGAGGCATACCAGCAATTTGCTTCTGTACATCTTTGTTGGCATATTTTTTAATATGTCACGATTTAAGTACGAAAATTGCATTATTTGTGTTGCTAATTCTGTGGAATTTTTAATTTATTATTAGCGGAATATATACACTTTAAAGTGTTTATAAATCAGTGGTCGAATGAAACTGTTAACTTTTATTAATAAAAGTTATTTATCGAGTTTTTAACTTTTAAATCGTTTCTCTTCTGTTGTACGTTAACGTTGTACAATGTACATTAACACTTTAACTCTGTTGTAAGAGTTCAGTTTTAACAATTATTTTATGTTCTATTAATAAAACTTGTGGAGGATCATAATATATTTTTGAACAGATATTTAAGGGTAAAATATAAAAGTAAGGAATATTTTTTTAATTAGTATTATTTAATGCGTTGGGAGCAGAATAAATATAGAAAAGAAAGCACTTTATGATTTTTATTTAATTATTTTCACCAAACGGTTTAAGGTTTCAACTTCAGATCTATCTACCCTACAACATTTTCATGAAATTTACATTCACAACTAAACTTTTTCAGAGCAGAATAAGTGTTTCTTTTTAACTATAATTATTTTCTACTTTCAGGAAAATGAAAGTTTCTTAATTACACAAAAATATATGGAACAAAAGTATCAGTTAATTCACCACATTTAATAACAGTTTTATCGCAACAGAAAAGATAATTGTCATAGAAGTACAGTTATTCTCTAATTAATTGAAAGTTTTAGCACTTTCATTCAACCCCAGGTAGGTATAAATGTTCTCCATACCGCGGAGCTTTTGTTACAAGAGATAGGTGAGAATAGTTCGCGGCGACACGCGGAAATTTTGCAACGTCCCGACCTTGGTGATCGAATAAAGTTCCTTGTTTCGGGATTGAGGTGAACGCATTGCAACTGCACACCAGCAGGTACTCGATAATTTTCCCAACGATCAGATGGTTCTGATAACAATCCCGGTGGAAGGTATTGAGTTAACCTCTCACTGTTGCCAGCCAGATGCACTTTTTCGCGAATATGCACGGCAGTATGCAGATTCGATCTGGCTGCGTTCTGACTAAGTTGTGCCAAACAGAGAAATGCGTTGTTTGGCGTTTCGAAATCGAGCACAGACGTAATTGCGTCGTAGGCAGCAATGCTAATATCCTGGTATTATTTTCAATGATAATTGTCCTACGCGCTTCGTGATTTTTCCGCAGAAACTGCGACTTGACTAGCTCAACCCTCGACTAGCATTCACAAAGGTTTCAGAGAACGTATTCCGTTTCGTTTGAAGGCAACGTCCTATTAACGGTAGATTTTTAGGACACGGGGACATTAGGTGCAAGTAATTTTGTAAAATTTATTTGGAGTGTGAAATATAAGATATAATTTTGATTCTGATATACATATTCTGTTGCTATTTATTACAGTTTCCTATTCTCCTATAGATTGCATAACGTTGTATTTGTTCAAAATGTAGTGGTTATTATACGAAAAGATTTGTTACTGTATATATAAGTGGTATTATACTTTAAATAGTTTTTTCCAAATTTATATTAAATCAAAAGTACCTACTTTCAGCTATGAATATCATTTATGCAATTGTGCTGCGATTCTTAGATTATGTTTTACAAAAACTCTGCCAACAAAACTTACCTAGTTATCTCAAGGATCTCAGGCGATCAGAATCTTATCGCATAACAAGGTGTACCGTGTTCCAATGCGGTTCAAATCTATGATAACTAGACATTTGATGAAAATGATACTACATTTAATATACATAAAATCTGTTTTAATATTTTCATAAAATCAGAGTGGACAATGGGTAGAAAGGATCGCAGACGTTTTAGAGTCTATTTTGAAATTGTAATCACGGTTGTGAAGATCTATCTTTCTCGTTATCAGTTCCCTCGATTAGAAATTCCTTTCACCGTGCAGTGAAGGGATCGACGAATCATCTTTCTACTATCCGCGAGATTCTTCCTCGCCGATACACTCTCTCGCGTAGGGAAAGACGTCGATAGCAATCAGGCGCAGCGTTTTCGATTTGTTCTACTTGGTTTCCAGCCACGGCAGTGACAAAACACCGGCAAAAAGGAACCGTTCTTGGGAAACACCGCGGGGACGTTATTTTGCAGTTCAATTTACAGTAGTTAACCGAGCCGTTCAGCGAGGCATGTTTTAAGGCTGCTCGACTTCGGCTGCATGCTTGACTAGGTAACGTGACGTGAAACACCGACTTTTACTTTCAGCGGCGTCGATTCTACGTGTGTCTCTTGGGCGGATAAAGATAAACGAAACTGGAACACCAAGGCACACCGTGTAGAATCGAGCCTTGGTCCAATTTAAAAAGCTCTTTGATAAAAACGTCTGCTTAAAACCTGCCCTCGTGTAATGCGATCGTGTAATAAGGAGGAGCGGATGGACACTTCCATCACCTGGTGATTAAATTGGGTAGAAAGTTTACTCATTGAACCTTCGAGTCCACCTGAATTCCAGTTTAATCGAGATATAAGCATAAATTGTCCCAATAGGTCAATTTTTCAAGTTTGTCGGTTAATAAAACGATTAACGACACTGATAATTTTTCGAAATATAATAGGTCATCGAATTGGTTTACCTTCAACGAATTAATCGACCGATTCATAATTGGACGTAGTTACTGGCCAGTGGCGAGTGCAATCCTGAATCTGATTTAACGTCGTTTATTGTCGATGGACACGGAAGCACCATAATTTAAGATGAGTATCGGTTACCTGTTTTAACGATGGAACGTTGCTTAGCAAGGTTCATTAGCTATTGTAAGCCATCAACGATCAGTCGATCTATTCATCGAGCGTTGTTACTACTATTCGTGTTAATCGCGACTCCTCTGAGTAATTGCCTAATTAGTATTCTTTCGCGGTTTCGTAAGGTATAATTTGTGATCGATCACTGTCGTTAAATCTTTTTCGTAACAATCCTGATTGGGATACGATCGTTTCAAAGGTTTCGTTTTTGCATCTTCAAGGATGCTTGTTCCTTAATATTAATTTAAATGTTTAAAATACTGTCTCAGTTGTTTTTTATATTGTTAATCTATATTGAGTTTCTTAATGGAAAAATGAATCTGAAATATCTTGTGGACTGTGAGGAAATTACAATAATTAATGCTCAACACATAAAGTTAGTGAAATAGTTTTGAGAAAATTAGAATAAAATTTTGCTCATCCGGGCCTAGAATTTTGACAGATTAATAATTTTTCATTTAACCTATTTAGAATATACGTACCTACCTACTTTACGTGGACTGAATACTATGAAATTTGTTTCATAAAAATCTAATCACTCGATAACACAATAATTCTTGCCATGAACTTATTAAAAGCAAATAGGTACTCCTTCAGATTTCATGTTAAATACAAGCTTTAATGTGCCAGATTATTTGCACAATTAACCACAATACCCACATCATAAGATAATCCCCCATTTAATATTTCACAATTGAACGAGTAATTTCGTAGGAATAAAATTTGAAAACAAACATTAAATCAACAATTTTTTCCACACATTTAACAATCGCGATGCTTTCACCTTAAGTGCTCTGTCCATGAATCTCTTCGTCCGATCTCTTCCTGATGCAGTATTAATCTGTCAAGCGTTTATCTTTTTATTTTATCATCCACCTCCCACAGATACCGATTCGTGGAAAGTTGATGGTGTCCTTTTGCTCGTTGGATCACGCTTCCGGCGAACGATGTGGCACACGCGAAGCAGAAAGTGCGCTCGTTTTCTCGTTCTATTCGATCGACATCGTAATTATCTGTTAGGGCCTTAGAGAACTTAATTCCATTACATCGATGCCACGTTCGTTCGTGGTGTTCCTCAACGTCGTTACGTGACACAGCTTTTCTCTTGTAGCACAAAGTTCCCTTCATTCTTGCACTAATTACTTTCGATTAATGCATCATTAGAGTTCACCTGGACGCCAGAGATATGGTACTACTCCTACGATAATACTGGATATCTTTTAAACACTTAGAAGAGGGTACTGGTTGTATTCATACATTAAAAATGCTGATAAGAAGTCTGTTCATTTATGTTTGTATTACGAAAGTAGGTAATGGGAACCGTTGCATTCAGATGCATCTTAAGTTGGGCCCCCTGAATTAATTAATCTGCTGTTCGAGTGCTCGGTAAAATTGTGTCAAAGTATGGGGTTTCCCTGAAATTACGTAAAGCTTTTAGGAGGATGGGGTCGCGAATTTCTTACGTTTTCTTTCAGAATATGTTTCCCGGCCTTTCTTGTCTTTACTATTTTGGTCCGCAATCTTGTTAATTCTGAAGATAAATCATGATTGTAGTCCAGGCGATAGCGAGGCATCACTTTTCATACATGCCATATAGGATGCTTTTAAAAGCATTAATATTCATTTTAGTACTTTTATATTTTTTACTTACTGCAGAAATGTAGTTTATTAAATAGAAAAAAGTTTTATACCATTACTATATTTCTTTTCTTCCCAATAAATTCTCGAAAATCGCTCAATTTATCGACGCGCAAACCGGAATGACCCCTTAAGAGGGTAATGTACTACTTTAGCTTCAGGAAATCGATTTCTTTTTACCGATTTTGAAAGTATTTTCTTTATGAATATTTTAAACAAAATTTCACGAAGAAATTCAAATAAATGTAGAAGTTATAGCAGCGAACTTAATTGAGTGCACCGTCGAGTCACGGCCTCGCAGAGCGGTATTGGCATAACTTTGAAGCCGTTTTTCTCGAAACACCATTTTCACCAATGAATATTTTTACATGAAATTTTTACTGGATGTGTAGAATTCCTTTCTCTACAGAGTGGAATTTCCGCATCAACATTAGATCTTTATAAACATTTTAGACCTGATTAAAGACGATCTTTTTGTTCAAATTCATCGGCAAAGTTCCACTCTGTAGATTTTGGCGTATAAAGTACTCACTCCCAAAACATTTTGCTTTGACATGATTGATGCAGGGCTATCTTCAACGATTAATAGCTTCGACAACTTTATACATTCCGATGATTTGTTTTGTTATAATTACTCGCAAACGTGCCCACAATAGATTGCGAAAAGCCCGACTATAACGATTATTTGGTATCAAAGAAACTAACGATTTTATGTATCCAATAGGGCACTATCCCTTTAAGGAAGGCCCCTATAGGTGAACGAAGGAGAATCTGACAGGAATATTAATTAGCAATTCATTATTTGTTCCCTGTCTTCGTGGCGCCTCTTACGGAATTAATTGTCGAAGAAGTGGATTATGTAGCCCATACATTTGAATAAATTTGAATGCTCGAATGAAGTCGAAAGTGGAGTGTTTCTGAATGGATCTTTCCCCGTGGAGGTGACTTACTGACGGCTGCATGTGTAATTACAGGCTTCAAATGCAGCGTTAACGGCCATTGTTTAAACGTGTAATTTATTCAATCAAATTACCGCGACATTTCAGTGCAACGCGATTACAATGCGCTTAAGTGATGCGAACAGCGTAAGAGGGGAAATGGATGAAGTGGATTGAACTTCGTGTCCTTCGTGAATTGAATACATTTTTTTGTGTCGTCTTCAAGGCTTTTAAAAAGGTTTAAACAGAATCTCTAGATCCAGATTTTTTATATTTAAACATATGGAAATTTTTCTGTAATTTATTCGAGGTCCTGCGTGTGCAATTCGTTCGATATAGGTATCTGTAAGACGGGAGATAGTATGTACCTACAATATATTTTTCAATAATTATCTATACGTTATACTGTATCGATGAATTCTTTAAAAATTCGAACGAAGAACGAAGGTACCGTGTGGTTTATATCAAACGAAGTGAATGCATTTCAGAGCTGGATTACCTTGAATGTTGCACGAAATTCCTGGAAGTAATTGGATTATCTGGGCAAAGTTTAGAAGTAGGCTGTCTGCGGTCGTGAAAAAAAATCTTGTGTCGAAAAAAAAGATAACACAGCGGTTGACATTGAAAATTTCGCAACACCTTGTTATAAACACGGCCCTGCAGCGCGATATAAAATTGTCATTGCGAAATCTTGCATGTATTTGGAAGCTGTCTAGCCATTTTCTTAAACCTCTATTGGGGTACAAAAAGTATTAATAATTGATTTAAACAGAAAAATTAAATAGAAGGAACACATCGGTGACTTTAGAACTTCGAATATTGTACTGATATTATATGAATTTATTAGGATTAGGTGCTGTTCTTAAAATATATACATTTTATAAAACTAAATGAATCGAAACTACTCTGTTTATTAATAAATGAATTTTCTGTTTCTTCGATAAGAATTCTACTCGAATAAAATTAATATTATGAAGATCATAGATTAATTCTGATAAATTTACAATAAATTATTTGTCCATGGAATACTACAACAGGAGCATGAAAAATAATTTCATGTTCGCATAATAATTTGTTTCAATTCCAGGTCGACGATCACAAAGCGCATAGCGTTAAAGATCGCGGCACTCTGAGGTATAATTCTAAATCTCCAGAAGAGACGACAGCAACACCAGCCTCGTCACTTTCAACACTCAGATCGACTAGAGACAGATCGTCGAATCTCGAGAGGCATAATGGAGAACACAGTTCGAAGCATTCGATCAATTCAGAGGCGAATAAACGTTCGAACTTCAGAACAACAAGAACGACCGAGAGAAACGGCGTCCCCGCAGTAACAGAGACAGCTAGTGATCCAAGAAGGAACTATTCAGCGGACGATACTGAAGATATAAAAAAAGTGGAGCCAGCGATAAATAGGAGAAACGGTAAGGGATACTCTCCAGAAAACAAAGATGCAGCAGAATCAAAAGACACCGAGCAAAATCTCGCGTCTGGCACACAGAAAGAGGCCACTCGAAGAACGCTTCACAGGAAGTCCAATAATTCTATTACCGAGAGGCTGGGCAACAAAGGGCCGTCAGTTTTCGTGGCCACCACGGAATCTTCGAGATCTCGTACTGGAAGAAAGATTCAAACAACTTACTCGACGACGGAACTGAAGACGCAAGTACCAAGTTCAAGGAGATTCAATAAAAGGAAGTTCGAGGGCGTCGAGACGACTACGGTTGGGTTTAGAAGGGCCGAAGGGAGAGGCAGATCGACGGCAGAAAGGATCGATAGAGGCAGATCGAGTAGATCGAAAGTGAACAACAGGGAGAACAACGGTATCAATCGCAGGGGTCAAGATAGTATTCTCTCAGAGTCTGAGAGCGTCAGGGTAGACATTCCTTTGGTAGTCGAGGGCACAGAGAACTCCGCAGTGGATGTAACGACCAGTTTGAGTGTACCTTCTCAAAGGCAATTGTCGATAGACGCCAGTAAGAGATTAGATACCAAGGAGTCATCCAGACCTAATGGAAGAACAGGATCGGAGAGATCGAAGAGTCGTGGACGGTCCAGTGATTCTGAGTCTACTGGCTCTGCTTCGAGGAGCAGTTCTCGAAGAGGATCATCGAAATTCAATAATTACACCACGACGGAAGCCAGTGAGCAAGCTGTTAACTCGAGAAGAAACACTGTCTCCAGAGATCGTTCCAGAGGTTCAGAAACTAAGAAGAGCTCTACGAACGAATCGCGATCTAGATCCAGAGGAAGGAACTTTGAAAATAGTACCAAGTCCGCGCCCACTGGTACGGTGGAGCGAGATTTCAAACGTAAATCAATTGGAGACAGGAATTCTCCAGATAGAAGATCGAGGGTTCTTGAAGCTGGATCAAAGGCTGGTGAAAATCGTGGGCAGGATCAAGATATCCGTGGAAGATCTAGAAGCAGATCGAGGGTGGAACCTACCACGTCTAGTCCTTTGGCGTCTAGCCTTGCTTCGGGTAAATAGAAAATTCTTTTAATTGTTTAAAACATGTGAAGAGTCAGATTAGTAACGTAGTGTTGCATAGCCCATTGATACTTTGGAATTTAGTAGCTTAAAATATTTATAAAGATTGACAGAAAATATCCACTGAACGTAAATATGTATATTAGATTGATTAATTCATTTTAATCATTTGAAAGCTAACGAATTTTTACCTAATTTAATTTTTCCTCTGTGCACAGTAGATGTGACTACAACCGTTGTACCAGATACAACAGTCTCCAACGAAATAGCAACCACCTCTACCGAAACTGAAATTACGAGTACCACCATAGGAGCAGCGACCGTGGCATCGACCACTGCGAATCCACGAACAGTAGCAACAACAGCAAGACCGTCGACAAGCACTGTGGCGTCTGAAGGGTCTGGACGAAACAGAGGAAGAGGCAGAGGGGGATCGAGTCAAGGAAGAAAGCAGCCAAAGGAGGACTTCTTCAATCATGGACTAGGATTCAGAGGTCGAAAGCTTTCACCAGAAGGGCCGCCGAGCGCAGGAGATTCCAGGAAGCCTACCGCGCCGAAAAATGATTCGCAATATCATGGGAATCCAGGTTGGACCCTTAGAAGGCGACCAGCTTACGTGAACAATGGTTCTGAAACTCTGCCGAAGACGATAGTCCCTTCGCCAAAGGATCAAACGAACGAGGTGATCCCGCCGAGCGAACAATTAACTAGCACCGAAGTTATAACGACAATAGAAAGTTCCGCCACGAGAAGAAGCTTCAAGAAGCAACAGACAAGCACGGAAGAAAGCACAACGGTGGCTGGAATAACGACGAAGAGTTTTAGGAGGGGTAACAAGACCTTTGATAAGGCAAGAACTTTTGGATCTGGCAAGGGGTCAACGGAGCCACAGGAGAGCGATAATTATCCACCTGAATTTAAGGCGAGACTGTCTCAGTTGGTGAGTTCTAAGATTTAATTTAATTTCAATTGTGCTTTGTAGGGAAAATTGTGGGAAAGATTTGTGCACGGTGTTCTATGGAATTGGGACGAACTGAATAGTTATAAGTCGTAACGTTTAGATCGAAGTTGCTTTGCCACGGTACCATTATGTATTTGTGTGCATATAAGCAGCTGCACTGTACAGAGTTTTTTTTTAAGTCAAATTCATATTTTAATGACTTTCTTATATGAGTATATGCTACAGTTGTTTCTGTAAAAGAGTTCTGTATAAGTTTTATGATTAATTTGTTTTCATGTTGTGACTGAATACTAATGATCACTAATGTTAATAACAATAATTGACAATGATCGAATGTAACCAGAAACATTTTTTGCTGTCGATATTGGTTAGCGGTAACCAAAATAAATTTCGGTTCTTCGATAATGGTTACGGGTAATCAAAAAAACATCTCGTCATTTGTATTGCTTACAGGTAACCAAAATTAAATTTCCGTCGTCGATAATGGTTATTTGTAACCAAAATCATTTAATTAAAGATAGTAACTCTCATACCATAACTTTTAAAATTTGTCTAATAATTAGTGTGTTGATTAAGGTTAAGAAATTGATGATTAGCGTAACGGTGCACAGTTAAAAACCACAAAAAATGAAATTTTTGGATTTGAAAAATTGAATGCGAATGTCAATTGAAGAACTATATACATTTTCGTGGTCAAAACTTGAAAACTTATACTTAATATATAAAATTCGGTACTTTTATGTTCTGATATATGAGAAAATAAATTATATAAAAAAACAGCACTTTTAAAAATAACGAACGATAAAGATTTTTTTATCATTTACATTTATGCACTAAAACCTATGAAACTATATTCCCCTTAAAATTAATACTCCCAAACGCAATCGCTTTTTTCTTTGTCAGAGCATGCCTTTGCTACAGTGCAGCAGGGCATAGAAGAAGGGTTATCGCTTCTGATGACAAGCTTTTCAATTTCTTATCGGGAAGTTTTCTTAGATTACTAATTAGTGGATCTGACGATAATAGAAGACAATTGAAAACATCCTCCATAGTTTTTTCCCTTGAGCATTTCCAAGATAAATTTTGTCCGTACTTTTTAATATCCTTATTCCATGCTTCTTGAGCTTCCCTCGAAAGCTGTCCAATTGGAAGGACAGCATTTTCGATTATGCAAGGACAATGAATAAAAATTTTATGTAGGTACGGTAGTAGGCATTATGTACCAAGAATATAACGCAACAAATAATTTTGCCGCTTTTACGGCACACATTTGAAATTTTTTAATATCTACTGCGTAACCACTTGATATCACTTGTAAATTAACATGAAATCTATTAATACAAACAATCAAACAGAGGATCGAAGATGAATAAAATCGTTTTAAAAAGAATAAAAAGGGACACACTGGATCGTGTTTAAGAAAAATCATATGATTACAAGATTAGCAACTATTAGCAATTAATAATATTGCATTTATAGAATCAAAATGGTTCAACGTTTAAAATAGGAATGAAAATCATTGCAGGATATTATGGGATTTATAAGTATTTTATGTAATGAAAATTGATTCTTATATGAAAAGGTTATTTCTAAAACGCTATTTTAAAAATTGTATAAATTGCGTATTAAAAACCGAAACATAAGTATTTTCAGGACAAAAAGATATCTTATGTACCAGCAAGAATTGAATCCAATCCTTCAAATTATTTTCGGAACTTTGGATAATGCAATATAAATGTTTGAAGTAACTCGAAAATCTAGATTAATTTTTGCAATCGTTCTAACCTCACATGAACATAAATATTTAAGAGTCTACAGTCTACACGAGCTTGGTATTAAAACATTTAACAGTAAAATTGTAGGCATTTGATGCTCATATTAATTCTTCAATTGACATTTGCATTTATTTTGTGAAATTCAAAAATTTATTTTTGTGGCTTTGGCCATAAAATCGCAAAATTTACCCACTGTGCGGTGTTTCATGCTTTACATTTGCATTTGTTCCGTTACTATAAATATATTTTTTTGGTTTATATGTTGTTAACTTTTGCACAGCAAAATGTTTTATTAGCATTTAGCCCCTGCAAACAGGTTTAAATTCTGTCACATTTAAGCATCCGTGTTAATAATTTCTGTCACACGTGCCATTAATTCACGTCTGAGAAAAGTTAACACGAACATTCCCGCAACGTCGGTGAATAAAACGTTAATACAGAAGTATTACCTTTACTAATCGAAAAGTATCATTTCAGAAGAATACGAACGTGAAAACACCAGCCCCGAAAACTACGTCTAGATCACCCGTCGAGGTAAGAGTCCAGAGTGCACTTAAAACTCAGCTTACAGCATCCGAATAAGTTTCTCTATCTACTATTAATGAGTACATAACATTTCCATGCTTCTCTTCTAGTTCAACAAATCTACAGCTTTACATTTGAACAGTACTTAACACGTAGACATAATAACTGACGTTGACACCGTTGTTGTAAAGTAGCCGAAAGATGGTAACATTAAGCAACTTACGCGACGGGACTGAAAGAAACACGTACAAATATTCTCTAACCCCAAACAAACTTAATCAGCATGCACAATAACATAAAACACACGATTTGCAATCTACCCTTTTACCTCCGGAGAGACTGGAGTCATTTCTATCGTTCAGGAATCAGTACCTTGCAATTTTGAAGTCGTAACAATTCGTATAGGATCAGCAGGGGAATATCTTTGGTCGCCGTTCGAGGGGCAACTCGAACGCGTTTGAGCCTGACGACCTCGATACCGCAGCTTCAAGAAACGTCTTTTTGACGGAGCAAAGTTTAGTCATGAATCCCTTAACGTTGATTAATGGCACAGGATTGCGACGCGTAAGAGTGCAGACATTCTTTGTATCACGCGATCGCTTTTGTTTACCTTTCCCGCCTTCGATACGTTGCAAACTCAGCTTTCCACGAGCTTTTAGGACACGTGCATACTTGTTCGTTTCTTAGCAGCCATCAATCACATTTCCCTCGATCATCTTCCGATCGGTGCGCTTGGCCTGTCTTATCGATACTCCTTGCTTCAAACGCGAGACAACTCCAATTCATTTTCGTATATCGAGACACGGGTGAATGCTGTATACGATAGTAAACGATATAGATAGTCTTTAGGTATTTGTTTCTTAATTTTCAAAAACTGAAAAGTGAAAAAGCTATCAGAATTTATACACCACGATCGGAATTAAGTTTCATGTAACTATTTAGTAACGACACGTTTGGAACTTTGATAATATAATTGCCAATCGAATTGGGTGAGGGCTACCAATCATAAAACGTAATCGTTGCTTGTAACATCATTGACGACCAATCGAGACTGGGCAATGATGCGCGATTAACAATGAGAAGCGTGTACGAAAGGAAAGCTTTGCTGGTGGTTGGTGAAACATGAAATCCACGCCATTCGGATGATTTTTAAGGATCGAACGCTTAACGATCTGGGTACATCATCGTGATCCAGCAGCTTCGATGATATCGTCCACCTCCAAACACGACTGGAAGAACGATACCCTAACACGAGGAGCGACGAATCCTCGACGAGGAGTTCTCTCAAGGTCCAAACAGCTTGTCGCCGGATATTTTCAGACCACGAAGTGTTCAAGCGTGTTCCATTTATCAAGAAGACCCAGTTATGAGCCGACACGTAAGACACAGTTCGTAAACTGGTTTTCGGGTTTCGTTCGTTCCTTTTGTTTTGGAATCTCGGCGGAGAAAGTGAATGTTTCTTTGGCTTACCTGGGCGTAATACGTTCTTCTTATTTATTCCCACAACAGCCACTTTGGTCGTCTTAATTTGAGGCGCTGAAAGGGTTCTACGCCTTAAAAGAGGTGTCCCAGACAAGTTGGGTATATTTCTCTGACAACTGTCGATGTACTTAAATTTCACGTTTTAATATTTATAGGTAGTGACAAATTCTTGAATTTACTTTTGGTTAATGCATTATTCATCCTTGATGTTAAAATAGTAGATATTTGGTGATAGAATGCACAGCCAGAATGGCATTCGAGATGGAAGGAAACAGCAATAAATGTCGACGTATTGAAAAGGAAATGAGATCTAAGGGAAAGGTGATTTTTCACAAAGTCAATATACTCTGTCTTTGGTGGCGACACATTTTATCTCTGGTCCAAATTACGTCCAAATGAATGGCTTTCCGCCTTGTAATTACATCGAGATTGATTTCGTGGCTAGGATTTTTTCCCTTCAGATAAAGATCACTCGTAGAGACAAAAGATCAGGTTGATAACAGGTTTCAAATAAATCGTTGCGTAAGTTCTTTCCGAAACTAGTTCAATTTCCCCCAACAGAGCTATTTTTAAACCCCTTTAATGACAGTAAATTCACTTAACTTACAAATTTATCTTTTATTACATTAGAAATTAATTCTTCCAAAGAGCAATTTCTATTACTCTTGCACAATTCATTATTAAAGCCATAACCCAAGTTAAAAATAAGATTCAAGGGGTATTATAACCAAGATTCTATTTAAAAATTTCTCACAAAGTCTCCCAGCAGTCTTGATTTGCCACGACCCATAAAATCATTTTCGCAACTGTTGGCCCCGTACAAAACCCAATTATGTCACCCCTTCACCGCAGCTAATCGCTTGATCGACGCTTGAAAGACGGTCGAATAGTTGGCCATGTACATAATTTTTTTTTTCTCCATGGTAACGCCAGATGGTCTCACAGTAGAGTAGCCATCGTAGCACGATTAATAGAGAATGCTTGAGCAGCCTCGACGCTTGTTACGTCGATTAGTTTTCCATGTCACAGTCTTCACCGGTCTCGTCCACTTGGTCGTGAATCACCATCTTCCTCTTTCTTCATACGTCCGCGCGCAACGCCCTTGCGCACCTGATAACAGTGATTAAACTTTCAGTTGTTCTCGGCTACAGTGAAATCGTGGCTCGAGCTCGTTACGAGCCACATGGCAGCATGGATCGTCTCGTTTCTGCGCTTCCTCAGGCTTCTGTTCTTCATATAGGAAACGATCAGCGCCGCGATATGTCTCCCCGTAATCGAACTGCTGTTATTCGCGTGTGTACGGTTAACGTGCGACCTTGAGAACGCCTCCTCCTGTCGATGGAGATGTTGCCGGGGCCGTGGCACACTAACAGAGTCCCTGCTCGAGCTTCCGGAGCCGGCTTCTGTCTCGGCGGCGGTTTCCCACTATCCTAAAACGGAGCTGTTTGAACGACACTTTCAGGTGAAAAAGTCCACGTCCGCTCTCTTCGCCGAGAGGTCGAGGATGAAGCTGGAGCTGGCTAGGAGGTTAGTGAAGCCAGAGTTGAACATCGAGGAGAATGATCTCGACGCAACCACGGCCTCCTCTTTCAGCAAACCGAAAGCAACCGGCGCGTCTGCGGTGGCCGGGACCAGCAAGGTCGCCAAGTTCGCCAAGCCTGGCGCTGGAGAGCGCAGGGGTTCCGTAGAGAATTCTCAAGAGGATGATAGAGCCTCGAAGCTCTCTAGATCGGGGGAAGGTCCCGAGGGCACTCCTAAGGTCACCAGTAGACCGTACAATCTGAAGAAAGGACGAGTCATCTCTGAGAGAATGGTCACCTCGATCTCGGTCGAGGAGAGAGCCGCCGTAGAAGAAACGACGAAACCGTACGTGTCAACGAACCCCTCTGTCAGCACCGTTTCCGCGGAAGAGGTGTCGGCAACCAGCATCGACACGACGAGGATTCGCCTGTCAGCTCTTCGCGGTGGCAAGAAGCTCAAAGACGAGGAGCAACCGTCAGCTCGCGAGAACAGTTATTCCGTTACTACCTTTAAGCCGAAGAAAGCTTACATATACCAGCCGCGTAGCGGTAAAGCACACGGACAGTCCACGACAGCTGAGCAGTCCGAGACGACCACCCCGAGGAAGTCTTACACACCTACGCAGTCGATTAAGCAGAATGGAACGCAGAGGAAGTCGCAGACAGCGCAAGAAGAAGATGTCACCAGGAAACCTAAGTTCGCCGATGGTGTTATCAAAGCCACGTTCAGGCCTCGATATAGTAAAAGGACGAAGGAGAAGTCTGTGGAGGATAAGGAAGGGTATCAGCAGGTAGTTACTACGAAGGTACCATCAGCTATCAGCAGATACTCGAGGAAGAAGTCTGCAGTGAAATTTGTAGATGGCAAAGTCAAGATCCCAACGACAGATGGACCAGTGACGCAGACGAAAAAGCTAGAGGTCCGACCTAGAACCTCGACCTATCGCAGGCACTCGGAGGTGCCGACGACCTTGGTCCAGACCACCACCAAGGTCGACGGCGCAGGAGTCGCCATCACTCCCCGGTCGACAAGGTTCCACGCCACGCTGAAGAACTTGACGCCGTCCCCTCGATCGGTACCGCAGGAACCGCAGGTGAACCTGAAGATCGCAAACGATACGACCGAGCGGCCGCCAGGTATTACCGGCAGCAGCAACGGCGACACTGGCAATACGAACATCTTCAATCCTACTAGAACCGTAGTTCTGAACGGAAGTGCCACGCTGCTGGAGCAACTGCGGAGCACAGTGGCACCACTTCTTAGTTCCCTTGGTAACAAAACGCCCATATTCTCTGGAGCTTACAGCAACGTTAATAACGCGGTAAATATTCATCTGTGTAAATTAATTTGCATGGAAGTTCATGTTATTTGGAAAGAATAATTGTAGTATATATGTGATAGATTTGATATATTTGTAATTTCTTAAAAGATTTAGGATTTTTTGGAAAGAAAACTGTAACAGGTAAGGTAAAAAGACTTTTTGGTATTGATTTATATATATTTGAAGATGTTAAAAAAATTGTAGTTTTTTCTTTGATGTAATCTTGAAAAAATAGCTATAACTTTGACGGTGTACATGATATTGCAAGACAGGTTCATCTGATATAGAAAATCGAAAGTTTTTTTTTTTTTAAATATTTGAGTATGGTTATCATATTATCAACCGTTACTGCAGAATAATGAAAATTCGATGATTGGTACATGTTTTAGTAAAACTGCCCTTAAACTGGTAATTTTTTAAGCTGACTAAAATCAAATTTGGTGGATCAAAATTTATGAAACTTGGTAATGCGGTAGTGAGTTCATTTACGAAGAGGACCCCGAAATAATTTTTTAAATCCGTCAATTAGTTCTTTTGTGTTATGTTCACCGTTTTTATCATCGTTAGAGTTATAGCTATTTATTCAAAATTACATGGGGGAAAAACAATAAAAAAATATTTTTATTATCCTAAAGTATGTGTAGATCAATGCTAAAACGACTTTTTACCCTATGTGTTACAGTTTTCTGTAAAAAAAAATCCTAAATTATTGAGGGGTTTACGCGAGAATGTGCCCTCAAAGAAATTTTCTGCTGCTTAATTACTAGATCACAGATGTTATTTGGAGAAATTTCTGTTTTTATTTTTTGTGGAGTAAATATTAAATATCTGCGCATGAAATTATTTAAATATTCGAGTAAAGGAATAAGAAATTTATTCTCTGGTCTTCGCAGTTAACTTGTCTATTCAAAACATTAACAAAACAGTTGTGTTGTAATGGTGCAATAGCAATTTTAATTTTAATAATTAAGTGTTAGAGTTGACCAGCATACTTTTTCCATTTTCCTTGGAATATAATATATCGTGTAATATTATTCTATTTGCCTGTCGACTTTAACACTTAATTTTGAAGTAATCAAGAATCTCGTTTGTGAGCAGAATTCAGGCCCCAGAATCACGCCAAGTGGATCACCCCCACGATTCAGCGCGAGATATAAGGGCGCGGAATTATTTGTTAGGAAGCAGAACAACATTTATCAAGCCACTGTGCCATCGATCACCAGTTCATCCACCACACCGGTCACACCAGTAGAGGTAGGATTGTTACAATATTTATAATTATTATAATGAAATTTGCTTGTAACTACTCAGTTGCCAGTTAATGAGTCAAAGCGTCTGAATAATCACCACCACAGTGTATTGATGAATCACGAACATATGTTTAATTTATAACAGATCACATATATATAGGTATAAGAAAAACCTGTTTTCATTCCTAAAAATTTCTTCGGGTATGACGTATCGTCATATACACAAATAAATCACGAATATTAAATTCCAACATTACTACACATAGTAAAATATTGGATTCTTCGCTAAATAAAAAAATAAGGAAACAAATTACTCTTAAACCCCAATCAATTAGGATGGTGTAAAAATATCATTTAAAGCATTGCATCACAAACGATGACTAAGAAGGCATACCTGTTATTAGAAATTCGTGTTAAAAAAAGCTGTGAAATATTACATTGCTATTACAAATTAAGAGAGGCTATATCCCAAAGAAATGGATCATGACTATGATTACGAAGGTAAGGTTACGTGGCAGAAGAAAGTTGAAGCTAACACAGTGAGTCAGTGTGGTCGTTTTTGTGTGCTTAAAAGGTTTTCACCACGAAGATAGCCGAGATGGTCGAAGCTGTCGCACCACCGTCGTGGACCGATCACGTTGGTGTCATCACGACGACATCCGGATATCTCGATCCTAATGACATCGATACGAATAATCTGCGTTAAATTAACCTCCCCCAATTATATCTCGATAAACGTGCTATTAATCATTTCTCTTTCTATCAATATTTTAGTGATTCGCCGTTCCTGAAGGATTATTAATAATATTATACTTGTCATATATAGCTTTTCCTCCATCTTTAATTACAATTTTTATAGGGCTCTCCACTAATTTCGCAACAAATGTGTCGTAATATTCTTGACACTGACACTACTGTTGTACAATAATTGATTATTATAAATAATTCTTGCACGACAAACACATATTATCGTTGCAATTTCATAGTGAATTTAATAAAAAAAAGGTTATAAATAATACGAGAAAATGAATAAAAAAAAACGTAAATACTAATCTGTGATTAACGTTAACGCCTTTGCAGTTTCCGTCTCGTGGCACTTTCATTTCTGGGTTTGCATATACTAATGTGTACAGGGTACTTACGTTATTACTGTCATCGTAATACGTATATTGTATTATACAATATTATATATAACTTTGGTAATAAATGTACTGGTTTTTGGATCGCACGCGATGTTCGTCCTTCTTCAAACGCGCCCTAAAATGTTTTATAAATGTTGTCAGAATTACTATATTGCGTATCGACTTGAATGAACATAGAACAGAATCAGGTGTTGAGTGAGCATTAGCCAGGTTTCGTATATTCTCGTTGAAACCTTAATAATATTAGAAGTAGAGAAAATGTACCGAGGAAGCATTATTAATTTTCAAAACTTCAATTACAAATTTTATTAGGTATTAAAAGTATTTTATACTTTTATTAAAATCGAATGATACTGTAATGCCCTCACAAAAAAGTAGTTCACTAATTGTATTAAGTGTTAGGCCCCTAGATTCATTCTTAAATACGCAAAGTATGTATGAAAAACATTTTGTGAAATTATAATAAATAGAACGTGAGAATGCTTCGACGAAGTAAATTTTCTTTTATTTACGTTACACGTAACTAGACTTCACTTTCTCTTACGAGGGCATTCCAATCGTAAGGGTACATTTTCGTGATTTGTTGATTCAGAATGTTGCAAGCAGTAACGAGTGAAAGTAACTGGATGCTGCGTGACGTATATGCGTTAAAATTGCCTTAATGTTATATCTGGGGCATGTGGATGGATCGAGATCGTTGCAAAAGAACGAAAAAGAGTTTGTTGTTTAAGGTCACGAATGTACCTTTGCCGATGGACCCTTGACCTCTTTTTACAGTGTACATTTTCGTTAATCGAAGTTGCAAAATGTATGCCAGCATCCTTTTTATTACTACTTTGCATTCCATTTTTAAAGATTTATTTCATAGTGTCTTAGTACATTATGCTGGCAGAATTCTTAATAATTTTTCAAAGTAATTAAAATTGTCTCTAATTCAGGCTACATTTTCATTCTATTCTCATTCCAATCTGTTAAGAGACATATCGCTGGAGACCTCTGTGAGAGAGGATTAACAGCTGTGAGAAATCCCGATGAAAAAGAAAAAATCAAAGTGAGCGGGCAACCAGTCTCTATTGCCTATATCAGCGATCCCTCGAGGAACGAGTTTCTGGCTCGCTGCTACTTTTGCTAATACCTGTGTTTCTTGGTATATTAAAGCAGCCTCGGTTTCTCCAGTTCCTTAGCTAGTTCGTGCCTCTACCAAGAGATGGTGTATGCTCACTCAATTATGCGTTCGTTTAATCGGATAGGATCACTTAAATTAACATACAACTACCATGCGCGAAAGTAATTTACCTCTCCTGTCTATTCATGAAAGAGTGCTACATTTTCAAGCACCAAGAACGAAAACCACGTACTTCACGTAAATTGTCTTTATCGTACTCATGTAAATACACCGATAAATGGATTAATTAATTATTAATGCACCGGCAACTCCAGAGACTGTACGTAGGGCGAAGTCACTCTTTTCAGACCCACTCGGCACCATTTAATGTACAGCACCCAGCACGCACTAAATTTCTGATTCTAGAGCTCTGGTTCGGCACCACCGATTGATGTGTCAAGTCCTGGCGAGCCAAGATTCTTGACCCTTTATCATGCGTTGGAGTCGGCCAGCGTGAGGAACGAACAGTTACAGGGAAACTCAGGTGTACAGCGACAGGAGCAAGTTGGCGTGGTCCCCCAGGTAGACTCTAACGCCACTGTTGCTAACGGCATTAGCAATAATCCTAACAATGACACCACAAGCCCCACTGTAGCAACCACGAGCCCACAGACCCCAGACACAACCACTATTCAGGATATCACACTGTCCCCGAGATTGCCCGAGGAGACGGAGACCTCTGCCCCCATGGTTGCCACAGGAGCCCCTGAAAACCCTTCGTCGACTGAACAAGCTTCCACGAGTACCGAACCGCCCTCCACTACCGAACAAGTATCTTCTTCCAATACCGAACAAGCCTCCACAAGTACAGAATCATCCTCCACCACTGAACAAACATCCACAACTGCCGGTTCAGTGTCCATGCCTGAACAAGCCAGTACAGAATCACTTCCAAGAGACACAGAAACAACGACAGCGAAGGTTGGAGATCCAGCGGACGTTCAGGTTTCCTCGGGGATAGACAACAACCCGAACCCCGTTGCAGGAACAACCACTGTTCCAGCAGATCAGAATCCCACGAGTTCCTCGGAACCTTCCACGATTGCCAGCACTGATGCCCCCGTAACGACGACTCAGAGTCTGCCAAGTTCAACGGAGATGTCGACTCTACCTACTACTGATGCCACGAGTATTAACACATCCGAAAGTCCTGAGAGTAACACTATACAGATGTCTGAAGGAACTTCGACTCAGGCAGCTGATGTTAGGTCAACAGATGCTCCCACGACAGAAGCAGCATCGAATAATATCATCGACGTAGAGACCACCACGACGATACCTACGTCCACGATACGAAGCCGGTTGATAGATTTTGCGCAGGATATTCTGTCTCGACTGCAGGCGTCCCTGAGCACAACAGTGCCAACTACGACACCGGGGCAGGATTCCACAACGATATCTCCTGCAACTGAGATGTCGAACGTAATATCGGATGCAAGTGCGAACAACAGTTTGGAGGCTCTAGCACAGTTGAAGGAGGCGGAGACAACGACTGTTCGAGGGGAATTGGGAACGGCTACCTTGCCAGCCGCAACGGATCAAGCGGGTTTAAGAATAGCTGAAGAAATGACCACGGGAAGCGCAGTAGGTTCAGTTACCACTCCATTACCTACAACTGCAACCGACCAATCTAACGAAATGGTATCCACTCAAGAAGTAAATACGCAGGACGATATAAACTCAGTTACAACCACTACAGCACCACCACCAACAACAACACAAGCAGTTTCGAGTACTGACCAAACAACTATGTCGATGGTCAATTTTACCGATGACACTTTACTAACTGAATTGATGACGATTGCCAAGACCCTCCTTTCGGAGGAGATAAACGAGACTGAACAATTCACACCTGTTTCAAATTCAGACACTAGCTCTAGGTTAGGGAATGTAGTGGAGAATGAGGTAGATGAGCAGTTGAGCACGACACAAGCTGCAGAATCGTCGTCGATTCCCCCAGATGTTACGACAGAAAGCGTAGAGTCAACACCAACCACCGTAGCTATGCCAGAATTAACTACTCCCTCTGTTGATCCATCCCAGAACGAGGTGGATTCCATAAACCTCGCTACAACTGGTTTGCCTACAGAAACTTCTTCTGACACGCCCACAACAACTTCACAGAGTAGCGTAGCTGACAATGAAGTGGAAGTTGTGCGAACAAATCAAACTACACCGTTAGCACCCCTTGCTGAAAGCGTGGAAACGACTACTCTCTCATTCACGACAGAAACTGGGTCACAAGTGGCACTTTCGAATAGAATATCGTCCAATTCTGAAACAAGCCTCGACACAACGACTCCATCTCAGACAACCACACAAAGCTCAGAAACGACAGTCATAACCGCCGTAAATTTCGAACTAACCACTAATACCTACGATTTAATGTCATCTAACAAAACCACGACAACCGAGTCTCAAACACCTTCTGGACAAACCACGGAGGTGGCCACTGAATCCACAGAAACTACTGTACAAGTCACTAATCCCACAACAGTAGCGGCACAGCCTATGATGAACACTAGCACTGACCAGCCTGAAATAACAACAGTGTCCACGGTCCCCGAAACTATCCTATCCCGTGTAAATATAGCCACCACTACACCGCCAGCATCCTCCACATTGAGCATTGAACAGACCACGGTGGTACCAACTACAGAGGTAGCTCAGAACGTAGCGACTAACCCAGCAACCGAATCTGTGACGGAACTAGCACCTTCCACCACCCAAGCTGTTGGTAGCGAAACCTTTGAAACAACCACACCAACTACCACGGCGTCGCTGGATGTTAATTCGATGGATGTGACGGAGGCTACTACTAACCAGTCCCTTCTAACATCTAGTACAGTGCCCGCCATGGATATCACTACTAATACGCCTGGTGAAACGGCAAACATACCCCAAACAACCCCAAACCTCGAGAACGAAACTCCAACTGTTGTTGCCCGTTTCCAGGATACAACATCAGCAACCGCCCAAAGGACGGCAGGTTCGGGAATCGGCCAAACGACCGAGATCACTACCCCCATGAACACAGAGTCCTCCACCATTCCATCCCGCAACCCCCCTACCACGTCGCCTCCCCAGTCCTCTGTCATTACAACCACATCATCTTCGGTCGAGACGACGACGAGAATGACGCCGACGATCGTGACAGAAACGACGACATCGACGAGCACTGGGCTCCCTCCTAACGAGAGGACTACATCGCCTCAGGCGACGACAGAGTCAGCGAGAATGGACGTCGTCACTGTCACAGCGATGTCCGAAACGACAGTTCAGATGCCAGTCACTACCGTTGACATAAACGAGAATCTGGTGTCAACCGAAGCTGCCGATGGGACGACAACGGTTTCATCTGGGAGGATTAGCGCTGGGGAAGGTGCGACGAATGGAACCATGAGCAGTACACCAGGAGGTACGACTGCTGCTGCCGAGTCGACGACTATGCTAACCCAAACGACACCTGGGACGACGATGCCAACTGCAATGGGACCAACCAGCAGTCCAGCTCCCGAGGCTCCCACGACACCGTATCTGGGTCGATTCGGTGGCATCAGACTGACACCAGCCCCGCGTTTCAGTCTAAGCTCCACCACTAAAGCTCCTCTGCGCGATTACTTGATCTACGGGATTTATCCCAACAAGACGATCGTTAGGAAGCGACCAGAGGACAATCTGATCGATGCCAGGAACGTGGACAGCCCGTACGTGATATTCGGTATCTTCCCGGACGGCAGGCTGGTCCGGAAATTCCCGAACGGAACGATAATACCGGATCCACCTAGGAGCCCGGTCGAGGTTGTGTTCTCACTTAGCACTACCACTACCACTAACAGGCCACCGCCCAGACCGTATTATAACCAGGCTAACCAAGGCACTTACAATCAGTATCAAGGGCCGGTGTACGATAATAACCGTAGACCCGTCGCTGAACCGATGAGAAACGTCCAAAGCCCCGGCACCGTTGATCTTGGCCTTACTGGTAACGCGATCGTCGGCCCCAATGGAGGTGGACCCGATCTCACGGGGCCACTTGGTACCCCTGCTAGCGTCCCGAGCACCAACGAAATGGTATCTCTTATTCCACCTGTTCATCATCGATCATTAGCCGTGCGTCGGTTTCCGCTCGAGAAAATTACCTCGCAACGAGTCGTTTTCTCGCTTCGTACATATTCGATCTTTCAACTGTGTCATTGTTGCATGATGCCTTGGGAAACTTGACAATTCGTGTGTGTGGGGGGAGTGAAAAATGAATGATCAGATTAAAAAAAATCGTGAAGAATGGATGGTAAATTTGTACAAATTTAATTTCTGAATTTATTTCGTAGGAATACATATGTAGTGCAGCAGGTAATTGGTCCCCATTAGACACCTTGTTGCCATAATAGATTTGTGTTTTTATTTCTTTGTCCGTGGAGTAGCATTGAAGACATGAGCAGAAATTGCAGTTTATGATACTCTTCATCTACTTACTGTTCATGATTTGAGCAGATATATGGTACAGATTATGTTGGTTTCATGAAAATTGTAAAATATGTGTTTAAACACATATATTTGAAACCCATTTTTTGACGAATGAAATGATTGTACAGTCAATATCGTAACAAGACCATAACGGAGAATTTGTAAGGACGGAAAGATTTCAGTTTTCGTTGCAAAAAGAAAGTAATGAATTTTCGAAATAACGTATTGTAATGTAATATATAATATTAAAATGTTCTATTCACTGGTGGTATATTTGTAATTGAATTCGATGGGGGTATTATTCGCGTTTACAACTATTGATCTATGTCTGATCATATACTGACTATTACTACTTGCGTATTTTATTCGGTACTGGTAGGTACACTTCGCGCAGAAAGTTGGGAAACATTTTATTCCGTTCTTTATCCAGTTTTTCCCGTTATGATATTATTGTGGTTTTTATGAAGGTACACAGTCATTTCATTAATCAAGAAAGACATGTGATTTACCAGAATCAAGAAAACTTCAATATACCCTATAAGTTTCCACATGGAAAAAGTATTATACACACAGAAAATTCGTGAAAATTTCATGTTTCGCTTAATTGCAAAGATCGTGATTTCTAAGATTCTTAATTTTATAATTCATGGATTATAAAAATCGTTTTATTCAGTATCAAATCGAATATTCTCCATAATTCATTTCATATTACATTATTAAAACAACATTCGTATACTAAACAATTATATGTTTAGATGTTCGGTAATGGGGCCATTTACCTTATGTGTGAATTTAATTATTTTTATGTTTAATCACAACATTATACGTTTGCATTGTCGAATTTTGTGCTCACAATGACACAGTGTACTTGCTTCTTTTTAACGCTTTGGTTTCGTTGAAGTAGTTTCTTTGGTATAATAATAATCTAATTTTTCAGTGCCGTGATTATTAATTGTATTGTACACTCCATTCTGTAGTAAGAATCACGGCACTTTTTGAATACCTTCTTTCTTTTCATTTTTTTTTCTTCTTCTTATCTATATCGATTTAGTTTCTTCGGGTGTAAGAATTTATCAAATGCCCACTTCAACTGTATATAGTTCCACTGTAAATTTGATGTAAATAATTTTTACACGTATACGTCACATGTTTATTAATGTCATGCACCGTGCACTTTGATACGCACTTTCTTTAATTAAATCTCAGGCATATTGCGTTTGATATTATCGTTTGAAACTTCAGATGTATATGATACTCCAATTTCAATTCTGCGTTTAAAAGCATATCGGGTATAAATCGAACAGATAAACACAGGAAATAGAGTGATTAATATTCTATAAACTTATAAGTGGTATTCGATAAACTCTTTAATATAGGATTGAATAAATACACCGTTCGTCCTCCAGTCCCAACAGCCTAACTATCGTGCCCCGTGGAGTACGGTGAAACACTGATCTATTGTTCTTTATTCATTTTTCAATATACAAATAAAATGTCTCTGATATTTCGACATTCAATATTAAAAATACAAAAGGAAGTTCAAAAAATTTAATTACTTGCATATGGTTGCGTACATTATTCAAGTAGCCAACAAAGATAGACATAATATCTGTATTAAGTAGAAAAAGAATTTACACTATTGAGGGGTTGAAATGGTAAACGATGTAAGTGCCAAAAAAATACAAAATAATTTTTGTTAGTGGAGAAGAATGCGAATTCCATGCGGAATACGGTGGCAAAAGTTCCAAGTGCTAGAATAATTTATTTCAACTGTTATGATCCATAGCGATAAATGATCAGGTTGAGATAAAGGAGTAATGTATATACACGTACACATACGACGTGAGTAACAAAATGAGTAGACATGCGTTTCTTGTTTCTACTGAAAATTGTAACTATTGGCACTTAAGTATATCGTTTACCATTTCAACTTTTCAATTACCTAAGGTTGTGTAATTCTGTTGACCACCACTGCATTTCTTTGCTGCGTTTCCCTTGGTTTCCTTCTAAACATGCCAGAACAATGGATCAAGTTTTCACTGTCAAGCGATCTCGTGTAGCGCTGTCGTAATGTGACGCAATTCCATGCACGTTTGAAGAATTTGAATGATTTCGTGCTGTTTAGAGCAATAGACCGGCGAGTGCGCAAATGGGGACAACGTCGAATGTAATGCCTGCGATTGCCGGTCGACCGCCGACCGATTCGCAGGGCGGTCGTATCGTCCAAGATCGAGAGAGGGACGAGGCCACCAGGACGAAAGAGGCCGGAGGTCAACGCAGCTCCGTGTACATCGGACAGGTAAGAAAGCAAGAGAGACAGAACATGATTTACAACGACGATGTGGCTGATCCTTTCAGCGCTCGAACGTATCTCCGCGAGGGAGAGCAGAAAAATGAGAAAACAAACCAATGTCGAATCTTTCAGGACAAGTTCGTCAACTATTGGACCGATGGAGCTCCTACCACTAACCCGCGCGTTGTCAGTGTAAATATAAATTCAGTAGCTGTAAGTGACACACACTTTATCAAACTTTTCGGGAATCGTTCGGTTGGTTGATTGCTTATCAAAACATCTACTTTAAGGGTACATTCTCGTGTAACCCTTCCAAAAATTTAAGATTTTTTTAAAGAAAATTGTAACAGATAAGGTAAACATTCTTTTTAGTATTGATTTATACATATTTTAAGATGATACATTTTTTGTATTGCTTTTCTGTCAATTAGTTCTTTTGTTTTTATATACACAGTTTTTTATTACCGTCAGAATTATAGCTATTTATTCAAGATTGCATCAGGGAAAGAAACAATAAAAAATATTTTTTATCTTCTTAAAATATGTATAAATTAATACCAAAAAGACTTTTTACCTTATCTGTTATAATTTTCTTTAAAAAAATCCTAAATTTTTGCGAATGTAATCTTAAGATTCACAGCATTTGAGTAGTCAACTGTTAACTCCCCATTGCCAAGTAATGGCGTCATTAACGTAACACCGGTGTCGTTGACTAAACAAAGTTCAAACCTCAGTGTTTCTTAAATATTCATATGCAGCTGGCATTCTGATTATTTTATCCAGACCGCCGGAAACGCAGGCCCATCACCCTCCGTACCCTCGTTCGAAAATCTTTTGAACAGCCAGCAAGGAGGTCAAGTCACTGCTCCACCTGGATTCCCCTGGAGGGATCCGTTGGATCAGATTTTCGGGATTACTACTGCCTCGCCGGTGATAACGGCTTCGGTCGCGTCCAACATGCTGGTACATATCCGCCGTGCTTTATCTTTTCAGTGATTTACTGCGAATCCTAACAAATGGAGTGTATGACTCTTTGTTCCAGGACGATTCGGGAGACAATGGTCCATTTGCCCGTCCAGTAAATCCATTCGTCGAAGTGTTCACTCCATATTCTAGCGCAATTGGTATTCCTAGAGCCAACCTTGCTTTGTCTAACCAAGTAGAAACTACCACAGCTGCACCGATGGCAACTGCAACTGCAGCTTCAGTGACAACGGCTGCTCCTGCAACTACTACTATTGTGTCAACAACGACGACCACGATGGCACCAACTACAACTACGACTACAATGGCACCGACTACAACTACGACTACAATGGCACCGACTACAACTACGACTACAATGGCACCGACTACGACAACTACGACTACAACGGCTCCGACAACTACAACATCCACCACTACTTTAGCGCCTGTAACGACTGGTGCAGCTGTGAATATCGTGTCGCAAGTAACGACGGCAGCCACCGCAAGAACCACACCAGCTCCTCTTCCTGCAACGACTTCGTTTGATGTACCGAGGGACTTGTTGGTGAATATGCAACAGCAAAATGCGTTTGGCACTACGTTCAACGACCTGGCATTCCTGAATTCATTGGTGAGTAGGCTATTTTGGTTGGATTTTATTAGTATTCGCGAATTTCTGCCGTGTGTTATTTTTTAAAATATGGAGATAGTTTGTGGTGCAATAAATTTTAGATTATGTATATTTGTTAGAAGAAATTAAGAATTTTTTTGTTGTGTAGATTACAGCTTAGTGGGGTATTTGTTTCATTTAAGTAACGGTTTTTCTGTGACGATTTGTATAGTTACAGAGTACGGCCCAGAGCACCACGCCAAAGACACTCACGCAAGTGGAGCAGCTCTTGGCGAATAAGGTAAGATTGCATGATTCAGGATAAAGGGTTCACTACTTACCATTATAAATTTTACAGTTTACAATATAGTATAAGAAAAAATCATCTCTGAGGTATCTAAATAAAATTCCAATGAAAAGCATTTCTCTAAAACAAGGTAGGGGAAGGTGGGGTAAAACGGAACGCTTAACTTTGAAGGGTGATAACTTAAAATCGGGAGGAGAAAATGACACGAGACTTCAACAGGAGTCTTCAGTGGACCTTAGACTATAAGAAAATCATGGTCACTGATAAGAAAAATCTTTGGGAACGACGGAAAGTGAAATTTACCGGAGGTATCGAAATCTTCGCCTCGCTCAAATCGTGGGGTAAAACGGAACACTCACTCGAACACCGTGTAAACGTACAAAATCTTTATTTTTATGATTTAAAATGTATTAATTTATGTTAAAATCTATAAATATATGTTTTAGGTATAACTATTGCAAATAAAATATAACAAAAATATAACAGTTTGATCGAATGAAAGATGTATCTCATACATCATAATTTTCTATACAAAATCAATTTTCTTGGAAACAAGAATAGTAATTAAAAGTTTAATCTACAATCTAATAATTAAAAGAGATAATAAACACGTACTAAGAGACGTTTCCGTTCTTCCCCATGTATAATAGGCGTTCCGTTTTACCCCGCGAAAAGTGTTCCGTTTTGCCCCACGTGCAGTCATTTAGTAAACATTTAATATTTACACTTCAGCGTGAGGTAAATAACTTTTTATATACGTCAAAATGTAGCGTATGAAATATAGAATCCAACGATGTACTTGCCGTTATTAATTTTCGAAGTCCAAGTACCGAAAAGTGGTCGAAAGTCCAACGCAATATTCAAACGTCGATACCGGAAAATTTTCAAACTCTCTTAATGGAAAAATAACTTGTGCAGGGGTCTATGGTCTATCATAAAATGCTATGAGGACCCTTTGGTTCCATGTCACGCGGTACCAACCCATTCGCACCTCTTATCTAAGAGAAACAATAGTGTTCCGTTTTACCCACCCGTTCCGTTTTACCCCACTTTCCCCTATAAAAAAAGATGTGCGGGATATTAATATTACATGGAGCATTGTATGTTATATTTGACATACAGTAGGGCGTCAACGTGTCGTTTATTCGTTATCCTTAAGTTCAATAAATGTGCGTTTACCCTAGTTTTATAAAAAGTCCAGCACATTTGATTTTCTTACATATAACAGTAGAGGATACATTAATGGTTTCATTTCGAAAATAATACAATTTTCATTCAGGAGCCTCGAGTAGCAGACAGTGAGACTTTTACTGGGCGAGTAATTTGATTCCAGCGAAAATTAGATTCAATTATCGTTCGGTTTACGACTCAAAAACCAAGAAACTATTAGGTGCCAGAGTTAAATAGTCCTTTCACTCCTTTGTACAACTGTGCAAATGCAATGGACTGGATTTCCCTTTTTAAAACGACGCTGAAGCTAGCTTTACTTTTCTAGTAATTTTTTTTCCGTGTTTCTGCACGGTGTCACTAAATCATAGACCCTGTGTCATACGAGAAGAAAAATTCGGTACACCAATGATTATCTCTAATCACGCTTTTCTTACACAGACGCAATACCTGATCTCCGATGATCGCAATCATATGATTAACTAGTCACAGTGAATAGACTTGAACAATCTTGCCAACGGCTGTCTGTATTCTATGCAACAGTTGTCTGACATGTCTTCTTTCGATGGTCATTATGTTGATAATTTTGTCTGCATTATATTTATCTTCGTTAGAAAATAGGTGGAAATATCTGACAAGGAGTGAACTGATTAGACACAGAATATTTTTTATTGATATTCATCATTTTTATGTCATATTAATTCTGATGTTGTTTCGAATTTTAATTAATAGAATTTAATTAATGTAAGTATAAAATTTCGCGGTGAATTTAAATATTTCCAATAAATTTCATTGTTTTACATACTAATCGATGCTTAGTGCACAAATATTATATGTCCACTTCTTATGAAATTTGAGTTTTTATATGCAAAAAATGTCTTCTTGACTGTTTCTTTATGCTGTAGGTATAAAAATCGCATTTATATCTACTTCATAAATTTGTCAAAAATAATATTTTTGTTCATTGAATGTCCCCGAATCTTATGTACCAGCACATGTTTAAACTGTTTTCTCGAAAACGCTAAACATGGTATAATCTTTGTGCACTAAGCCATCGATATAGAAAAATTTAATCAAAGCATGGTAACATGCAAGTGTCCGTACTTATTTCCACATTAAAATCATAAACACTTAATTTCTAGATCTTGTCATTAGCGTTGAACAACCCAGGACCAACTCGCTCACCGAAAGCCATTAATTTCGAAAATGCCTCGCCAAACTCGATTATCCCATCTTCATCGAATTCCCCCTTGGAGCCAATAGTAATCGATTTAGCCCCATCGTCGACTGCGACCGTCCCCACCTGGACACCGGCAGTCACGCAACAAACCAGTGAGAAACCAATTTCAACCACCACTGCAAAGCCTGTCGAATCAACGACGCCTGCATCGACCACAGCTAAAACGACTCTGATAAGCACGACCAAAGCTCCAGTCGTTATCACAGCCAAGACCACTGTACGACCTAGGACAACTACCCAAGCACCGCTAGGCCTTGGTGCCAGTCTGTGGCAAGCTCTGTTTGGCAACGGTCTGTTCGCGACGACGACTCAGAGACCTGTGAAACCAAAGCAGGTGAAGACTGCAGCAAAATCGGTCAGCATTACGCCGAAGCCTATTCAAACCACGCAGAAGCCAGGTACTACCACTGAGACGTTACGGACTGTAGATATTTCGAAGATTCAAGTGAATACCCCAAATTCTATGTTGAAAGAGGCGAAATCGACGGCTACGCCGAGCTCAGTGTCTACGACGAAGCAACCGTTGCTGAACAATCCGAATCCTAGATTGTCTAATGCTGCCACGTCAACCTCCTCCCCAGAAGACGACGCGAAGTTCCTGCTTGCACTTCTGCGCGCTGCTCAAGAGGGTAAGCCTCGTTAAAAACATGTACTTTGAGAATTTTATATGAAGAGTTGGACATTAATTAAATAAAAAATTGAGACATTTGATGGAAAAAGGGCACATATGCCAAAATGCCATTTCAAGAAAATCTATTTCAAAGTTTCCATTGGCGATCACGCTACGTAAAAAAACAGCATCTAGCTAATCTAATAAGAGAGAAGTAATGTCCTTGGTATATTATAATATATAAGATGTACCTGAGTCGATTTAAACGATTTGAGGGAAAAGGGTACGTATGCCTATGTGCCCTTTTTCCATCAAATGCCTCAATTATTGAAATAGCGGTTCAACTACAAGTTACTTTTACTTTAGATTATATTGCGAATAAAGTTCATTTTTTTTCTTCGTCGAGCGTTTCAACTTCAGCGTCGTTGTTAAAGCGGCAAAGTTAAAGTTGAAGTTGAGGACGAAGTTGAAGTTGAAGTTGGGGTTGAAGTTGAAGTTGACAAATTTATTCGACGCCGATGTTGAAACGCCAGACGAATAAAAAATTAACCTCATTTGACACATGACGAATAATTTTTCAACTTTTATTCGTTATTCGAAATTTAATTTAAATAAAAATTTTACCCATCTCCGTCTATACATAAGTATACAGAATAATTTTGTGTAACTTGATCACCTGATTCATAGGAGGATGTTGACATTTGAATGTTTGTAAATAATGTTCTTAACAAAATCACTTGTTGCATTGAAATTTTATGGTGATAACTGTGTGCAAAATTAATTGTTAAATGGAAAATTGATTGTGTCTTCACTAGGAAACATTTCGAATAGTATGAGAAGCTAAACATTATGACTGCACTATGGTTACAACACTTGCAAAACAAAATGCTGTTGAAACCTTATTTTTTAGATCGCTTATTTCTCTGTTGTTGTTTTCAGTGCCTTATTTTTGTGTTTCACGCAAGTAAAAGAAGTTAGAAATTAAATTATGTACCACTTGTAATACGAGTCTTGGTTTCTTTGTTATAGGCAATGAAGCCGTTGGCTCAAAGAAGTCATCTGGGTTATCACAAGATGATGAATCCTTCTTGAGGTCGATTTTAAGTGGACGAGCTCCCACAACCACAACTCCCGCGCCATCGAATGATATCAGTGATGCTGCTTTATTGGCGGCACTGTTAAAGGCACAAGGAATAGAACCAGCAACTCCTTCCACTGATATTAGAGAGCAGCTACTGCTAGCCGTACGTACAGTTCCAACCAACTCGTTCACAATCGCATTAAGTGCGTTAAGAGGATCTGTAGAAGATCGTATAGACTTCAACATGCTTAGAACTTCAAAGCTGGCCAACTGCAATGAGTTCTTCGCTCCCGATATCGTAATCTCTCCCTTTTTCTTTCTTCTATTGTACTTCTATCGTACCCGATTGATTTTCATGCAACATATACTTATTGAAAAGTATTTAAATGCTATTTGAACGGTGTTTAATCAAGCCACGGGGTCGAAGTACAAAGCGAAAGAAAAAACACCTACCGATCGCGATAAAAGAAAATAATTGCTCGTCTTGTTACAGAGCCTCGGCCAGGGCATCAGCACCGCTCCGACCGCATCCCCGGCTACCGAGTCTACGACAATTACGACAAGGCCGGTGTCGGCTGCAACTCGACCTGCGGATACCACGAAAAAGACGGTGACACCGAGACCAACCTCAAGACCAAGGATACGCACAACAACGTGGTCACCGAGCTCTACGTATCCACCTCCCCTCTTCAGTTCCTTCTCCAATTACGGTACCCCTGTACAGACACCCAGTGCCGATAATTCTGGAGGTGGTGCGTTCTTTGGTGCTACCAGAGCGTTCAGTCAGTTTCTGGGCGCTGCGTTAAGCGTAAGTTTATTTATTTATTTCCCCCTTTAATTGCATGGTATATCTCTTACCTAAGTTGTTTGGTGATATGATAGCGGAAGTAGAAGTGGAGGAAGTGGAGGAAGTAGAGGAAGTAGAGGAAGTAGAGGAAGTAGAGGAAGTAAAGGCAGAAAGTAGGACGTTAGGTGATAAAATTTGATTTATTTATTAACACTAGAGTTCTCTGATGACAGTAATGTGGCTATAAAAGCGTAGAGGAGCCTTGCACAAAGATATCCTGTTATCTTGGTATTATCTACTGCTTATTAAAATTTTATTATGTTTCATTAATTAATCAAGACTGATAGTGTTTGGGTTTAGCAGTAATTTGTGAAAGTAGGGTACTAGCCAGGTTGCAAAAGAGGAATCGAAGATTAGGAGAGAAACATTGCTTTAAGATGTAGATTTTACATAATGTTGTTACATTCATAGTTTGGTCTTCAAAAAAGTACAGCGTAGTAACTGCTGCGGCTCCTCGAAGCGAGAAAGATGACTAGATAAACAGTATTCAGAATTAAACTGAAACTCATGCAATTACTTTACACGCTAATATCCAAGTCAAAGCAAAATAAATAAAACATTAATGAAGTGACTTATAGGAAAGAAGTAGTAAGAAATCGTGAGAATCGTGAAAATATACACGTAATGCACATTTTAAATCAGTTTCGTGGGAATCTTTTTATATGATAATAGTGCCTATTTTAAAATGTTAAACGAATTGATGAAACCGAGCAATTAATATGCTATCCATTAGAGTAAATGAGCATCATTAGACGAAAAAACATTTAATCGAAGGCTTACATTTGTAGGCAATGTAACGCGGAAGCTTTAATTGCATCTTTTTCATTAAATCGCGCAAAATGAATCGTTTTAACTTCATGAAGAGGTTCTGGTATTTCTGTGTTTCAGGGGGCGGCGCAACAGCTGCAATCATTAGTCAGAAACGGCACCAGAATCGTGTCCGCAGCGGTGGGGTAAAAACCTAGCAGCAGAGGAAGAAAATTAATACCTAACTCCTAAAATAAATAATTAATTCGCAAACGTGAGAATTTAGAACGAAACGAATTTACAGGGGAGACATTTCTGCTTCGAAGGATCCGGTGGCAGCTGCCACCTCGACTAAATAACTTATGCGAACTTACCCGAACCTGAGATTCCTTAACAATTTTTATCCACAGATTACGCGTTCGCTTGATACTGGAGGAGAACGTCTCAACTTTCATCCTTTCTTTTTTAATGTATAGATCGTAGCATTATGTGTAGTAGCTGGTACTTTAACTCGTTGGGTGATTATGTACTTTACGTTAAGTTTTGTAGATAATAGCGGTCACGACATTTTTGCAAGCATAATTCATCGCTTAATTCTTAAAACACGGAGCTCCTGAATAATTCAAATAGTATTCCAAAGAAGAAAGAAGTAACGACGAAATAACTACTTTATTACGTGTGCCCCATTTTCCCCAAATCATCGCTTGAAACTTCCACTTCCAGGACGCGGCTTCCCCTCCGTGTTTTAAGCGTTAAGGGAGGAGCTCTGGTTGGAAAGGGGCGACGGTCGAAATCCCTCGTTCAGGTTTCCACACGCAGGTCTCGATACGGGCAATCGGATCGACGCTTTGCAAACGTTTCTGGGGTAGGGTTACGAAGTGGGTTCGACGCCACGTACCTCCTGAGACATTTGTAACGTTCATCGCAATTAAGGTAATTAATCGTGGGGAGGAGGGGAGGGGGGAGGGGGTGGGCGACGCGCGTCGTCACGATCCGCGAGGACAGTGACGATCCGCGGCGAGTGTGGCGCGTGTGAAACGCAGATGGACGCGCGAGGCCCACCCACAAAGATCGATTTAACGACGACCACGTCGGCGATGCTGCTAAGAAGGTGGTAATTTAAAGTGTATGTATATCTCTCTCCGAATGAGAGCTAGAGTGAGGAAGAGTGTGTGCGTGAGAGAAAGAGAGAAGCACAAGGGTAGTTGAAGCGTCAACGGAGAGCGTTGTATACAGTTTCGCGCCCGGACACCTTTTACTGTCGGTGTTCACCGGGCGTTCCTTCTGTTCTTCTTTTCCTTTGTCTCCTTTTTTTTTTATATAATAAAGCTGGAAGCGTGTATAGTGCACACGAGCCTTGGGGTCTTGTTTGTCTTTCATCGAGGAAGGTAGCCTCGGTAGTAATGGTAGACGCCGAGTAATAAGCTCGGCAACTTAACGAGCGCGCCGGGGGTTGAAACGTTGACGGCACTTTTTCCTATTCGGGAATTTAGTGATATTGCGTTTCGCAGTACAGCGCCGCGGGAATTTCGTCCGCATGGAAATGCTCGGTTAACGATAGGGGAATATTTCTTTGGAAGTTTGATACGCGTAAAGTGATTCCGGTATTTAAGTGTTTCGTGGACTTCTCTGACTCGCTTGAATTCGCCTTTGTCTTCCTGTTACGTGTATCGCTAATCGAAGGGTTCGCCGAGTCACCTGTTTATAGATGAGCATGAAAGCAAGTTTTGGGTGAAATGGAGTATTTAGAGCAGCGCCGTCCAACTTGGCTCTTGATAGACAAAACCCTAACCCCACCACCGTCCACCGTCACCATGGCGCGAAGTCGCCACCGAGTCAAAATAACTAATCAGATCGCTTCCCGCGTGAATACAATTGTTGTCTTTTGTTTTGCGATTCATTGGTCCACGTCGCGCGTGGCTCCTGAATTTCCTTGTCTACGGAACTGTCACGGTCTCCTTTTTAGCGTCGCGAGGTTTCCTTGACAACAAGTCACGCTGCTCGAAAGAAAGGTTGGAAGGGGAAGCAGGCGCGTGAGGGGCCCCTACGCTGGACAGCGCTGATTTAGAGGGAATTCTTTTTTGCTCGAATGGTATACGAATAGAAAACATTAATTGGAGCTCTGGGTAGTATTCAAATAAATGCTCAAATTGTTCTTCGGTTGGGATTTCGTTTGTTACTTAGGAATTAAAGGGCCTTCCTTAAATTATGTAAGGGTAATTTTGGCGATTTTTTAACCCCTCCCTCCACCAGTATAAGAATTCTTAAGATTTTATATTCCAACCCCCACCCCGCCTCCTCCTATCGTAATATTTTTAAAATTCTTTTAATGGTTTATATTTTTACTTAATTCATTTAATATAGTTTTTAGCCTATTTATATTGAAAATTAGGTTAAAAAAAATATTACGCGAGGCGGTACCTGACCCCTTCTCCCTCTTTTATAAGACGCCCCCCCCCCAAAAAAAAACTTACATAATTTAAGGACGATCCCTAATAGGAGGGCGTTCTTTTTATTTATCATTCGCAGGATATTGAACGAGAACCTTAGGAGAGCTTAAAAATGAGGTCTAACTCCTACAATTTCTGAATGTTTAGTGAGTAGTAAATGCACTTTATACTTTTTCTAAAATTGTTTATCTTCAGAATTAGAGTGTGCTAATCACTAGCGAAAATAGTTAGATTTTGTAGTAATTATTAATATAATAGCATAAAACTTTATTACACAGGTGAATAATTCTACAAGTATCTCTTCATTCAATCCAATAATCAACATTTTTGCATATTTTGCATTTATCCATTTAGTGATACCTATCTGTGCTATTCGAAATCCGTCCAAAGACATAATTGAAAGAAACCATGTCGCCGACTTTTTTACAGCAAGAGCGATGGTATGACACTATCCTGATCTGTACTACTGACAATCTAGTGACGTTCATTCGTCACGATTTTTTTGCTGCTGCATTTATTCATGTCGTTTCGAATCGGGACGGAAATCGTTATTCAAAATAGAAACCGATATAATGCCCGTGGTCGTAGCACAATCAGAGTGTGAAAATAAACTCGTTCCGCGACTATAATTAACTCGGCTGACAGACAATTTCATTTATTGACAAGGATATGTTTATAACAAGCAACGCGGGTAAGAATTATCCAATCAAAGTGAACACGACAGTATCCTTGTCTTCGGCGTTACAGAGATAAAACGAGAGGAAGTGGGGGTAAGAGAAAAAAATGGAAGGAGATAACGGGGATAAATTGTGCACGTTTCCTTTTCTAGCTTTTTGCACTTCATTTTCCCCCCTTCGTCGCAAGAACGTCGCTGAGGGTCGGTCTGGAATATTAATCACTCGCTATGACGTATTTAACAGTCATTAGGGACAGCTGACTAGATAGGATGCAAAGTATTCAGAAGTAGAAAGTGACGGGGACCTTCCTCTCTTGCACGCACTTGGCACAAGTAGTAGAGAATCCTTTCAGACGGTACAATATAATTACGGAGTAGATATTTATAAGGATCCTTTACCGTTAAAGATAAGATAGTATATATAAAATAACAAATTAGTTCAGGGCAGGTGATTGCATTTTATAGAAGCTTCTTCGTCGCCTCCTATGTGGCAGTGGTTTTTAATTAATTGATTGGGTTCATATAGTTCTTGCCTTTTCCATAATAATTTTGTCGAGCAGAAATTATTTTCTTCGAGCATCACGGATATATTCATCGATGAAGAGACTATTGACAGAGATGTACAGGCCGATTCTAAAAACTGGGTCCGGTTGTATCCATTTTTTCAGTGATGATAAAACACAATTGATAGGGGCAACTCTTGTTGCACGAAATTTTTAAACACCTTGTAGAGTATCATCTGTTTACTTTTTTCATGCTAGTACTTTCTTTTATATGTAGAATAAATATTGGGACCCTTTTTAGCAACATTTTGTATCATTTTAATTTTGACGTAACAATCTTACAAATTGTGGGTTGATTTATATAATTGGATCACAATAACACGTTGAGGTGATTAAATAATCCCAAATCATACGATCCAATTTGAGGGAGATTTTTATTAAACGAATTGCTACATGCAGTTTTAATGGTATTTAGTATTTTCTTACTTGCTTGTATTACTATGTTGTGGAATATACGACGCTGTGCTCAAAGATACATATGGCATTCACATAACGTTACCATGATTATACAGTTAAGTTTCCAACATGAATACCCGCAGTTCAGTGCGAATACACGACTACATGAAACGTCGTTAATAATCAATCGTGTTACTTAATTCCACAAATACACAAGTTCTCAATTTCTCTAGAACTATAATAAATTAAATTACCTGCTATTTCAAATTGTGGTTGCGAGATGACAGTCTGTCTACACTTTTATTCTCTCAGCTAAATTTACAATATTTGGCGGGGGATATTTTGTATTATTTTCATTTATTTATTTTATTTATTCACTTTTTTATTCATTTTCTTTGCCAATTACCAGTAGGTAGTTCACTTTTTGTTTGATATGTCTTTACTTATCCAGCGTGAACAAATAAAATTTCAATAAATCTGTAGTTGTAAATAATTTTGCATCCTTCTTTGTTGTCTTTTCATGAATGATTATGTGGCTCATCTCTCCCAAAGACGCCAGCCATCTTTTCTAACGACGAAAGCCATCTCTCCTAGCACCTTAGGAGAGATGGCTAAAAGTCATGACTTCAGCTTTCAACCCGATATTCAGAAAGTATTATCTTAAAGCAAATATCGACCAGCTTTTCTGAATCAGCATAAAATTCTGAACATACCATGTTCATCCTTACAAAATAAATAATATCAGTATTAGTTTTAACATCCATTTTATATTAGGTGAGCCGACAGTCCTCAACTTACCCTATTAGAAAGAAAATTACCATGGCTTAACAACGGAATAATTTATTCCACAACAAGTGGACGTTCTCCCTTTCCCACAAAAATCCCACATCAAAGTGTCTCCAGCCTCCGATATCGGTCCCTTGTTTACACTCCCCTACCACCGACCGATCTACTGAAGTTTCCGTGGAAGTTTAAAGCATGCTCGCGGGTAAAAGGTTGCACGTTCTCTGGTGCGGGTTTCAACCTTTCAACGGCAGGCTCGAAAATCCCTGAAACGGAATTTCGCGTCGATAAATAACAAGGAGAGTTCACCGACAATACCGGCTCGAATCGTTTGGTACCACATGCCACTTGGTACTACGGCAATTTAAATAAATTAACGGAGAGCAAGCGTATCCAGGCCCGCGAAGGTGAAGAAGTAAAAGAGAAGACGAAGAAGATGAGGGGGGAAGAGAAGGGATGGAGGAACAGAAGCTGAAGAGTAGGAGGAAGGAGAGGAAGCGTGTACGCGCGGACCGATTGTAAGACTGGAACACCCACGCGTGCTCGCGATGCCTCCGCCGAGTTTTTTCTTCCTCTCTTCTCCTCGCGGATAATTACAGCTAATGGCAGTCATTGAGAATGCGAGATGCGTACCGATCCACGTACGTGTACCACTCTGCGCGCTGCCGCTTCTGCTGTCGCTCGGCCGACGATAACGCTCCGGCCTCTGTATCCCGCGACTCCTCCGATATTTAATTTATTGGCTGAATCGCTAAGCAGACGCGGCATTATCAAGCCCCGACGCACTTCCACGATCACGAACGGTCGCGATAGGATCGACGGTCCCGGACGATCGGTGAACGCGCGCCACACGGAAGACCAAGGGGAGGAAGATGAAGAGCCACGGCTGTCCGGTGATTTTCCGACGTAAGGACGAAAGATTTATCTTGCCAGCTCTCTGTACGCATTGTGTCCTGGCGTTCCTGCGTACGCTCTGGTGGCCACGTGCACTGATCTACTGGGATGCGTACACGTTCCTTCGAATTGATCAGTGTTTAACACGAATTTGTTCTGCTTGTTAGGAGCGGAATGCGGCGGAGGATACAAATGATTCGGGTGTTATTGCTCATTGCCAGAGGGTTGTACAGTGGGCCATAAAGGTATCGAGGCACCATTTAAAACAGAATAACTTTTTTAAAATTGGTCCCAACGACCCGAGCTTTTTGGGAATGTAGAAGGATTAGGGAACTAGGTGACGTGTTTTGTCGTTTTGAAAAAAATGCAATTGGTCGGAATGGCGAAGAAAATAGTGAAGGTCACCTTTTCGACTTTTTTTATCTGAGCCTGTAATGATAATTTAAGAATCGAGTTTGTAGATTTAAGTTGTATACATGCTGAAAATTTCATCGAAATCTATTAACGTAACTATGAGCTACAAAGAGATAAAAGTGATGAAAATCACAGTTTTCAGCCTATAACTGTAATAAACTTCTTACATATTTTGGTTTCGATGAAATTTTTAGCATGTATAGGGGAAGACGGGGCAACATCGGGACGTTGAGAATAAAATCTCATAACTTTGACATTATTAAGTAAAAAAGAGATTGCAATTGGGATTCATTGGAATAAACTCCTTTTTAAATAATGCCACATATTCATTTTTTTTTTAATAGAAGGAAAAATACAAAAAATTATGATTTAAAATATGATCCGTTTTTATGATTTTACCTCATGGCCTGGGTAAAACTTTCATTCAATTTCGACGAACCACATGATTTTTGGACATATGTAAATGCAAATGTCTTCACCGTTTTCATCACCACTGTTATCATTACCTTTCGGTATTTCGTTGAATTTTTGGCTTTTCATTCTTTTTAGTTGTGGTTCTTTATTAAGATTTTGTTTTAATTGTGTTAACTTCCTCTTCTTTGTTTCGCGTACCCGGTTTTACCCCGTACGGTTTTGCCCCAGCATACAATTTTGTAAATATTACGAAATATCAACAATATTCTGGCGAAGGAAAAACAATTCTTCTAATTATTTACACTTTAATATTCAACAATTAACATAATTCGCATCAAAAAGTGTCTACCTGAACGCTGTCAAAAGTGTTTAATGTTAGTTAATGATCGAAAAATTAGATCAGAGCCTTTAAAAACACAGAAGACGATATAACCTTAGCAAGATAGCTTGTAACACGATCATCTTTTGTTGATAAAATAATGCACATCGCGACAATATGTTGCTGCAATGCCGTAGGAAAAGAGGCAGTTTAACTCTTTAGCGCCCAGCGTGACGTATAGGTCACATTATTTTCAGACGCATAAAAAAAGCAATAGTCGATAATTTTTATCCCAAAAAGGTTCAGTTCTCTAAATGGCTCTGAGATGCAAGCCGCTGATGCGTTTACCGCTGTAAATAATGTTTACAGTATCCTTGGAAACGGTCCCGGCGAATGCATGTTGGACATTTTTCGATACCTGAAACGTTGCTCTTGTTTTCTTTAAACAGTTGAGAGTAAAATAATTTTTTTTACATTTTATTTCGTAGATACGTGTAAATTAATAATTGTTATAGGGTAAGCAGGCCAGTAGATGGACAGTTTAGCTGATTTCGAAGTTTACATCAAGGTGTTTCTTAAGAATTATCTGTTGTATTAAAAAAAAATGAAACGCTTTGCACGTAGAAATGTACAAATTTAAAGAAAAAAATAACTGCAAGTAAAACAATTAATGTATTTAAGGATAAATTTATGAAAATTCTACTCATAGCCCGTATCACCAGTAGATGGATAATAGCGCTAGCAGATGGACAGTTCAAAACCAATAGATGGACGGGTGTCTGGCTAGACGAATAAAAGACTTATTAGCTATAGTAAGTACCTAGATTAAGTTATTTTTCGTTAGAATATAGTTTATTTCATCAAAACTAAAAACGTATGGAGTCTTCATTGGCAGAAAACGGTGCAACAGGTTATGGGCCTAGGCCGCAAATAAAGTGAGTTATCTCTAGCTTAATGCGGCCAGACGTTTCACGCATGAAGTGACTCGCGCATGGTGGCGTAAAATCGTACATACAAATACATTTTTCGCATACAAAATGTTTTTTTTTCCGATAAATATGTTAATGTTTTATAAAACAAAAACGTTTTTTCTACAAAATAAAAAAACAATAATATAGATTAAAACTCTAGTTCTTTCAATATTAACGATTAACCAACGATTTGTCCATCTGCTGCGCCCGTCCAGCTACTGGCTTGCTTACCCTACTAAAAGAATATTGTTTGCAAAATTTGATTTATGAAAAAAAATCGCTTTTTTAATCCGTACACGTCCAGTTTGACGTATACGTCACATCGAGAAAATCATATTTCGACTGGCTTTTTTTGGGAAAACAACGATGAAGGAGCCATTTTTCAGTTAACTAATCACAAGAAATCATTTTTTCCCCTGAGAAAAGGCTCCGGGCCTTAAATAGTTAAAAAATAATTGCACGTCTCGGTTTTATCCAGGTACCTACCCGGTTTTGTCCGAGTTTCGCTTACAACTTATTTAAATCTACAAACGGGATTTTTGAATTTTCATTACAGACGCAGATAAAAAAGTTGAAAAAGCGACCTATTTTCATCGCCATTCCGAACAATTACAACTGTTTTCAAAACGATGAAACACGTCACCTACCAAACTAATCCTCTTAACTTGTCAAAAAAAAACTCACGTCGTTTGGACCAATTTTAAAAAAGTTATTCTGTTTTAAAGTATGTCTGAATGCTTTTGTGGCCCACTGTATATTATTCTGGATTACTATTTGTGCCTGACGCCAATCTTTTTTGAGTTTCTAAGCTGTTCCGTATCTTTTGAAACCCTACAGAATTTAAAAATTTATGGACTATGGAATAAAGCCAGAAAGACCTTGGAACCTGTGTAAATCAGTGAAAATAAATATTCGTCGGAGAAGAAAGCAATGGGAAACAGAATGAACATGTAGCATACGATCAACAACAACGTAAAGTTTGCCTACTGTTTGGCTTCACAAGCGCCCGGCCGCACTACAAAAAATATTATTTCGCCATGGTAACTCCGTGACATACGAATGGCCGATGCATAAAGAAAGAAGGAAACTGGATTACTCTTAGCTTTCTATTCGAACTTATCGACGCGTCGAATCTCGCGGCGCAACATCGAATAAGGAATCGGCTGGCCCGCAGAACTATAGCGATCGATCTTGTCTGAGATACGATAGATATATCCGAGCAAGGACGTCCTTAATTATCCCACGGTTGGACAGCTCCGCGATCCAATTTGCAGTTCGCCGTGCACCGAATCCTTTCTGCACTGAATCATAGAAAATGTAGCAACGCGCGCTGCACAAGGAGTGAGTCAGCCTGTCATCTCTGGAATCGCCGGCAAAGAAATCGCCCGCGGTTTTCTCGCGCATTCCCACGATAGATCGGTGTCGCAATCGCGACAATGCAAGCCGATTGCACACGTGGGGAATCGAATCGCGATTACCCGCCGTCCAATCCATCTCCTCGTACGCTACAATCGGGCTTTCGTGAAAACTCCCCCGCTGCACCCGCCCACCCCCACCTCCCCCCCCCCTCAATCAATGAAACGATAAATCGTTTCTGCTCGCTGATGGACGACTTCGTTCCTCATGGGCTGATTAGCAGTCGCTGTCTTATTGTTTCCATCCGACGGTTCATTGTTCGTTGAATCGTGCTGCAGGGTGTCTCTCAGGGTGTCTCGACGGGGGAGGGTTTCTGTCGGCGAGGAGGAGGTCGAAAACGAGGACCTTGCTGCAAGAGGGGTGCAGCTCCATCTTTACCAACTTCCAGTAAATTAGAAAAAATTGTTTATAAAATTATTGCTTTGACTTAACATTAAAGAGAGAACACTAATTGAAAAATATATATTTTCTCACAATAAGTAGTAGTTACCGAGTTGATAAGTTTTTGGTCCTATTTTTGGCAAAAAAGTATTATACAATAAAAATATTAATATTAAAATATATTACTATCTTTATTGTAAATCAATATTAATATTTCTATTTTCATTTATTTGCACTAAATCGCTCATTTGTTATCGGATCTGCATCAAACATGCCCCAAGCAATATAGAATTTTGTTTTACATATCGCTAATTTGCTGCAACCACGGCACAACTCAGAATTTACATTTTCTGAGTTATTATCATAGAAGAATTTGTTGTTGTCTAGCAAAACTTTTGAGTCCGTCTCCCCCAAAATCGATAATTTTGAGTTACGTCGTTGTTGCATGATATATTACACGTCATAACTCAAAGCCTATCCAAAATGGAGCTGCACCCCTCTTACTGCAAGGTCCTCGAATTAACCCTAATACCACGGATGTACATCAGAATCTCCCACAGACCAGGAACAATTTAAAACAAAAGGAGATCAGCCTCGAGTACATATCTAAAGATTCTAAAGGTCTACTTATAAAAAATTCAATTGCACAGCGACGGCATGTATCGTGGAGCGACGTGCGAAGGGTGGGGCGCTGATAGCAGGACAAGACACGCGGAGTCAGCATCGAAGGGCATTTCGAAAACGAGTCAATTCAGAGAGGCGCGCAAGCTCGGCCACGGTGGGCTCTCCCCTCGGTCCGCGTTTTACCGAAAGGCGAGAAAGAGAAGTAGGAGGTGGAGTAAGGTGGCGAAGAGAGACGAGGGGAGGAGCACGGGTGGGAGTAATGCAGGAGCAAAAGGCAGAAAACACCGGTAGGCAGTTTTGTAGCTGTTTTTATCAGCTTCTGGGCATCGGGGGTTCAGGCCCGACGATGCCAGGACGCATCTTGGGGGGTTCGTGTGGGAACGTACGTCTCTTTAGCGTACCTCTCCCTCCCTCCCCCTCCCGGGTTCTCCCCACCCCCTCGCGATTCCTTTTTATCCTGTTTCGTTTCTCGCGGCGTCCCTCTCCCGCAGCCAGGACGGGTCGAGCTTCCCCGCTTGGCCTTCCTTTTTCCTCCGTTCGCCAGCTCGGCGACTTGTTTCTCTCCCGTTCGTTTTTCCTCCCCCTTCTTCTGCCGCTTCTTCAGCCTCCTCTTCATCTTACGGCTGCCTCGGGTACCAAGGGTCATCGGGGTCACCCTCCACGGTGCACTCGGCTACGTGGTGTGCCCTATATTTACGCACGGTAAGAGCACGCTGAAGAGGAGGTGGTCACTACTCTCCTTCTCCTTCCCCTATCCATTTCGCTCTCGTCTTCGTCTTCTTCTTCATCTTCGCTCCCCCGTCGTCCTCCTCGTCTTCCTCGCCCTCCACCTTCCACCCCCCTACCTCCGCCGCTTCTTCTGGTTCTTACAGTTCTCCTCCTACCTTTTTTTCTCCACCCCCTACTCGGGTCGCTCTTCAATAAGCGCCGATCGCTTTAAGATCGGCTCACAACAATGACCTGAACGCCCCGCTTCGTTGATCCGTCTGTTCGCGCCTTCGATTAAGCTTGCGTGTTTTAGGCAACTCTAGGGGGTTGTTACGATCGAGATGGCGCTATTCTGAACGCTTTAGTGCTGGAAAGTGATATAACTATTTTCTTGCTAAATTTAAATGTCCCCAGTTTCAAACGAATTAAATATTAATTTCACAGAGAATTTAATTTCAGCGTCAACCAACGCGTACCTACGTTTATTCAGGAGCAACGCAATTTACTGGCTTCAGGGACGCAGTAAACGGTAAATAAGCCCAACAAGAATAACACATCGAAAAATGACAGTAAATTATGCTTTTCGCCACTATTCAAAAGGTAAATCCGTTGACGCCGCAGCTCGGCAGATTTTTCCATCCCGTATAGATCCTCGTTAATCACGGAGCGCGGGGCACGAAACAATCGAAACGGACGGAATATTAATTGAAAGGAACGATTGTGGCAGCCGGCGCGGTCTTGTCCTATAAATCAAAGGGATCGCTAAAAAGCAGAGAATATTAATTTGTATGATAAACTGTCTGTCGATGGGGGGTGGGGGCTCGCTATTCTAAAAGGTTGCGACAGTACCTTTGAAAGGTTACGATACGAATTGCAATGCCGTGTCGTAACCTTTCGCAAACTGCACCGCGCACCGTGGATATGCTGTATAATGGCTGGTATTATCTGCGGAGTTGTAATTATATTGTCCTAGCCTCCACGCCTCGTAATATAATTCTTCGGGGTACGCCGCGCGAATGTCGCTCGCGATCGTTGCCGCGATTTTATCGGGTCTGCGGGCGAGCAAAGTCGGGTAAAAGTGGGCGCATTCGTTTTAAGTACCTACCATTCCGTGCGTCATCGCGCGCGCAGGTGCGAAACTATGTATTTAATAACGTTCGATGGACTCGGCGCCGTTACATGCGTCACCGTGCTCGTTCTACCTGCCGCGCCGCGTGAAATATCTGTCGGCCGGCTCGTTGTATTTCCGTCCGAAGCGTCGGGTATTTAAAAATCGCGGTGGGAACACGTGAAACGCTTAATGAAGCGCGCGAAACGCGCGCCCCTGAGCGCGACCGGCGCTTGGCTTGTTAATTAGCCGCTTACGCGAACTTAGACGCGATGATCGCTGCGGTACCATCTCGCAAGGTGGTTGTTAAGCTCGGCGTCGGGTATTAATTCTCTGAATAAGGAGGTGTAATGCCTCTTCGATGCGAAGGGAGATATATTTCGTCTTCCAGGCGTGTGCAGGTGTTGGCAGAATTAATGTGATAAAGTTTATTCTATGGGGGATGGGGATTTTCTATGAGGGATATAGTATCTGATCCTGGTGTGCGCAAGTCGATTATTTGTGATATAAAAATAATTATTATGATAGTCTGTTGCAAACGTAGCATGATTAATCCGATTAAAAGTAATATAAAGCAGCGAGTGATAAAGGTCAGCTTATGTAATAAGCCATTGAGTTCGATCAGACGAATTTCGTTTCTTAAAAGGATTAGTTACGGATTTGCAGATCGAATAATAATTAATTATAATAATACTCGCATCGAATAATAATTAATTTTTCTGTTAATTCAGAGTTATGTATTGAAATTTCATGCCACCATTTGTATGTGTAAGTCTTGTTTGTTACCGGTGTAAAAGTATTTGCGAATGAAACTAAACGAAATTGAGTAGTCCTCGACGGTATTTGAGCAGGCTTGTAATTTCTCAAGTACCCAACCAATGGGACGTGTGTGCACGAGGCTTAAAGATGCTCCGGAGACCTCATGCAAGATACCACGGGGTGGTCGCAATACGCGAACGTTACGAAGATGCGGGACGATGAAAAATCTCTGGTATCTCAAGCCAAGATCCCTCGAACAATGGGATATCTTCGGGACCGAGTCGGTTACAGTGGACAATTATTGCTCGATTGCCGGAAGATAATGTTTCATCGTGGATGAAATAATGATTTTCTTTCGGTCGGACGAAAACATGTGAAAATTCTTCGATAATGGCGCCGGTAAATTATTTCTGTCCACGGCATCGATGGCATCACGATAATTGGATGGCCATTAGGTTCTAGTCGATCTCAGGTACCGATAAATTTCTAAGAAAGGAAAAGTGATCTGGTTCACTTTCCTCTAACTCCTGGTAAATCAACGACGGAGTAACTTTACTGTTTCACCTCGTGTCTTGATGTGAGTTTTAATTAAACGCGTAGATATCTTTTGTACTTAGAATATTAGTATCGTGAAATCAAAGAATCATTATTAATTTATTCACAATATTATTTATTGGTAGTTAAAGTGAAACAATCATTAGAGCTGTCTGTCTACCTCTACTTTTAAAGTCAAAGAAGATTTAAGAAGCTTATTGCCACCTCAAAAGGTTCCATTTTTGCAGATTTAATTTTTTTATTTCAAGCACAGTATTTTATAAGAATATTCGTGTGGAATACGGTAAATCAGTACACAGAAGAAGCCGTCGATCCTTTTCGTCCGTGCAGCTTTTCCAATAGTACGTGCATCCCAGCTGCGTCGTCCTTTTGAAAAAGGAGAAAAGAAAGCGTGGTCGACGTCGGCTCATACCGCATATCCGCCACGAATGTCGCAGATTGCGAAAAGGGCGTGTACGTGCCCTTGTACTTCGGTAGTCGCATACGTGCCGCAGTTCTTTTCTTCCCGACATAAATCCTCTTCCTTTTTTCTTTCCGCGCGCTTTCTCACAGCTGAACGACGTTAATGCGGCGAACACCGACGTCACAGCTAGTCGACCGCTTTTATTTTCTGCCCGGTTCTGGGTTTCTCACACGATCCACGCCTGTGAAAGGGGTGAGCAAAACAAATTGTCTCGCGGACAGAGACCGTTTTCACCGAACGAACCTCCCCCGATATCCGTTTCAGTGACGTAATTCTGGCCAATCTGCATAACGACCCACGAAGACCAGAAGAAAACCAGAGGATCTCTTCGAATGTAGTGTTGCCACTGAATTTGAAGTAGCATGAAATTTCAACTATGAACAACTGGCTTCGCAAAACTGACCTAAGTATTCGTTATAAGAAGTAATAGTTGGAACAGACTTAAAAACAGGTACTAAATTTTCAGTTGCTAAATAAAGGGGGGATCTCGTGTTACAGCTCCAAAAGTCCCTAACTGATATTTAAGAATTGTTTTTGAAAAAAACTGTTGTTAATATTGAATTAAATTCTTTTGATATATAAGGAGGCATCTTTAAACTTGCCGAATTTTTTGTTTAATTATTGTGGAATCTTGGTAACCTCTTCGACGATGTAACTCTCGTTGACTAAGGCTGGGACTATTTGTCCAATTTTTCTGTATTCGAATATTCGAACTCAATTATTACTCAATTATTTGGCGAATATAATTCGAATACCTAAGTATTCAAATACTATTCGAATATTTAAGTATTTAAATACTGGTGTATTCGAATAGTATGGCGTGAATTATAAATCAAGTTCTTTGGGTTCATTTTTTTTACAAGCTTTTATTTATTGTTAGTTTCAGTTGTGAGTTAGTTTGACAGGGTGAAATTTTGTAAGTTAATTTTCACCACTTCAACATATCCGATCGACTTGAAACTTTGCACACATACATAGTTCCGATGACAATACAATATTTTCACTAAAAAGCACGAAATACTTTATAGCAAATTTTTTTTAAAACAAGCTTTTATTAAAATGTAGGTACTACAGAGGAACCAATAATTTTGATACGTACAAAGATGACTGCCTGAGAAGAATTCCCTCATATGACTAAAAATAAACGCGTGAAAAAAATTGTATTGCTATCGGCACTATGTACGCGTGCAAAGTTTCAAGTCGATAAAATATGTTGAAGTAGGTCAAAATTAACTTATAAGATTTCACACTGATAAACTAACGAACTCACAACTGAAACTAAATACAAGCTTGTAAAAGAATGAACCTAAAGAACTTGATTTATAATGCATACCATACTATTCGATGTATTACAAATCATTCAATACAATAGTATTCAAATACTTAAATATTCGTATATAACATTCGAATATTCAAATACTTGAAGTTTATTCGCAGCATTCAAATACTTGTAAAATATTTCAAGATTAAATTATTCGAATAGTCCCAGCTCTATTATTCACGTAGCGTGTAGCAGCTGTCATAGTCATGTGATTGCAAGAAAAAAAAAATCTTAAAGTTAGATAGCTTACGCTAGGATTGAATCTGATTTGAAGAAAAAAAAAATAGAAATTGAAAAATGTATAGAAGGAAAAGTAACTTTTCCTTAGATAAATTTACTTTCTGTCGATCAAGAAAGTATTATAAATAAAAAATAAAATTAAAGTTTTAGTTTCAGTCCCAGCGTAAACTACCTAACTTTAAGAAATTGTTCTATTTTTCAAATCTCCCCTTAACCCTCTAACGCCCAGACCCTTGGACCGCTCTTTCAAAATTGTGGAACTGATATATATATATATATATATATATATATATATATATGTTGTAGCTTGTTATTTTCAAATGGAAAATATCGATTTCAAACCTATTTACAGGATACTCGCCGTTTAAATTCATGTTGCATAGATGCAACATTAAGCGTCAAGGGGTAAGAAAATAAAATAAACTTTCAGGAGTTTCATTATTAGTTTTTACTGTAAAAATAATATTTTGAAATTAACAATAATTATTATTACAGTTCATTCTTCTGATGGTAATGACGAAAACAGTTTCTACTACTTGTAAAACATAATCGAACACTACATTTTACACAAGTAACAGATGTAATTCCCTTGATACATAATCTGCATCTTCCTCTCTCCGAAACTTCCTTGTGAACAGGAAAATGTCCAACAGAGTCGAAACGTATTTCCCTGTATGGATGCGAAACACAAGGTTTCTTCTTCTTTTTAATATTCTCCAAACTTAAATTTGAAGTTTACGGACGACCACAGCGTCTTTTTTCTCTGCCCAATTGAAATAGATCGTCAGCTACACGCATTCTAAATATTTTGTACGAGATATTTGTCTGTTGGTGGTTTCACAGCTGATACGAATTCTTTTTTGCACGTGTAAGCATTTCCGCTAACGGAAAAATAAATGCATTGTACAGCATAACTAAATACTTTGTTTGATTACTACCGCTCAGTGTTGCTCCGGTGCAACATGCATTCTCAAATTTAAAAAACTCACATATATGAGACTTGAAATAACTTCACAACACTTTTGTGCAAATAATTTATCTTTTCACTAAATATAACGATGCAAATTTTAATGAAAAAAGAAGACCTTGCCTCTATTTTTCGCGGATTTATTTGAGAAATATAAGGAAACACAAGATCGCAGCTTGAAGTAATAATTCATCATCAACTTTTGAAGAAAATGTTTGATTTCCTTAACCGAAAACATTGAAACTATTTTACCATGATTGCTAACAAAACTTAAATATACACAGGTGACAGAATTTTACGCACTTTTAAAATAAATAAATTAAGTACAAGATTCATCTCGAATCTTCAAAATGAATAAAACTCGGCTTCTCTATGTAGGTAGTCTTGCGATTGTAATCAGAAGTAGATATTATTCGAATAAATGTACAATGTTACTGGAGTCTTGCAGTTTAAAAATGATTTCGCTGTTGACTTAATTCGTTAAATTTTAATTTCTGTTTTCAGCGCTATCTGTGATTAAGTAATAGATGCAGTGCAATTGATAAACAAACAGAACGATGGAAGAGGGAAGTGAAAGATACGAAAGGACACAAAGTAGTGTGAAATACGTGTGTAAGAGGGAAAGTTTGCCGATGTGTCATAATTCACATCTGCAGACGTAAATTGATTTTTCCAACGCGTAAGCGATTTAATTTCCCAGCCGGATATGTGCTTTCGCAACGGGGAAAGACCGATTCAAGCACGGCTATGTAAACCGCGTAGTAGAACGGTGGAGCTGATCGTTAACCCGTAAATGGTTCCATAACAGCGCGCGAAGTGTTTGTATTGGATAATAAGGATCATTCAAGTGGATAGATCGATAGCGTAGTAAAGTTTATCATCTCGGCTCCCTCGTATTCCTGCTATTTGCATAAGTATTTTCCGCGTGACCAAATTCAAATTCCATTGAACTGAACTTGGTATTTATCGATAAATATTAGTCTAAACTTTAAATCGATATTGGCAAACGATCACTGACAGCTTTTTAAATCTTATAGCTACCACGATTAATTCTGTCCTCCTTAAATAAAATTGTTCATTTTTCAATGAACGTTGAAATATTTGAAGTTCCGCGTGTTTTTTGCCTTTTAAGTAAAATTAGAAAACCCTAGGTATGTGTTTCGTTGAAATCTAGAAACGGTCTAATTTATTTATTTTTTTAGAAGGATGGCACAAATAAATAATAAAACTTCAGTTTTCAGATGAGCTTTTGAAATATTAGATAGGACATTTTCCCATGTATTTCGAAACTGGGGGATAAGCTATTTAGAAATTCGTTTATGTTTGTTGGTGAGAGTAATTTCAATTAGGACCAACACCCCGGAATTGTGGCGTATATCCACAAGAAGGTTCCTGACGGTCCTGGACCACGTCACGTACGTCTCACTGCTCAAGAATTCTAAGAGTTCCTGACGCAACAACATTCAACGATACGAAAGGAAAAAGAATCGCAGGAAATCGAACGGTACCTTTCTCAAAAGACACGTAACGAATTCGTGTCTCACGTAAGCATCGAACAGTGTCTTATGACGAGGTGTAATTAAAAATTCATACGCATGACGCACATGCACGCAAAAACCTAAAGCGATTGTTGCTACATAATTGACCGTTTCCGTTAATCAGCTTGCAATTATAGACACACGATATAATTATGTAAGCTTGTACCCGCGAAGACCAATAAATTTCGAAACTGTTTCCCCATTAAAAGCGTAATTATAATACACTAAGTCTCGTAAAAATTTTATCAGGGAAATTTCACGGATATGCAAGCCTAGATGGCTCGCATTCAAAAATATTTTTGATTATTATTACAATATTTGTGATGTGTGCCGGCAGGCGTCTTCTCTCTACCTGAAAACGGAAAATTTAGACCCAGATTCATGCTTATCCTCCTACACTTCTTTTTAGGTTCCTTCGCACCTTCTCTCTATCCTCGTTCTTTCTTACTTTCGATGAATCATATAGAATCTTTTGTAAACTCTATAGGTATACAATAGAGGCGAACATCCATTAGATGCTCTAGAATATTCAACGTGCAGCATCTCATTCATTTCTGATACCTAACTTATGGTTACGGTTACGTGCGTAACAGTTGATAACTTTTTCCAAATCTAAAGTACCTACATCGATCCTTTCGAGTAATGCTGTAACGAATATTCGAATAATCTAAGTATTCGAATAATCGAATATCAGATAATTCGAATTTAGGATTTGAATGTTTGAATAATCAGGAGTATTCGAATAATTAAGAGTATTAAATATTCGAATATTCGAATAATTACAGTTCTACTTTAAAGCGACATCTAACTCTTCTGGTTGATAAATGAGCCGTTGTTTTCGAAAGTGGTGTAAGTCCATTTATTCATACATTGAGATATTTAAGGGTTTGCATTTGAATAAACTTAAAAATACTGGCAAACGTTAATCATTTCGGGTTATGTTTTTAAAACTATAAACTTGTTAAATTTTATTATGCAATAATAATTAATCAAAATGTTAAAGAAAATAAACGATTGTTTAGCTACAAATGGACTTATACCACTTTCAATAGTAACATATTTTGAAAAATATAAACAGTAGCATTTTTAAATTTAAAACATAATAATAAAATGAAGACATGTAAGTAAACGAATAATCGAGTTTATTAAGAAATAATTTCAGTTGCATTACGATGAATTTATAAAAAAACAAGTATGAAATGTAAATTACTTCGTTTAGATAACTAATAATAACAAACTTATTCATATTTCAACCTTATTTCTCCTTTACACTTAGCATAGTGAAGTATTTATGGTGCGCAGGAGATATGTAAGGCAGTAAACACATCATATCTCTATATTTCTCTCTTAGGTCTTGAAGTTGACTGCAGTGGTAATATATTAATTATGCTAATCATTTTAGGCCTTCCTCGTTTTCCAAATAAATCAAGATCCTCAAATTGCTCATTTTCTTGCATAGAGATTTTGTAGAAAATTGCCGTAATAATTAATAATTAATGCGATTAGAAAGTTGTTGCAATTATCATCATTGCGAATAGACTTATTCTACTTTCAAGAAAAACATTCCGACGATAACATTTTACACTTCAACTTTTTTTGAATAATTTATAAGGATATTGTACACCATTGACTGTGTGATTATAAATATAAAAAGGTTATCTATATCCGAGTGAAATTACCATTAACTCATTTTTCCAAAAATGGGCTTATACCACTTTCAAAAAAAAAAAAAAATGGCTGAAATTACAAATCTATGGCTTCTTCCACAAATATCGAATGTCCATTGTTAGCGTTTTCGAGAAAAGCAGGTTTAACTAGGAATCGTACAGAGGATATACGAGGCATACAAAACAAAAAACGGACGAATTCACATTTTTTGCGAAATTGACTTAGTAGCAATAATGTATTCCACTAACCACATAAAATAGGAAAAATTGAATATTTTCAATGTGGGTTATTTTGTTTTTGCTCTCAATGCCTCATCAAATGAGCAAAACTATTATTTTTCACAAATTTATGATGTAGAATCTAGGTATAAATGTAATTTTTATACAGCATGAAGAAACAGTCAACAACTATTTGTTGCATATTTAAAACTGAAATTTCACAAAAAAGTGAACATACAATAATTTTCTGCACTAAGCTATCGAGATACCGTGCAACCCTCGCCCTTCCAAGGCCGATATATATAATTTCCCGAAAGTTTGACGTCACACGCACGGCGCAGCCGGAAAAGTCTCTGCCCTGGAATCCGTTTCACAATCATTCAACGCGGCGCCATCGTCCTGCACCGCCATAAGTTAGAAAGGGCCATTGTGTCCACTTTTCCTCCATAAAGCGTGTCGCGGATCTAATCGTCGGCTAATCGCCCACGCAAATACCTGCGTGCTCTCGCGCGGATCGTTCGAGTGCGTTTCCAAGGAGCCGCTACCCGTGTAGCCAGGTTATTTACTGTCGTATCAAGGCTGGTAGCGGATTCTACGCTACGACCGGCGCGAGAAGAATGCCGCAACGAAGCTTTTCATCGGTTATTTTCGCCAAGAACGATAACATCTTTTGGTCTCTGTTTCTGTCGTGTCTTACAATTGCGATTCGACCATTCTGTTATCGCGACGATTATGTTAACAGCTATCCTTAGCGATATGTCTTCGTGTTAATAACGTTAATCTTCAGTTTTGGGAGGGTTTTAGCGTTCCATCGATTTCTTCAACCTTTTCGCAGATTTAATTCTGCGGCGATATAAATTATACTTGACATCCAGTATTTTAATTAAAATTAGATCGACTAAAAATAAATCATAAAGCGATTTTCCATAGTCGCGCAACAACGAGCGATATTTAGAACACGTTAATTTGAATTTGAACCTCGCAACTCCTACGAAATACAGAAGTTACGAATTCATTTCATAGATGTCCTTCTACAAACAATTTAACGAAAATCGTAATTTCGGGAAAAGGGGTATTTATTATCGAATTAAATCTCTATCATTAATTCACAAAGTCCCGTTTATTTACATCTGAAATCCTGATTTCTGCCTTCCATTGATTTGCAACCAGAAATTCTTCAGCAAATTGTACGGCGCGCGGATCATCGGTAAAAACAGGGAATGCTCTGCGCGTGCGCGCGGTTCCTTAGTAGGTCGCGCGGCGTCGTCTCGAACGAACTCGTCCCGCGTCGCTTCCACGAGTCAGTCACACAAAGGTGAGTCGGGACACACGACTCTCATAAATCGCTACAATCTACGGAAGCATCGATGCCGTTCCTCTGGGCCGCGTAAGTGTCGTTTACAAAGAATCTCGCGTAGATCAGCCGGTCGTGGGTTGGGATTTAACGGAGCCACGCGAATGTGCGGAGTGTGTGTGCGTCGGACGTTCGGCTTTCGCGAGGCTCTCGCCGAGGAATCCCGCGGATAGGAGAGGAAATGGAAGCTCGGGGAGAAGGAAGAGGAAGCTGTTAACGATAATCGTCGGTGTGAACGACAGGAATCGCGTATAGGTTCGGTGGAAGGTGCTGTCAGTGTGCTAGGATCGTCGGAAGTTGGCGAGGCAGGCGTGCGCCCGCGCGATAGTAGGTCGAGCCGGGCTCGGCGGAGCTCGGCGACGATCGGGCAGCCTCGGCACGCTCGAATTCGAAGTTGGTGGCGGTCGGCGCCGCTCGGTGGTCGGTCAGTCAGTCAGTCGCACGCGGCACACGAAAGCCTCGAGGTCGAGGGAGGTTCGAATACGCGCGAGAAAGCAGAGCAACCGAGGCGGAAGAGAAGCTGGGCCCAAGGTGAAGGGGAAGGAACGGATCGGTGTTTCCAGGAAAACAAAACGGAGTGCGGAGGCGATACAGCGAGGTCGTGCGTCGCGCGTTACGTTCGCGTGGAGACTGGAGCCGATTTAGCGAGCGGGTCGATCTCTCCCTCAACTTGAGAGATCGACTGAGCACACCTGCAAGCGGCCTGCTCGACGGTACCATTCGGGAGGCGGGGGAGAACCTGTCAAAAGTGAGATACTACGGAGGAGCAGCGGGGCAGACGAGATGGTGTACGGAGGGGGCTTCGACATGGTGGAAACGGTGAGTCAGTTTTTGTTTGTTTCGCGCGATGAATAAAATCTGGTTTAAACATGCCGGACTGCGCGAGGAATATTGTACAGCTAGTTTGTATGCGGACGGTGGGATTGTTTTGTAGCTCAAGGATCTGCGGTTGGATCTTCTTTTCTTGGTGTTTTCTTATTCTCTTCTGATAGATACATGTGCCTACGTCGATGCAGTGGTGATAGTAAGGAATTACAAAAGAGCCTGTATTCGGAAAGTAGCAAATTCTCATTTAAACTCGCGCTCAACGGGGCTGCGTGCGAACGATAGAATACACACGTATGTAGGATGTACAGTGGCGCCAAAACTGTCACCGTTCAAACGTATCTTAGGCGCGTCACGTATATAATTGAAATTGCGCGGTAACATTAAAGTGTATTATTAAAAATAATCAAAGCTTGCCACGGAGATAGTACTGTGTATTTCACGTAATAACATTTTTATTGAATAACTAATTTATATAATTTATCTACAAAATATTAAGTATTAATTTTCATACTAAATGTAACTTAATATATGGTTAGACTTATTAACAGTTCCTACTGCTTCCTCGCGTTTAATCGAATTTTATTATCTCTATATGTAATATATATTCCACCTAATGAATAATAAAGTCGCAATAATAATAATTACAGCTTCATGATAAGTCCGCGGTATATCTTTAAGATACCGAGCTGAGCTCGTGAAATACCGAAAGTAAAAATAATAATATCAATTATGATTATATCATACTTAGTATTTATTCCTCAGCATTAAATAATAATCACAGTTCGATAATAAGTCCGAGCTGAGCTCGTGCAATACTGAAACTAAAAATAATAATAATAATAATATCATACTTAGTATTTATTTCTTAGCATTAAATAATTAACAATTCCTGATGAATGCAAAAGTAGTTACTACTCTAAACAATCAGAAACATAATAATATATAATCTCAAGCATCCAAGCTGGGTATTGAAATTGAATACTCGTTCCGAACGACGCATCGGTTCCCGCCAAAACAATTACTTTCCCATTACTCAAATTTTCGCGATACAGCAAACTCATTTAAAGTAATGTAGCGAATTCCGCGTTGTTTTAAATGGTACCTCAAGTAGAACACGACTTCGAAGCAGGAACATTTGCACGCTAGACGCAGTCGCAGTAATTAGAATTAATTTGGCCGAACCGTTTTAGAAAGAGCGGGTGTTTTACAAGTGAAATGCTACCTGAGTCGGTTGCTTGATGATAATGAGCAGAAACGTCAGTACGTGAACGAGTTAACGGTTCCGTTGGTTGACGAGAATCGCAGATTACAACGTAGCCTGTGTTCATTTTTCGCTGGGGCTTCAAATCATGCGGGAGAGCTATTCGTAGCATCTGTCCTTTCGTTAGTAGACTCTAGAATTGCGCTCGACGGGGCGCATTTGCAAATCGGCACGATACACTTATCTGTCTTGAATATCTATGTCCGATGGATAAAAGGCAGAATTCCAGGAAAAACTGCCACACGCGCAACAACCACGTTGCATAACATTTTTCGTGCGTACTTAGGGACAAGTAAATCGTGTCGAGCAGCAATTTCTTTTGTAGATTATCTCAAACCTCTTTCAACCCTCAACAATAACCTATTAATGTAACATTCTCGTATATTTAGGTAGGATTTTATATTTTATATATTTCTACAACGATTTTTAAGAGTTCTGTATAAGATTTTCATTAATATTGAAGGGAATATATTAAACTTTAACAAACCAGCACTGCTGTCATTATGATTACTAATCCTACTTACTAGTCACTTAGCGATATATAATCGAAACGAATTTCAATGGATCATTTGAATTTCTTTTTCGTCGTCATTGCGATTGACTTTCATAACTGAGTTTCTTCGATTATCTAATTGCACGTACGTTTTGTGATGCAATTCGAGAATAAATTTCATCTTGATAAGCTCGAGGACAATGTCCACATTTTTAATTAACTTTCATTAGAATTCAGACATCGTTTGTGTCCAATGTTTCTTTAGAAAAGAAAATGTATAGTGAAATGAATGTTTTCTCCTGTCGAAGTATGTGCCCCTCTTATGATTTAATTGGTCTACGATTGAATATCATTGAAATTATTCAGACCTTACGTAGGTATTTATCTTCCTCGTGGATCGACGAACAGTTTCGCTTGTTACGAACGCATTGTCCCAGTTTGTTTAAGTAGATACGGCCCTGTCGTAGAAAGACACAAACAGTTGTCGGAAATGGTCGCACGGAAGGCTAACTTTCGAATCTACTACTGCTAAACTCTGTGGAGTGAGGTACGAGAAATTCTTGTACGTAATGGAAAATTTTCTGGTAAAATTGGAATCGAAACGCTGTTGTGTTGCCTTAAAATCTTATACAAGCATTCAAATTTAGAATTCAGTCTACTCACAATGAAAATCGTGAATATTGTTTGAAAGACGCCGGAGAACTTGAGCTCCAACTAAGCTTACTTCTTAGTAACCTCTAGCAGTCTTCTTAGATTATTTTCAAAACTCGCGAAAGCTTTATCTTGGGATGTACACGAGAAAAAGTCGAAGCACCGCGTGAGAATTGATAGGAGGAAGCGATTAATTGATTACTTCATTATCTCACTTCTCCGGCGATGAACTTTGCGTGCTGCAGATGGTAAAATTATTTTGTTGCCTGTCAACGTTTCTTGTAAATACCAGATAATTATGCCGTCGAGAATTCTGCTTGCATAATTCATTTACCTTGCCTGGAAAAAAGGTAATCGCAGTGCTTTGAAATTTCTGTAGGTATAGACCGTGAAACGAGCTCCGCGAAACGTTCAATTCATTTTCGTGTTACAGTTTCGCGTGACTTTAACGAATTTGGTATTCGTATATTTCGTTTGCAGCAATTTTTCCGTGCCACGAGTCATTCCTGACACCCGCATTGTCAGGTAATATTTTCGTTCTTCTTTTTTTTCTCACAGTCGAGTGGTTAATGCGTATGCTCTGTAATAGAATTATGTATTCATGAAAGGGAACTCTGTGAGGCCCGACGACATGAATTTTGCATTACCATATCCACGTGTTAGATGTGTCTAAAATTTCGCCGCTCCGCACAGTCACCGTTCGACCTTCGCTTCTCGCGTATAATTTTTATTTTGCCACTGCTCGGGCGTATCTTATCGACGTCTTCAGCCTCCTTCAAATCTCTTAACAAACTATTCGTCGGCTGGTACTCCGTGCTTATTGAAATCTGTATTCCACTTCGTGTTTGCACTGGATCGATCATTGGCAAACTCACCCTGGAAATCCCAGGAATAATCAAGTACCCTACATCATCGTTAAGTCACTCCTCACTCCCACGCGTGCGAAATTTTCCACGACTGATAATGGTTATTAATCTGACAGTATCAGAGATCTACAATGTTCAAACGCTCGCTACTGAAAGGACATAAAGGAACACGGCTGCAGCTGCAATCTGACTATCAGCATTTTATTAGCAAACTTTCGAGCAAGTCTGATAACACGTGCAGTCGTTATGAAATGTTTACTCTAAATGCGAGCTTAAAGGGGTTATGCCTAGTCAGCCTTCGAAAGAGAACGCGATTTTCGGGAATTTTTTGTGGAATATCTACTGTATATTTTTTTACAACTATTCGCTTATTTTAAAAGTTCATATATGTAAGAACTCTAAGTAATTTTGTTATAGAAAAATATTAAGAAATGGACGAGTAACAGCAATTCTCGCGGAAGCTGTTTTGATAAAGGTGTAGTGCGAAGAGCTAGTTTTATCTGAGTCGGATCATCTAAAATTCAAAATTCAAAAACATTCTGTTAATATATGGTTCAATTCAGTAGGTGAACGAAGGTTTTTTCAAAAAGTTGATTTTTCACAAAACGGCAGTAGTTTAACGCAAAACCAGTTATTTTTCGATGTCTGAATTGCTCGTTTTTAGTTAATTGAAAATAGAGTTTTTGTTAAAATGAAAAATCCTTCGGTCATCTACTAGTCGTTGGTATATGAAAGAAGTCTGGAAAAAATTAGGCCAATTGATACAGCGGTTTCCGAAATATCTTACTCATCGATATCAACACAGCTTTCGCGAGAATGGCTGTTATTTGTTCATTTTTTATTGTATTTCTATATAACAAAATTACTGAGAGTGGCTGTATACCGCCAAGGACCCAGTTCCTGATCACTTAAGCTGCAAAGGGAGCAGTTTCTGATCAACCTAAAACATTTTACTATGAGCTATCAAATGTTTGCGTATAAATTTAAAAATACTTCATAATTATTTAGTAATTTTTTCGAATAACGTGATAAATTAATTATTTGGTATTTAGATACTAAATTGATCAGGAATTGGGTTCTGATCAGGAACTGGGTCCTTGATGGTATATGTACTTTTAAAATAAGCGAAAAGTTATAAAAATATACAGCTACAGTAGATATTCCACAAAAAATTCTTTAAAATCGTGTTCTTTTTCAAAAGCTGTCTACATAACCCCTAAACAAAAATGTGAATGAAATGACGTGAAACTATCAAAAATATTCTTTCTCTTCCTATTAAATACGTCCAATGATCCAACAAATAATTAATAATAATTCCCTGTTCGAATACTTGATAACTCCTTGACAGCTTATCTTTACAAGAAACGTTTCACAAGTGCTGCATATCTCAAATCTTCCTCAAAACCCTAACCTATCTTTTGGGCACCGTATTATCTTCAAATTCATTTTCAACTCACCGGGGACGATTTTTTATCCCTCTCCAAATCCTATCAGCGCAACAATGTCATTGTACTTTGACGTCCCTTCTATTCTAAACACACGGGGGAAAGGCGAGGAAACACATGGGCCAGCATCCCTACGTAAGAAGAGCCCGTGGACAGCAGCCTTACGTGCATTATAAATCTCGTGGTCGGAGATAGGCCAAGCCAGAGCTGGCAGACAGTCAGGCAGGTATAGTCTCTCGCGGCTGACCGCGTAAACAGGGTGTAATTAAAAAATCACACTAGCCGGTCTTTGTGTCGGGCGTTGTATGTAGTTGATGTCCTTGCCGAGGCAATTCGAAATCCTGTCCCGGTCTCGCATTAGCGAGGGCGTGGTTGGTCGTTCGTTCCTGGTCCGAGGATAGCCAGCCTCGTAGTAATTGCACCAGACTCGTTTCCACCACACGACTTTTGCGGGTTCGACTTCTTTCTCTTGACGTACGTTTTCCTTCTTCCTTCTTGCACTAGGCATGTCTCTCTGCCCCTCTCCTTCCATTTGCATTCTCCGTTCGCCCCCGTGTGTCAGCGTTCCCTTGGATCGTTACACTTTGACAAAAGTAAATGGAGTCTGGGGACGCGTGACGTCGATTCGTTAGTTAGCGTTTGTTGTATAACTGGGATCGCGATGGTGATCGCGCGCCACCGTCACGAGTACCGTTGTCGATGCAGAAAATCGCGGATGGTATTAATAAAGTCGCCGTGGAGGTATTAATACGCGACACCCAGTGTCCTTGAACGAGATCGACGGGTGAAGGAATGATTTCGATCTGGCTCGAGTTGATAGCCATGACTAAAAATCTGGGATTGGAATCATCAGGTGTTGGATAGGTAGATGAGATGGGAATGCTTTGTTAATGTTTATTAGCGTGATAAAAGGCTTCTGAACGTGTTCTTTGTATCATTATTCCGGGCCAGATTTTTAATGAATTACGTGGCCGAAATATCAGTATAACGATTATTATATTTGATAAGGCATACGTTTGGCTATCTGATTCAATTATTAAACCTTCGTGGTCACATGGAGTATATCGCATCCCTGAATATGTATTTACCAATACTTCTGCAAATTTTTAGACATTAATAATGAAATTTAAAAATTTGTGAATTTTAATAAAAAAAATCGCTTTTATCCACAACTATTTTTTCAAATACTTACAAATTTCAAAATATCAGAATTTACATTTCTAGGGAAATACTATTAGAGTATGATTTTATGAATAGCGCGAAACTACGAATGTACAATTATCACTGAAAAGTTAAAAGATTCAATGATACGAAAATGGTAACTCAAAAATGACGCTGGGTGCAGTGAACCCCATGTGACTAATTTGTGGATATAAGAAGATGTGGGCATGGAGGGTTAAAGTTCACTTAAGGGGTCATTCCGGTTAGCGCGTCGATAAATTCAGCGATTTTCAGGAATTTCATTGGGACGAAAATAATTATAGTAATGGAATAAAATTTCCTTCTATTTATTAAACAACATTTCTACAGTAAATAAAAAATATAAAAGTAATAAAATTATTTGGAAACGATCTTGATGACATGTTTAAGAATTCATGCCTCGCTCGTGAAGGCGATTTCTGCTGTTAGACTTATCTGACTTGATCAGTAAGACTGTCGCTATCGCTCGGACTATAATTAGTTATTTATCTTCAAAATTAGCAAAATGGCGGGCAAAATGCAACAACAATGTTTTTTGGCTTTTATCTTTCACTATTTTCGATTGTAAAAGTAGGTTAGACTCGATGAAAATACTTGGTTGTAGTTCCTGTGCGAGTCATAGGTGTACAAAATAAGTTGTAAAATTTATAAAGCAATCGGTTCGATAGATTTTGAGATTTTATCTTAAGAGCGTGAAAAGATGAGGTTTCGACAAAAACGCGTTCAAAGTTTTCATTCTCTGCGCTCCCTACAAGATGCTTCTGTAGAAACTAAAATAATTGGATTTTTTTTATGAAAATTTAACAATACATTCTTGAGGATATGTACTTCCGAAAAATGTTTAAAAAAATCGATTTTTTAACTCGCCTAATCGGAATGACCCCTTAATGTGACAAAAATTAACCTATTTTAATGTTTTCTTAACACCTTCCATGCTGGCCAACGTGGTCGGAGTTGATAAACTAACAATGTGGAGCAGGTTGACTATAGGGGAGAGTTTCCAATATCGTACTGGTCATCTAAATCGTATGTCATCAATTTCTCAGTAATTAATGAATATAAACGACATCTGAGGATTAAAATATCAAGTAAATGTGAAATAAGACATAGAAACAAAACCTTTGGCATAAAACATTTAAAAAAATCAGGAATGATTGATGTAACTTTTTATCAGTTTATTTTAGCTGATAATAATCAAACAATGCAATTTTTCTCCTACATTTTTGTATTTTTCTAAAAGTGGGTTTAATGTGAAATATTATACATTCATTTTAAGTATATATTACATTCATTATAAAGGTTAAATTGATATTCATAAATAAATTGATCATGTTTCCTAAATCGTACCACTACAATCGTACAAGTAGGATTTGACAACTCGTATGTTATATATTCAGATTCATAGGTTATTGTGGCCTGTGTGCGATCCATATACAAATGTATATGTAACTATATAATAATGACTACTTTATGTTGAATATTTTCTACTCTATTTGTTATTGACACTATTTTTAGTAGAGGTAAGATTTAGGAGACCGGTTGCCTAAATCGTACCTTTTACAGTATGTGACGAAACGATTAATAACAAATTAATTTGTTCTGAACAAAAGGTTATGCGTGTAATAGTAGGTGCCTAAAAGATCAAGCTACAATATCCAATAGTCAGTTGCATCCAAATTATTACCAAATATGAAATATAACGTAAAATGTTTTAAGTGGTACGATATAGGTAACCCTCCCCTAAATGCAATTAGTTAAGAATACGTTATTAGCAACTTATCCCAGTGGTAATAAAATAACAATATCCCGAGACTGGTTTCATTATAAAATATTTATTAAGTATTATAAAAACATCCACTATCTTCTATCAAGTATCAACTAATCACTATCTTCATAATCTGATGTGTAAAAATTGATAAACGTTGCTAACTACCAAACAAGGAATGCCATAGTAGAAGTGACATGTTTCTACGATAAATCTCTCCTCGGTAGAGCACACATCGATGCAACGTTATTAACAATCACTCAACATACTCTTTGGGGCAAACCAGCCGCGGTCACTCCTATTAATAGCAAAACGATCAACTATTGCAACCATCCCATTCCACGCTACAACCATCCTCGACTCTACCTACGTCTCATCCATAACTGCGATCTAGCCCTTTCTTAGAATCTATTCCAAAATATAGAGATTCATCCGAATAGACACTCCTGAAATTATTCTCACAGTACTCGCCACACGTCCCCCAGAGAGTCGATCCTTCGGCATACGAGATACCGTTTCGGTGAGAGCCTCGCCAAAACACTATCGGCGTCCCTGAATTTAATTACACGCGGTACGTGTACGTGCAATCGACTCGAATTAAACCCTCCGCGGCGATTCATTGTTTCGATCGTTTCTGGTAGCGGAGAAGCAGCCCACCGTGACCTCGACTTTCCTGGAACCGCTTCGACGCTGTCCCCGTTTGCCCTTTCACCCCCTTCGTCCACCCTCGCTGGCCAGTTGCGTAGCTTCGGGGACCAAAGAATTCGCTGTATTATGCCGCGCGAGAAAAATGTTCAAGTGCGCCGACAAACCATTGCCCGTGTTGCTCAGGTGTCTACCCCCCTTTGTTCTCCGGCGAACTTTTATGCGGCGGGTGCACGGATTTACATGCATACGGCACAATACAGCGATCATTGCGACGTCCCGCGAACAATGCCCATTTGCATACGAGATTTTCGGATTTTCTTTCTCGTGCCTGGACTCGATATGCGGGGAGCGCAAGGCTGGGAGAATTTCGAGCACACGATCCAGACGTCTGGCTTCTAATATTTCTCGGCCGCTGGTTTAGTGGTTCTGCTTCGGGGAGCTTGCTCCAAGTACCAGCGCTTAGATTTGTCGTTATTCAGTGACATGTAATTGCGGGAGTAAACGGCGAACCTTGAAATTATATCATTCCAATGGGAGAAAGTAGCACTCGCGGGTGTTCGTGTGCTCGCTTTGGTCTCTAAACGGCCAGCATGCCTCGGTCGGGATGCTTGTTTCTGTGCTAGCTTCAAATCACATGAATTGTGTCACTTTCGTTCCAAGTCACGTGGGTAATCTTTGAGAATCACAATTTTAGTGTTTTTATTTGTTTATTGGGATGGGTGATAGAGAAGTTAAACTTCAGACTTTTGTATGAAGCTTTGAAACTGTTCCATGCTTATTTAATTTGTAACGAGTCGATAGCTAGGTACCAAATAATGGCACTAACATCAATGGCACTTCTTATAGAAAGGTCATTTTATGAAGGCTGGAGAAGTCTTACCCTGTAGATACTATTTTATTCTTAGAAATTTCACTTCCAACAGGAATTTTATATTAAAAAATGACATGTTTCCAAATTACAAATTTCCATACTAAAAACTTGAATAATTCTGTCCCCACTTCGCGTACCCTTTAGAAACATCTACACGTCCCATAGCTCTTCAAGATGTTTCTGCTCAACCCGTGAAACATTTGTTGCGAAATTCGTGAATCATCGAATCGAACAACGATCGAGACAACGAGTTACATGCATAAATCGAGCCGAGTAACGCCCCAGAGGAGTGTGGAGGGGGCTGCGGTACTGACGAATATCAATGGCATCTTTAAATATCAATAGAAAGGCCATTTTACGGTGGTCTGAAAAGCCGTCGAGTGAGTCCTTGCACAACACCGTTACGATGGAGCGGTGCGAGGCAAAAGTGACGCTGGATCTACGATCTAGGGGCCGAAATCGGGGGCATTAATCAGCGGTGCGTACACGTGGGTGGCCAGTATTGACGCAAATCGTAATAATCGGTACGTTTACCGCGCGGGCGAGATAAATCGGGCGAGGTCGAGGCTTCGGCAAGGCGAGTATCCGTCGATTTTCGAAAGGCAGCTATCAAAGGTCGATCGCCCTCGCGATATTTCTCGGCTGGCATCGAGAAAGTAACGCGGCTCGCGATCATTCGCTGGATGGCGGGGATAGGGAAAAAAAGAAAGCAGGCGGCTTCTAAGAAGCTTAAAAACGCGGCGGTTCTCACGATTCCCCGTGTGAAATGGAATTGAAGCGTGAGTTGCATAAATATGAGCATATACGGTACAGCTTCTATCGATGCAACAGCGCGAACGATGAAGGTAAAACGAGGAAATTTTTATGGCGCAGGTGCCCTCGCGACGATTATTTGCTTCTCATCGAATATCCACTAGTAGTGATACTAATCGTAAATAATGCAAGACGCAGAAAAAAAATTTAATTATCTGATCGTGCACACTGGTCACTGATTGTACATGATCTTTCGAAAATTCGGTACTCGTTAAATTTGAACCACTTTCCTCGCAAGCATAGGGTAAAGAACCCAATTACTGCCACCTATTCAGTTACTGTCACCCTAAGGTGCTTTACGTAAAATGACGAATAAATTCTTATAAAATGAAGCATAACAAAAATTTAGCATACAATTCAAACTGTTATTTATATGATACAAGAAACAGTCCTTAATCTTTTCTTCGTTAATTTCAATGAAACGATAAATAATTTTAAGCGAATATTAGGAGAATGGAAAGGATGACTTTCTTACTAGCGAGAGCGAAAACAAGGCGTTAAAGAAAATGTTGTAATTGTAATATTTAAGCTATTAACATAACAAAATATGTTTTAAATAATATAAGCGTCATAGAAAGTAATAAAAATCCGAATTCAACGATTCATTAAGTCTTCTTAGTTATTAATTGGGTGACAGTGATTGGTACAAGCGTTTCAAGCATTTTGCTATTACTGTCATAGCAGTAGTTGCTCATGTATATGACACGACGTAACCTTAAAATGACATAAATAGTATTAAGTTAGCTGGCTGTAATTGGGGTGTCAGTAATTCAGTCTAATGCATTTGAAGAGTGTCAGTAATAAATCCCCAAATATATGTTTGAAATTCATGAATTTATACGTACATAAAAGTCGAAGTTTTAAGATCCACCTAATATTTTTCATCAAGTAAACATATTAAACAATAATAAATAACAAGAATAACATTTATAAGTTCATAACTATAAGATAATGTCAGCATCAACGCTTGATGTGTCAGTAATTGGATCCTTCAGTCTTAAGTTATGCGCGCACATATTAGGAATTTCGAATGTAGTGAATATAGTGAAATGGAAGTCTCCTTAGCTTTAAACGCTGTTTCCTCGAAGCTGTGTTTCTCAAATCGATGCCAATGATATTTCAAAAACTACTGAACCAATTTGAACGAAACTTGGCACGATTATTTCTCACATTAATATCTCTTAGTCTTTATCGTATGATTTATTTTTAAAGCCACAATTTGTTTTTAATCATTAACAAACTGATGAAATTTTTCTCAGAAATTGCAATTTAATATTCGATCACTCATATTTTTTTTAAAAAATGCAATATAAACAACTAATTTCTTTTATTTGCTTTAAGGGTCATTTTCCCTTTTTTCTTTTGTTTTTTTTTTTGCATTTCCAAACTCTCCTTAACATGGATCAGCTTTCAAATGAAATCTCGTCTGTCTCTCGTACGAGACGAAAGATTACAAGAATCTTTGAGCAGCTGACAATCTTTTCTCATTCTCACAGTCTTTTTCCCACCTCTTTCGAGCGGGTCCCTTGTGTCCTACGTGGACGGCCATCCATCCATCCGTCTGTCCGTTCGTTGGCGCGTCGTTTCGACCTCGGTAACACGAAATTTACAGCGACCATTACGCGCTGATATTCTTTGTCTTGTCGCTCAACCACGTCCATTCCTCCCCGTTGCTCTCGGTGACGCCTTCGGAACACTTTGTTGCCGCGGCGAGCAGCGCGCGAACAACGCTCTTACCACCCGGGGATTCCCGGCTTGCAAAACGATTTGCTCGCCTCTCGTGCACTCCCCCCTCGCTCTCTGTGTGCCCCTAATGCGCTGGATTCCACGGGAATGGATTGCCGTTTGACTTCATTTCCCTTGACGGCCTTCCCCCTGTTGTCAAGCACCTCCGATCTCCCAGGAAAATCGCAACGGGCGCGAGTCCGCCTCGCCGCGAAGACTCGCGAGCATTTTTCGTTGACCCTTACTACTGAATGGCGCGTCGCGGAGGGGCTCCGCTGCGCGTAGCCTTTCGCGTCGCTATTAACGGCGAATTCCTTCTCAATTTCAATCACTCGTAGATCTTCTAGATAAACGAACAAATAAATTTCAATTTCGTCATTAAAATTTTTGTTGACGAAGGCTTTCCTTAGGTAGTTTTTGGAAATTGAAAGTTGCGTATATAGGAAAGCTTGTGTTATCAGATACCTAATGATTAATAATTCAAGCTACTCGAGCTAAGTAGTACTTATTCTAACTGTAAAGTGGTGTGTGTGGTTAATTGTTTAATGCTCCGTGCTTGGTTTTTGCCCGTTCAGTCGCGTGGGTAACTCATTGAAACATTTTCACGCGGCCAGTCATCAGCATTGCGCGCAACGAGGTGGAATATAGTAATTCCATTGTTAATTCAGGAATCGCACTTAGGCACTCCGATTAGATGCCGCCTAACCCTGCGCGGACTTTACGAAACACCAACGGCGTTACTCTCGGCTCGTGATACATTCAAGGTTTTGTTGTTTGAATTCTAGACTACGCCGGCGCCCCGTCTCTTACTTTCACCTCGTTTGTTACACGTACGCCTTTTCATCTCTCTCGCGATTGCACGGGATTCTTGCCGACAATTGACCCGAGCAAAACGCTCGCGTACACGCGCGGATGCATCGCGTAAACGGCGATGCAGCGGGTTTCAGACGCTAATTCGATGTTAACAAATCCATTCCCAGCACGGCGTATTATCGCTTTATCCCTTTCACGCGATCCTTGCGCATGGGTTGCAAGGAGAACGTGCCGGGGCAGTCAATTCATCGTATTCAAATTAATCTTGGAATATTGTTTCTACTCGTTCCAGTTTCATTTTCGAATCGGTCACATTCGTGGGCAAATTTAGATCTTCCGACGAAAGTAACAGCATTGGTAAATTTATTCATTGTGTTAGTAGTTGTCTATTTGCGAAGTAAGGTTAGGTATTTTTAATACCGAAGAAATTCACCTGTGTAGAATTTTAGGTATGGAGATAGTGAATAATTTCCACAGGAAGATTTTTGATACGTTGAAAAAGTCGAAATCAATAAAAAAATAAAACTTTTTAAAAAAAGCGGTAAAAAGTAGGAAATAAATATAAATTGTTTTTAAATCACCGATATAATTACTATTATACTAGGGAAAGGTGCGTATCTATGTTAAATATCTTTTCAACAGGCTTTTGTTATTCAGAAAACACCTACAAAAAATTTCACTCACTGTTACAAATTATATTTTAAAATAATTATTTATAATTATTAGCAAAAAAAACGTGGCAAAATTCATTTATGCTCAGAGTGGCGGAGGAGCTAGATCGGGTCCTGGTAAAAATAGAAGTTTTAGTGATTTGAAAGTTTCATTTTTCTCGAAATTCCAAATGGTTAAGTGGAAGATCTATAAAACACTTCTCTGTCTTCAGAAATGCTTTCACAACCCAGTGAAAGGCCATTGTACTCGCATATGGCACTAGAAATTCTGAATCATATTTACCATCACTTCAACATAAATTTTTCAAAGCGCATTAACATCTTCGTTATTTCCTTATCTACATTGAAAACGCAGTTTTGCATAGGTATACTGAATAATTAATTTGGAATATAATATCCGTTCATCTTATTTCATCTCTTTCTGTTGTTTTCTTTGGTATTTGTTATTTCAATTTTAATCTTACCTTATTTGTCCGTTCTCTGTTCACGTGTTTGTGCTTTATTTTATAATGTGCCAAAGGGTTGTAAGCCCCTAATAAATAAATAAAATATCTATTCACACCGACAGAATTATGACTACATTTCCCGTTACCCAGGAGACGAATAATTCTCACTTTTGTACACAGATTTTCTATTATCTTCCTATAATAACACATCATAAAATTTATTTTGTATCCGAGAGTACCTGGTCTCGTATTTTTATTTTCCGTGATTTCATACGCGCGCATTTGTCTTCATCGACAGGCGCGCAGACCAATGCACATCATCTTTAGAAAGCATACAGGTAAATGGCGGGCGGCCGCGAGTAGAGCTTACGGTTAATGTTCTGTGACGTTCGAAGCGTAAGACGTCCAAGTGCGACCGGATTCCGCGGTAGCAGCGACCGTTTCACGCGCATCCGGATGAGGAAGATAGAGAAGGAGCAAAAGTGCACGCGCCAACGAGAAACAATAAGCAGCTGTGTTGCACCGCGTGCACCGGTGCATTCCAATTACCGTGGCGCTCTACAGTCCGCCCTAACGTTATCCGTAACTACTGTGCCGCGCACTTCGAGCAAATGTAATTCAACTATCGGATGACGAAACGTGGAAGCCGATGACGGGGTTCATCTTGACCTATATTTAAAAAAGGAAAGATTTCGAAATTGGAAATTCAGAAAGCTATAAAACTGGAGACATAGAAAGTATTCCTCGAATTTTTTTCCAAGCCTTGAAATTTTATTTAAATATTGCTGCATGATGCATTTCCATTAGAAAGAGAAACAGTATTACGTGAATCTTTATAATCGAGGAAGCTGCTTGGAAGCCGACTTCTTCTTTGCGTAATAAATTTGTGAGAATTTATTTTATGAATCTATAATTTATATTTGTAATACGAGGGGATGATATTACCTACACGCAGAGATTTATGCCACAGGTGATTGTTATTTATGTTACCTTATTATACTTTTTTATCTACTTTACATCATCACATTATTTTCTCGTACTTTATTTCCTTACAATGTACTTACGTGGTTTGTGGTAGATAACAGAATCCACTTGCCATCATTATTAGTACCTAAACGGTTTCTTCTAAAATAATTCAGCCTCCAGTGTGGTCAAGCCTTATAATTAGTCACTCGACGATTCAGAATATGAGCTCCTCATTCACTGTTCCTCGTGTTCCTCGTGAACGAAGAATCATTCTCATGTTCTCACAGGCCAATGTACCTGCGTTCAACCCTCGCACCTGAACGGAATAGTAATGGACGCATTATTAGTTGCACACCGATACTTAATCGGTGAACAGCGTTTAGTTTGATATTAGCGTACGTGACTCGAAAATACAAAGTAGCCTGTAGGTCGATGCTATCAAGAAAGTCGACTTTCTGGAACGATTGAGAACAGTTAGAAGCAGGAACAAGTGCAATCCGTGAAAACGAGGAGAATAAAAGGGAAATTGAGAAGCTTGCAGCAAGAGGAGTACAGCTCCATCTTTACCAACTTCGAGTAAATTAGAAAAATGTGTTTATAAAATTATTGCTTTGATGTAACATTAAAAATAGAACACTAAGTAATTGAAATATATATTTTTTCAAACAATAGTAGTACCTAGTTATCGAGTTGATAAGTTTTTATTTCTATTTTTGGCAGAAATATATTTTATAATAAAAATATTAATATTAATATTAATTTGCAATAAATCGCTTCTTTGTTATCAGATTTACATGAAACGTGCACCAAACGATATAGATTTTTTTTTACGTGCATTACACGTCATAACTCAAAAACTGTTAAAAGTGAAGCTGCACCCTTCTTGCTGCAAAGTCCATAATTGTCATTTTTCTTAAGAAAATCAAAGGAACGAATAAATAAAACTCTGCTGGATTTCTTAGTGATAGTAGATATTTATGGGCTATTAATTGCGTTGGAGGAGAATGGTGTTCGTCCCAGTTGCTCCCCTATTGAACGATCGTTAGCGCAGATTATTCTGTACTGTTACACTGTTTTCGTAGTTACCACGATCTGTCGTGGTTTTACTGCTTTATTACGAGGCGCTGCTTTCATTAAAACGGTTTTCCTCGGGCGAGTACCGTTCCAATGAAAGAAAGTTTCCGTTCCGCGGAATCTCCATTCTTCACGGAATTTTTCGCCGGTTAGAAATATCGTGACTCCTATCGTAGTCCACTTTAATACGGACCATTACCAATCCTGGGTAGTCACATGTGTTACCACTGACTTCGTCCATTTAATAGTTTCACGAGTCACTGACGTTACCAACATTCAAAACTACTTCTTATCTTCGGAGTAGTATTTTGAAGCGTTGAGCAGGGCCGTATTAAGACCTTTAGAAGTCCTAAGCACTTAAAAGATATTGAAGTCCCCTTATACAGGGTGATTCAACGCAATGCCCGATTTCTTAGGAATTTCTGATAATTTTACTAAAAAGTGTTTCTAACAAAAGTTAAATTTTAAAGCTCAAAAAATTTCTGTGGTACCCCCTTTCGCCTGATACCACAAGCATCTGCTTATTAGTTAATCCAGCACTGGCGTCGAGTGAACCTTTTTTACTGGCTTTAACGTCCACTGAATAAACTTGTCCAAGTTTATCCCGCAGCCTTTCCTTTAAGGACCTTGTACTACTAGACACGTGTGCATGCTTCCTTGCAGTCTGTTATTAAGGACTTATTACGGAACCTATTATTTGAAGTTCACCGAGGCGTTCACGCCGCCTATTATTTTCGTTGGCTCAACGGTTATTAGCGTTTCTAGTATTCTCGTTTTATTGCGCCTCGGATATCTCGGCCGAAATTGTTTATTAATTTTCATGACAGAGCGCGCCAATGGAGATCACGCTCGTGCGAAAGAAATGCGCGTGGTAATTGGCTTTCCCCTCGTTCTACTTTTATAGGCCGTGAACGCAGGGGTTTTCGAGTTAGACGTGAAACTGCAAACATTAAGAGCTTGTTAATCACGCAACGTGTGCCAAGGTTGGTCTTGCCTGCTTTTTCGAATCTTAAAGATCCACGGCCGTTGTTTTTCTTCTCTGGTTTTCCTTTAGCTTAAAATAGCTGATCGTTCGTAATAGAGCAATGCAGAAAACAAGTGATCCTGGGGCTTTTAAATAATTTAAGTGGTGGATGGTGACACGAACGAAGAAAATAGGAATCAGTGTTGTAGCGTTCTCTATTGCCGTGGGATTATTAATGGGAATTATTGCGGAAGTTTCTAATCACATTCCTTCCTTTTTATTCCACTGCCTCAGACGCATTTTCTTTGATTCCTGGGTATATCTAAATGTGTTTGTGTTTGATTACTGTGACACGGTGTTGGGAAGCTAAGGATCAGTTGCGTAAGTTATCAATTATCCTTGTAAGGAAATTCAATGCACGTATATTCGTTGATTTATAATAATTGATTTTGACGTACTGCTGTTTGACCAAGCATAATGATAGACATGCGTAATTATACAAAATTATATCGATTAAGTTAGAATTGGAAATTGAATTAATAGGTGCTCATTGAAAGTTCGGTATGGATATAATATTTTTACTGTGCGTATTAAATCTACTGTGAATGTTGGTGAAATGGAGCCTGACGACTTAGTTAATTAGGGGTCGTATATTCAGCATTATATTCTCTATTACCGTTAAACAGTCATAAATGATATTAGTTAAGGAAAAATGTGAAATTAGCTTCGTAACTTTACGAATACAAGCACAAATTAGCGTATATTCTATAATCACCAAAACGAATTTTTGCAGCAAGGAAATTCATGTTTTAAAGATCGTAAGGAAACGAGAAAGTAGACTAATCACAGGTTAACGTTAACATGATAGTAAAACCAGTATTAATTTTGCAAGGGTCATAAAAATCCAAAACGATGTAGGAAAGCGCAGGTAAACGAGCGTTACTGCATGAAAGTGTAAACTCTCTGCAGGCTGTTGAAACTCAAGAAAGGTCGATAAGATCGTATAACTTTACAATTAACAACCCATACAGTATCCTGCACAAGTGATAGGCCAATTGTCATAATATAGTTCATAATATTACGTCTAAGCTTCTATTTAATCCACGAAGTAATATTTACTTAAAAATATTGTTCATTAATCAAGAGGAATTATTTCTTTGAGTTACCTTCTTCTATTCCAACGGTAGGAGAGACCGGAACAGATTGTAAGAAAAAAGTTTTCAGAGTTTTTTCTCGAAAGTGCTTTTCTCAATCAGGAAATAATTTGCGTGATTTACTACTTGCATATGTGGTGAACTGATTGCATGAAAGTAGGTGACAAAATCTTGGACAATTAGACATTCAGCTTCATCTTAAACAAATCTGAACCTTTGTTACAATGTGTCATAGTCCGGGGTAAATCGTAACACATCTGTTTTACTAATTTAAATACAAATATGAACACAAATAAACATTTCTAAAAAATATAAATGAAAACACAGATCATTATTAAACATTTGATATATACACGAGTTAAACAATCATTGCTTATTCATCTGATTCTATCAAAATCTTCTTCTTCGCATTCTTTACTTCTTCCTTTATACTTTTTTCTACTTTTTGGATTCTCGATTGTTTTGTTGTTCCTCTAGAGCATATTTTTCCGGTGTGTCAGCAAATAACTTACTTTATCACCATTTAGAGCGGAGTCAGTAGTAATGTGTTACAATTTACCCAGAGCTTGAATTTTTACGTTTTATCTCAGTAAAACGAGAAACTAAACGTGAAATTACTAAAGTGCGTACAGATTATAATAAATCAATGTGTACTGATTCGTTTGCGACAAAGAAGCAAAAATTCAAACGGTTTCTAATAACGGTTAATTGAAATAAAAGTGCTAAGACAAAATTTACTTATGTGCTCTAAATACTAAAATTCTGGGCTAATATAACGACAAAATGAATACATAACGCTCATGTGTGTCACTAAAACCGACGGTGCTAATATCGTCAAGCAGTTCTCGCATGCTGTGGGTTACCAGATTTGTCGTTCAAAAGATTTTACTTATGTTACAATTTACCCCGGTCTCCCCCAGCGATTATTTTGGAAATGCTTTCAAATCATTTTTTAATAAACTTATATGTCATTCTTCTACATTTTCTTCGAAGGACTGCGTAGAACTACTTCTCCATTTTTCATTTCCTTTCAAGTTCAAGCTTCAACTAATAATATATTTCCTTCTTGAAATCGACTTGCATAATTCCCATACCTATACATTACCTGTACACTAGAATTTCACGTTTCCACTCTGGGGTCTCCTAAGTAATTCCCAAATTAATGAAACGTACAAGCAATAACTTAGGAAACCTAATTAAAATACTCGTACCAACCCAGCAAAGATACAAATTGCTACACACGATATAGACGACAGATATTCTAGCATACTTCCATGCTTTTTGCCCGTACAAACAACAAAATCATATCACTTTTCATATCCAAACGAAACCGCTCCTGCAAATTGAGCAAAGCAAATATCCGACTAATTTTACTATCGCAGAGAGCAATCCGAGCGATGTCTAGCAATGACACCGCTACAACCGGTGCACATGCACATTGGCTGCTGACGCCAGTACAGTTATACGCGCGTATTATTTCGCGGACGCATAAAGTATACCTACCAAGTGGTATTCGCGGGATCGCGAAGATTTAACGCCGGTGATAATTAGGTTTTTCCATCTGCCTGAATTTTCTACGCGTAAGTGCACGCATGCACATGCAAGCGTGTCGTTGCATGCATACGTGTCTCTGGTACGTAGGCAGTCGTGCTGCAGCCGAGTTTCTTCGGTACGTGGCTTTACCGTTAGGCCGCTTGATACTCTTGTCCGCGAGTCGCCTACATACGGGACGGCCTTTACGCGCGTTTAATGGACGGGTTTTCAAAGCTTTTTGTTTATCCTCTTTCGTTTCTTCCACCCTTTTTTCTCCGTCCAGCTCACGGTCCAACGATCGGGTAGCGGCGGTGCCTCGGCCGTACGCACGTCCAACGCATTTCACGACCACGGGAACACCGAAATCCCGTCGATTATAGTCTTCGATTAGGTAGAAAGTTCCCCGAGCAGTTTCTCCTAATCGCGAAATCAATCTTCCCTGTTTCCTTCGTTTTTTAAACAGATGATGTTACTCGCTGTAGGGACGTATTCAGCGCTCGATGACTATGATAAACGTTCACGTGGATACGGAGGTTTCGGGCGATGAGAGTGGTGCGAGGAAAGAAAGTTTGAGAATGGAATTAGCGTTGAGTAACTGTTCCTTGCGTTAGATTTTGCATTTAAGGCGCTGGTTTGTTAGAATGAGGTGAAGTTGAATTGCATTGGGTGAGGATGGTAGTGCAATACTTGTAGCCAAAAACTGTAACTAACAGGATACGTGAATTCACAAATATTAATGTAAAAGTAACTGTGAAATGGTTATTAGAAATCTGGATAGTACGGAGATGATAACAATACTTGTAATAATTACACGATAGTTTGAAGTTTCTATTATTTAGCTTGTATGTGTTGTTTACTTAGCTTTTTAACTGCAGACACTCGAATATTGTCGACACCACTTTCATTCTCAGAAACGTACGTACATGATCCATCGGATCTTGTTCCCAAGTAATAATTACCTTAGTGCTCGACGAGCTTGTATCTGCTTATCCAGATGACCAACTTCTGTCTCAGTATGAGCCTACAGATGTCTAGTTATCGATCTCCTTGTTAGTTCTAGATCTTTATCTCTTCAGATCTCTAGATATGCAGCCTCAACTGTATACACTTCAGTGGAATCAATTAATATACGTACTCTTCTTTCCGAAACGAGATCAAGTAGGTCGTACATTCTTCCGAAAATGATTCGAAGATCACCTATCGAAATAATATCACAGATGTATCGAATGTTATTCTCGTTACTCAAGCTAAACATTAAAAACAAACCTTGCCTTTTCTAGACAAGTCTCTGCTAATCATTCTGAGTAGTACATCCACGCATTTGCATCCCCAATTGCTTTCAAGCATTGACTCCATTTCTAAAGTAGATCCCTCTACTAAAGACGCACGTTTTATATCAACCTAAGTGAAGCAGAGTGAACAAGTAGATAATACTAAACAGATTCCATTATTTCATCGCAGAAACCGGTAAATGGTTCATGAGATTTCATTAGTAACGTCCCAGCTTGGCTCAGCCTCCTCCCTCTTAATGAATACAAATGGCATCAATTTAATCGCAAATTTAATCGACCCGCTTGGAATACCAGATAAGTCCCCCTAATACTTTCGTTAACGGAGGAATTCCAAGTAAAACAAAATCCCCCGATACATTGTTCGGACAGAGAAAGAAATAACGGCCGAGAGGGGCGGGGGGTTGGGAGCGGAGGAGGCAAAAGACATTGCACAGAGGGAGAACACGAGTTTCATTTGAATAGAATAGGTCGATAGTGATTTACGATACTGGAGGCTCGTCCGCTCGTGACTGTTTTCCACTTCTTCTTGGTCCTTCTTTTTTTTTTTATTCTTCGTTCGACCGTACGCCTGTTGCCGCGACCTCTGTTTTTAATGACATTACAAAATTCGTGAGCGGATAACTTTGTCTGCTATCACCTACGGAACGACGGAGATGTTCCTTCAAGTAATCATTTGGATCACCTACTCGGGTGACTTCGATGCTTGGCGAGCCGAGCTTCAACAAGATGCACAGGGTGTTACAGAATTACACTGGATGGCCAATTTATTATACTTAAACAAAATGGTTTAAGCGATGGAATTGGCTCTTTTTCCGCGAGAAATGGTCGCAAAAAATATTTTAAAAATGCATTTTAACGTTTGAAGTTTCTAGTTTTTGAATCAAGGACTCAATCTGTTTCCATCCATTATGATACTGTTTTACCAAGATGAAACGCAGGAAACAAAGTTTCAGAAATTTTTGCCTGGTTTGTACGTATGCACAGGCCAAAATAATTTTTTTTTCGGTAAATCCAAAGAAGAGCTCTTATAGGGCAGACATTTCTCTTTAATTTCGTCTTGTTTGGTTTTGTTGTATGATTTTTATTGACCGAGCTAATCGCGATCAAAGTAAAAAAGGTACTTTTCACTTTGAACACCTGTAACTTGCGAACTCATGATCATAGAGAAATTTCCACGAGTGTTTTGGCCAGTTAAGAAAGTTTCCTCTCAGAACCTTCGGTTGCCAATTTAAGATTTCTTTTTAAACGTATGAAATCCATTTTAAAATGATCCCAAAAATTGACGAAAATGTTTTGAGTATAATAATCTGGCCAACCTCTGTATAAGTATAAGCCTAATTGGCTGATACATCATGTAAGAAAAAGGAAGTAAGTCTCAGAAGCTCCCAATTATTTCATCCGAAAAATTCAGCGTGCCAGTACCTAACGCATCACTTTACAATAAATATACTTTATGGATTATGTTATGGATTGATTTTCTCAAATTATATAACGAGATATTACTTTCTTCCAAGAAAAACCTTTGCCATCCACCTGAAGAGTAGATAGTATCAGGACCCCTATCTATCAAAATTCTGTAATTCCTCTGTAGCAACTTTCCTACCCACATCGACTCGCTCCTAACTCTCCACAAGCTGTTCCCTTAAACACCAAGAGTGTTGCATTCCCACAAAGCGATAAAATCTTCTAATCCCACCGTACACCTGCAACCTACAAAACAAACCCACGACGCCTGAAAGAACGAACCTTTTAAAATTCAAATCCACCATGTATCTACCAATTCCCTCGTACGCCACACGAGAAGCACCAAGCTCGTGGCAATTGCAACAAATCCGTCTCGTCGATTCTCCGCCTCCGATTCATCCTCGAAGCGTTCATCCCCCGACACCTACCGAGATTTAATGCATCCTGAACGAGTGTTCACACCTGCGTCGGCGCAACGACCACTCGTATTTATCAAAGCTGAGTTAAACGGTGGGTTACGCGCCTCACCGTCAGAGCCAGACGGGGGAGAGAGAAAAAAATGGCCGCCCGAGAGTTATAGTATCGCGTTTTAATTCCGCGCGTTCGCGTACGTACACAGGCGGCCGTGGCAGAATTTACGACGCCACGCTCTCCCTCTCACCTTTTCGGTTCATGAATACAAGTTTGTAAGTTATGACGCCGCAATAGAGAGCGATGCAGGCCGCCTCTCGCGCACGGCTATCAGAAGCGAAGAAGGGCACCCCGGACGCGCGAACGGGTTCCGAGAATCAAGGGCCACCATTACCGGCGTCACCCACTGATATCTCAATAAGGATCCTCGATTCGAATCTGCCTTAATCCTCCGGACGCTTTCAGCTTGATCTATAAACCGAAGTCTGGCTGCTCGCTGTATATCCCCCCGTTTCATTTCCCTCTGTACGATCAAATATCTGTTGCGCCGTCCGACCGCCGCATCGCGGGATCGCCTCGTTTTCCCGAGGTGTTGGCGCTTTTGTCAGCGGCGCGCTTTCGCCGGGACAACGACTCCTGCGAGCGAAAACACGTTTCGAAATCGCCACGCTGGAGGACAGTCTTGTCTTCTATTGTATTGTAATGACACCTCGTCGACGCGATCTTACCGTGCTATCAGGGATGCTGATCTTACTGTTTTGCCACTACTTGGGGTTAATTTGGATATAAATACAGGGATTTGCAATGAAAGGATTGGGATGCAGGAAGGGAATTTTAGAGTTTCAACTTCGTATTTGTTTTTTTAAAGGATGTCCTGGTGAATGATAGTATTTTATCGCGCGATAAGTTCAGAGCAGTACACACATATATTATAAATAATTTTCAATCAACCTTCGTATCACTATTTCTAAATTTTTCGAAATATTCTGGGATGCTCTACTTCTTCGTCGATCTGCTTCAATATTTTCACTTGGTTCCAAGATAGTACTGCAAGAAATTCTTCGAGAAAGTCCATCATCCTATAAGGCATCGCATTAACCCAAAGAATTGTCGAGACTCAATTAAACGCGTTCCTCGACCCAGTGCTATTTAAAAATTCCACACAGATTCGAATCGATTGAATCGTATTTCCATCCGACCAAGGGACATCGAAATCCCCTTGTGCAGCGTCGGAAGGGGGGAGGGGGAGGGGGCAACAGGGGATGAAGCCTGATTGCGGGTACACGGTTACATATAGGTAGTTATACCCCACATTGCACATGCAGAAAGAGAGAGTACTGTGCATATCCTATCTGCTCTGGATACACAGAGGAGGCGGGTTCTTAGAACGGGAGGCCATTACCGGTGCCCGGCCACATACTGATATCTCAATACAAACCCCTTAGTTTGAATCCATTATAATGCCGGGGTACGCGAGCACAATCGTCGCGTCGTGTACTCGTCCACGTATGCGCCTATACAGCATTATCCTGCGAGGATGCCATCCATACCACGTTCCAGGAACGCCTCCTGAAGTCCTTTCTCTTTCCTAGCCACGAATTCCCGCGTTTACCTTTCCGTTTTGTTTCGTGTACCACTCGTCGCGATTCTATATACCAACTAGAGCTTAGGAAGCACGGATTGATTATTTATTGAAATCTCGTCGTTACTGTACCTATATTTGTGCTACCTAATATTCATTTCGATATTCTTCTCTGGAAGTTTTGAAATATAATGATTCGTCTCGTTGTCATGTTGGTCACACTGATTCTAAGGTGCACAGGTGTATTTCATTTCCTTGGAAATATGTAGTTTAAAGTCTGTAACGAGACCTTTCTGATATGAAAAGATTTTGAGTCATTCTATCATTCTTTTAGCCGTTATTCTTGCATCACATTCGGTCAGTTTTATTGGAAGCTGTTCTTGTTGGTATCGATGTTTAGAGTTAGTGCGCTTATTAAATCTTCTTACCATTTTTGAAGAGGTATTTAGTCCACAGAGTGGATTTCAAATTTAAGGAGTCGAAATGGTAAAAGATGTAAGTACCAGAAGTGAAAATTTTCAGTATTTTCATTTCAACCACAGTGACGTTGGTACTTATGATCTCAGATCTAGTTTGCGACAGCCCTAGAAAGTAAAATAAATTATTCTAGCATTCAGCACTGTATTCACCACAGAATTTACATCATTTCCCACTAAGAAAATGATTTTTTATTTCTTTCTAGTCATTTGTATTCCCTATGTATTTAATCCCCTCATCAATTTTCTATTATTCGTGATAAGATTATGAAGCGATTCATAGGTATCCCGCAAGTTGAATGCGCCACTTAATTTACGAATGTATAGGAATTTTTATAGAGATACCGTAAAACGTGTTATGTGTCGTTTGAACAGCATCCGCGAGTCTCGCCCTAATCCTTGAACTCTTTTTGTCCTGCCTCCACCAGTTGTTATTTGCTACTTTGTATCTGTATCAGACAACGGTACAAGGCTATGGAGTGTGGGGTGATTAATTATTTCTGATGCAGAGATATCTAGTTCCCATAAAGTCTTCTATTTCTCCTCCTTATAATCCTCCAAGTACCTTTCCCTCGTGCAAATGCTACTTTGTACAGAGTAGATATCGCGAGTATTCTGCCCAAAGGTGCATTATTAGCATATCATATTTCACGAGCACTATAACCTTTCGTTCTTTCCTCATAACCTTACCTTATTTTCCATACCATTTATCTTCCTTGCCATTTCTTGCTACTTTGCTGGCCTACTTGCAATTTGTGAAATACGAAGAATTGTAACAGCTAATATTGCTCATAATACCTATTTTAGAACTACTCCCTAAAATGTCTCGACAATTTCTACTTATACTGTCACTTTTCATAATTCTAACCAATTGAACATAAACTTCTTCGAAGATAACACCCAAGAAAGAATATGTGCACGTGTGCTGACATCATCATTTCCAGAATAATTAAAAAATTCTCAATTCACGAATTCAGTAATTATTCAATTTGAAAGTATACCTAAGCAAATATAATTATTCCCCAAAACTAGAACTTAATTCTCAATTTACACACTCATTCCCAACTATAAATTCAATCACCCCTCATTTCCAGAGTGCGCACAAGGGAATATAGAATAATTCCGAAGGTGCACGCGATAAGTCGCAGTATGCCATATGGGTGTACCATGAGTACCCTTGCCTCGACACCGTTGCGCGTCTGTAAAAAGCATATCAGCGCGTAGAATAAGACCGTGCCCGTCAGACAGGCTCGCGCGACAAAATTCTCCGTTCGAAGCCGCGAATAATACGTTCGGAGCGTATACGCGTACGCCCTTTACGGGGCGAATTATCGTCGTGGCGGCCGGGGTATCGTAAACATGAGAACGTTATGTCTTTAGCAGCCTCGCAGGAAACATCGATCGGTGCCCTCGATTGCATCGTTGTCGGTGTAACGATAGCCCGGTCGCTGGAGACATTCGCCTCCGCAATGTCGATGCAATCGTAGAACCAGCCTCTTGTTCTCCTCTAAGTACCCGTGCTTGTTGGAACGAGAGCGTTCCCCGCGATAGTATTCCGCGCGATTTTACGATATAAAATACGACGGCGAACGTCCCTCCGAGGCGTGACAATAATTTCGCGAGACGGGCTTGTTGCGAAAGAATCGAAGAGGGACAGGGGGTTTTGATCGTCGAACACCCTTGGCCATTTTATTCGCTGACAAAGTAGATCTTTATGTTCTTCAAAATTATCTGGAGAATACTTCTTAGGTACATTCTCTGAAAAGGTTGTAAAGTTCTCCTTTCAGGTTTCTTTAATTTATTTAAAACCCTTTTCTAATTTATTTCAATTCGTCTAACACCCTTAGCCATTTGATTCGCTGACAAAGTAGATTTTTATGTTCTTCAAAATTATCTGGAGAATACTTCTTAGGTACATTCTCTAAAAAATTTAAGTTCTCCTTTTAGGTTTCTCTAATTTCTAATTTCTAATCGTTAAACACCCATAGCAATTTTATTCGCTGACAAAGTAGATTTTTATGTTTTTCAAAATTATGTGGAGAATACTTCTTAAGTACAATCTCTGAAATGGTGAGTTCTCATTTAGGTTTCTTTAATTTATTTAAAATTCTTTCATTTCTTGAAATTGTATTATGCAACTGGCATATATAATCCTTTCAGTAGAAATTGTAATAAAAGACTGTAGGAGATGAACATATGGTACCTACTTATATCTCTTTCGTTTCCATGAATTATTGAGAAACTTGTTCTCCTAAGTACTCAGACAAAGTTGCTACGCAGACAGGACTCCCTTGGAGGTAGCAATAAGCGAATTTCCTTTGGAAAATATTCCTAACGGTGCGGTTGTAATATATCATCCGTCTCCGTCACCAATTCGTCATCAGAATCCCTTGGAACTAACGACTCGAAGAATACTTCTAACGGGTCGCGTAAAATACTGTTGCACGGGAACCGTCACCAATTCGTCATCCGGATTTTTCAACCCGACGCCACTATATCTTCCATGCGTGAGTTCACGCTGTGACACTGTGCCTCGCAAATGTGCAGGGCACAATGCGCGTCATGCTTGAAGCAGACCGCGGTATGGCGAATAGTATAATCCGCCCACCGGTGTTTCCTGAGGCGCGGGTGTGACGACAGTCGGCGAAACGTGGGACGAAGAGAAGAAAACTGCGCGACACCCACGCAGTTTTCTCGATGCTGCGCGTTTTCGAGAGCACGTCGCGTCACCCCTTTTTCCCCGTGGATCGTCCTTTCCCTCTCATCCCTTCCGCCCGCGGCGTCTTCATCGGCCATCAACGCTGGGTGATTGCGAATATGGCGAGCTCGCGCGAATTGCTCGCTGCGGCGAACAGATGATCGTAAACCGGGTAAATTTCCCTTTCCATCGTGTCACTGGCTATCCAAATGGTGGATAGAGTCGATGGTAAACGGGAACAGTAGTTTAGCTCAGCAATATGCTCGAACGTCGCGTGAAAGCGTGAAGACTTCGATAAACGTTTCTGCGAATTCTCGAGCAGCAAGAAGATGTGCTTCTTCCACTTCTATGAAACTGAAATTCATTACCGTTTAAGTGGTAGATGGGTTTGATGATTAATTAAAGTTATTTAGAAATGTAGCGCGGAAAGATTGCAAGTTTACAGTATCTGCAGCAGTTTTGAAAAAAGGAACAAAACTGAAGATACATACGCGAAACACCGTTGCACATAACGATTTCAAGGACTACTATTCTTAAAACCAGTTGAATTCCTAAAATCACGATTTTCAAGTTTCCTTCTCAATCTGGACGATACTTTGAAGGTTCTCTATATATCGGGAAATACATAATTCGAAGTGAATCTGTGAAGTGGTCTCTTGGAAAGGAACCCAACGAAATCGATTCGAATCGGCGTTCGTTCGTGGACCATCGCCTGCTCGATCGAAAGCTTTTCAGAGTGGTTTGCGTTTGAAGAGGAGGACGAGAGGAGCTGGGGGAGGAAAAGGAGGCGAGGGAGACGAAAGGCGATCGCGCATCGAAATGCTCGAGGCGTGGAGCGGGTCGACATGGAAGGCGCGCTCGGATGTTAGCGAAATAAATTATTGCCGCGTTTTCAATTTTTAACCCGTTCCGGCCGTTCTTTTTTCACGACGTTTGCTCCCTCGACCCGGCCAATCTACGCTCAATCTTCCCGCATTCGCCGATCCTCTCTCTCTCCGTATGCGAGCTACGGAGCTACGGTGTTCCGCTGAATTAAACATAAGTCAGCGAGTATAAAATATGCCGCGAACGTTACCGGCAGATATAAAACGCGGCTCGGTAGGTGTACGTGCCACGTGCACCGGGGGAATGCGTGGATAACTTCTTCTTTTTCCGGGGGAAAGCTTTACGTTCCTCCGAAAATGTCGTGCTTCTATCCCGAGGAAAGTGGAAAACCACCCTCGAGATCCGTTCATCTTCTGTCTGGCAATTCTTGCGCGTGCTGCTTCACTCTATGGACGGAATGAAAGAGAGTGAAATGAGCATAATTTTTAGAGGAAATTGCTTGGTAAAGGTCAGAGACTTCGTCGGTGCTTGAAAAATATTTCTGGTCGGGAGAATATAGGTATGTGGTTGTCCTTGTGGAGAAATAAAAGCAAAACGTGAAACCTGATTTAGAGATAGAATTCATTTTTGTCAAGTACTACGTGGATTTTCAAATTTCGTTTCGATATTCCACATTTCTCATTCATATTTGCTCAAGGAAACACCGTATCTTCGCGAGATATCATCTCATGGGAGATTAGAAGTTTTATAACAATCACCCACCTTGCACGAGTCTTGTTACCCATAATTAATGACTCAACCCACTTCCGCCAGTGGGCGATCGAATTGTTTGCCTCGGATTACAACATTCCACGCATCATGAATTTTTAAACCCTCCAAACAATATCCAGGGACGGATTTGGGTATAGGCTTAGTAGGTTGCAGCCCAGAGCGGCAAATTTTGGGGAGCGGTAAATTTTGACGAGCGATAAACTTTGGTGAGCTAAACAAATTGGAAAATATTTAAATAAAGAGGCTTGAGATAACTTTAAAAACAATTCACTTTTTTCACATAGCGAATTGTCAATGACTCATATATGAGTTATCACATTAAATTTATTTCAAAATTGTCTCAACTCTTTTAGAGTATAATATTTGATGATATTTCGCAGAAAAATGGCGACTGAGGGTTGTTAGCCTAGGGGTGCCAAATTTCCAAATCCGCCCCTGACAACACCGTTAAAAAATCTCCTCGATTACATAGATCGATTCGATATAAAAACTACCTGCGACAACCAATTATCCATCTTGCATTTCAAATACGAATTGACGTTCCTGACCCCATAGCCCTACACACACACACACACACACACTCAGCGCTACAAAAACGAAAATATATAAAAGAAAAATGGATTGAATTCAACTTGAAATCTATGGCTAATAGGAGACAGGGGCTCGAATGTAAAACCTAATTACGTATGTTCGCTCGATGACCGACGATCGGTCGTCTGCATGCGCGGTGGACGCCGCGGCGTCGTTTCGCATGCAAGGAGCTTTCCTCGCAATTCATTCAGCGCGACGCACAGCGTTTCGCGATCGGTGCACGACGGTACACTTGTTTGTTTCGTTTGCTGTACCGTTGCTCGCGGTATCCTCAATTAAACCCACAGCTTTTAATAGCTGGATCCATCGTGTACGCGCGTGCAACACACCGAGAACACGTTCCTCCCTCTCCGCCCTGCTGCCCTGGCGTCTCGTTGGTCGCGGCTTGCCGAGTTACGCGGGCACGCTTATTATTAACGAATAAATTATGTCATAACGGTCTGATCAGTGCCCGTTGTGCGAATGGTAATAGTCAGGGGCCTTTGTATGCCCCCTGGACGAGTTACGCGGCGCGCGGTTATGTTAATTAGACGCGAGAAACACGGCGACCACGTTGACAGGTAACTCGCCGTGCAATTATAACTAGTTCGACCTCGTGTCCTGCCACGGCTATTTCGTCTGCATACCAGTTGACACGTGAAATATGGCGCGACGTAAGATCGCAGATAGGTAGGGGAGAGTTGCCAATATCGTACTGGTCACCTAAATCGTACCTCATCAATTTCTCAGTAATTAATGAATATAAACGACATCCGATAATAAAAGTATCAAGTAAATAAGAAATAAGAAATAGAAACAAAACCTTTTGAGCTTACACCCTATTTTGTCCGTGTTATAAACATTTATAAACAATCAGGAATGATTGATGTAACTTTTTACCAGTTTATTTTAGCTGATAATCAAACAATGCAATTTTGTCCTGTATTTTTGTACTTTTCTAAAAGCGGATTTAATGTAGAATATTTTACATTAATTTTAAATACATATTACATTCATTATAAAGTTTAAATTGATATTCATAAATAAATTGATCATGTTTCCTAAATCGTACCACTACAATCGTACAAGTAGGATTTGACAACTCGTATGTTATATATTCAGATTCATAGGTTATTGTGGCCTGTGTGCGATCCATATACAAATGTATATGTAACTACATAATAATGATTACTTTATGTTGAATATTTTCTACTCTATTTGTTATTGATACTATTTTTAGTGCGATTTAGGAGACCGGTTGCCTAAGTCGTACCTTTCGCAGTATGTGACAAAACGATTAATAACAAATTAATTTGTTCTGAACAAAAGGTTGTGCGTATAATAGTAGGTGCCCAGAAGATCAAGCTACAATATTATAGTCATTTGCCTTCAAATTCTTAAGTGGTACGATATAGGCAACCCTCCCCTAACTGCACTATTATGAAGGACCGGAAGAGTTTTGCATTGAGGTTTTATGGATAATGATTTTTTATGGCACTTGAGAGAAAGTCGATGTGGGAGGTGTACCGTGGGACATGCGATCGTTGAATTTATTGCGAGTAGCCATTTTTGCGCGTTTGTGTACGGTATGTGGGAAGTTATGGATTGGAGGGGTTTTGGAAAATGTAAATCAATGTTTAATTTTGTGAATGCTTCAGTTGCTTCCTGCTTTTGGTCAGAGTTGCTGTTCAGTATCTACTTTTGGTAGAGTGGTGGCATTCTGTAAAGATTTGAGGTGGAATTGTTATACCGAATTGCAGAGAAGAACATATCCATTTCATTCATAATATTCTACAAAAAGGTCACTTCTATTTAATGGGGAAAACCTATTCTTTGGGTTAAAAACATAGCAAAATTGGGGATTTTTTTTTAAGAAACTGGCGATTTGATTCATTTGACATTTGGACCATATTTTGATGCATGTTTGAGGAAGCAATAGTTTTTTTTATTAATTTTGAATAACAGATATAGAAGTTATACATGATCGACCAACACATGACCAATGCATGATATTTATCTTCCTGGTTATCTAAAACAGAAAAATGAAACGGTGTTTCACTGTATACATATGTAGCCATAATTTGATGAGCCTAAAAAAATACATAAATGTTTTGCGTAGGTAGTGTGGAGAGATTTCAAATTGAAAGGTCTGAAACTTTCACTTTTACCATAGGTACAATTTTGCTCCAATTTTCTTATTTAATGAAAGAAGTATATAACTTATCGGTATCCTAGTTTATCAAAGTATAAAGTAATATTTGTTGGACATACAGGCCAAATTTGAAGGTAATTGGTTCAGTGGATACAGAAATATCGTGCACACGAGCGGACAACTGCGGCATGATGGTCGATCATGCATAACTCCTTTATTTATTATTAAAAATTAATAAAAAAGTAACTACAACTTCTTCAAAGATGTATAAAAACATGGTCCAAATGTCGGATTATTCGAATCCTTAGTTTCTTAAAAATAAAATCGAAAATTTCGCTATGTTTTTAGTCCAAAGAATAGATGTTATAGAGCTAAATCAACGGTTGCTTCTAAACTAGATTGTAGAGCCAGTAATAACTTAAACCATTTGCTCTTTTAACAATTCTTTCTTAGGGATATAAGGCGTATTTTCAAATAAGAATGTTTCCAAAATATTAAAAATCAATTAATATTCAAGACGTCAAAGTGAGTGCTTGCGTAATGCGCGTTTGCATGTGGTGAATACGATTCCGATTGACTCATCGAAATGCAAAATCGCTGTTTATGAGTAAGGTAAGGGCGAATCTTTTTTTAAAAAGAAATTGTACATATTCTTGAAAACTTTTTTTTTATAGAAATCTGTGGACATTAAACTATAAACTATAATATTTATAACAATATATGATCACAACATTATGAAATTTAATAGTTTTTTAAAAACCTTGTAAACTGGCTTTGTTTCGTGTAGAGCAGGTAATAAGGCTCACCTATTTAGTATGTACAATTCGGGTAAACAAAAAACATCTCCTTCCTCAGGTGTGAGCCCAACGCAATACTCGTGTATCCAGGTGAGACGCATGACACCTGTCGCATATCTTTTCTCTGGAGGTGGATGGCATGGGCTCTTGTTCAGACAATCTTGTCTTTTTGCTTCTGGTTGAAGTGATACGTGCTTTGGAGCTCTTCTCAATATTGTTCCTGCTTTGGAAGGGGTCTCTGGTTATTTCCAGAGCCTTAAACCTCACTTAATATTTTGGTGGGCCTTATTATCTGCTTTGTCACTTCCTCATTGCCGAGGTTATATGTTAAGCCTGCACCTTGCAAAATCATCCATTTTCTGGGAGTATGTTGCCAACATATGTACTTATACATACCTGTAGTTGTACAGTAACTGGATAATGAGTACTCCCAATACAAAGCCAAGAAACCGACGTAATTCTTATAATCGTAGCAACGCTAGTTGCCGGCGAAACATCTCTTGAATTTACAGCCGACAAATGTTATATTAATCGCACGGAAACTCTTTGAATGATATTTTCGTATGTAATAAAAGCAATAAATGACACTACTAAGTAGTAACGTGCATTGACCTACCAAGGATAAATGATAAGTGGGCCTTATTATCTGCCGGACCTTATTACCCGCACTTACCTTATCCTTTAACTCAAAATCTACAATGTAGATTTTAATAAAAAATCACGGAATTATACAACAAATATACTGTAGTAATTCTGTGATAAATGTTGTCTTAAATTTTGTGAAAATTATACGATCTTAGCGAGCGAGTTCCACATAGTGGAAAAAAGTGTTTTGTCGGTTCCGTTCAAATTTCAAGAAAAAATATCTATCCGTTCTCGAGTTACCATGTTACCGCTACTTTTAATGCTGTAACTCTTGCAATTTTACGAATTTTTCAATGAAATCTTTTTAAAATACTTCTAAGACTTGTGGCTATTATAAACAATCGATTTTGTTTACTTTTTGACCTCGAAATACACATGTACTCCCTTAATGCAATTTGAATTTTGAATTCAGTTTGCAAACAACAACCTCATTTCACTTCTTACTCTGTATGCTACTATTATCATTGGTATGTATCTTTCGCTCTTGAATACCGTTGTTTATTCAAGCATATACAAGAGTAATAGAACTCTTTACTAATTAGCCAATTATTACTTCCTCCTAATCACCGAAGTTATATATTGTTCCACCAAACAATTCTGCGCACCAACGTTATTTTAAAAATTCTCAGGCAGCTAAACCACATTGAGGAAAACTGCATAAGAAACTTTACCATTTTCACAACACTTTAATACCCTAGGCAGCAATTTTTTAGCGCGAAACGCGCATAATATAGTACCATAATGGCGTCATTAACATAGTCGATTTATTCCACACTTTTGCCATAATCGTCACTATATCCAAGAATAAATTCTCCTCGTTTCGTCTCGCCTAAGATCGTGAGGCGTCTTCCCCGCGAGTAACTAATGAACACTTTGTACTGGCGTTGCTTCGACGTTACCCGCGAGGAATTATTAAACTCATATCCGCGGCGGAGTTAATAACGCAAACTTGCATTTCGCGGGTCGATTCGCCGCCCGGTTTTCGCGCAGGTCTTTCAGTACCTTTATCCCTGCGATACAGCATAATTCAGCCATCTTATTAAGCAGCCTGCGACATTCGATTAAACTCGTTTCCATATAACAGGCTGTTGTGCAGTGTTATTTTTCCCCCCGTGAAATTAACGCGCCGCCCCGCGCTGCGCGTCCTGCATCGGTGCTCGCCGGAGCTTGGATAGTTTTTAACGCGCGGCTCCGCATAAAGTAATGCAATTCACGCGGCTTATTAAGTACATCACGCTACTTACTCGCCGTGCAATACGCGACCATGTAAGTACACCCACCCAAATCTACTTGCCTACATTCGAGGCCGGCGAACACGCGCTCCAAGCGAACCGCCGCCACCCGTCCCGCTTATTAAGCTTATTAAGCGCGATACACCGTTCCCAATTAACCGGTGTTCCTCGCGGTAGAACCGATCGTGCCTTGACAAATGCCGCGTGGAACCTGCCGCCCCCCAAAGCCTCTGGCCGTTAAAAATCAACCGAGGCGCGATGCGCGTAAATGAACACATTTTGTTACGTCTCCCGGCTAATAGAGTAGCGCGAGATTCTTAATTAAATCCATTTACGAGGACGCGTTGACCGAAGGCCGCCTTCGCGTCAGCATCGTCGGCTGTAATTCATTTGTCATCGGCTGCGGAACATGAAGGGTATAATTTAAGAGACTCGTTAGCCACGATACCGAATTAGTTGACTCTTGTGAGCTGTGATTCTCGGCGCTTCTAATTGATCCTGGTTGCCTCGAGAGTTCGGTGGACTTTGGGGGATTCGTGGTCGGTTTTGGATGTAGAAGGTGGGAATGCTTGGGAGAACTTTCGAGATTCGAAGTGTAGGTGGTAAGAATGGCAGAAAGTTTCATGGAATTTTGAAGCTTGTTATAGTTTTATATGAAGAGCCAGGGAATTATTGGAAGAGCTTTTGGAAATTGAAGTATTGTAGGAATAGGTTTTGTAATTCTTATATTTTTCGGGAGCCTCGGAAAAACAGACCTCGGGCGATGGGACTCGAGTCCACGATCTTACAGATCCTCTGCGTACTGTGGCCAGCCGCCTTACCAACTCCGCCAACGACGGCCGGGGAAGAAGAGAATGCTTAGAAGAGCTTTTGAAAATGGAAGTGCAGGTGGGAGGAATGACAGAAACTTGCATAGAGTTTGGAAGCTTTCTTAGTTTGGGATGCAGAGGTAGAGAATGATTAGAAGAGCTTTTGCAAATTAAAGTACAGTTGTAAAAAGAGAAAGTAGGATCCAAGAAGTTGCAGCTTCTTTTTAGTTTTAGACCTAGCTTCTGATAATGGAAGCACCTATAGATGAAAATGGAATTTGAGAAGGAAATGGGAGATAAGAGAATAGTGGAGCACAAAAAATGTTGATTGTTTGGTTCCACTTATTTATTTATTTTTATTTATTCGGTTTCCGTCTTCATTGCACCAATTGTTCATAGTATGGTGAAATATTGCCTAATTTATAGCAGTAGATCAGTGTAAGAAGATACAGTAGAAGTTCTGTGGAATATTAAAATTCACTCAATGAATTGCAGAATGAAGTAATGGCAAATGAAATTGTTCCAAGCAAGGATTGAACTAAATACAGAACAATTCCTCGCGGCTGAGGCCCTCAAAAAATTGTACGGGATTGAGTAACGTGTATCTGCTTGCGGTATACACGCGCAATTGCTCGACGCCGCGATTTATCGTGCTGCTCTGAAAACTGGCGCGAATCGTGTCGGCACGATCGAAACATCACGCAAAATGGTGTTATCTGGTGAAACAAGTGCCCTCTCTGGTGATTGCACTTTTAGTAAACTTCTTCTTGCATCAATAACGACGGAAGGGTGTTAAATCGAGATCCACTTTACTCTTTACCCCGAAGAAACATAAAATTCCCTCGAATTGAAACAATCTCAGTAATGAATAATTGTTTCCTTACGAGCCTCTTGTAGATACGATATTAACAGATTTCTAGAAATTCATTTCCACTAATAACATCGCAAACAACTGACGTCAAACGCGTAGAGAGAAAGCTTGGTGTTAAACACTTCAATTGCCGAGTTCATTGAGAGATTATTTATCAGACACAATATAGGGGAGAGTTGCCAATATCGTACTGGTCACCTAAATCGTACCTCATCAATTTCTCAGTAATTAATGAATGTAAACGACATCTGACCATAAAAATATCAAGTAAATAAGAAATAGAAACAAAACCTTTCGAGCTTACACCCTATTTTGTGCGTACTATAAACATTCAAAAAATCAAGTATGATTGATGTAACTTTTTACCAGTTTATTTTAGTTGATAATAATCAAACAATGCAATTTTGTCCTGTATTTTTGTATTTTTCTATAAACGGGTTTAATGTAGAATATTTTACATTCATTTTAAGTACATATTACATTCATTATAAAGTTTAAATTGATATTTATAACTAAATCGTACCAGAAGGATTTGACAATTCGTATGTTTTATAGGTTATGTACATATATCATATTCATAGGTTATTGCGGTCTGTGTGATGCATTTACACATGTATTTGTAACTATATATATAATAACACTGTCCAACACGATTTTTGTTCTGCAATATCCGCTGGGTGATAAAAAGATTAATAACAAATTAATTTGTTCTGAACGAAAGGTAAAGCACATAATAGTAGATACCTAAAAGACAAAGCTACAATATCCAATAGTTATTTGCGTTTAAATTAGTACCAAATATGAAATATAACGTAAAATGTCTTAAGTACATTCACATTCCAACTACTAAACAGCGAGTATATCACTTGGAAATAAAATCAAAAATGCTTAGATCATCTATCGATTAAATTTCATTAAGGAGCACGTAAAATCGTAATAAATAATGCAACCATTTTACAAGCATATCAGCGTATCGGTTTAACGATCGTTAACCGCGCAACGATTTTTTTCGTACAAACGTCGTGATGTTTTACGCGTCACACGATTATTGTAATTAACCTTTGTCGCGCGGGAAACACTTCACAGGCTCGCAGGGAAAAGCTGTTAATTATTCGGACCGGCTCGTCAGAGGCTAGGTCGAACGTGAAGCTTTTTAGCGGAGGAGCCGCCGCCGCTCGCGGGGCGAAATAAATTATTCAAGTATGTAGTTCGACATTTACCTGCACGGCAAATCCTATTAAACCTTTTTTTCACGACGAATACGTGAAGCTTCGACTGGCTTTTGTTGTCTGGAAATGGAACGGTTGCGCAAAGAGAAAGGCGCCGAGCGATGCCTCCTTGAATAAAGGAAAAGAAACCTCTGTCTAATCTTTACACGGTTTCTGTCGGTCATTTAACAGCTGCCTTTAGAATTACTCTAACAGTCACGCCGATTACATTGAAATATTCATATCTCGAGCAACTGTCGCGCTTTTACCCGATGGAAATTAACGTAAATACTTGGACTTGTAAGAAATGTGTATTAGAAAATGATATACAGTGAGAGGTCTTCCCCCGAGTAATCTTAATACGTACGATATTTATTTTTCTTAATTAAGAACGAAAGTACAATATGTTAATGTCCATTAGTAAGAAAAGCGTTGGAGTGATCATAATCGTACGAAGAGATCGTTGATATACACTCACTGGAAGTGGAGAAAGAAATTCTCCACGGGCAACCAGGAGCTCTTCATCCCCTCTCCAGCACTTTCTCCCCCGGAGATTTCAATCTGGGTATTGCACAAGCCAGGTCGCGAAACGTTGTTCAGGATCCGTCACTCTAAGCGCTGAAGATAGTTGATAGACATCGACTTGAGTCACTCGGTAACCTAAACAAGGAAAAGTAAACTACGAAATCCAGAATCGGAGGACTAATAATAAACGAGCCGTAGGAAGCTACAAGAGCTGTGTAAAAAAAGAAGGAGCAAAGGATGCGCAAAATGAAGCGGGAAGAAATGTGCGAAGATAGCGAGAGACGGGTATAGGAAATGAGGAGAGGGCAGGCGGTGTAATAAAAAGGAGAGTGAGCGAGGCAGCCTGAGAGGAGAGGGCGGAGAAGTGACTGAAAGAAGAAAATGTGATGCTGACGTGGTAGGTGGGGGACTGAAAGAAGAAGTGGAAGGGGAAAAAATGAGACAGAGGGAGGGAGAGAGAGAAGCGTGCGCAGGGGGGCACAGAGAGAAAGGACACTCGGGATTGTCCTTCTCCTGCGTGGAGAACGGCACTTTCAAGGTCGGCCTCTTCTGGGTTTTCCAAATCGCGGTCCCACATGACGAGCGACTTCCTAACTCTGTCCTGCTCCCTCCAGGCGGCGCGGAGAGGCAGTGGGAGTGAAAGAAACGAGAGGGCGAGAGGGAAGGGTGCTAAAAAGGAGAGAGGAGTTCGTCCACGTAACTCGCGTGTAGGAAAAAAGCGCGTGCGTGTGATGTACAGGGTGAGTCAGAAAGAGTGACTACCTCGCCTAGCGACTGCGTTTAATGCGCGCGGTTTTTTCCACGGAAATCAACTATCGGGAGCGATGGGGGTCGTTCGACGAATGAAAACGTTCGCCAGAACAGATTTAATGGGATTTAATTGTGTATGAAGCGAAAATGGGGTATTTTCGATGAAGGAAATTAATTGGTGCTTTGAATGTATTGAAATTAATTTGACACATTGTAGTCATCCATTATCTTCTTCCGAGTTCGTGCTATTTTTGAAATCTATGAAATATTTGATTTTATATTAAAACCTGGCATCCATTAGCATTATCTGAATGATTCTTAATAATAAAATAAGTCATTGGGATAACATTTTCCCAATGAGCGTCCATTTGTGAGAAAAATGCTTTTGAAAACTCTTCGGTAGACGTGTATTAAGATACAAATTACTGTAGTAAATCTGAAACACCCGACTTGACATCCCTCGAATTGATCTGCTGAGCAACAATAAAAAAATTAGGAAGTATTATCAACTTATTATCCAACGTAACGGACATTTTACAGATAATAGGACACCCGTGGATTGTTTTTTTACAAAACGAGTGGTTGCCCGATACATATCGATCCTATCGATCGTTACACACGCCGGGGTCTATGGCTTTTTTATGCCGCGTACGTGGGTGATCAGCATTCTTCCGGGTAGCTAATTTAAAAGCGGAGCAAGGCTTTATCTTATCGCGAACAAATATTTCTGCTCCCATATCCGGATGCTTGTGTTCCAAAGTATTTACGCGCGTCAATTTTTTTTCACAAATTTTTTGTGTCTCTTTCTTGTAACACACTCTCGCCCCCCCCCCCCCCCCATCCCAAGGAACAAGTTGTTTCGACGTGTTCAAATACGATGCAAGAAATAGGAGGAATCGATCACGCGAGCCATTTTTCAAGATATCGCTTTATATTCGGCCGAGATTAATCATGGAAAAAACCGCTTACTCTATTGGGGGAGGCATAAAAAGTTTAAGATCATATCGCTCGTGGCTCGCAATTCTTAAACAATCGATACGAATCATGACTTCACGGCACGGTATTTCCCGACACAAATCTTCGTTTGCTACGGAACGATTATCTTATTAGAGATCGTTACGATCGATAGGTATCGCGAATCTAATGCGAGTTATATCTGTTACAATGAATAGGTAAATTGCGCGATACGAGGCACTGCTGTATCGAAGGAAATTAACAAGACTGGTTACACAGATTACACGACCCGTATTATCTCTAATTAAATAGAAGTCGAAAAATTGACTTCGGATAAGCTTTCAGATTTCTTCGATATTTTTCATTAGATATCTAATTTGTAAAGGAATCTTTAAAACCTCAAAGACTACAATTTACTACGATTAATTCTCGCTAATTTTTCAAATTGATTGATAATTTGATTTTTATCTTCCACATATTTAGGTAATAAAAAGTGTATAAACTTTTTATACAGACATTAAATCCCCTCTTCGATCACGATCGCAGCAGATGAAAACAGAAAACGGTTTATCATTCATTCCACTTGGCGATTTATTCCGATCCCCATCGATCGTGCATCGCACCAGTCCGTTGCTTCGAAATTTCTCGCATTCTTTCCCGATCGTCCCAGTCGCCGAGCGAGAGGGGGAAAAAAGTGTACGACGCGCGGCAATTGAATACGCTCGGGTCCGAGGACCAGCGGCCGTGGAATTGAATCGTTGGATTATGCGAAACGCGGGCTTTTCGCGCCTTTGTTGGCCGGCGCGTTGCGTGTGCATCCAGCGTCGTCGGTGTGCATCGTAATGTATGCACCGCGATCGCGGCCTGCACACTGCACACGTGTAATGCGCGGGACCCACTCGCAACAATGGCGATGCGTGGGCGGCAAAGTGTTATTAATAGCGAACACTGCCAATATCTCGGCTACAAGCGATGCGGCGCAACGGTGCGCAATAATGAGGCAATTATTAACGAGACTCGATTATGCGGTCGAGGTAGCAAGCGCGGAACCGCGCGCTCCTCAGTAGGAAACGTTTAAAACTGATCCACGTGAGGTAAGAGCCTTTTCACACGGGACGTTTCTGTTTCACATTTTTTGTATGTCATTCTATCCTTTTTTTAACTAACTTTTCACCAAGCAAAAGTATCTGAAATGAAGGGTAAGGGGAGACAGGGAATATCCATTTTTTGTGATCTTGAGACTCGTAGCATATTTTGTTGATGGCAACTGGGACACCCGAATTGTCGAATCACAAATGTTATAAAGTTAAAATACATCCGTAAGGAAACGATAAAGATTTGGTATACTGGTTAAAAACAGGAAATGTCCACTCTACGCTGGGATAAATACGAAATGTCCTCACTCTATGCCTAATTTTAAGCATAAGCTTCTGTCGTCAAGGTAAAACAAAAAATTATTTAAAAAGAAAATTACATAAGAAAATTAAATTCGTTGAACCTTGTTTCTTTACTGATGGACTAAAGCATTAAAACTTAATTCCTTGATAAAATTGTTTTGTGACATTCTCTGTTTTCCCCTTACCTCTTAAATGCGAAGTACTATTCTAAACGTGCGAATCCACGATGACATTTCACACGAGACTTTTCTATCACGAGACAAAAATCTCAGCAGCAACTAAATGTAAATAATATAAATAGAGAGATGGAATTTTTGAAAATATACCGTATAACTTGGCGTCTGGTTTTACGAAACTAATGACAAAATAATTAAAAAATAATAAAATAATGAAATAATTGTCTCGTGAGATTACAGTCTCTTGCATTTGAGCCTCTGGAAAATTAAGACAGTAGAATCGAAATGTCTTCAGTCATAATACGTTAGTCGAAATTTAGGACTTTAGTGTCTGTAACACGTGTAATGATTTTTATATCGTTAATTAATTATGATATTCCGGTGCCGGGTTTTTGCGCAAAGGCTTTAATTAGTTAAGGGCAGAAATTAGCAGCAGAAATTTTTAAGGAATGTGCTCGGATTTCCATACGAGTGCTTTGAAGTTCGGACGGCATCCTGTTTCTAAAGAAAACATATAATTCCTGTGACGCGGCGGGCAGTCCGTTTACTTAATTTCTAATACAGGGGCATTTCCTCTAACGCGATAGTCTATTTATGGCAGAATTAATGAGACTATAAATCTTTCGAATGAATGGGAATTGTCATGTTGGGATATAATTCTTTTATAATTTTCTTGCAACGAAGTTTCTATAAGCACGCAATTAAACAGCCAGCTGTAAAGCATAGTAATGTTTCGCATCCAGAATCCAATGTTTTTAATTTATGTGAATCCTTTTTCGTCGAAATAAGAAAAACTGAACGGTGAAAGCGTTAAAAGCAGATGATCGCCCACGCTTAAATCCCGATCGTATTTCTAAAGAAAGTGGCACACTCGTGTCGATCTGCACAAATCCTGTGCGCAGTGGTGTGTTGACTATTTGCGAAATTCTTTTTTTAGAACGGAACGTAGTGTGTCACACACAACACCTAGGCACCTACTAGATACTTGAATAAAATAGCAGAGGTCTCTTCCAAAACGGATGCATCATTGCTTCAAAGAACGATTCGCGTCCCAATCGCACTATGACGAACTTCTCTATCCACGCGTTCAAGTCTCCGGAAACGCACGAATCAGTTCTATCAAAACACCACTCTCAATAGAATAACAATGAACTTCAAAATTGTCCTAACCACCACTTGGGTGCTTAAAACAATTAAATCACACTATTTCCCACAAAGATTTCATACCAAATATTAGCCCTCATCCGTCCCCCATTTTCCGAACTTAATTTGTCCCTCGGTGTCAAATTTGACGAAATAGTAATAACTGAATATAATGAAAGAAGCAATAGTTAAATTTGCAAATTCTGTTATTGAAAATAAAAGGAATAGTATTTTCTGTAAAACTATGTATAAAGCAGGCTTTGTTACACATGACAGAATAATATTTTCTGTGAGAAAAATTTGTGAAATTGACACAAGTGGCTGATGAGGGTTAAACTGAAAAGACTTTGGTAGGCTGAGATGTTCCCGTCAGCGTAAGACCGTCGAATTTCGAGCACAGCATCACCGCTACAGTCTTCAGCTTAACTTCAACAATCTCGAGAACCACATAGCACGGGCGCACGCGCGACTCCGTGATACAAACGAGGCCGTTATGGTTTTCCCGGGCAAAAATCGCGGGAGGATCGTTTGCGATCTCAAGTTCTGCCAGCCAGCACGAGCGTCCAGGTGTTCGTAACCGGCAACAGGTCGAATTTATAACATCCACAGGGTTATACGAAGGGAGCGCCTGCGCTGTTCTAGGACAAGGGCCCCGCGAAGATCCGCCAAGCCCTATAAAACGCTTAATAACGCGGCCTTAAGGCCCGCTCACGGGCGGACAAAGGCCGACCTGCCGTAACTTCTTCACGGTGATGCACCGTCGGCATTACCAAGCCGCGTTATGCCCCCATTATGCGGTATTATGTTACTATTTACGCTATCGCGACTCCCTATTTATTTGTCTTGCCTCGCCTTCCACGTTTGCTCCTTCATCTTCCTCCTGATCCGGCGTTTTTTCTCCTCACGCTCGTGGCATGGCTGCCTCGGAGCGAGTCGAGAGCCAGCACCCCCTCGTAACGGTTAAACGGTATCACATTAGTGAAATAAAAACAACTCTGACCCCCTGTGGGATAGAGAAACTCAGGTGGGTTGTAGTTTACTTAACGAGACAGGACTGATGTCTGTGAAAAGTCATTAATCGCTATCGGGCATTGATTTCTTAATGAAACCCAGGGGCAGGAACTAATTTTTATAAATACAGAGTAAGTAGGCTGCAGCCTTGGACGGCAAATTTGAGGGAACCGGAAACTTTGGAATTGGAAAAAGGTTAAGGCTTGACCACTTTAAAAATAATTCAATTCTTTTCATGCAGCAAATTAGCGATAACTTATTGGAGGGCCGATATTCATGAGTGGCGTAAGTCACTCGCATGGTGTTTCTCGTAAAATAATGTTTTACGTTTACTGTTACAAAAAACTCTACAGACTTATACCTATATTGCAGTTATGGGAACATGTGTAAAGGCTCAAAGTACTACGATAATAAATACCTATGTATATACTTAAAAATTTAATTCGTTTATTTTCACTCGTCGGCACAACACATGAACAGCTTCCAATCAGCACCTGCACATTCATTAAATTAATTTATACGGTTCATGCGTTGTGCTGATGAAAGCGACGATACTTACAATTAGTCGGACTTACACCAGTTTGTTTCGAAACGCGCTGCTCTTGTTAGTTAAATGCTAAAGGGAAATGTTCTTATTTCGCAGTCAAGAGTGCAGTTAAAACTTAATTCACTATGAAAGTAAACAGATGGGGCCTTTAGCACTTAGAAACTGTTATTAACTAGAATTATCACAATTTGGACTTACAACACCATGATTCTCAGCATTCCATATGCGAGTTGTCATATTGAATTAATTTTAGAACACTCTCGACTCTTCTAAATTAAAATATTTGATGATATTTAATGATAGCTGCTGGAAAGGATTGCAGCAACTTGTTAGCCTAGGGGCACCAAATCTCCAAATCCATCCCTGCACAGAGTAATTGCTTTCGTTTGCCTTTGAAACTAAGGCAAGATTATATCTTAGGAAAAAATAGGGGTGAATGGCTGTGTATAAGCTAGCACAGGAGGAAAATTGCAGGTTGAAGCGGATTAAGTAAATCCTTCAAGTATGTTTGTTTAATCTACCTGGTTCTGTGTTTGTATATAAAGAAAAGATGGATCAGATTTTTGCTGCCGCACACCGTGGTCATCGTTAATTATAAACGATGCATTTTAAACGTTTCCTGGAATATAAATTCGATTGACCAAAGTAGGAGGCCACTTTGTCTCGTTTATCGTTCCGGGGGGGGACTCAAAAAGTCGCATACTGGAACAAAGAAGTGAGTCGAGGCAGCATCGTACGGAAACCTGTTTAATAAAGAAGCCCAATTAAGTGCACAGCGATCCGCGTTGAAACATAAGGCGAATGCTTCGAACGTTTGCTTTAATTCGCCATAAGTTAGGGGCCACGGCTCGAGCAACCTACATTTCGTGTAACATTTTATTCTTAGTGTAATCTAAATCTACATTCTGAGGCATGGCTACCTCCCCGACATTCTGCATATCGCGCGCTTCGAAATATCATTGACAGAGTTTCAGAGGCATCTTTGAAATTTTATTCGATATTTATGTGGGTGGTGTATCGAATGACTATCGAGGTACCTTTCACGCTTCGAGTGATTCTCGTGCCACGAAATGCCATCGTAATTAAGTTCCACTCGTTCTCGTATCGGTCAATAAACAGGGAAGAGCGGGGAGCCCGGCGAAAGACAAGCGTGAGAATAAGGAACTGCAATAGGCTCGCAGTTATGTTTAGTCATTAATGTCCGCAACAACGTCGTTTAACTATTCGAACGTAGGAAACATGCAGCGATCTCCGCGGTCCCAAGTGTGTGGGGGCCTCGTTATCTCGCATCTCTACCTCGTCATGTTGTCTTTTCGCTTTGCAACATCACGCGACGATGGAATATCATTGCTCCATCTGCTCGCCTTTCCTTCAAACTCGAAAATCTGATTCTAAATATTACCTGGAGCTTTTCCAAATAATATGATTAAGCAGCTACAACAAAATTCGCCGTGGTACCAATAATAGGCTGACTATTCTCAGCACGTATTATAAAATTAAATAATTTATCAACGCACTACCTTGACAATGTAACATTAATATACTTTTATGCTGCGGTTGATTTTAAAATTTTCGCCTCGAAAATTGTATTGATATCTCGGTGAAAGAGTTTTTTCAGAGAATCATGTATATTTCGTGAACATTGTCTATTGCAACTGTGCTACTATTCGTTGTTCGTTGCATAGATCTGCATTCCTTGTCGAGCGAAGAAAGGCAAGGGAACGAGGGGCCACGTTCACGCGACCGTGTTTAGTCAACGTTATTGCCATTCGGAATCTTTAGCTATTTTACCGTGTGTGCCAGCTTTCCATATACCAACGCCAGAAAGGTGCAACGCCGATGGTTCGCGCGGTGCACTTGCATTCTACGCGCATAAGTTATGCACATTATCGTTATGCGCCAGTTCGAGCATAATTTCTGCTCTCAAGTGGTTCGTACACACGCGCCAAGGCGATGCACATTACATAGAAACCCTGATTTCAGTTTCTTTTTCTCGCTGTTGCTCCTTTTGCAAGCACCCCCCTCCAACCACCCTTCTTTCTGTTTTCTTGCACTTCTTATTCGGTGTGTCCATCGACCCGTTTCTCTTTCTATCGTCCTTTCTTTTCTGTACCCTCCGGGTTGGCGCTTTTTACGGGCATCTATCGTGATATTTCAATGGGAATCATCCCAGGCCTTATTGATTTTCATCGAATTACATTTTGGTATAGATTTATAGTAATTAGAATAGTATAGTGTGTCGTTGTGATTGATGTACAGTACTGGAAACATTTATTGCATCACTCGAATAAACAGGTTATTATTTATACCTCTCTTATTAAGTAGTAGTACTAAGAAAACATTATTGCAAAAATATGTAGCTCATTATCTTGACCAAGATAAGCTGGATACGAATCATTAATCATATTGCTATGAAAAGTGAGCGTACCGCGTACGTAAATTTCAGAGTAATGCAATAAATATTTCCAGTGGGTACTGTAGGTATATTGATTAAAACTGGGAATTACATTTTCCTTTATTACTCTTCGAAAATTTTAAACGGGAACTGAATTTCATGTATGTATCGATAGCCAAGTTATTTATGTTTTCAATGCCATATGTTGTCATTTAAATTTTGAAAGGGGTTGAGAAAATTCATTAAAATGACTCTCAGATAATTGATTGAAATTAACAATTAAAGGAACCATTTGCTCGTACATATTTATGTTATGTCGGTTTACTTTTTCATCGTTACTTTAATTCTTTGATCGCTTAAACGGGACTGTGCAAACGTACCGTTAGTCTTCGGCTCGATACCAGTATTCAAATATGTGCCAGATTTGCACCTCAATGATATGCACCTGCATACCCTTTTCACGTTTCTCTTCCCTGTCACGATTTTAATTGCCTATGGAGCGCCGCAAAGGGAAACTTGTCCCGAAGATACGTTGACTCGTAACAATGCCCTGGTAACACCTTCGTGGTGAATATTCCTGCTTTAGATTCTCTTAATAACACCCTTTTGACACTTTCGTGATTGATGTTTTACTCATTCAATTCAGAATTAATAAGTCAGAAGTAACTACTGCCTCTGAAAGCGCAAATCAGTCTGTGATGAAGTAGTCGTTGATGAAATTATTGCGTGTTGTACTCTGGAATGGAGATTCCAAAAAACAAAAATTTAAAAAGAAAATTACAAGAATCGTCGATTTTTAAGATTTCCAATTCTTGAAACCTCGAATCTTAGGAGTTCAAATTTTATAATGTCCAATTATATACATGAAACAGTGTCAAAATAAGTCTAAGTGCTCATTATGTAGTATTTTATTCCGAGTTAAATTTCCCACATTCACGATCCAATTACTGATGCTGCGACAGTATCTGAAATGCAAGTTTTAAAATTCCCCAGGTGAAAAGTTGAACATTTTCTCAGAAGGTTGTGGCGGTTCGTATGCCATAGATCGCATTGAATCGATAATCGAGACGTATCGAGAGTTTCAATCATAATTGAGTTTACACGGTATCCTTGGGGAAGTTGAAAATAATCGAGGTAGCATCCATGTAATTTTCAAAAGACTCTCGGCTGGAATGAAGAATCTCCCGTCCTTGCTGATGGAGGAAAAGGAAAAACACAATCGAATCATTTTTCTTAGCGTACAACTATTTTAGTCCTTGCTGTTGCATAAACACATGCTTATGTACATGCACGAGAAAAATAACAAACCAAGATGATATAGAAATGTATACAATACGAATTAAAAAAACACTCAAATTTGAATCTTATTTTATACTAAATCATCTAAATGGATTATTTTTATCTTTACAAATGTAACCCCTCGTTGACACATCTCTTTTTTTGATCATCTTTGGCACACCTGGGTGGCTCACACCCAGAGCAATTTTTGAACGAGTGCCATTCTCATCCAAAGAATCCAATTGTTATGAAAAATTATCATGGGTCAATTTCAGGGTCTCTAGAATGTATTCCAATAATTTTTTTATTGAAATTTTATCACAGGTTATGTAAAATAATTCTAGATTACCACATGTCGAGAAAAAAACGAAGAAAATCGTAAAAAAATTGTAACTTTTACAAATTTCAATATTAAAAGCTAAAAATCTACAGAGTTGATGTTCGGATATAATATTTTGGGAGAAAAAATAGTTTGTAAATTGACTTTGAAAAAAAGGCATTTGTTTTGCATATAAAAGTTCAGAGCGTCAAAATCAGCTTATGGGTGGTTCACACCCAGAATGTCAACGAAGGGTTAAATATACCTATCTTAGAACTTCCTAATTAATTCTCCAAATATTTTAAGTAACACACACATATTTAAAAAATCCATATTAAACTTCGTATCAAATATTATGTTCAACGTACCCATGTCGTCTTCGAGTCATAATGGTGTCGAGATTCCGTCGAGATCGATTCAGCTCTACCGCGAAAAGTTGGCGTCTCCTCCTGAATACAGAATAGGAGTAGGAATGGGAGGTGGGACGATCGCAAGAGATGATCTTAGATGGTACGCAACTGTCATGGATAGTACACGTGTTCCGTGGCAGCGGTCGTTCACGTCCAGTTCAGGTACTCGACCGCCCGCGTGGTCACGTGAGATTTCGAAGTGAATGTTCAACGCTCAAAGAGCACTTTCGTAGTTTCGATGCCCCGAAGCATAGACCAAAATTTTGTGTCGTCCATCGCGGTGAATATGTGCTCCGCAAATGTCTCCAACTGCGAGCGTAATATCCAAATGGAAACGTGTGTACAACTCAGTGTGTGCAACATTTGACAACAGAAAAATAGGAGGATTTCATGACAGTGAAATTTCATGTGTAATTCGTGGTTTTCTGTGCTGCCGTGATTCAAAATTTTGGAAAAATGAGGTAATAGAAAAGATTAAGATCTTCCATTAATCTGTCCACCACAATTTAAAAACGAGCTGTGAAATATTTTTTTGATAGAGAGATTTGTATCAGTGAATTTAAAAAAAAAAGACTAATGTATCTGTTGTTAGCTATATTTCTTCTGTAAGAAAAAGTGAACTGTGCAGATGGTATCGTCGCACACGTTTTTATCTTCATCAACTCGTGTAGCAGCGAGGTTGAAATAATTAAGGCTCACATTGAATTTTATTTTATTCTTGGTTCGTCGGAAGATAATCGATTGCATTCGATGACTTAATTTATTCCCGCCGTTACGTGACTCCAGAAAAACAACTTTGTAATCGATGTTTTCCCATTATTTGTCATTTCGTTGAAACTTCTCGCAGTCGCTACATGGCGAAGATTTCAATCAGCCTCTGCCACGATCGTTCGGTTTTTCATTATCTGATTTATGCTTCTTATTAACATCCGCGCGTCACGTGATACTTTTATCGTGACATTTTTCAGACGCCTGTTTCCGCGGGAATTTGTCTTCTTCGCGAGATTTTTCATTGAATAATGTACAAGTATATATCGTGCAATGTGCGCGATTCAATGAAACTACGAGGCTAATTGCAATTAATCGATTTCATCCGGCAATTAAATTTATTATACCAATTGTCTATGCTCTTATTGCCAATTACTTTTCGACTCACATCTGTGTTTTCACGGACCTCGGGTATCTGGATGTTTGGATGTTCAAATAACTTCCTGTTTCCTCGTTTTTTATTATATCTGATCTGACAGTTTCATATTCTTGATGAAGTCCGTCTATCGACCAACTTTGGCCCTTAATTTCTTCTACTGCTGTGAAATCATTGATGCAAGTAATTTGCATAATGGCTGTACAGAAAAGAGATCAGTTCAGCCTACTAATTCATATTATTTCGGAGTCAATTCTAACTACATATATAGGCATATATATTCTTTCAACTTTGTTTCCTTACATATTAATTGCTTTGTTGAAACTACCTATTTAAGTAATAAGTCTTTTAACTCCAACTACTTGAGCTCCAATTTTAAAAACACAGTATGGGTGCAGCTCTATCTTTACCAACTTCCAGTAAATAAGTAGAAACAGTTTATAAAATTATTTCTTTGAGTTAACATTAAAAAGAGAGCACTAATTCAGAAATCTATATTTTCACACAATAAGTAGTAGTTATTGAGTTGAAAAGTTTTTATTTCTATTTTTGGCGAAGAAATATTCTATAATAAAAGTATTGATATTATTACTAATTAATTACATTATTATTAGTTACATATTATTATCATTATTAATATTAATATTTCTATTTTTATTTATTTGCAATAAATCGCTCATTTGTTATCGGATTTGCATGAAACGTGCACCAAACAATGTAGATTTTTTTGCATATATTATACGTTATAACTCAAAAGCTCTAAAAAATTGAGTTGCACCCCTCTTGCTGCAAGGTTCTCAATTCTTCTTCTAATCATCATTACTTTAAACTCTGCTTCTACCTCCAATTCATCCTCCACTTTAATCAAACCATTAACTCTTCCTCCAACTCTAGTTACTCGAGCCACAGTTTTTCTCCCGATTCCCCGCGATTCATCACTGTCACCGCAGACTCGCTAAATTAAACACGAAGCACACGACAGTACTTAATTACATAACGCGCCGCGCGTAATTGCCCAGATGAAAGAAAATCAATCCATCGTTCTTTTTTTATTTTACGTTACAGGTTACGTAATTCACTCGACTCGTCATCGTGTTCCGCGAAACAACTGCAGGAATTCAGAATGAATTATTAGGAACACGTTACCGTTATCTTTGCGTAATCGTTTCAAGGACCGTGGCAAAAAGTGGCTATTAATTGACGGCCATTTATCGCCATTCCGTTTATCAGGCCATCACTGCCAAACCAAATAATAATACGACTTTATGGCGTCACACAAAAAGTACAGTACAAAATAGGAGAAAAAAGACTGTTTAGAAATGGAAACATTTAACGAGAACAGAAACAGTTTTGTGGACATTTGAATTCTACATTCAGCGGAGACAGATTACACTGTCATTAAAATTCGAGCAATTTCATTAGCGTCCCAAATGGATTCTATGCTCGCAGTTCGTTTCACGACGTGGATGGTAATTACCTCGGCGGAAAAGTATGCGGATCGCAGCAGAATATCGTGACAGGTAACGGTACAATCTCGCTACAACTCAATGTTTATTAATAATGTCGCGAGTTTCGCTCTTCCGTGGAAGTGTATCGGACGGGATTCCTGAATGCGAGATTGTCCGTCATTTTAATTGGCAGGGGCGGTTCTTCTTAACGAGACGACAGGAAGAAAGTCGAAAGTGAGTTCGATTCAACGACTTCTTTGCTCGTAGATTGGTCTCGTAGGGCGTCGTATAAATCACGCGGTACATAAAAACGAAATTTGGCGGAGAAATGAGGGGAGAATGTCGGGAATTGGAGCAGGTTTTACTGGTCCTTTTAGTCACAAGTTAGAGACTGCTCTGTACAGTTGTGGCATAGTTGAAAGCGTCCCACTATCTCGTTTTATTCGTCCAAAAATAATTGCCAGGTTCCGTTTCTACTTTCCTACATAAACTGTAGTAGGTACTTCATCTCGGGGAAAATGAAGAGGACAAAGAGGGGGCAGATAAAAATTGAAGAGTGGTAGTTAAGATGTTTAACACAAGGCTCGCAAGAAATTTGAAAGCTTACAAGAAGTATTGTGACGTTGACTGAAGCTGATTCAATTATAATTTTATCATTAAGGTGTTTGTTTCATTTTTAAACGACTTCAAAAAGGAGGAGGTCACTCAATTCGTCACGTATATTTCATTATGTATGTATGTTCACGCGTAACTTCCGTATAGGTGCACCGATTTCAATGATTCCTTTTTATTTGAAAGAGTATGAAGAGTCGGTGGTGCTATGTTAATTTTTTTTTATTATCTGGATACTCTAGAATTACCTAGAATTCCAGTTTTAATGTACGTTAGATTGATTCTTTCGTTGTTATATGGAGTATACTCCCCAATTGGTACCATGATAAATATTTTTTAAACGACTATAAACAAATACCACTAAAAATTAAAAAAAGTAAAAAAACCGACTTCAAAGGTGCACTAAAAAGAATAAAATATTTTTTTTTAAATCGGTGCCAAAATAGAAACAGAATTAAATCAATTTCTAAACCTTTATCAATTCTAGTCCATTAGCATATTTACTCCCGGGAATTAGAGCGCGAAAAGATTTAGTGGGACGTCACGCGTCGAACCGATTTCATTTTGTTTTCATTTTGGCACCGATTTAAAAAAAATTATTTTATCCTTTTTAGCGCACCTTTGAAGTCGATTCTTTACTTTTTTTAAAAAGCTTATTGGTGCGATAAAAGTAGGTATCTCATATGTAGACTTCAAAAGCATCGATCGATAAAAGAAAAAGAATATCCTTGCATCGTTTTAGTCATCTTGACATTTCATGTAGAATCTTTAATTAAGTGATATTAGGCAGTCCAAAGAAAAATAAAGCTCTAGTGGCTACTTAGGCACAATAAAAATTTGTATTCTTCAGAAAGCATTCAAATTCATGTTATAATAAGATTCTCGAAGGAAGTGTTGGTAAACAACTTGTATAAACTTCATTCCAATGATGTCGATATCATCATCTAGCCTTGGGGCACCGAAACGAAGACACCTTTTAAACGTCTGCATTCCAGTGCCCTTGCAAAACGAGTCGTTTGGCAGCAGTAGCAAATAAAAGTCAATCTGACAAACTTACTATCTGCCTCGGTTAATTGCGATCGATTTAATCTTCATTAAGGCTTCTTTTTTAGCAACAGATGGACACGTCAATCCTCAAAATCATTTTTCTTAGAAACTCCACCAACAAAAATATTTCATTTCACGATTTCGAATCATTTTGTCATGATGAATCACTGTTTCTTATGTTATATCGAATTTAGCTTTATATGTTCAAAAATACTAGCGTCCCAAGAAATTTTAAGAGATAAAAAACTTATTGAGTACGGGTAAAAGTCTTTAGCATCTTGTTTCTTTGCTCATTAAGAAGAATCTAGGGAGTATTGCTTTCAATAAACAATTTGAAAGATTGCCCTTCGATCAGCGAAATGAAGCTTCAGTGGATATGGTCAGTGCTTAGACAGACAGCCACGGCGCGCAATAGCTTTTGGATATTATAGTTACACTTTTCACTATGTTTCGGAGAGCGAATACCAATGGGATTTGAAATAGTATCATGTCTATTTAAACACTCGTAAATATATGTATAAACCGAAAAGAAATTACAATAGTGCTTCTTAATCACGTCCTGGCTTTCTGTCTTATTATTCTTAGGTTCCATATTCTCTATAGTTTATTTTAGCTTTCCTTCAGAAAATCTGACTGCCGGTAGACTTTCGTACAACCATTCCAGGAATTTTCCATTTATCCTTGGCACATCATTGCTTCAAAGTCTACATAAATCTACACATCCTCGGGAAATGAGCAATAAAATACTCACAGCCAATAACACGAAGCAATACACAAACGGACAAGCAGGAAATCTTCAATACCTCACTTTCCACCTGTACCAAGGCCTGCTCAATCTCAAATCTCCCAACATATCGAATAGCAACACAACTCTCAAACAATTTACCTGGCAATTCATCATCGTATGTGAAATATACCCTCTACTAATCTACACGTACCACTTCATCTTTGCAAATATTTTCCGCTTTTTCAATTCTCCCAGCAGCATCTTGACACTGCGAACCTGAAATCACCCTAACATCAAATCTTCTACATTCTATCATCCACCCTCCCACTTCCAAACCCCATAAAATCCACTCCATTTTCTCAATCCTATTTTACTATTATTACAAAACCGAGCCAGATTCAGTCCCACTAGCAATTCCATCTACCCCTATGCTAAGTACGATCCAAGCTCAAGTTCTGCTTCATTAATGCTCTTCTACTTCGCAATTACAGCTCCCCCAGCTGCCCGAAAAAATAACCAAACAGACACTTCGTCCCACTTCCCATGCCCATCGCACCAGCAGCAAACCCAAAGTCAGATTTCTGGTGTAAATCGCCCGTGACGCAGCCAGGCCGTGATTTACGCGTACGCAGCGATAGCTGACATCAGCTGGCCGTATTTAGCATAGCTGGAATTAATTACACACGGAACGCCGATGGATCGTCGGGGCCTCGCCGATGAATCGGCGAGAATCGACAAGAATCAACGTCGCGGGGAATTGTGGCTGGTGATTGCCTCGCTCGTCGTATCTCTTGTCAACGGGTGATGGTAACTCGCGAGGAAATCCCTTTCATAAATATTCCCGGTCGTTAAAGAGGCCGCGATTGAGACCCCCCCAGTCACCAACAAGATGGCGACGCTCGGGGGGAGGCTCTGTGTCACTGCAAAAAGTTGCAGTCGAGTGTCTTTTTGCTCGTTTGCAGCCGTGCAACCGGGTCCCGACGAAAGTGCGCGTCGGTGGTCCACGGGTATCGGTGGATTCGCAACCGTGCACGTCAGCCGCTTCCTGCGAGCTTCAATGGCGCGAAGATCAAATTGTGCAAGTAATTTTCGTTTATTGCTTATTTATAAGCGAGCTCGCCTCGTCGAGATGGCCGGACCGTTGTTAGCGAGTGGATGCGCGAGGTTGTCGAAGGTTCCGCGCTATGGGATGCTGCTGACTCTTTTTCTTCGTTTCCTTCGATACTCAAGGATGCTAAAGAAGAAGATGAGGGCTTAATTGTTTTTATTACTTGGCGTTTTATTACTGCGTGATGTTTTAACGCAGGTCTTCGGAAAAGATGCATATAAGGATCTGTGTACGAGCTTGGTGAATGGTATTATTGCTTCAGGTTTTGGGAAAGAACGTTGTATTGTATACCATTTGAATGATGTATTAAACTAAGACGTGTTATAGCCAATGCTGGGGAAAATAGATTTTTGAAATGGATGAATGGAAATAAATATTTGTATTTCTTCGAGTGATACAGGATTTGATAAATGAACTTTTCCTTGAAATAGAATAGAATGAAATAGAAAGAAATAGAATTTAAAATATATATTTTAATAATAACTTATACAAATAGTATTGTGAAATGGGTTGTTCAGTGAAATATAAGAAAATTGTATTTCAAATAATATTTCAAACAATAGTATTTCAAATAATGACTGACTGACAATTAGGGAATTCAATCCCGATCATTATTTAGTATCCCGGGATTGTGGGATTTTTTTTAAGTCTCTCTCGGGATTCCGGGACTAATCTCGGGATTGGGTAATAGAAAAATTCAGTAATTAATATGATTTATTAGGTATGTGCTAAAATCCTAAATCTCTATTTAAAGTAATCGAACTTACTTTCTATCATAAGTCTGAAACATAAGCTAAAATCATTTTTAACGATAAAAACAGCATAACAATGAATAATAATAAAGTGTCAATAAGTAGATAATACCAGTAAACCATTATGAAGGATTTTGGAAATGTGAACGAAGCAACAGCAAAGCACCTAAAGTACCTACATATCTACAATGTTTCGACTTTACGTGAGAAAGTCGACAATGATATTCTCACTTTAGTTTCGAAAGTGAGAATATCATTGTTAAACTTAAAAAAAAGTTTAGTTAGTTACACGTGACTTAACATTATTATTATTGTCCTTATTATTATGAAATGACTATGTTCATTTATTCTATTTATTTTTACATATTTTAGGTCTTGATAAAGTAATTCACATTTTGAAATAATCCCGAAATTCACGGGATTAGTTATATCAAATCCCGGGATTTTTGGAGTCCAAAAAAATTGAATTCCCTACTGACAATACAAAAAATGTGTGTGAACATACAATATAACGGTGTTCAGAAGTAGGTTAGACCGGGTCTACTTCGTAGAGCCTAAGACAGTCACACGAGGTAAATTGTAACATAAGTAAAATCTTTTGAACGACAAATCTGGTAACCCACAGCATGCGAGAGCTGCTTGACGACATTAGCACCGTCGGTTTTAGTGACACAAACCGTTATAGCGCAGAATTTTAGTATTTAGAGCACGTAAGTAAATGTTGTCTCAGCACTTTCATTTCAATTAACCGTCATTAGAAACCGTTTGAAATTTTACTTCTTTGTCGCAAACGAATAAGTACACATTGGTTTATTATAATCTGTACGCATTTTAGTAATTTCATGTTTAGTTTCTCGTTTGCTGAGATAAAACGCAAAAATTCAAGCTCGGGGTAAATTGTAACATGTTACTACTTACTCCGCTCTAAATGCTGATAAAGCAAGTTATTTGCTGATACACCAGAAATAGATGCTCTAGACGAACAACAGAACAATCGAGAATCTACAAAGTAGAAAAAAAGTATAAAGGAAGAAGTAAAGAAAGCGAAGAAGATTTTGATAGAATCAGATGAATAAGCAATGACTGTTTAACTCATGTATATCAAATGTTTATTAATGATCTGTGTTTTCATTTATATTCTTTAGAAATGTTTATTTATGTTCATATTTGAATTTAAATAAGTAAAACAGATGTGTTACAATTTACCTCGTACTGAGGCACATTGTAACAAAAATTCAGATTTGTTTAAGATGAAACTAGATGTCTAAATGTCCAAGTTTTTCTCACATATTTTCACGCAATTAGGTCATCACATATACGTAAGTAGTAAATCACGCAAATTATTTCCTGGTTGAGGAAAACACTTTCGACAAAAAACTGTGAAAACTTTTTGTTACAATCTGCCCCGGTCACCCCTACTGTCAAGGAATATTGGCATAAGACATTTGGGAGATCTGTTTGGTATTGAAATTTGTATCTCCTATTTTCGATCCCCTATTTCTTATATTCGAATCCGAGTGTAACTAGTGAATAGTATTTGCTCATGATTTATGCATTAAATGATATAGTATTTTCAAATAGTATTTGATATGAGTATTATCTAGAAATTATATCAATTAATTGTGATATAGTATTTTCAAACAGTATTTACTTCTGGAAATATTTAAGTTTTTAGTATGTCGTCTCAAACTACTTCAAAATTTCCCCAGTCGTGGCTATAGGAAAGAGGTTACTGCAATTGAATTCGGTCTTTGGGAAGTAAGCTTTCTGTAATTTAATAAAGACTATTTCGGACTGAATAGATTCGCTTAATCGTGTCTCTTGCAATTAGAACAGCTATGCTCAACCGTAAAGGATCCCTGGCGTCATTTTTGTCTGCACGTATAGCTACCATAAAGAATAACACATGAAATGCAAATTCTTGCGTTGATACCAAGGTTCAAGGTAAACGATCAATGTTAAGCGACGATTAATGTACAGACGTATCGTTATGGCTGATTACGAATTCAGTGCAAAGAGGTACAATGACACTGGAGCAAATAATTAATCATTCGCAGACATACGCGACGTACGCATCGAAAACATTGCATGACTGATGCAATTATATAACAGATATTTGTGTATCGAGAGAAATTGCTTTATCGAGAATTGGGAGAGAAATACTTAGCAGCCAATTAATGTCTGTCGAAGAGGCAACTTCTCGGATTCTTGTACCACCGGGTCAGACCAACAGCTGGGTAGAATCGTCGAAACTTTCTACAACAGCGAACAGTCGTTTTATTGTACGATGGGAGCGAAAAGATGCTGGAAGAGCATTGTCAGCGACGGACAAAGCGGGTCTCTGACGTCATACTCCTTTCTAATTCCATTACGTCATGATGGATTAAGGATCATCCAAGGTATGGTCCTGCGAACCGTGGAATTATTGTCCTTGAACCTGCTTGTTGTTCCCATCGCTGGGTCGCTGAACCTCTCGAACCTTACCTTGGAATTTTAAATACAGTATCCTTGGTTTATCTTTGGTTTGAGGTGCAAAAACCAATGGTGCCACAGTCTCAAATATAATCAAAATGCTGTTATATAATTTCGATTGTAAGTGAGAGTGAAGTCTTATTGAAGAGGTACTTTCTCCAATGCAGGGTTACTTCAACGTCACACTCCAGTCATAATAAGATTCTTCGACTTTCGTTTGCCAGTAATTTATTATAATTAAGTGAAGTAATCAAGATTAAGTGAAGTTATTATATTCATTTTTTATAAGGTTATATACTTTATTTGCAACTTTGCATGCGGTGCACGCTTCTAGTTTCTGTTGTGTAGGATTAGAAGTCGGAGTATTAGGGATTACAGAGTAACAGGGTTACTGCAAAATGATAAGCTTCTTCCAGATGCACACACGGAAATCAGCACGCTGTTGAAAGAACATGCCGAAATTCATCGACCCTTTCTCTGGAAAGCGCTTATCGAAGGTCATGATTCCTCGGCCGATATTATTATCAGTCGCGGACAAAGTTCGTTCGTGATAGTTGGGAGACTGATTATTGTGAAACTTCGTGCACGATAATTCGCACGCTATCGTAAAATGTTGCAAACTTGAATGCGTAATCGAAGCGTCTTCTGCACACGTTGCTTCGTCGAAGGTGCATATCACAACAAAACAGATAATTTTATCGATCCACGCGAAGGTGAACTTTGCTACACGCACTTTAATTTCCACTCGTTACGCTTAACTTCCCAAAGTTAGCGTTGCAAACAGAAGATGAATATGTCAATGATATGTGCACAGTCGAGACACGTATGAAAATATGCAATTTGTTCTTCTTACGTTACATGAATATTCATTTGCTAAAATTCCGATGATCCAATTTCAGTAATTGTGCAATTTAACTTTTGAAATATTTGACAGTCTTGACTTTCCATTGAATTCGTGATTCGCTACAGATAAGGGATTCATAATGGTCTTATAAAGACTTTCACGAATTGTAAACACAGAAATCACCAAAATTGTGGCAATTATGTAACGTCAAGAAAAACAGCTGTTTGAAATTGTGAAATCTTGAATGTCTTTACAGTACGAATATAATTTCTTTCTTTTCATATAGAATTGCTCGATGCAGTTTTATTGCCACTTGTTACAGTGAAATATATATTCCTTACTAATTGTTACTTTCTAACAAAGATGTCTTATTATTGCAATAATTTGCATCGACAGGTATAATGGTCACTACAATGTCTTGTTACTTTTTTATGTCTACCATAAATCTAATAAATTGAGTAACAATTCTATTACATTCGATCACATTGTTCACCACAGTGTTTCAACCGCTTATGAAATTTATCTCACGAGTCCTCGAATCTAAAACCACAAGTAGTCTTTCAATCCACTCATCTATCCTTAAACATGAGAAATCATGTAAATTTTCCCCTCTTTCTTTTGTCCAATTATAATCGAGCAAATGTATCGAAACAGCTATCCAATTAGTATCCAAAAATCCGTTCATCATTCTCAAAAAAGCTTGCGGCGGTTCGATTGATACTAAAGCATCCAGCTATTAAAAATTCCATTTGTTGTTCACCATCAGTGGTCACAGACGTCGCGATTGTTTTTTGCAAAAGCATAAATGCTGATGGTGTATCTGTGAGCTGATATACTATAAAGCATTCGTTAGACAAGATCAGCGTCCCTCTGTCTGGTTTAACCGCCGATCAGGCGGAAAGGTGTCGATTCCACGAGAATGATGAGGTCGGCCCGCGTGTGTATCGTGACTTCAGTGGAATTCCATGTTTAATGCACGAAAGGAGAGAATGCAGCTGCACCGTTGGTTAGTCGGGGACGTGACGTCAATGACTGGTCCTTAGGAAAGGCCAAGGAGATAGCAGGAAACCGAGGAGAAGCCGTAAAAACTTGCCGCTGCGGAGACAATTTTGCCCGCGCGCCCCTTCGCAACAAAAACGTCGAGTTCGACAAGCACGTTGCGACGTATCTCGCCGTTAATTGAGCAGTTTAGATATCTCCAGTTTCTGCCATTAAGCGTTTTAATTATTGCACTCGCCGCTCGTGCACTTAATCGTGCGAAAAAGTTGCGATGGCATTCCGAAACGCCCGCGCAGGCGTGCCTTGACTTATCGAGTGACCCTGGGTGCACTGAAATTAGGCTGAAATTAGTCTAAGCTGCATTTGTTTAACATTCATCACGGTTGCCACTAACAGACTTGAATTAATTTCACTGAAAGTTTTAAATTTTCCCTGGGTGAAAGGTACGTGTCCTAAATATTTTGCTATAACTGCTATCTGATTAGAGGATTTTTTTTAATAGGATAAGGGTTAAAACTTTGGGGTGGATGAAAGTCAATAGTTCCACACCCGTTCGATTAATCATTTCTCCTGAGGGTACTAAAGTCTTTTTTGTCTAAAATGCAGCATTTCGTTTTTAATTAATTACACAGAAATAAATTGAAGCTGTCCCAAACTTTGTTAATATCATAAGCTTAAGAAAAACGTGTTTGTTTCGCCAAAAATATGCATTATAGATGACGCTACAGATGGATTATTAAAGAGGTTCTTTAAAAGAGTTTCTTTTGTTTTACAGCGGTTTTAACGGAACGAAATTCAGCGACCTACTTGTAAATTCTACTTTAGAATATACTTCACTGAATCTATAAAAGAAGCAACATTATGAAAATGACAGCTACGAAAGTGGCCGTTTTTCAAAATAGTGGGGTTTTCAGTACACAAAGAAGAGGATTTAGTTTATTTTCATAAATAATAAGAGTTTAACTTCAATTTAGATTCAGGCCAATTTAGATAGACACATGTTATGAACATGCTCAAATTTGATTTTTAATTATCAGTGCAAAACAAAAGAAACTTTATTAAAAAGCCTGTTTAAAGATCCATCTGTATCATCAGATATAATGCATATTTTTGATTAAACAAACATGCTTTTTCAAGCTTATGATGTTAATAAACATTTGTCCAAATAACAAATCTCAGCTTCAATTTATTTATTTGTAATTAAATGAAAAAGAAGTGCTTCATTTTCGACAAAAACGACTGCCTTTATCGGGTACAGGGGTCCGATGGAAAACAGGCACATGCCACAAATGCATAAATTAGCATTCCTTTGTAGAGGAAATGCAGTATATTTGAAATACCAGTTTGTATAAGACGAACAAAAAATTACAGCAGATTCATAGGAACAAATAAAATTGCAAAATATCATAGGGAAGTTAATAATCTTTTATATTTCAAACTCAAAGTAATAATGAAAAACAAAAAGTAGCTGAAACTTTGGTCTAAATGAAAAATTACTTGAAGTATCGACTTTGTTAAGGTGCAGGTATATAATTTGGAATACTGGTATCTTATGTAAATATAAATGGACAGCGCTGTCCCAAAGCGACGCGGCGGTAACCGTTACGCGTGGAACAAAAGCATCGTTAAAGTTTGGAATATTCCAAATTACCTTTACCTTCGTTATGTCATTGAAACTTAAAATTTCACGACACACTTTGTATTTTCGAAATTATCGCTAAACTGATACGGAACCATAGAAGGAGCGCGCAAATGAACAGATAAAGTTCTTAACTCTGAAGTTTTTACATATTTTCCCCACGATTGGAACGACTGAATACTTGCTGAAATAATTTTGCAGATTGACGTTTATTCAAGTACCGTTTAAAATACTTACAATTTCGCACCGCATTTCCTAACAAAAAAAATTTTCCTTCAACTCGCTTTTCTCTGAAATCATAAAACGCTGAGATGTGCCTGTTTTCCATTGGGCCCCTGAATCGCATACTATATCACTCACGATTACTGTTACTTCTCGAGAACCACAAATACCTATTTGAAATCACAAACGATCAAAATCTAACGTAAAAGCTTCTTTTGAAAAATATGTATGAACAGATGAAAAGAAAATTCCACCAGATTGAGATCCGTGTCCCAAAGTCGCTGAGGGCCGGTTGGGGGAGAGGGGTTAAAGCACCCCGTTCTTTTGCCAGCCGATTCAGGAAAGCGCGGCGAGGAATTCCATCGTCCATAGATCCCATCAGCATAGATAAACACACTGTTTCGTTCCCCGGGACCTTTCGCGGGAGGCTAGGAGCAGTCAAGAAATAAGCGGTTCTCTTTTGTGCCTCTGCCTCCCCGTATCTCTTCGCCTGGGTCATCTCTCCCTCTCTGTCTCCCCCTCGGTGCCTGTCTGCACAGGTACGCGCGCGAGGCGGAGGGGGCTCGCGGTATTGTGTCTCTACGTGGTTATATACATCCACGGCGTAAGCGTGCAAATCCGCGGCCCTCGTGTATGGGTATAATCGTTTATTTCGCGTCGACCTTTGCGGGGCACTACGTCAAAATGTCAGACGCGACCCCGCCTGAGCTAAGGGAAGATGCACTGGGAACGTTGTAATGGGCTTACAAAGCGTAACAAACTGATGCGAGGTCAAACACACGACGGGCAATAAACACACGGAAAGATAAATGGGCCCTTAAGGTGCACAGCACCTCCACCGACCGGGCGGCAGGAGGGAGGAGGAAGGGGAGGGGCCCCCGCGTGTCGGGGAAAGTGTTTCGTTTTGACTCTGTGCTTCCTCTCCGTTTTTTAGACGCCACGGTAGATAATAGCGGGTCGTTAGCGATTATTTACAAGGAAATACCGGGCAGATATTTATTATTGGCCAGGGGAACGCGAGCGAGTTCATCGCTCGCCGGCGACGTACTATTTTCCAGCTACGATATCGCGACCGATCGTATCGCACCCCTTGACCTGCGCTGTGTTTAATGGAGGGGGGATGAAGTTTTAATTACCGGGTGGCTGGAGGATGTTTGTTTGATTTAGATGGGTCGAGGAGGAAAGGGGAAAGACGGGGTGGAAATGAGTAGAATAAGGCGATGATAGTGTGGACGTTGGTCTTGTATCTAATTGTAAGACGTTCCTCCGAGATTTATTTATTGTAAAGATTCACGGAGACGAATATTGCTTTCAACGAGTTGTTTGCTCAATGACTGTTTCAGCTTTCCGATTATTACATTGCTTTTAACCCTCGGTTGTCGCATTGGATCACAATGGCCTACAATTTGACTTTGAGGCATTATTGAAAATAGTACTACTGTTTAAACATGGTGGTATTTTAAATGCTAATTGTCATCGATGAACATATATTCTACAATGTTCAAACTTTATCTCAGAATTTTTGCGACTTAATTTAACAGATATTTTTTAAACAGCAGCTGATTGAAAATAGGTGTGCCAACCGAGGGTTAATTCTTGAGTTCTCTGGATTTCTACGAGTAACGAAAATTCTTCATATGTAAGGGGTGAGTTGACACGGCAGATCGGGATACTTGCAAAGTTCTGAAATGAACAGGTAGTGCTCTGGCAGGATTAAATATTCGCGGGGAAGCGATCGTGACGTTTACGGTTGGTATTGGACATTTGACGGAACGATATCGCGGCCTCGGTCTCTTCACGACTCTCAAAGATGGGGCCTGAGATCGCCCTGAGCCATAAGTGACTTACGGAGCGTAGCAAACTGACGCGAGTTTAAGCGCGGGACGGGCAATAAACACGCGGAAAGATAAATGGACGCTTGGGTCCATCGGCGCAGTCTTGAGGAAAGTGTATCATTTCGACTGGATCTTCTCGCTCGTGCATGCCGAAGTAAATTGTGGATCGTCGGTGCGGTAAAGCAAGAATGTAGTACTTCGTACTAAGGGCGAAGTGTTGTAGCGCGATATTTAGTGGAGGAAGGGACTTTGGCATTGAATAAATATCAGTTTGCATTATTAACGTCTTTGAAATTATTTTACGCTGCTTGAGAGATGTAGAAGATAAGAAATTTAGGAGGTATCTGCATAGTTCATGGGGATAAATAGAATGTAATCGACACAGTGACGCATTCATCAGAATAATAAAAGAATTATTTACCTATATTTAGTTTACAATCATTTTGCGCAGCAGATGCCACTATTTTTTATCATGTAAGATGACCCGCTGATTCCGAAAATAAGGTCAAAAAAATTTTCTATGCATACATTTTCGAGATATCGACAGGTGAACTTTTTACCTGTCTGTCAAAAAGATAGTCCCATTTAATTGCTAATATCTCGTGTTGCGAATGCCCGATTTAGTCGAAAAATATATCAAATTACAGATAATTGAATTACCAACAAATGTACCTGACAAAAGTTTCAAATCGGTTCAATAGTTCGGGTAAAATATGTGAAAGAAGTCATTTATTCGACCGAAATTGAGATCGACAATTCGTGTAATCATCTGGGAAAGATCGAAATCGCAAAAATGAGTCTGGACTTTTACGAAGAACATGTGCTGCTACTGAAGAAAATCTATCGATAAATACCGAAGCTAGAGACAAATGTGTTAAAACACTAAAATTTATTTTTTTCTCGGTGTTTTTAAAATTTTATTTTTGTTATTTCAATTTTAATTCATTCTGTACATTTTTCAAATATTTTGTTAATACGTGTTTGTTTTAGAAATAGTAAAAATGCACTAAAAACTACAAAATAATTATTTTCATGTGCTACAATTTCGCCGGTGTCTTTTCACTTGAACTAATATCGTGGAGCATTTTTAATAAAATCGTTAACATAATTTTTTTTTATATATTTCAACTCGTAGTTTATTTTCTATTGTATGGTTTCCATTCCTTTTTCCAACAGGAAAAATATAATCCCTGTAAATATATCCCTGAAGATTCATTTCTTGTATTCTCATTCGAATTTTTTCGCGGAAACTCTTGGTGACGTAAATGACGAACTCGGAGAGAGATTCCATCAGGATATGAAGGGTATTAAGCGGCGGTATGATGGATTTTGTGTTGAGACAATGATGGGAGATTATATTTGGTTCCTCATAAGAAAAAGGAATGCCAAAACAAACAAAAAACACAAAAAGAGTCAGAATTATTTGTAAAACACTTGAACATTAACAAAATACTTGAAAAAAAATGTACAGAATGAATTAAAATTGAAATACACAATATGTAAAATGAAAAAATACAAAAACCAAGAAAAAATGAAATTTTTGTTATTTCGCACAATTGTCTCAAGCTTCTGTATTTATCCATAGATTTCCTCAGTAGCACCTTGTTTTCTTCGTAAAAGTGCAGACTCAACGTAAGAAATGACAAACTGGACCCATTTTGTGAAAATGAATTGCCGATTTCAATTTCGGTCGAAAAAATGACTTTTTTCACATATTTCCATCTATTTCACCCGCACCACTGAACCGATTTGAAAATTTTGTCAGGTACATTTTCTGGTGATATCTCTAAGTTAATATAATGTTCGCCCACATCTGTCATTCGCAACACGAGATATTCGCAAGTAAGTGGGTCCACCTTTTTTACAGACAGGTAAAAAGTTCACCTGGCGATATCTTGAAAACGTATCCATAGAAAATTTCTTGGACCCTATTTTCAGAATCAGCGGGCCATTTTACATAAGACAAAAATAGTGACATCTGCTGCGCAATTTTTTTTTATTTTGTAAACTAGTGCTATCTAATGAGACGACTTCATCGATGAACGAAATACCTTAAAAACTTCCTGCATGTTCATATTTTTCGGCATACAGTATACATCATGTTTCACTTGTGCGGCATATTTCTACTTCCAGTATATCGAATGTACAAAGTAGCTATACTGCATTCCATATTAGAGCATACCGACGCCCCTACCGATTTGCGACCGATCTGCGCAGCTCCCACTACTACCCACAATTTGAACTGCATGCGATTGGTCGTGGTAATTTCCAAGGAATAACTGGTACATCCCAAACGCGGGACCTGACCGTTGTCAACGTAAACAGTGCGCGAAAAGTTAACAGAGAGAGTAAGTAGAAGGTCGTGCGACGGAGAGAAACATAGGCGGTTCAGTGGGGAGTCGAGCGTACCAACGCCTCCTGAGGGTCGTGCCTGCGCGAAATCGGTATGCTCTAATGTGGAATGCAGTATAATTAGCTGACGTTATTAATTGCATTTGTATTTGAGTCAAAAGCAAATTTGACTGACCACGAGTCTTATTTTTGTTTCAGATGCCACAAACGGTGCCTTCAGCAGCCGGCTACTCGCCGTCGTTCGACTACAGCACGTTCCAGTTCGATTTGTCCCTTCTTTCGGACGATTATGGCGCCACAAATACGCAGAATACATTGAAACCAGCGCAAATCAAACAGGAAGCACAGTCGCCGCGCCCTAGCTCGCCCATCACTTTCTCCAGTCCACCGTATCCAGGTGCTGGGGGTGAGCTACCACTGTCCCCTAATTATTCGCAAGAAGGCTCGCCAGGATACCCGACCAGCCCTTACTACGTCCCCAGGAGTCCTCAGAGCGCACAACTTTACCCGACGAGCCCAGAACCTCCCGCGAAACAGCCAGTGAAAAGGGAGAAGAGCCTGGATCTTCTGGCCATCTTGCAAGAATCCAGGTAAATTTTGCTTTTTAGCGTAAAATTTAGCTGTGTCGATAGTATTTGAGGTTTTCGAGCCTTTCAGTTACGAAGTTTGTACGTATATAGGTAATTCATGTGAAATTGTTTAAGTGGATAAGGATCCTGTTCAAATTTTATGAATAGAAAGCTAGTATTTAATTTTCATGACAAAACTTATAATTATTTCTTAGTCGATAGTGTCCAAACAAAGTATCTTGAAATGTTCTTTTATGGTCTCCCTTCTGATTGACTATAACTACTAGAAATTTTTATACTCTTTTCACTGATTACAGTTTCAGTATTCGTACATCTAAGTCTATGATTCGTCTACTTTTCTTTTCAATAAAATCAAATTAATTTCTCACCACCAGTCAATTTATCGAAAGAAACTCGAATCTCCGCTTTAAAACATCAATCCAGTGAGCCACGTAACTTACCTTGCACCAGCCACTTAATTTGCAAACTCTATGAAAAGAGAAGCTGAAAGATGTATTTCCCCTCGTGATATTCAACCACCCATTAACGTCCCCCATCCATGCACCCTTATTTCAGGCTCTTAGCCGAAAGTCTGGGCTATCGAGAGGACTCGACCGATTGCACAGTGCCGTGCACACCGCCCAGAACAGAGGAGGACATTTACAACAGCCTTGACGCGGACTTCTTCGCGAAGAAGGAAGATGCCGCAGTGCAGGGGCACCCGTTGCTGAAGGAAATCCTCTTCAAGGAAGAGCCAAGGTCCAGTGGCTCTTGTAGCAGCAGTAGCAGCAGCGTCAGCAGCAACTCCTCCTCGCTGTCGTCTTCGTCGTCGACGACGTCCTCCTCGCCGGACCCGATCGAGCTCGAGAACAGCTCGCCGCTGAGAAGCTTGCTGTTCAAGGGGGCCCGAAAGGATTTCGCGGACGTCGCCAGGACAAATGTCCTGAAACTCGAGAGAGCGGAGGACGAGGTCAGGAATCCTCTGCAGAAGGAGGAGGAGCTGTTCAAGGACGGGCAGAAGAGCGATCATCAGTTGCTCAGAGAGGTCCTGAGGGATACCAGCTTTCAAAGGAAGTACAATCTGAGACCCGTGGACCTGGGCAGCGTTGGCACTGGCTTCGTGGAAGATATGGAACCTGGCGAATGTGTCGGCGACTTGACCAGGGAACAGATCGAGCCTGTCCTAAGCCTGGCCATCCAGCAGCTGCAGAAGGACTTTGACAATACCTGCGTGGCACTCGGTATTCATCCTGGTGAGTGTGGCTACTTTCTTCTAAATACATGTTTCTTCTGTCTTTATTTATTTTTTTATTTAAGTAGGAAGTGTTCTATAAGTTTATGGATTAATAGGAAATTTAATGGAACTCTATTTATGTGCATAATTAATGGCAATAAATGAACTGTGAAGTCTAGTTAGTTTTAATAAACTCGTCACAATATTAGTGCTTGCAATTATTTTAGTTGGTCTATGGACGCTAAGTTTCAGTAATCTTATGAAAGAGTCCCGAAACCTCGAGACGTTAATCGCAGATAATTGAAATCCAAATTATCAAAATCGTTTCAACAGCTGAGATAACGGCATACTTATCACATATCATTAATCTTTCATTAGACCAGCTGTAAAAAAATAATAATTTTTCTATAGTCCTACTTTCCATCAGTTAAACATCGTATAATTCAACGCAAAAAGATGTCCACTAAATTTTATCTAAATTGTATATCAAGTTGTATTATTCCTTGGAAGACAAAAAAGTTTTGAAGCCATTATAAGTCTTAATGACCACCTCCCTGATTGCTGCATAATAAATAAATTGTAGAGATACAACAGTGTCCCTCGGTAATAAGAAGGTGCGTGAATGTCCATTACACTCTTAGACCTTCTTGCTACCTTGCCGCGGGCAAGACTTGGACGTTATCTTCGTGAATGTAGGAGCGACCGGTTCGACTATTAGTTCGTACCATGATGTCATGCTCGGAATAAGTTACGAAGTCACATAGTGCTTTCATGAGTTACGAAATTTCGAGGCTCGGCTCAAGGTCGCGCCATGCTTCCGTTAGTTTTCTAACATTTTTTTCATTCCTGCATACGTCACGATGACTAAACCAGGTTTCTGGTCTCTGCATACGTGATGGTCGTCTCGCCTCCACCTGTCAAGTTCCAACGAAAATTTCGAAACCCTGAAACTGATGCAGTCCACTGTAGAAAGTGTGTTAGGGAAATCGAAAGTGACGACGGGTGTGGAACGTCACGGAATCTTTATATGCGTTTCAGTCGAGAATTAATTAAAATATCATTATTCGGAAAAATGAGGCCCCAAGTTTTGAAAATTATGGTGCCATAAAAATAGAAAATTCAGAAGAATGTTGAGTTACATTACGAAGCCTCTATAGAACACAAAAAGTGTTTTCTCGTGTTATCTGATCTTGTTAAGTCACTCCACTTTTCTAATCTTAACAGAGATTCAAAGCTTCCCTTTCGTTTCAACTATCCCAAGTCCTTGGTATCACAAAATTTAATTAAAACTATCATAAAAAGTACCATCTAACAGAAGAAAAAGCTCATCTACTAATAACATAGACTCGCCAAAAATTAAAGGAAATCGGATAAAGAATTCAAATTAATAAGATTATGTAAAACTCGACAGGTGTCCCCTCGGTTCCTTTAATCTTGAGTTACTCCCCTGCCCCATCTAAGAAAAAAATATCCAAACCTTCTTTACGAAGGTCCAATCTAGTTCGGCCCAATGTGATCGATAATGAAACGGTGGTGTCGTTACAGAACCGCGGCGCTGGAGCGCAGCAGACGTTGCAGCCTGGATCCAATGGGCCAGGAGGCAACTGCAGTTGCCCTCGGTGCCATTGGAAAGCTTCAACGTCGACGGCGCTACGTTGGCTTCCCTCACCGAAGAAGAATTCTGTCAGCGAGCACCTCAGGTGAGTTCGATGCGACCTCTCCTAAAAAACATTCCTGCACGTTGGCTTCTGCCTTTCGCGAGCCCCACTCGTTAAAAGCGCGTAACACATAAGTCGCGCTTTCAATGGAGCACCGTTACGCAATACGTTTTGAAGCGCCTGGGACGATTACTCGACCTGACCCAGCACAGGTTTTAACGAACCAATTAGTCATTGGAATTCCGCGGTGCCATTTTAACGAATTACTGGTGCAAACGCTCGATAGAATGATGATTGTCATCGGACGATAACGATGACGGATATAGACCGATGGAATTTTGTTTCGTTCATTAATGTGGAACAAAAATCCAGTCGAGCACATTTCACTTGAAATTAAAGAGAGCTGTGACTCAGCCTTTGTTTACGGCGATAATGTATTTAAATATAATTACGATAAATTGGGCAGAGCAATCGTGAGGGGGTAATGGACGAGATGATGGTCGAATGAGAGAAAATGAAATTTGTTTATAGTAGGCGCAGTAAATAATTGCGAAAGCGAAATCTTTCAATGAGTTACGATTACGTGCCGTGCACTATATTCGTGTGCCGTTATCAGTAATGTCGTCGACGTCAAGATTTTTCAAAAGGGTTATCTCGTGTCGTGCCAAGAATTTATAACAGATCTCGCTTTCGACGTTATCGCCGCTGAAATTTCTTGCTCGCAGACAATGCAATTTTGGGTGTTCATAGATTGCGAAATATAAAAACATTGTTGGCACAGTTTCCGTATTTGGTTTGCTTAGGGTGTACTTGTATTATCTATGTGTGAAAAGCTTTAAAATTAAGTAGGTATATTTTTTAGAGGACTTTACTACAGTCCTCGAATTCGACTTCTGTTAACATCTCGAAATTAGCAAGTCAAAATGACACAGGAAATTCCTTGTTTGCCTGTTGCATAAATTCAAGTGATCACTGTTTGATGATGTAACGATAAGAGAAAAAAGTTAATCCCTCAGCACCGCAGATCGCGAACTATATGCTCACAAAATAGCTGCTATACCATTTCAGCGAATAGCGAAGTGTCGGTGCTTCCGCGTGGAATAAAACCCGGACATTTAAAAACAATTCGATTAGAAAGTCTCGCGTCATCTTCACCCACTGGATCACTCTCCCACAGATCATCCGTTTAAAATTAGCCTAGGCAACTTTCTCAGAGAAAAGCCACCGGTTCACCAAGGAAACCTGAAAAACACATTCCAACGATCTCTCTCTAAAAAAGGAAACAATTTTCCAAATTATTAAGTTGGTGCCAAAATTCGTTCGCTCACTGTTAGAGTTGCTAACCGCACTATAATATATAGTATTGTACTATATTTTTGTCTAGTGTACTATATACAGTTAGAAAAAGATATAGTACGTAAAGATACTATATTTGCAATACATCGATGGAATTTTATAATTTTTACTTATTTTTTATTCTAAGGCAACATTAAAACTTTCACTTGCGAATTTAAACTTTGAACTTTTGAATACAATTTATAAAAGTGTTGACTGTGATCTATTTGTCAAAATTGATATAAAATAATTTCATACTTTCTCTCTAATAAACATGAAGTGGCGGGAAGAGAGAAAGAAAGACATGAAAAATAAGCTCCTCGTATATGTCAATTTGGACTTTCGGTACAATCAACCCTTTGACACATTTGTAAAGGGCAGTAAATTAATTAATAATATAAAATGCACCAAAAAATATGGGTACATTTAAAAAGAAGCTGTCGTTGCTTTAACGTTGGGGGGGGGGGGGGCAAAGGGGACAGTTGCCCCTCTGGCTTTTGAGAACAAATCGCTTACTTTTAACCGACTTAAAAAAGGAGGAGGTTATAGATTCGACCCGTTTGTATGTTTTTTTTTTATGTTTGTCCCCTCATAACTCTTCAGCATATGGTCCGTTTTTGATGATCTTTGTTTTATTCGAAAGGGGGTGGTCCCATCCTACACTGCATCAACATTGGCCCAATATTTTGCCAGTTCTGGTTAATAATAAAGACTATTGTCACCTAATTATTATTATTGTATGCATGTACGCGCATATCTCCGAGGCATGTTGTGTCAATACATGTAAAACTAAAAATTTGAAAGTAAAAAAATTTAAAAGAAATTAAAACCGACTTCAAAAAATAAAAAATAATTTTTTCCCTCCTTTAATCTACGCACTCATATTTTTTAAGCCGGTGCCCCGTCATTTGCACTGTGTAAACTTAAAAAAAGATGAGAGTCGTAGATTAAATGAGGGAAAAAAAGTATTTTTTATTTTTTTAAAGTCAGTTTTAATTTTTTTTAAATTTTTTTATTAAAAACTGATCTTCATTAAGTTTATATTTAAAAAGTGAATATTTTTAAATTTCGGTTTTAAATTTTTAATTAACTTGGCACTACAAAATAGGTTCAAAAAAGCAAGAGGGCTACTCCACTCGCACCGCGTGTTTCATGATGCGATTCGTCGATGTTATCGCCATGGTTGTTTTTTCGTCACTAAGTATATTTTTCTTTACTCTTAAAAGTCTGCGGACGCCGTTGCTATATTCTTTATCACATTTGGCCGTGAAGTACCATATATATTTACCCGAAAAGGTTGACAGCCCCACTGTTAGGTGATGTTAAATATACGAAAATATCTTTTATTACCCATTATTCATACTCTCACCAGAAACGTGGCAAAGGTCATTAATAGCCAAATAAAATACTTGAATCAAAAAAACCTCTAATACACTTCCCCTTTTAATAAACATTTCGATTGAATAAAGCAGACCAACTTTCGCACTAACACAATCTTGCAAAAGTTCACTTAAAACAAAAATGATCGAAACATCGAACATGGTACTGCAACTCTATTAATGAGAAATCGTCACGAGAATGCCCACAGCAACGGCGGCCCAATAGTCACGTGTTCATTTCCGTTTTATCGTTCGCCATCGCTTCGACGGATAAATCTCCGTCGCGGTTTTGCCGTTGTCGCGAAAGAAAAAGAAGAAGAAAAGAGAAGCCAGGGCTCGTTCGATAAAGAAACTAATGGCGCGAGTCACTTGAGAAACACTCGCTGACAAGGTCCGGTGAAAGTGAATTTCCTGGAAATCGGTGTGCGTCCACGTTCTTTCCCCGTAATCCATACCCAGGAACAGGGCATAAGAACGACGACGGGCCATGAGTAAGCAAGCTGGCGTAATAATACGGTTCGCGCCGCTTAACGGAACCAGGATTCTCCCGATGGCTTTTGCACGTCGATGCTGGCGCATAACATCGCCCCAGCAGCGACTGCAGATTTCTACTCTGTCGCATCGCGCGGACCGTTAGCGTGACGACTCCTCGAAGGCCGTCGTCGGGATCGTCGACGTCGGAGCATGAATGCAAATGCGCGTTTTCAATGGTAGGGAGACGACCGTTTGTCTTCTGACCGATTAGCAAAACCGAAGGAGGCTCGTCCTTTGGATGCTTCTGGCATTCATTTTGCTCGGATGGCTTAGACTTCGCCTGGGAGCGTTCTCCTCTTATTTAGAAACGGTACTCGTGTCTGTTTCCTTGTTTAATACGCTACGCGAATGGATCGTGGATTTATACGTCTGTTTGGACGCGAATCGCTACCTTTTAGGATGTCACCGCGGAGGTGGATTAATCGCTGCTGGCGTGAATAGATTATTTTCCGGTTTTGAGAGAACCTCCGAGCTGTGTTGTGCATTAGTGGCGTGTGATACTTAGTGATACGTTAACGTTCGGGTCATCTTAATTCACGAGATCTTAAAAAAACAATTCTTGTAGCTGATGATTTTCAGGAGCAGGTATCAAACTTCCATCTGGGATTGAAAAAAAATTAGCACTCGGATCTCTAAACTTATCACCCACGCTGAGCGAAATCTTGGAATTCTGAGCTGCAAGCCGAGGTCACGCTTTCAAGCATCTCTCAACATTTACTCCGCGTTTAATAAATCTTGGATGCCTTCGAGTGTCTTCACCGCAGAGTGCACGATATTAAAAACTCCCGTCCTTCGTTAACAGTGCCCATAGCTCAACAAACGCGGCAATAAGTTCGCGTTAATGTCTTAAGCGGCCGCTCGAAATTGAACTCGATAATGGTCACGACGCACGGATGAGTCGCCGCACAATTTTGCAATGCAAAGGTCCGAAGAGTAACGGTCTAATTCGTTCGCCGGAGTGTATCCAGGCGATCTCTGTCTCTTGAAATCGTACGTACAGAACGCAATGGAAATTAATGGCGAGTGGATGCATAGCACACAGTGGTATAGGGTGGTCATGCATAATGGAGATTCAGCTTTACGTCGTGTAATTGGATAATTACACCACGGTGCACCCCGCCAGCCTCTTCGTAACGTAGAATCATGATTGAACTCACGGTTACACGCTACGTATAATTTTCGTGCATTCTTCCCTCGTCTATACGACCTTCAACGGGATGCTCACTGTTAAGTCTTCGTCTTCGACGTACCCTTCCAAATTCCTTGCTGCACCGTCTTCATTAGTCCAATCGAATCTTCACTGGAACTTTCTCAATTGAAGTGGGGAAAGCAAGAAATGTCACAAAGCAGCTTTGTTGAGAAACTCCAGATTCAATACTTTGGTATATGAGTAAAGGAACAGGTTCAATGAACTTAACTGTATTGTTCATAACATGGACAATTTATACTCTAATTAGGCATCGGAAAAGATCCGAGCAAAAGGATAATTGTTTTACATTGTTTTTATATCTTTCAAGTGGAACACTGCAGAACACTAAAAAAATAAATGGCTACTTCTATTATTATCAAAACAAGGATCTGTACACAGTAGGGTGGAAAATATTTTTTTATTAATCATGACTTCTAATAATGGGCAAAAGTTGCCTTTTATAATGGTATATAAGCTGCCAAAGTTTGATCGGGATCAACAAATTTTTTGAGGTGCCGTAAGCCTTTAGAAATTAATATTTCAGTAAAAATTAATATTTCAGTAAATATTAATACTTGAAGGGCTTGCGGCACCTCAAAAAATTCGTTGTTCACGTTCAAACATTGGCAGCTTAAATACCATTACAAAAGGCAACTTTTGCCATTATTAGAAGTCATGAACAGTAAAAAAATATTTTGCCCCTATATTTTTACCCTAGTAGGTACACAGTGACGTCCGAGGGCTCCTGAAGTAGTGCAAGCTTAGACTAATGAGAAATACATAGTGCAAGTAGGAAGACTGAAGACATTCCTCGTTTCGTTCCAGTGGAAGGTGGACATCCTTATTACAACACATTGTGATTTGACAATTCTGTAGCCCCAGTTGCCACCAACAAAATACGTTATACATCGCGGAATCACTAAAAATACACATTCCTTTTTCCCCCCTTACCCTTCAATTTATTCTATAGAAACTCTTTGATTTATACCACAGGCATATTATCTCACAGTTGTTCAACCTAAATAGCGAACTCCATTCTCATTTATCAGCCAGCATCTGCATGAATTTTATTCCTCCCCCCGGTGTTTAACGGTTCGTATTATTCGTAATCAAAAAAAATGAAATCTTAATCAAAGTATTTCACCGAGAACTTCAATTTACGAGATGCCCCGTTCCTCTTTTCATGCCGGTCGCATAAATTTCTCGATATTAATCTGCGCGCCGTCCCGATCTCCCATTGTTCTTCGCCGCAATATTCGTATAGCGGATAGGGAAAGATGCCGGAGTGGCTAGACGAGCGGACCGTTTGCCTTTGACCTGAAATTTAACGCTCCTCCGTGGCGGTTAAGTAATTCATACCCTCCGCGGCGCGGCTCCGCGCAAATCCCGAAGAAGTCATTAATGCTATTCCGCATTCGTTATGGATCTTCAGCGTGCGAGCCCGCGCTATAATCGGCCGGTGGGAATTCGATTCCTGGAACGTTTCCGAAGATCAATGCACCGCGTTCCCATTGCCACGAACGTATGTAACAGGCAGGCTGAAATTACACGGGCGCGGGGCTGGCATGTTTATCCCCGCCGTATTGGAGCACATAGTTGCGTCAAATTCGAAAATACTCGGCCACTTTACCGAGCAGCATTTGCATCCCACCACTATGCAATTTCCAACCCATTCAACGGCTCCTCGAACGACTTTATATCGTGAGACGCGTCCAGAAGTGGCAATCTCAAATGATCGTACGGCATTCGTGCCAATTAGCGATATGTTTTATGATACGTATCACGCGTGGGAAGCGTGCAAACCAATGCTATGCAAATGAAATTCGTTTCTGATCTCCTTTCAGAGCTTTCTGGCTTTCTTTGTTATCTCTTCTGGTAAACACTGATACGTCTGCCACTTTCTGTGTTTTGGAGCAACTAGTTGGAATAATGGATACTTTTTGGGGGAATGATAATTAGGTGAAATTAATCAGGCAGGTTGTGAAATGAAGTATTCTGAATTAGGGTTGTGGATAAGATTTTTTTTTTTTTTCATATACTGCTCGACACTATTTTTTACCGATAAACGAAATTCGTAAAAAGTAAATAGTGTCATTAGTTAGAAGAAGATACCGTATTCTTTAAAATTTAACCCTTTCTTGACACTCTGGGTGGGAGCCACTGATTTTGATGCTCTGTGTCTTCTATATGCAAAATAAATACCTTTTTCGAAAAACGACTTACAAAATTTTTGTTCCAAAATAGTATATCTGAACAATAACTCTGTAGATTTTTAGCTTCTAATATTGAAATTTGCAAGTTACAATTTTTTGAAGATTTTTTTCATGTTTTCTTGACATATGGTAATCTACATATTTTTTACAAAAACTATGATCAAATTTTAATAAAACGACTATTAGAATACATTCTAGAGACTTTGAAATTGACCCATGATTTTTTTCATAACGATTGGATTCTTTTAATGAGAATGACAGTCGTTCAAAAATTATTCTGGGTGTGAGCCACCCAGATATGTAAAAATTGAACAAAAAGAGAGGTCTGTCAACGAAGGGTTAAGACTCAGTAAACACAGTGATCATTCAAAGCGACAAACTTTATCGTCAAAAAAATGCGTCGCAATGAATTAGCCTAATTAAATTTCGTATATTCAAATTGTTGTCTCTGTTTTATTTATTTCTTTTATTTATTTTTGAATTAATGTATGCATAATTATATATTCAATAAAAAACAGTGTTGCGCAGTATATATGTATTGGAATAGAAGACATAGGTCTTGTATTTTGAAGAGTAGATGTATTTAGTTCAGGTGCAATGGGAAAGGAGAGTGGTTGCGTCAGAGGTATTTAATTCGAGGAAAGCGTGCAGATTGGCAAAACGTATTTCCCCAGCCGATTTAAGGTCGTTGATCAATCCTACGCACGGCTCTGTGTAATTCAACGCCTACGTTGCACCGTTTGTCGGTGCATACAATTCGATTGATGCGTCGATGTGCATAACTTGTGCACATGGTATATGCAGCAGTATCATCTGTAATTACAGTAATGAACTTTTTCAGATTTGATAAACCACGGTCCGTTAAAAAATTACATTCTCCGTGCAGTTTTTCTCGATCTTCTCGAATTCATATCCATGAGACAATCTTCCATGGTATAATTGCAATTAGAGTAAATGTACCAGTAACTGAACACGTACCAGTGAATGGACATTTTTTATTAAAATGGGTAAAATAAGTTATTAAAATAAGCAACTAATTAATTAGAGACTTCCGTTTAATTTCTTGCTCCATATCCAAACATTTTTTGCAGCACGTAGAATCAATCGCGCTGCAAATATAATTTTATAATAGTGTTCATTCATTGGCCTTAAGTGTTTTATTATTGGTGTGTTTACCCTGTATGTTTCGATTTTCAATGATATATATTAGCATATGGCAAAGAACATGTGACCTGGAATTTTTTTTCATATTTCGGTACCCAATTTGTATCTATTTAAATCCCCAGAATTTCAATTTTTAAATCTCCGTAGCCTTTTACATTCAACCCCCTAAATCTTCAAACTTCCAAATCCACCAATTCGCAACTCTCTGAGTATCTAAATCCCGAATTTCCACACTCGAGAATCCTCAAAATTACAATTTAATGGGAATAATTTATCCCACATTCCCCATCGCAGCTGCGTGCACCAGGGTGGAATGAAGAAAAGTTCCCCGTAGTCTCCCAGATCAACCTTGCAAAAGTTAGTTTCTGTCAAAAAAAGATTAAAGTGCCCGAAGGCAAGGATCATAAAGTTCCAATTTCCTTCATTCTTAAAATTTTCCATGTGTTAATTTTTTTGTAGTCTTAACACGACCCCTGTTCCGACCTTTAGCATACTCGCCGCTCACACGTCCCTCAGAGCAACAAAGCGCTTATGTTAGTCGAAACATTTGCCTCTTCATTTCTGTATAATATCGTCGCTTCTTCAACCTAGCTGCTCCCTTCATTATTCTTACACAGTAAAAAAATTATCTGCTTAAAAACAAAGAGTCATTCATTATAAAGTACTGAAAAAATCACGGCAAACTCATAAAATCAATAAAAACATTATTTTTTTAGTGATTTTTGGCGCCGCGAGAAATCTGTCAAGCAAGTTCAGAGTGAAAAGGCAGTTTTGTAAATATACGCGACTGTTGGCCGAGGCGGAAAAGGCGGCGTGCCCGGCCGCCGCGATTCATCCTTTTCCCCCTCCGGGTGCAACGACTTGGATGCACCGTTTGCCGACAACTAGAACTCGATTCACGTTGCACGCAGAACCGTAGCCCGCGCGTCACACGTCGTCGCCGTCTGTATGGCCTCTGCAGCCGCGGCCGTGGCGCATAACTGCATCTAAGGTGCGTTCGTTCCCCGACTCCCCTGCTACCCCCCTTTTCCCTGCGCAGCCTCCGCTGGGCCCGTGCACCAGGATTGGCGCTCGCGTGTACGTGCACGGACGCGCTATTTGCCCGGCAGAAACGATCGAAAAGTGGGTCAACGGCTGCCTGAATGCCTGGCTCGCTTGCCTGGCTTGCTCGACTGCCTGTTGCGTCTCAGCGAAGCCGCTTTCTCTTCTCTTGCGGCGCAACGACTCCGTCGCCAGGAATTCTAACGCTTACGTGTATTGCTCTCTGTCTCGTCCCTCCCCCCCCCCCCCCTCCTCCACCTCTCTTCGGCGTCTAGCGTTTCTTCATTGTTGGACTTTCCTCTTATCAATTTGTTTCTCCGTACCACCCTGGGCAGGAAAGACGGCCTGGTTCCCCGAATGTTGCCTGGGAGTGAGTCCGAGCTTGGAATCTCGGTTACCTTCCTTGTTAGTCTTCTCGAGTTAGGATTTTGAGGAATGGTGGAGGCGACCTGGTGACGCCAAGGATCCACCTGTAAGGTGTTAAAGTTTTAAAAAAATTAGCTTCAATACATCCTTATGGAACCGTTTTCACCAAAAGCTGAGCTAAGCTGTGCTATGTTTTGTCGTTTGTTTTTTTTGTAGCACAGCCAGATGTAGCATAGCATAGCATAGCTTAGATTAACTTCCTGGTCGATCCCCGGATTAATTCTACTTTTTGGAGTCCATTAGTTGGTGTTAGGTTGTCTGAAACAGTTGAGGAGATTGTTAGACGAAGTTTCTGTAGTTAGAATGATCCAGTAGGGTGGCCCTTATTTTCAACCTGCGATTTCCTTTGCTCTCACCCCCTAATATGGTTCCATTTCATAAAAAATTAGTCCCTGAAAAAGATTATTGCAATCGGACGACAGGAAAGTATGCCGAAGGGGCCTTAAAGTTTAGCATTCAGCGATAGTTTAATTTTGAAGAATTTCTCAAAAACGGTAAGCTCTATTGAAACTTTATTCCGATAATATTAAAAGAGCATTCAATTTTCTACAAATATTGTGTATATGTGTTTTTCGTGGTTCCAACCATTTTTTTAACCGACTTCAAAAAGGAGGAGGTTATAGATTCGACCCATTTGTACTTTTTTCTTTTTTTATGTTTATTCCCGCATAACTTCTCAGCATATCAGCCGATTTTGATGTTCTTTTTTTATTCGCAAGAGGGCGATACCCCGGTGGTCCCATCCTACCTTTCACTAGCAAATACCTATTAATATTTGAAAGGCTTGCGGCACATCAAAAAAATTGTTAATTGCGTTCAAACTTTGGCAGCTTAAATACCGTTATAAAAGGCAACTTTTGTCCACTATCAGATGTGATGAATAGTAAAAAAATATATCCTACACTGCATCAGCCTTGGCCAAATATTTTGTCAGTTCTGGTTAATAATAAAGACTATTGTCACCTAATTATTATTATTTTATGTACGTACGCGCATATCTCCTCAACATGTGGTGTCAATATATATGAAACTAAGAAGTTAAAAATATAAAATTTAAAAAAAATCGGCTTCGAAATAATAAAGATGCAACTAAAAAGTAAAAAATATATTTTTCCCTTATTTAATCCACGTCTCTCATATCTTTTAAGTCGGCACCAGATTTACACAGTACAAACGATGAGGCGCCGACTTAAAAATATGAAAGTCGTAGATTAAATAAGGGAAAAAATTATTTTTTACTTGTTAGTGCATTTTTATTATTTTGAAGTCGGTTTTAATTTTTAAAAAAAATTTGTATTCTTTTTTAATTCCTTGGAGACTTCAATTCGGTTACTCAATTGAATAATATAATCACGTGTCTACGTAGTCCTCTAATTACATTAATCAGTGTCGTATTACTATTTCTTCAGGCCTCTTCTCCATACAGCACCCCTTGCCAACTGTCACTCCGCATCGCTACTTTCAAAAAGTGCTTCCACGAAGCCTGACTTCGCCGTCAAGATTATTTGACCGAAACTTCACGACAGTCATTACGTACTCCAATTCATTCTCTTCGTCTCTCGTTGAGTGGCACCACTTATTTGCCTCCCCTCTTGTTCAACTCCCGTTTCTCCCTTCGCAAGGTTACCACGGGGCTTAATTGTTTTACATTACCACAGAACGCTCGCGAGGTATTATTAATCTCCAGGTATGATAAATTTATCTACTCGCTCCTTCCTGCCCTCTCCTCCTTCCCGCCGTTCTCCCTTTACCTCCGAATGCCAACCGCTAAGAGTACCGAACACTTTCGTGGAATTTCTTACCGGATCGGGGAGGGGAAAGGGGGCAGGTATTCATGCAAATGGGATTCGTATGGAGCCATTAGAGATAACGTAACTTTTGTGAATGCAAGGCGGGGGGCAACACTCGCGGATGAATCAGTGGTAATGACAAGAAAGTATTGAACGAGTCGTAATGCTCGCGACGAATTCAGATGAATGATCAGTTGGGATCGTGGAAAGACACAAGGTAACACTTTCTGAGAATTTCAAGCGACCGTTTGGGTACTCTATACCTCGACCATTACCATTGAGTCTTTAAATAAAATTCTGCGAAGTACCTAACTGTTTTAATGTATATACAGATGACGTTTTGAATGAATGTGTAGTTAAAGTGAGGGTATTACCAGGTGGAATAATGAGATGTGGTTGGCTTATTCAATTACCGACACTTTATCGCATTCAAATTAAAACGAATTAATTCTGACACTGGGAATCCACCTGGAAGCTAAGCTAAGCTAAGCTGTGCAGGCATCTGTGTTATGCCTTGCTATGTTTTCGAAAAATCACTCCCGAGGCATTCTCGTGCTACGTCGAGTTCACTCGACAAAAACATAGCACAGAAACGTAGCTTTTGGTGGGAAATGATATGTTGAAGCTGTTTTTTAAAACATAACATGGTATGGCACAGTTTAGCTTTTGGTGGAAACGTTTTCATAAGAAAGTATTGACACTAATTTTTTGAAACGTTGCATAGCATGGATTAGCTTAGCTTAGCATCCAGGTGGATTCCAAGATTAGTTGTTAATTATTCTAGTAAAATATACAAATATAATTATTATTCCTCCTATTCACTCGTTAGAAGAACAATTATATTTATATGATTGTTATGTTATCCATCAATTAATATAAATATTTTAATTATAATTTAGTTTCTTGAATAAAATTGGGTGCAATATTATATAGTCTTTCGAGAAATAGAAAAAAACACTTGCCACGCGAATTAATTTCACACAAGGAGCAATGAAGTCACGATGCAACTAAGATATATATTCGAGTCGGTTTAACACTAGAACTACTCATAATTAATGTACCTAGAGTGAGTAACGAAAATATCCGGACACTTCTTAAACTCGTATAACTTTTTTAATATTGGTCCAAACAACATGAAATTTTTTGTGAAGCTAGAAGGATTAGTTTTCTAAGTGACATGTTTCGTCGTTTTGAAAAAAAAATTCAATTGGTCGAAATAGCAAAAAAAATTGTAAAGGTCATTTTTAAAACTTTTTCTTGTGAGCCTATAGTGAAAATTAAAAAAAAACCGTTTGTAGATTGAAGTATGTTATATACATGCCTTAAATTTCATCAAAATCGGTTAACGTTGCTCTGAGTTATAAACGCTTAACCCTCGAGCTGGCGCGCTTTGTGAACTCTGTTCTCCGATCCGCGTATTTCCTTCATTACGTCTCGGTAAGACAAAAATTCCCTCCACGCGATCGTGGTATGTTTCAAGAATCCTATGATGCTTGTGCCAGTTGATGTTACTATTTTTGTGTTTTTAAATACATTTACTGCATTTTTAGATACATTGTTAATATTTTCCAATCACATTTAATCTAAGTTACTACTGTCAACAGAAAAACCGTTTCTGAAGTGTATACTTTATATATAAGGGGTAGGGTGAGGATCGATTGGTGGTGGCGCCAACGCGAAGCTAACCACGGCCAATCAGCGTCGCCGAGAAATAGATTGCAGACTAAGGTCGAAAATCGGGAAATTCATGAAATCAGTGATTTTCATTTCAAAACGAAGAATCACGTCACTTAGCAAACTAATCCTTCTAGCTTCTCAAAAAGTATCAAGCCGTTTGGATTAATTTTAAAAAAGTTATGCGATTTTAAAAAGTGTCCGAATATTTTCGTTACTCACTTTATACCTATTTCTACCAGACGATTCAAAATGACTGGTTATTTATAAATTAAAAAAAAAAGGTACAAAAAAGAGCGCCAAGTATATAATCCCATCGAAAAGAATCCCATTTAAAAATATTGTCGTAAATTAATAGTTTTACAAAACTAATGATATACACAAATTGCGCCAATTATACCAATGGCTATTTATACAAACAGGACCGTTCCTGGGTTGTTGGTCGCCCAGGTGCGAAAACAATATTGCCGCCCTTATTAATTTAATATTCTTTAATTAAGAATTTGATATGCAGTGCTTACTTTTACATCTATATATATAAAAAAAAAATGTATTAACCAATATTAAGCAGATATATTTTTATTTTATTTTATACAAATAAATATTTCAATACCAATAAATATTTTATTCAAAATACTTGGCGCTGCTCTCCGAATTGGTGTTGATAAACTGAATAAATATGTATAAATTGCATTAATCTTTTTCTTTCTTTTTTGTCCGTGCGATCGTGAATGTGTGTATGTGTGCGTGTGCATATGCTGCGTATGATATTAGAATTAATTATATGTAGAATAAATGTGACTGCGTTTCTAATATAATATGTATATGTATATGTTTATCTATTTTAGCCTGTAAGGGAATTATTGCAAATTATTAATACTAAGACAATTATTTTAACATTTCTTCGGTTTCGCAGCGCCAAGTATTTTGAATAAAATATTTATTGGTATTGAAATATTTATTTGTATAAAATAAAATAAAAATATATCTGCTTAATATTGGTTAATACATTTTTTTTTTATATATATAGATGTAAAAGTAAGCACTGCATATCAAATTCTTAATTAAAGAATATTAAATTAATAAGGGCGGCAATATTGTTTTCGCACCTGGGCGACCAACAACCCAGGAACGGTCCTGTTTGTATAAATAGCCATTGGTATAATTGGCGCAATTTGTGTATATCATTAGTTTTGTAAAACTATTAATTTACGACAATATTTTTAAATGGGATTCTTTTCGATGGGATTATATACTTGGCGCTCTTTTTTGTACCTTTTTTTTTTAAAGAAGGTAATTTTGTGGAGATTTCACACATTTTGTAGTACTAATTACAGAAGAATATGTAGCCCGCCACAGAAGAATGTTGTAATTAATAAAATAATAAAATAAAGTTTGTATTTTTATAATGTAGGGTGAATTGACCAGTGAATGAACAGCTAAGCGTTTTTTCAGTTTCAAATAACGATAAAAATTAAATAATGTCCTAATTTATTCATGAAACAAGAATTTGTAACAGAATAGGCTTTAAAAATGTCTAAAAAAATTGTTTGTGATTTTTTACTTGACCGGCGTCAGAAATAAATCATAAAAATGTAATCAATGCTCAATATACTAGTGAATGAACAAAATACCCAATAAATGAATACCTTCACCCAGTGATTGAACACAAAGAATAATACTTCATTTTCCGACGAGAAAACGTTACAAAAGAAGAAAGGAATTTTAGGCGAGGGACCTAACATAAGAATATAAAGATATAATCTATATATTATAATAATAGGAATTTGACAAATTTAGTTATATCAGAACACAGTTTACACAATATAATGGTTAACTGTCATTGTACGTGTTTTCTTACTAGGTTTCTCGCTGAGAATGGCAGCACCCGAAACCACAAACCAAAAAAATTAATAAGCGACCGAGACGTTCATAGATTCAAAAAATATTAGTATCGCCGTTATCTCAATAAATTTTCCTTCATTCCAAATATAAGATCATTGTTTTCAATGAAATAGTATTCTTGTTATACACGAAAAAAGTCAATTTGTTCATTCACTGCTCACTGTTCATTCACTGGTCAATTCACCCTATACGCATACTTTTCCTTAATAAACCCTTAATATTTCAATGACGGTTTTTAGTTTTTATATCAATTTTTAAAACATTAGGTATTGATTTATTAATAAAATGAATTTAACTTAAGTGTGAAATATAATATTCTTTCTTATTTCTTCTTTTATATTGCTATTCTCTGCATTAGCAACAAGACGCATAGGTTCCAAATTCCTAACACATCTTCTAAAGGTATCTCGATAGCTGCATCAACGAGTCTCAACAGCTAAAATTATTCTCTGACCACCAAGAGCTAATACCTGGGATTCCAGAGCTGGAGACTTAAATTCTTTTAATAAATTGTTCACTTTAGCAGTAAAATCCTTATCTAATAATGATTTGCATAATAAATTCGCACTGTGGCTACTACAAGTCATGTGCCATACATTGATTGTTTTTCCCATGGGCATTTGTCTGTTATTACTGCATATAATATTTAAATTAAATTGTTCTTGCGCCATTGTCATACATTGATTAACAACTTCTCTTAATGCTTCACCAGTTTCTCTGATACAACTGAAATTCCAGGCATCAAGATAAATGTACCTGTAATCACTTCAATTCAGAATTGCAACTACATATTTATTGTTGGATGATGAATTTTTCCAACCATCTAAAAGTAGAACTGAATGTTTAGATTCCACACTGGTTATTGATTTTTTATAATCTTGAAATTTTGCATTCAGTAAATTATTTGACAACTTCTTTCTAGTTGGAATTTTATAATTCGGGTTCAATTTACCACAACCAAAGTATTAATAGCTGGACAATCATATAAAGTTATGAATGCTATATTTCATAGTGGTTCATGTATTGAGGATGGCCATTACACCAGTATATGTAAAGAAGAAGGAAAGACTAGTAGTTGGATTGAAGCTGATGACGTGCAAATTAAAAAAAGGCAATGGCTCAAAGGCGCTAAAGATCTTTATATTTTGTTCTTACAAAAAATGATAATAAATAAATAAGCCAACAAAAATTACCACGCTATGGAACAGTTGAAAGAAGAATGATGCCATTTGGCACTTGTAAGGGTTTATTATGCAAATCATTATTAGATAAGGATTTTACTGCTAAAGTGAACAATTTATTAAAAGAGTTTAAGTCTCCAGCTCTGGAATCCCAAGTATTAGCTCTTGGTGGTCAGAGAATAATTTTAGCTGCTGAGATTCGTTGATGCAGCTATCGAGATACCTTTAGAAGATGTGTTAGGAATTTGGAACCTATGCGTCTTGTTGCTAATGCAGAGAATAGCAATATAAAAGAAGAAATAAGAAAGAATATTATATTTCACACTTAAGTTAAATTCATTTTATTAATAAATCAATACCTAATGATTTAAAAATTGATATAAAAACTAAAAACCGTCATTGAAATATTAAGGGTTTATTAAGGAAAAGTATGCGTATAGGGTGAATTGACCAGTGAATGAACAGTGAGCAGTGAATGAACAAATTGACTTTTTTCGTGTATAACAAGAATACTATTTCATTGAAAACAATGATCTTATATTTGGAATGAAGGAAAATTTATTGAGATAACGGCGATACTAATATTTTTTGAATCTATGAACGTCTTGGTCGCTTATTAATTTTTTTGGTTTGTGGTTTCGGGTGCTGCCATTCTCAGCGAGAAACCTAGTAAGAAAACACGTACAATGACAGTTAACCATTATATTGTGTAAACTGTGTTCTGATATAACTAAATTTGTCAAATTCCTATTATTATAATATATAGATTATATCTTTATATTCTTATGTTAGGTCCCTCGCCTAAAATTCCTTTCTTCTTTTGTAACGTTTTCTCGTCGGAAAATGAAGTATTATTCTTTGTGTTCAATCACTGGGTGAAGGTATTCATTTATTGGGTATTTTGTTCATTCACTAGTATATTGAGCATTGATTACATTTTTATGATTTATTTCTGACGCCGGTCAAGTAAAAAATCACAAACAATTTTTTTAGACATTTTTAAAGCCTATTCTGTTACAAATTCTTGTTTCATGAATAAATTAGGACATTATTTAATTTTTATCGTTATTTGAAACTGAAAAAACGCTTAGCTGTTCATTCACTGGTCAATTCACCCTAGGCAGAACAGCTAAGTAGTATCACAGTGGTTATGAGTAATGTGACTGACACTAGCTAGGTTACGTTGACTAGCAACCTGAACATAGATGCTTTTTGATTTTTTCGTACTGCGTGAATTGGCGGTACATTTCCTCACCCTTTCATGCTCCCCTCTTGCCCACACTTGACGATGGAGAAAAATCTCTTAACGTAAAATTCGCCAAATTGGAACTTTGCATTGAAATATCTCAGCTCATAAGGCACGTAGGAACAAAACGAAGACATTTTTCTTATGTAAATCAAACCCAAGCTATCCATTAAGACCATTAAAAAGCTAATCGGATCAGCCGTTATTGAGATTCGGTAATCTCAGGGTTCTCGATAGCGCGTCGCGGCGTAATAGATACACTCCGTTTTCGCGCTGCGCATATATATATATATTATATACTTGGCGCGAGACACTACCGTGTCTCTTGACTACGTTGTGCAAGCAACATAAACGTTTATACATGTTTTTCAATTTTTGTATTGTTAAAAAGGTGTATACTCCTTAGACATACACTTTTTCCGTACTTAAAACTGCTACATTTATTATTTGTGTAGACAGTTCTTGCAAATTGAGGTAAAGAGCTTTTTGCAAGAACATTTCCCACAAATATATTTTTTGCATCTATCGCAAATATTATGGTTTCGCGCCAATTTGGCGCCATTTACGTATACTCGAATATTGTGTCGTATTTTCCGACATTCTTACAAAAAAAATCTCAAAATGACTAATTGCGATATATCTAGGTATTTGTAACTTTGAAAAGGATGAGGAGCGGGGGAAGCCAAATTGGTAAATTTAATTCTCTAGATATTAGAAGAAAAATCATTAAAAATATTCTTAAATGCAAGGTCATACATTTGAGTAATTTTATACGAAAATTTAAGTAAATAGTGTGTTGTTTTGTGGTATACAGATATCACAGGTTTTGCTAGCAGTAATGAGATCTTCAATATACATCCCCGAACAGAAAATGGTGGCACAAGCATGCTCAAACCTAAGTTCACGCAGAATCCTCGCTATTGCGCGATATATATATTACAGACTTGAATAGTGAAAATGGTAATGCAACAATTAGAACAAAGTTTAACCCACGGTTATTTCTGTTGCAGTGTGGCAGCATGTTACATGCGCAGCTAGAAATATGGAAAGCAGCGGTCGAGGAATCGCCGCGCAACACACTGGCAGCATCTTGGAGTCCTGCGGGGGTTGTTCAAACACCCAACAGTAACACAGCTGGATCGCCAACTATTGGGAAGGCTCCTGTCAGTGTCAAAGGCTCCTCCTCCAGCGTGGATTTCTCCGATGGTAAGTCGATTTTTAAACATCATATTTATTTCATCAATTGCTTTTAACATCATGCTTTCCTAAGTTATTGCTGCCCGCAAGTCTACCATTTCTACTGTTCCCACTAATAGTTCCTTAGCATGGAGTGCTTCAAATTTCAGACACTGCCATAAAGTTACCATATTGCTTATTCCTGACTAAAGTAACAACTCCTACACGCATATAAATACAAATAATTATTAAAAAATTCTGCCAATCTTAATTGATTAAGTGTCGCAAGTTGCATCTCCAGGCTTACCGAATCCTACGCTCTTCATTCATGCCCCAATCGAGCCACCAGGCAGGGTTATCCATTTAAATCGGAACACGCGAGCGAGAGCAAATCAATGTACCAAGTAGTCAGTCCCTATCCTAAAGAAGAAATTGGATTTTGGAAGGACCAACGCCTTGCTCAGGGTTTTAGTGTTATTCTCCCTTCATCCGGAGGATAAGTAAAGAGTCCTTGTAGAAAACACTGTAAGTGCCAAAATTAAAACAAAAATTTTATCGGAAAGTGTGCTAAGTGCCAATGGTAATACTATAATATAGAATTTGATTTTTGGCACTTACAGTGTTTTCTACAAGGATTCTTCACATGTGAAGGCGATTGTCTGAAAATGGCCACCCAAGGCATCTGTTCTTGCACGCGCGTTCTGAACTAAGCGAATGACCCTGTATAAATTCAATATATCCACCCCTTCTACCAAGGTAGAATCTTCTATATAACATCCATGCATCATGCTTCGCGAAACACGCGCATGTCACGCCTGCATCTAACACACGAGATGGAGAACACATGAAGCGCAAGGTCTTGATCACGATGAATTCCACGCGTCTAACCAATAGCGAACGTGAAAACAACGACCGAGAAACGCATGGCACACACAAGTCACAAGGACACGAAACCACACCGAGCACCTGGCAGGGTCCTGGATCATTCACCAAAAGGGGGCGTGTCGCCTCGGTGTCGCTTTTTTCCAGACGAGGACGAGGACTGCGGCTCCTCGCAAACTGGGGTGGGCGGTGGTGGCGGTAGCGGTGGCAAGATGCGAAACGGTGGCTCGCACATCCACCTCTGGCAGTTCCTGAAGGAACTGCTGCAGAGCCCGGGCGTGCACGGGTCCTGCATACGCTGGCTGGACCGCGGCAAGGGGGTGTTCAAGATCGAGGACTCTGTCCGCGTGGCCAGGCTCTGGGGCAAGCGAAAGAATCGGCCAGCCATGAACTACGACAAGTTGAGCCGCAGCATCAGGCAGTACTACAAGAAGGGGATCATGAAGAAGACGGAGCGCAGCCAGAGGCTGGTCTATCAGTTCTGCCATCCGTATTGCCTCTAAACGGTCCCCGTTAAGCCTTTGCACTCCGGTGCTGTGGCGTTACCCCGGCAGCCACTTGGGAAATATTTTATTTATTGCCGACGAACACGCGAATGGGATGGAGCTGAGCTTCATTCGCGGGGCGAACAATTTATTCGGGTATTTATTGAAACGTACAGTGCGCCGGGGTAACGCCCAATGCGCCGCTATCCACCTCGATCTTTATTTCCCCTTTCCCCTCCTTTCATTTATTATAACCCCTGGGAAGTGTCTCTGAGTATCAGCGACAGTTCTGCACGGAGATCTCGTCGGAGCGTCGTCGTGGTGTGCGACGAGTTTATCGGCAAGCCCGCACCACAGTGCAAGGGGTTAACACCTTTCCATCGATTCCAGCCTCAAGGTGGCCGCCTGATTACCTTGAGTCTGGTGTCACGTCGAAGGGAGCTGCGACGAAGGGCTTCCGACTCTTTCTGCGTGCAGGTTCTTTTTTTCCTTTCTTTCATTATCTTCTTTTATATATATATATATGTACGTAGACTTATCACGATGTACGTGTGTCGCGTGCGTGACTGTGCCGTGCGTGTGTGTTTTTTTTTTTAGTGTGCATGATAAAAGGAGAATCAGTACGGAGATTGAAGGTAAACGATCCGCCGTGTCCGGCATTATCCTTCGAGGATAACGCCGTGTTACGGATGGGTACATTTAGTACGCCCGTTTTGGGCGAAACCCCCTAAGTTTTCCCCAGTTTCCCCCTTTTTGGTCTCTGTCCCGACTTTTCTCTTGTAACATAAACATCTTTTTGGTAATATTAAGATGCTCTATCGTTACACGAGCAACAGCTTCGCCGCGGTTCTCTGCCTTTTGGCGAGCCGTGCTGTGATGATTGTTGCGTCGAGACGACGGCAACGGTCGATTTTTATACCTTTCCACTGGTACTGTTGCATCCGGGTGAACATTTTCTCAGTAATTTCTGCTATCATGGATTTACGCGTAGATATGAATTTATATACATGGATCCTCTGTTCTATTGGAGAAGCTCAAACAGTCCATGTCTGAGGGAGCCGTCTCTGCTAATTAAGCTTCATTGAAAGTTCTTTGTAGTAGCAGGCCCTGTGATAAAACATCTTTTTTTCATTGGAAATATAATATCTTCGAAAGGTTTCAGCTTCTTTTAGCAGTGTCGCGATCGGTCGTGCACCAGTGTATCAGCACCAGTTTACGATTATCGATCGTATAACCCGCACGCGTACTAATACTAATGTTATACTAATATAATTGTAACGTTATATTATAGGACTATTAATTTTAGTAATATCGCTATATTGATATGAGATTAGTAATATTACTACAATGTACTACTAACAGCACCATTACTACGGATAGCACGCTAATGCTGGTATTAAATCGGTATTATATACCGTTATGCCGGCATCACTGTGCTATAATACGCTGATACGTTGGTACACGCCGCTTATATCGCGACACTGTCTCAACAGTTCATAGCAGTCGAAAGGTTGACAATATCGACGCGCTCAATGGCTCGTTTTGGAGGTACGTCCTGCGAGCTCCGAGTGATGTTGGTCGTTATCTCGACAATTGTTCGAGGACGGAAAAAAAAACAACACCGACGAGGAAGTAAGTGGAGTTCCGTTGAAGAAAAGGGAAGAAACTGCTATTCCCTCTCTGCTCTCATGATTGCTTGCCAGCACCGGTCGCCAAAGCCTCGAGCTGCATCCGATCCACGGGTCCACGATCCACGGACGAACCGGCAAGCGGAACTATTCGCTGTTGCTTGATTCGCCCTGCCATTTGGCGCTTTTTCATTGGACATACGACGGTAAGAAATGCATCTCTCGTTAAAGATGAAACACTTAGCAGGACTGCATTCAGCCAGAAATGTGATATTTATAATATCGATCATTAGATAAAGCGGAGTATTTTAATTTCTTCGTGGGAGAGAGCCTCAAAATATTTTTCTAAGAAATCGACCTTAGCTAGCTAAAAGAAATTATCTATTTTGTATAGTGAATGTATAGACACGTTATCTTATAAGAATAACTATTGTGAACGCGGTAAAGAAATAATTCAACTCTTTGACACTTTCCAAATCACATTTTCCGGAGGAAAATTAGGGTCAGAAGAAGTGCAACAAACTCTTCACAGTGGAAGTGATGTTTCTGATATTTTCAAATAGGGGAGTACGAAAACATTCAGCAGTAGCTGTGACGCACCGAGGTTTAATCTTGAGGGGAGGGTAATATTAATAATTTCAAGTAGGTACAATAGAATTCATTAGGGGATTATAGAAATTTATTTAAAGAATAATAATTATTAAAAGAATAATTACTTCAGTCGCGGTTATGGGGGGTGCCAGGCACCCTTACCCTCCCCATCTGGGTGCGCCACAAATCATTTAGAAAATTCATCGTCCACTTCGATAATCATCGGGTGATCCGTATCTTTATGAGATCACAGCTCAAACGTGAAGGGGTTAAATATCATGTTCTATTTATAACGAGGAACAATTTGAACGTCAATTTTCCATCGCGAAACTGAAAAGTGCCTTCCGATGTGCCTTCTTGGTGTTCGTTGAGACGAGAAGAATCGCCCCGATCTGACACGCGTCCTTTCGAGGCCGCTGGTCCACGGTGCACGCCGCGCGGAGCGGAAAATTTCGCTCTCCAGGCGTGACACGATCGACGCGCGATCGATTCGTCCTAGGGTACGCGATTTACGCCCTCCTGGTCGCCGAGGGGCGGCAGGGTGTTCCTTTGAAAACCCGTCGAATGGCGATCGTGGATAGCTCGAGGCTCGAAACGTTTTGCGCGACTGGCTCTGGTGATTTTGGTCCCATATATCTATGATATATTAATGTATGTTCCATGAACGATCTAGCATGTAAGCTGAATACCTAGGTGTGTAAGTGCCTCGTGGCGGCTCAGGTGAGCCGCCGTTAAGTTACTCCAAGAGATTTCACGTCTTCTCTGCCCTTTCTCTCCTCTTTCGCTCCTCTAACATTCGATTTCGACGATTAAACCCATTAATCGTCGGTTACTCGCGGGCGGTAGCACTCGAGTTTCCGAGCATTCTCTATTTAAGATTTATTTAAACTTTCTCTGAACGCGTCTCGAATTCCTGACGTTCACCGGGCCCCGACTAATTTTGTATAAATATATTTCTCCCTCCCCGTTTTATTCTACCGCGACGACGAGTCGAGTATCAAACGACGAGTTTCGCGCGCTGAGATTCCGAGTGATTAATGTATTCGAGACATTCCTTTGACACCGAAAACGGAAGGGAACGGTCGAGGCCCGCGCGCGACCGCGGAATTCGAATTCGTGTACACGTTACGTTTATTTAAAACGGCTCTGTCGTATTTATTTAAGAACTTACCCCCGGTGGACACTCGTTACACTTGTTCTACTAACACTGCAGATGTTCGCTCACTGATATCGGTTGTACATATTCAGCGCGTAATTACTTTCCAAGCTCGTTTCTTTTCTCTACTTTTTTTAATTTATTTAACTGCGTTCGTTCGTATTATCGTGTTAATATATATGTATATTGTGTACGCGTGTATTGTTAGAAAGTTGTGCGATAAGGCGCCGAGGTCGTCGCGGCGTGGGACTGGTTTCAATTTCACGTACGGTCTGCCGAGGTCCATGTAAATTGCATCTTGCAGGGCGTAACGGATGCGAAGGGAATCTGTGAGGACGATCCCCTTGTTGTCCTGAAAGTGCAATTACTGCCAAATACGAAATGAGGAAGGATCTATTTTGCTATCTCGAGTTTATGAAATTCTGAAGGTAGATCGTTAAGCCAAAGAACATGGCGGCGTGCTCGATAATATCCTCGAAACCAGCCTCGAGAGATGTCTCCGTTTCCGATCGCCCGTGGCGATTGGAAATTGGCGCAAGGTCTGTCGAAAAGTAGATGGAATATCGCAATAGTCGCGTAATGAAACGATATTAACCCTTCGTGTTCACACAGAGTGCACCGCGCCCCGAGAGCAATTTTCGAGTTCAAATGTCTGATGATTAAACCGCGAAAAAAAAATCCTTTTTTCCACCACCGTGGAAAATGGATCTTGAAATACAAATCTCGTCGCATCAAAATTTAGATTTCTTGAAAAAGACTATTAGAGCATGCTTGTATGAGTATTACGAATTATCACTGAAAAGTTAAAACGCTGGGGTACTGTGACCTGTGTGTCCAATTTGTGATTATAAGAAGGTTAATGGCACAGAACATGGTCAAGTGATAACAGAAAAATTGTGAATTCTTTAGAATTCTTCAAAAGCTTATCTTCAAGATCGGGAAAACTATTTACCCCGTTCTGCTCCCATCGATTCACCCCGTAGATCAGTAATAAAATTGCCAATTTTCCATTTCGAATCTTGGAACGTTAAGACATCTCTTTTCGGCGAGCCTTGCGAAATTGAAATGTGAATGTGGCGCGAATAATCGGGCGCGTTTCTGCGCTCGTTGGATTTCGACGATAAGACGGTAATGGCGCGTTTAAGCCCGGCACACAATACTCGTAAAATCGCGAACGGATCGGAATATCGAGTACATATTGCAAAGTGAATCGGAGCCGTCCCCCCTGCCACTGGTTAAGCTACGGTTAATAACCGGCATAAAGTTGGCGTTATTGGGATTTTAAGGTGACGATGCACCGAGGGTCGCTTCTTATCACTTCGGATTATGTACATACCTGCTCCACGAGTCTCGCAAGCTTATCGATAATTTTGATGAGGCTTGCGGACGATGCCTTACGCTTCGACGTAATTTCGAGCGCATTGAAAATCGACAATGATCGTAAACTACGTCGGATTATCGGTGTCGATTGACATTATCGTTGATTTCGATCGAACACCTCTGAGATTTATCCGCGTCCCTTTTAGCGGCATGGTACCGCGCAAGCAACGCGGCGGATATTATGTTCCCATAAATAGTGGTATTTTGACACTACGAACCTTCCTTGAGGCGATGGAAAAGCCATCTGGAGGCTCTTTGAAATGTCGCCGATTTTTTAGAATCTTAATAGAAAGGTGTTTTCATCCACGAGTATTTTCAATGGAAGATAACAAAATCTTTAACTAATATACGTAAAATCTCTAACTAATATTCCATATAGTAAAGTAGAGAACTCTGTGAAATGCTTATATACTTTTCTCAGTATAAGTTGATAATCTGCTGCTATCACTTCTCGATTCAGAGAGCCAAGTTAGTTTACAAAAATTCTGAAAATTAATTCAGTGTATCGTACTATCATTTCTCTGCCGAAGAAAAAAGTTTTGCTGTCATCCATACCTCAACACACTCATTCTATCTTCTACAACTCTACCTCCTCGAGATTCCCTTCATAACACTATATTTCAAAGCACAAAAAACAATACTAAATACTTAAATACTTACATCAATCACAGTTAAAAGCATCCAGCTCTCAGCCTTGTGCCCCTGAAATTTTGCAAATATCAATACACCCTCAAATTCCTGACGAAACATCAAAATACAATTCCAAAATGGATACAGCTGACACATCCGAAAGCCTCGGACAGTAGCAACCACAAGAACGTGGATGTTTAAAGCTCTGAGTGCCTCGGTTCGATGTACCCCATCGATCCTGGTGCTCGCAAATGGGTTCAGCCTCGAGGAAGTCGCGGGAAGTCGTGTAGAGGGTGAATAACGCGGCGCCACGCGACCGTTCTTCCCCGGAGTTTACGATAATCCATTGTGTGCCGGGCTTTCGCGGCGTTTCGTAGCTTTAGTGGGTAGCCGGCACTTCCGTCAAGCAATAAGGTATAGCGAGTTCCAAAGTACACGTTGTACCCTGGTGGTTCTACGGCCGGCCGCGTTTATATACGAGCGACCGCATGCTCCAGAGCGGAAGTCGTTCGCGTTCGGGACGAACCACGTTTCGGTCGCTCGTCCCTGATCGCGTTTAGAGATCACGATTGATCTAGCTACGATCCCCGCACTCCGATAGCTCGAGGAGTGCATCCTCCGGCTGCGAAAGACGGCGTCTTAAGGAAAATGTCTGAGCTTTCGTTTTTCATTTTAAGCTTGGAAATTTCAAGGAAAAGGTACGGAAAGATTGTGTTGTTTGTTATAATCTAATCGATAATTATTTGTTATTTATTAGAGGAGAACGAAAAGACAGAGTGGATGTAATATTCGTATGCGGTGGACGAAGACGAGGGTATTAGTGGGTTGCTGCAGACATATTCGTTATTTCAATTATGCGGTGAAGTGATAGCTTTTTTCTGAATATTCGTGGAGGTTTATAAATTTGTGATAAAATTCATTTTGAGGGACTCTTCAATCTCCTGTGGTGTTATAAAGTCCAATTCTTTCTGGGTCCATTTTTCAATTTATTTTCTTAAAATCTGCTTGCTCTCGTGCGAATTAACAGTCTCGTGATATACGCATTATTTTTAATATTATCTTTTAACCAGAATACCTTTTTACTCCCAAGTCAGTACATTTATTCGAAGGGTAAGGGGGGTAAACAAGGAATGCCCATTTTTCGTGATTTTGTCATTTATAGCATACAAGCTTTACTACCCCGCTTCGCCCGAAATTTAGATTCTGATTTTATAAAAAAAATTGTTTTTTTTTTGTGAAAATGGTCATATTAATCTGGATTAGTCAGACATAATGAGCGGGGCACATTTCGTGATCCCAGAGTTTATCGTTCGAAAGATTTTTGGGCGACAGACAAACCAGCAAACATATAGAAGCTTTCTGCTTTATATATTAAGATTTTGTTCGTGGCGACTGGGACTTGAGAACTGTCGAATCACAAAGGGATATAGAGTTCAAATGCCTCCGTAAGATAAGGTTAAAGTTTTGATATACTGGTTAAAAACAGGTAATGTCCATTTTGCACTGGAACAAGACACTTATGTTTCTCGATAGCTGTTCTGTGCCATTCCCTGTTGTTTCTTCTTACCCTTCATTTATCCCTCATTTTTGATAATAAGAACCTTACTTTACACTAATTTACTCCATAATATAATACAAAATTACAAAATATAAAGTCCCTAACAGCCAGAGGACACAAAAACCTATTAATAAATCAAGCTATTAACGAAACATTATGCGGGAAAAGAATCTCTGCAAAAATCTCTGCAGCAGCCCCCGAAGCTTCGTCATTACGTTGCAAATGATCTATTGTCAGCGTTGACAGCGACAGAGAGCAATGGAATGGTCCCTGAATTATTCTCAGGGACTATATTAAAGAATCCAGGTAGTCGTTTGCGGTCTGCGCATTTTTCTGTGCAGCTGCAACGTTGGAGATTTCGTTTGAGATCATCGACATTGCCGTGAGTAACAGTTGAAAATGAATACGAGCGGCGAGAACAATGCAGATAACGTAATTACCCGGGCACAGTTGCACAGAAAGGTATCTGGGGCGTGGCAATTATAAAAATTGTACTCGCGGAAAAACCGATTCTGCTGGAGAATCGATGGCCGGATAGATAAGGAATTAGACAATAACGTGTCTGTAACTGTGGCAATTTTTTTTTCTAACGAAAATTTTCGAGATTTTCTATTGTAAGGAGACTGTGATCACGTTACGAGTCAAACGAATGAAATGGCAATAAGGTTCTATGTAGAAAAAGATAAAAAGAGCGAAAGAATATTCGTACTATTGCACTATCGTTGCAATTGATGCTCAAAATTGAAAATATTGTGAAAGGTATCGTTGCATCGTTGCAATTGAAAAATTTGACTACTAATTGTAAGAGATTAACGAAATCTCGGGTGCAGATTGAGCATCGAAGTATCCAATCATGTGATAGAATATTCCCAGTTACTTTTACCTGAAATCAATACTCATTTCGTCTGTCAATTAAATCTATCAAAAAGTCTAGAAAAAAAGAGCAAAATAATTTCTACTTAAATAAAAAGGAACAGAAGAAAGTGCAGGAATGTAACTAATTTGAAAAATCCCTGTAAATTATTTTTCTCTTTGAAAGTACGTAGATATGCAAGGGAGACCGGGGCAAGTTGATACGTTTCTCAGTTTTCAATTTTTTTCATTTTTGTTTGAATTAATTACTTAATGACAAATATGCTAAAATATACTTTGGTCCTTCCTCTTTAATATATTGTAAATGAAAAGTTGAGAAAATACATACAAAATGAATGAAAAAATGTTATTTGGACGAAGGTAAAATGTAACAAGTTACCCCACTGCGGGGCAAGTTGATACTGCTTTGGGGCATGTTGATATATCTGTAAAATATCCGTTAAATGAGTAAAGGATGGATGTCTGGAATATCCCACTTTAACACGAGGTGCTTGCTTCTTTTTATTATTGTATCTTAATAAAACCATTTTATCAATTCCGTATATTCTCGCGCTTTGACGTAACGACATTGAATTTTTTTCTACACCAACACACGCTTTGTGAGAAATATGTTGCTGTATTTTGTAGCGGTTCGTTTTTCTCGCATAATTTCGTCCCATTTACCTAGAAATAAAAGGAAAAATCCAATTAAAAGTAGTCAGGGAAAATTATTACACTGTATCAACATGCCCCAGGAAAAAACGTATCAACTTACTCCACAGGAAGTCAGTACGTATAAACACCTCCATAAAAAGTCTAGAGCATATAAACAAAATAACAAAATGTAATTACCTTACCTCCAAAGAACTCAATGTGATGCCCAATTAATTTGAGTGATAAAATTCTTTATTCCGTCTCAAGACATATTGGAACGTAAACACAACTATTTACTTTTTCTCTATAGAGACGAAAACAGTTAAAAATGGTTTACTAACGTCCAAGGTACACAGACGTACGCTAGATCGTAATAAAGAATTGAACAACAAGCTTATCTCGCACACAAGAAGCTACATATATACAGTGGCGAGATAACTCGTCCGTATCAACCTACCCTCTATATCCACTTGCCCAGGTCTCCCCTAACACTTGAAACGTGAAAGCGAGAAATGATCTAAGCTCATTTCAACGTTCACGGGTTCGATGGTGTTCAGATTAGTACCATTCCTGAAGCGTGTACAAGTTTAAAAAAAAAAAAACAAGAAAGAGATAAAAGGGAAACGTGCTTCCATTCCTCAGTGACCGCGAAGCGAATTCGACTTCGATTCGCTCGCTCTAAACTTTGTACATAATCGCGAAACGGTAAGCGAACGCATTATTTATACGATGGCAGTGTCACTGCCGTTAATTAATACGTTAATTAGCGTTAACGAGTTTATTTAATTAGGATTAAGAGTTGTTTTATTTTTTTTTTTTGCTACTTAATCGGTCTTGCTGCGAGACACTTGTTACTGGTTTATATTTATACACCACTCACTCATCCGTTTCGACTGTTCTTGTAATGAGATTAAGCTGGGCACACGAGTTGCATACATCGAATCATACTAATTTAACAATACCAATGGTAACATATACGTAAGACCAGACACCCCATATTATACATATATTTCTATTTTGTATGCCGACGTTCTTGCTGTCAGGATTCGGAGCGAGATACTAACACGAAGCAAAGATTTGAAAAAAAAAATTAAAAAAAAGTTGCAAAACCACCAAACAATGCATTTCATTGAGACCTGTCTCGATTCGTCAACTTTCTCCTCGCTGTACTTTTATGGAAATTTTCTGCATGATTTATTAAACTGTGTAAGAGTTTCCCGTTCTAGGGGATGGTATTTTTTCATTTTTTAAGTGTTGGAAAATTTTCAACAAGTTCATCGCTTCTTATGATGTTAATATCAAAACAGCAACGAAATGAGAACATTTTTTCTTTCGGGTTGAGTTGGGGACATTTTTATGTAAATTCGATAACCCGTGCATTTAAGTGCACGCTCACCCATGCGTGTTATTAACGGGGCTACCAGTCGCACTTATTTCCGTTGCCAAAAGTGAGTAACATTAAAAGAAGCGAAAGCAATGCGAGCTTGTGGGCGAGTGAAAGTCCTCGAATGCGAACCTAATCGACGATAAATTCGAGTGACTCATCTCTGTGAAGTTTCCTACGGTTACGATGTCGATACGCGGCTCGCATTCGAATTGAATCACGGAGGAATTTATGTCAAGCGAGACATTGAAAACACCCGAAAGCCAATGAAACATAAAGCTTGCGGTAATAATGAAGAGTCCTTGTATAAAACACTGTAATTTTTTTTATAAGAAAATGTTCTACGTGCCAACGATAATATTGTATAGTATTGAATTTTAATGCAATTTCTCTTCGTAAATATGTTACCAGTAGTGCTAAAAGATGGTACCGCTGATACGTCCAACGCGACGTATGTAGAAAACAATGAAAGAGCTAATTAGTTAGGGACAAACAGAATTGGCATTTACAGTGCTTGCAAATTTAAAGTGTCATTCTACTTTGAACGGCCGAAAAAAAGATTTTTTCTGAATAAATACAATATATAATAAAATAAATCGTTTTGGAATTTATTAAGCTATCTTATATTGTACAAAATAAATTAAAAAGATTTTTTAATTTGTTTAAAATGTTTTTGTACAGCGTCAAGGTGACATCTACCTACGGAAAAGAGATTTCCCGGCTCAGACTTATCTGATAAAAAAAATACGAAAAGGTTCTTAATCTGTTTGAAAGAAAAAGTTCCCCAAAAGTATTTTCTCGAATGTTTCCCGAGAAAATTCTTGGTTATTTTTAGAGAAAAATTGTGAATTAGGCGATAGCGACACCCATACAAATTAAGAATCTTTTCAAATTGTTTGTTTCAGATAATCCTAAGCCGGGGAATCACATGCGCCACGAACATACCTCTTTTTTTTTGTAGGTATCATTCATGCTATAAAAACACATTTGCAACAAATTAAAAAAATATATTTTTAATTTTTTTGTATAATATAAGAGTAGTTTAATAAATGCCAAACAGATTTATTTAATTACATGTTGTATTTATTCAGAAAAATCGATTAAAATAGAATGATCCCTTAAATGAATGGCACATTCTGTTTTCTCTACAACTAAGAGAGTTCAAATACAATTAAATTTTTCAGGAATTTGGACTATATTAATGCAAAAAATAGACAATATTTTGATGTAGGTATTTCGGTTACTGTATACTTAAGCATATGTAGCAATCAAAACGAATCAAATATCGTAAATAATTTAAAGGCGGGGAATCTTTTTCTCCCTGAGAAATCTAATTTTTGGCACATACAGTGTTTTCTACAAGGACTCTTTTTGTTTTTTTCAAAGAAGTCTTCCAAAAGTAAGAATATTGCAAGTTGCATACTGCTATAAAAAATTGTCGCTCAAATGAAAGCGACAGTTGGCGCCACTTGAAGACAATAAAGTAAATAAGAATTATGGTGCTCGTAAATTACAATATCTGTGCACGAATCAAAATTTCTAAGAGAACAAAGAAATAAGTCAATACGTGAATTAAATGAATCAATTTAAATTTCTTCTTCCTATTAAACGCTGTTAATGGGCACATTAGGAAACGAAATCAGCTCGAAGGGCAAAAACATGTTACGCTTGATGTTCGCGTCTGCAGTTTATACGTTCACGCTGCGGTAATTGTATTGCTTTCGAGTCAATTAAATCGGTGGCATCACGCTAGCAGCGCATGCATGCGGCTGATCTTGATGAAATTAAAAAGGACAGAAACAAATAAGGCAATAACGTGTCGCTTTAATGGCACCACGGTCTAGCGATTTCAATTACAGCGTTTTAATTGGCCCTTGGAACATGGGGATAATTACGCCGATTAACGGGAAGGCGGGCAGCAACTGGAGCGCGAATTTTATGCGCTGTCAGGGATTTATCGACTGGCAGAAATTTTCGAAACGAACGAAAACAGGTATTTTGCCAGCTTTTCTGAAATGAGACTGGTGAAATACTTGGATGGTGTTTGACAGGTATAAACGAATTCCGAATCAACCTCGACCTAATGGGGAGTTAATTAAATACTTGGCTTGCGGTAAATAGAGTGAAGTCGGGGAATTTTATTTAGCGCAGTAATTAGTAGTAATTGGAAGCACACTTCGAGTAACTGGACTTCGCGATGCAGCAAGTAGATACATGCGTTTGTGGTCAGACATAAAGAAGATTGAGCGTAGTGGAGCTATGTAGGAAATGAATAGCAACAATGAAGTTATGGGGATGCTTTTTATTAGGCAAACAATTACATATATTTTAGACAATGTGATATTTCTGGAGATTATAGTTTTGAACATTTATGGAGCTGAATACGAAAATTTGAAATACAATGATGGTGAAAATGGATTTTAAAATTCATAATTTTATATACATACGTGTATAAATAATTGTACTATTCGATTATACTTACTATATTGCAATCCTTGGTTTTCACTGGGATGTCTCCACATGCTATATGTATATCAATTGCGTGCTACAGTTTCTTTTTTAAACTGTGATACTCTCATTACTTTTCATATTTCTGACTTTCTTTTCACCACCACTGTATGTCAAATAGTGAACGTATACAGCTCAAGCATTCTTGAAGAATAAACGGCATCTGTCTTGGAGTTTGAATGTTAGAATTCGTTCCTTACTATTCTGAAGGATAAAACACTTTAACGTAAACTGTGTTTTAGAAATATTCAATGAGAAACATAAATAGGCATGCAAGTACAATTATTGGCGTACTTAGTACATTTGTTGTCACAGCGTGTATGAATTATTTTCATTGAATAACTAAAAATAAATTATTGACTTTTTAATAATTCATTCTTCATTAATAATTAAAAAGAAAATAAAATTAAGATCTAAATAGTTAGAGTCATCTGATTCAGGATAATTGAAAGTCATCAGCTCTTCCTCGCTGCGGAATGTTTCCCTTCTATTGTACCTGTCACTTTTCATTTAGATGATGGATGCTTAAAAGTAAAAGTCAAAACTCAGCCCTTTGTCTCACCGCTACTGTTAAGATTTTTTTGCCAGCTGTAAAATGTGTAGTTCAACTACAATAAAAATAAGAAAAATAAGGAATTGTAAATAAGTACTCTCCAAGCTTGTACTTTTAGCTTTTTAATCAGGAGAGTCAATGGTTAGTGCAGTTTACTTTACCTGAAAGATGAAGTGTTTCAAGGATAAAGCATAAATAAAGCAGCCTGAGAAAGTAGACTTGCATTGTTCCTGTAAGACCAGTACATATCACTGTTATCATATATCGTCCTCTTGGAGCACGGTTCCAAAAGGGTAGAAATCGTATCGTAAAAGCTCGGAAACGTAAAGACCCGACAGCTTTTCGATCGACCGTGCGCCACGGTCGTTCCAATTTGCGCAAACCAGGGAATACAGCGAAGAGGAAGCCGCGCGCTGGCAAACAGACCAAAAGGGACTCGGAGCGGAGGAGCAACGGCAACAACAAACAAGACCAAAAGGGTTGAGCCGCAGAGGATGGCGAGAATCTTTCCGCCATAAAGATTCGTATCGCTCTGGAAACGTCGGGCTTCTCTCTTCTCTAACTCTCTCCGTTCCTCTCTGTTTCTCCCCGGTTTAGCCTCGTTCCTCTGGCCGCTCGTCCTCGATCATCCCTGGCGCGGAGCAAAGGGGGCGGGCACGGAGCCGGTGGGCGTCCCTTTTCGAGATTTACGACGATTTAATCGTACAATTAATCTAACACCTTGTTGCAACAACACCTCGTACCGCGCGTATCTCCGTTACCTCCGACACTCCGCGTGATTCCGCGAAAGAAAAGGGGGAGGGCAGAAAAAAAGAAGGCCGAGCCCCGATGCTCCTCCAGGAAGGAAGGAACGAAAGAGGGAGCGGCAGATAGAGGAGGAACAAAAGGGAATTGTGGCCGGATGGATCGACGGAGGTGCTGGCTCTTCTTCCCTTCGATCTATCGTGCTGAATCGCTGGCAGAAAAGGAGTACCGCGGTGTTAAAGGGGAGTAACTGACCAAAGTGATGGAGGCAGGGTGTACAGAGAGAGAGAAGAGAGAGAGAGAGAGAGAGGGAAGAAGAGCCAAGGAGAGGAAAAGGGAGATGGATGTTTTATATTGCAAGCTAGAGCAGTGGTGCGCAAAATTCATTTTTAACCCTTCGTGGTCACACGGGGTGTATCGCACCCCTGCAATTTCTTTTTCATTGTCAATATTTCTGTAAATTTTTAGACCTTGATATTAAAATTTAAAGAATTTACGTTTCTGACAAAAAAAAACGACACCTTTTCCACAACTATTTTTTTAACTACTAACTTCATCATGTCAAAATTTACATTTCTAGCGAAAAAATGCATTAAGAACTGAAAAAGAATTATTTTCTTGCACTGCAATTTCGATGGCGTTTTTTCACTTTAAATAAAATCGTGGAGCAGGATTTTTCATAACAGAATATGAATCAATTTAGTACAACATCAATTATCGAAATGAATTTGTTGTGAGATATCAAGCTCCACGATTTTATTTAAAGTGAAAAAACACCATCGAAATTGCAGTACAAGAAAAGAATTATTTTTTAGTTTTTAATGCATTTTTAATAAAATCGTTTAACATAAAATATTTTTTTAAATATTTTTTTTTCTAGTTTTTAGTGTTTATGAATTTAATTTCGCAGCTCTGACTTTTTTAGAAATATCTTTTATTTAATTTCAAATCGCGATGCGACTAGCGACGCGAAAACAGCGGTTTTTTGTCGTTTTCGGAAATAACGCGAGTGGCTAATTTCAAGTCGTTTGGATTTGTGGTTATGGGTTATATTTATTGATGACTGGGTAATTTTTTCACCCGCTTAGGGTTATTTCTTTTTAAAATATTGTATTGTCATCCAAATTACGCACGCCCGCAAAGTTTCAAGGCAATTGGATAGTTGGAAGTGGGTTAAATTTGAGTTGCCAGATTCGAACCATACAAACAGAGGATCGAAGCTGACTAAAATCGTTTAAAAACTATTAGAGCATGTTTGAACGAGTATTTCGAATGTACAATTATTACTCAAAAGTTAAAAGTTTCAAAAACACGAAAATGGCAACTTAAATATGACGCTGGGGTGCGGTGAATCCCATGTGACCACTTTGTGATTATAAGACGTTGTGACCATGATAGGTTAATCCACATTTGTGGTGGAATCACACTAGGAAATTCTCTTCCTGGTTTTTCGTCCGTTAGAAGACGTTTATTAGAAATTTACTAGTAGATAAGGAGTATAATGTATAATATATTAGAATCAGTTTTATGACTTTCCGGTAATTCATGCAGCAGCTTCGTTGCACTAAATAGCAGAATTCAACATACTAGATAGTCTCGTAATGATGAAACTGTCTCAATTCGGATCCAACTGCTTCCTGTGATGGGTGCTCGTAATTTTAAAGCGTAAATAGAAATGTTGAGATAAGTTTTTTGAATAATTTTCAAAATTGAAGGGAATAGGTGTCCAGAGGTTAATATAGGTCTTAAGGGCCAACGATTGCGCATCACTGATCCATAGGGTACTCCGTATTCTTATGATAGCGCGGGCACGTGTAGTTACGTAGAATAAATGAATCCTCCAGTTATTTTATCGGGTCGCCATTGTTTTGCGATCTGAGAGCGGTCCCGCAGCCGACACTCTTAAGCAGATGTAATTTAAACGTGGATGCGTTCCGTCCCTGATCAGGAAAAATCGGTATCGTGCCTGTTTTAACGCTCCCCGAGATAACAGGTCGATAGGTGAGCAACGTAAAAATGATTAGGTAGAGATATCACTCGGAACATCGGATACAACTACTCCCCTTAAACGTGCTATACCTTACTCACTGTCAGTAAATCGATAATGTTCCCCTTTTACTAAAGCATTTTCCATTCCTCTTCAAAATTTTTCTATAGTGAAATCCAAATTTTTATAACCCACGCAAAAGCCTCCACCCCCATCTTTGCCATTCACGGGATATGGACCACAAACAAGCCCTGAAACCAAAGGCGTCCGCAGATTTTATTCAACGGGGGTGGGTGGAACTTTAAGAAACAGTCAAGTTGACATGCAACGATTGGTTGCTTGTTCGAACCCATTTTCTAGTGCCAATTTAATTAAAAATTAAATTTTTTATTTACAATTTTAGTATAAACTTTTGTTTTCAGTTTTCAAAGATTTTAATTACAAAGATTTTAAAAATATAGGATTTTTTATCAAGCCAGCCCTGAAAGGGGCCATCCTTAAAATACGTAAGGGTAATTTGGACGTCTTCTTAACCCTTCCCTCTCCAAGTATAAGAATTCGTACGATTTTATATTGGACCCCCTTCCTTACGTAATTTTTCCGGTTATTAAAATTCTTTTAAAGATTTATATGATTCAATTAACTCGGTTCTCCGTATGTGCGATGAAACATCGGTTTTTGAGCTACTCTTATTGAAAATTAGGTTAAAAAGTATGACGTAAGGGGCTACCTGACTCCTCCTCTCCCCCCCCCCCCCTATGGGAAAACGTAAGAAAACTGCGACACCCTCACCCCAAAAATACCTTACGTAATTTACGGACGACCCCAAACCAAGATCCACCCAAAATAACCACTTCCAAGATTGATACCCCCTTTTCTATTCCCAGGCCCGGCTTGTGCTTTCTCTGCGCCCTAGGCGAACTTATCAAATAGCACCCTTTATTTATAATACATTTATTTGAGCTTTTTCGTGACCTCACTCTGAATTTGTATTCGTAGCTTAAATCGCCTAAGGCAGGGCTCTTCAGCGTAGGGGCACCTCACGCGCTTCTTCCTCTTCCAATCTCTCTTTCGCGCAGCGTGCCTTCCGTTGTCAAGGAGACCGCGCGACGCTACGAAGCCTACCATGACGGGCTAGCCGGGCTAGCATCTTCGCGGTTTGCGTAATGTATCCCTGACAACGCGGACGAGAGTGGGAAAACACCGAGTCTAAGGGGGTATTCTCGTCTATATAGAGGGATGAGATCCTCTTTTCTGTTTAGGGACGAACTACCAAAAAATTACGCAATTTTTATCGATGAGCATTATCCACATGAATTTACTAATATTTCAATAAATTGTAAAAAAAATCAGTCATATTTAATAATAATTACTGGAGTTATGGGTTTTTCTCAAAACGGTATTTTTCGATATCTCAACTTCTAGTGGGCCAATCTGATCCATTTTTTTCGTACCCTTTCAGAAAACATATAATTCTAGTCGGTAGCAGAATCAAGGCGAAATAGTTTTTTTTCACAAGTTTAAGGACAATTAAGAAGGTATTCTCGTCTAGTCACTCGTTTTTGAAAGGTGATATTTGGAAATTAATTCTGACGAACCTATCGCACCTACAGAGCAGGAGTTTTGCACACATATTTAGTAATGTTTGAACTATCAACAAAAATTTTTGAAATGAAATTTATATTGAAATTTGTACAAGGCCATGTCATCAAAAACCAGCCCCATCGGGCTCACGAATTGCGGCCGTCCTAGTCATCTGAAACGAATGTACCAAAGATTTTTTTAGTCTATATGGGTGTAGTTATCGCCTGAACCAGGTGTAACTAAGTCCGGATATTGTTACCGAAATCGCAGCTGTTTACAAAATTTAAATTTGATTTTTTCAACCTTTCTTGAGCTAAAACGAGGTGTGGGGGAGGTTGTATGAAAACTATTAATATAATTCTGGTTCGGGCTATAGGTAAACATTCACTTTGAATGTGTGTAAAGTTTTAGCTCAATCGGTCCAGTAGTTTTTGAGAAAAATGTACGCCCGATTTAAAAAAATTGTTTCCAGAAAAACGCGTTTAAAGTTTTTCATGCACTTGCGCCCTTATGCACGACCGAAGTTACGATAGATAAGGACTGATTTCTGTAACTTTCCCCTAATCTGCTATACCAGGACCGTAGAGGAAACCTTTAAAAAAAATCATTTTGGGCAGCTCTTTGTCTTCTCTGATGGCAGTCATAGCCTCTTTAGGTACAACAGTCGAGGGAACGCTGCGGCCGTAAGCCCCTATAACTCTAGGAGTTTTTCGAATTTCACCTTAATATTTTAGGGACATATTTTCGAAATCCTAAACTATTTATGAAAATAAAAAAAATGAATTTTTCGGTATAATACCCCGTTAAAGACGAAAAAACACGGAAATGATGAGTATACATTCACAGCCCCGCCATGTTGTGAATTTTTAATTTATTTTCGTAAATATGCTACCGACTATAGCCACACTCTTGCTGATTAAGAATCCTTTTGTTCTTTTTTTCCTTTTGGATCAACAGAACAGCCGGAATCGTATGTAGGGGAGAATAGCCAAAGGCGGTCACTTAAGCAATAAGTGTAATAAAACTAAGATATAAGATGCAATATTTCTTGAAAATGATTTTTTTGTAAACTGAAACTATCAACCTATTCGTAGGATACGAAAATAATTAATATTATATTGATTTATTCAATAAAATTACAAAATACTGAAAAGCTGTGTTTCACCGACATTGTCCACACCTGCGGGTAATAGCGGTCACGTTGCGGGCGACTAATTTAACATTTTTCGCATATATATCCATCCTCCAAGTCCCATCCACAACATTCAGAATGAGCCCAGAGGTCACACGAGATGCATCCAAACCACATTTCATTATCATGGCCAAACTGATAGCAAATAATACACCTGTACACTGCTTTTCAAACGTTCTAGGGCGTATTTTTAACATCCACGGAATAGAATTCTTCTAATGAAGAAAGATATTTTTATTCTGCACTAGGGAATAATGGTAATCACGTTGCGGGCGCTAACTGTCAAGCGACCATCATTGCCCGCACACGTTTTCATTGATAAAATTGAAGATTACATAAATAAATTAAATATATTTATATTAAATTTGATTCTAATCCTTTGCCTTGATAGTATATCTGTATTTACGTAAATTTGAAATGTAATAGTGTTTATCTCTTAAGTGGTGCACACAAAATATAACATCAACGACGTTTAAAACACAAAGAGGGTTATTTTTCTTAGTTGCTTAGCAACGATTAAGGCGAGATCGTTCCACAATATAGCGAATGATGTGGTATAACGTAAAGAAAAGAAATTGCACATTTTGGACATGCCGTTTTATAATAATAATACTGATCGTCATTTCCCACTGACCGCGATTGCCTTATTCTCCCCTACAATGAGGCAACTTTTTATGCACACCCTTTACGAGATGACCCATATCTGCATTAATTTTTATTACATATGGCTGAAATTTGTTTGCAACTAAGTAAAATGTTAATAAATACATGTGGATAATGCGAATCGGTGAAACCTGTGTAATTTTTTGTGCATCGTCCCTAAAGAAAGGCAAAAGATTGTCCTCCCAGACGAGAATTCCCTTAAAGTATATACAACTTGTAATATTCAATTTAAAACTTTATTTTAAAAAATGCCAACAATGAAATGACCATTTTGCACCCCTTGCCAAATTTACGCCCTTAGGCAGCTGCCTAATTTTGCCTATATGGACGAGTCGAGCCAATCTATTCCATACTCTTCTTTCCAGACCAGTATCAAGAAACATTTAACTCTCATCTCGCCCAATCTTGTTCCTAGTAAGCTAAAAATGGCTTGATAACGTGATAATTAATACCTATTGCCTCCCAGGGATTAATTACGTCTTTGCTGTAAGGGGTTCAAACCTAGCGACCCCTGGACAAGTCGTATCGTGACTCGCCAAGAGGATCCGCGGTTAACGGGTACGAGTTGGCGAAAATTCCATGCAGGTGGAGGCGAGGAACCGCGGGGCTGCACCTGCGCCCGGTTCCGCGCCTGCTGGAGGAGCCGCGGCGAGTAGAAGCCCGCGCGTCGTTGTTCCACGGCGATATAGAGACTGCTCGGGTGCAGGGGACACCCCCGCAAACGAGGGGGCCGCGCGTGTGCGTCCGTACGACCAAGGACAACAACATTCTCCGCAAAACTAATTGCCAGGTAAGTATATACGAGCGACGAGCCCGCTCGAGCGCGGCCGAACACGCGCCGATACACCTTCACGTGAACCCTGTGCACGTAGCGGCGCGAACCGGAGGAACGGGGACGAACAATGAGATGCTCGTGCAGATAGCCGCGAAGGGAAGCTCGGGGGAAACGGGGGAAAACTTCACGGGGGAGAAGCGCTCGAAGGATGCTGAGGAAACGCGCCTCAGGCGGAGAAAAGAGCCGTGATGGACGAAAACCTTAGGTGGACTTGGACAAGATTTTCAGATGGTGGAAATGGTTATTTATTTTTTATCAGGAATGGGGGAAGTGATTTAATGATGGGGGGTTAAGGAGGGAACGTTGGTGAACTGTCTAATAACTTAATTTTTAAATATCAATTTAAGAGGAATTCTACTTTTTGGGCTAAAAGCAGCGAAATTTGGAATTTTTGGGGGAGAAACTAGCGATTCGATTCATCTGAATTGTGGACCATTTTTTTATGCATCTTTGAAGAAGTAGCGGCTTTTTTTATTAATTTTTAATAATAAATATAGGAGTTGTGTATAATATTTATCTTTCAGGTAATCTGAAACAGAAAATGGAAATGGCGTTTTAATTTATACATATGTAGCTTCAGTTTGATGTACCAGAATATCGATGTTATATATTTTTTTTTTTTTGTTAAGTAAGAAAATTAGCGAATTTTGATTAAGAGATGAACAGCAAAAATTAAGGTTTGATTTGTATTGCTGGTTCTCCAAAAAATCCAAGAAGTAGGATTCTCCCCTTAACTTTTATGTATGTATCTACTTGTCAGAGAATTGAGAGAGCGCACTGTATTACATCTTGAACCACACCACACATTATACGGGAAATTTGGTTGCACTAATCGTATGTTTATCACTGTCAATAATATGTGTAACATTGTCGACTTGTCAAAAAAAACACAGTATGTGATTTTAAAAAATTAAGAAGGTATGTTAACTCTGTAATTTCTTGACAATGTGATCTCTTCCATACTATTTCATTAATCCTTCCTTACCACGTGTGTATATTTGCATCTTTGCTGAGGGGTAGGTAGTATCCATTAACAAAACAAGAATAATGATAATAAATGATAGTTGAAGGATTCGGAAGTTCTTTGCAATGGATGAAAATGGTAACATGATGTACCTATTTTTGTAATGGATACCATTTATTGTAGTATTAACTAGAGTACATGCAAGTGGAGGGGGTATTTAAAGAGGGAAATTAATGAAGCTTAGCAGAAAACGAGGTGGAGAAGTGGGATATAAATAAAGTCAGATGGAAATAAATGGGAACTGGCATAATGATATGGAGAGAAATGGAAGAACGTAAAATGTCAGAGGCAAATGAAGGTGAAGAAGAAAATAATACGAAGAAGTAAAAGTAAAAAGACGAACTAGCAGAACCACACTTCCTCAACCCGGAGGGAATACAGTAAGCCACCCGAAATAGTATAAAACCGAAGAAGCCATCGAAAAAGCATCGAATGGGACAGTCAAAGAAAAAGCGCATGAAGTAGCACAGGAACTAACAAGATAAAGAAACCCGTTAAGTAGCCATTTACCAACAATACGACGCGACACGAAAACGCCGAAGAAAACCACAAACAATAGATAAATCTAAAAATTAAGAAAAAGAAACCCCGAACGTCAAAGAGGAGCACCGAAGAAACAGGCGCTGCGAACTGATTGTGAAGCAACAATCATACGATAGCTTAACCTTAACCAAACAGCGAAAGAAGAAGAATAACAAAAAGGAGGATCCTCGGTGTGACAAAGAAACGCGGAAAAATCGAGCGAAGGAAAGGCGGGAAGAGAGAAAGAGAGAGGGAGGGAAGAAGAGGAGCAAGAAGGAAGCGAGGAAAGAGAGAGGGCAAGGAGTATGGGTTGTATGGCATACAATTTATTGCTGGGACCACGGTGGACCACGGTTGAAGAAAGAGAGAGGTGCTCGTACGAGAGCGCATAATTTATGCTCTCATTATGCGACAACCAAGATTCATTACGGGCAACAAGCATTGTCGCGCCGATTCGGAGATCGATCGTGGCTCGGTAAGTAAATGCACCAACGATGATCGGGATACCCGGTGAGGAGAGGCAAGAAAAGAAAGGACAAAGAAGCGAAGGAAGAAAACGCGGCTCGCTCTTATTATCGGCTTGAAAGGGGACGGAATATATTGCGAGAATGAAGCAGCGACGATAAGTTGCAACGGTGATTAAACGCACCTCCTGTTGCTCCTTTTCTTCCGTAATGATACGTTCCAGGTGTTGTCAACGTATCAAAAACCACGGTTCCCACTTCTCCGCTGCGTCCCCGTTAAATGCATGCCGGATTTATTTCACGCATCCCAGTGTCTCCCGCGAAAAAGCGATATTTAATTTATTCGACGGCTGGAATAAGGGAGTATTCAATTATCCAGGCTTTATACACGTTTCATACGTTTTATCTCGATGGCCCGTGACCTTGGAAATGCGGATATTTTAAAATCGTTGGCAGGAGACCGTGCATCGTAAATCGGTTGCACGAGGAGCGCTTTTGAATTTAACTTGGAGTAATTGCGAAATTGCGCGCGTTTCATTATTTGGCAAGCCTTCGGAGTGGTAATTGAGGACCTAGCAACAACTCTATTTTGAACAGTTTTTTAGTCGTGTACGTGAAGGGGTAAAGAGTACAGTGGTTGGTCACCTGACAGTGATTGGCCTTATTTTGAGAAATAAATGAATATAAAGAAATACTAATATTATGCCTTTTTTAATGAAGATATTCATATTCCTTGTACTTTCTTGCTTCGGATGTAATTAATATTTCTCCACTCGTTATATACTATGATTATATATAAAACCAAATAGAATGACTCGGTTTGAAGCTTGGAAATTACAGCGATTTAATCAAAAAACCATAAGAGTACAGTTGAAAATTTTCAAATAGTTTAATGTCTTTATGATATGTATATCTCTCATTTTTGGTATATATCGGTAAATAAAAGTTGAAACTTTATAAAAGAATTTATATGTTAAAATTATACTTATATTATGAATAATACAGGGGACCAAGAACTATCATATGAATAATGTTGAATGGTAGTAATTGACCGGACGGCCAGTGACTGTTTTTTTGTAACCATGTTAATGGTGAAACAGTATTTATCCCCCTGTTAAAAACAAAAACAAACACGAAAAATACATTCTGCATAAAATATATCCATTTTTATTGAATAATTTTAATCTTATTTCTATCACCAAATCAGTCGAACCGATTGGACAATTACTGTCTTGACCATGCCAATAACTATATTTCTTCGTAGGAAACACATTTTTGTATATTTTTATACATTCTTGATTTTTTTTTATAAACTCTATTTATTTTTACATTATTACGGTTTTTTTGTACTTACTTATATCGATTTCCATTTCAAAGTTACTAAATTCATTATTTATGTGACACTCTTACTTAAGTGGCCAACCATTGTACTCTTTACCCATATGTGAAACAAAATTCCATACATCGTTTGGTGCACGTTTCAATGCATATTCGATAACTATTTTGTACAATATTTTTGTTCTGGGCAGCTCCGGATTTGAAAAAGTCGCCAAAGATAGAAATAAAAACTTATCACCTCAATAACTGGTACTTATTGTGCGAAAATATATATTTCTGAATTAGTTTTTCTTTTTAATGTTAAGTCAAAGCATGTTTATAAACATTTATTTCTAATTTATTCCAAGTTGATAAAGGCGGAGCTACACCTCTCTTGCTGCAAGGTCCTCAATTGGCCTGACGATCTAATTTAGATCTGTTCCGTGGCAAGTGATCGTTTCTTATTAATCTTCTGATAGCAGAGTCGAACAACCAGTTCTTGATTATATTATCAATCAAGAGGGATATTCACATATGAGTATAGGAACACGTAACTTTATAGTAGTATGAAATTTAAAATTTGTAATGCGCGTAGATAGTAATTCATTACTTATTAAGTAATATGTGCTGATTTTTCCATACGTCAAAAGGTATTTAAGGATATTGTACATCGTATGCAGGGTTGGGGAAAATAAATTTTTGAAATACATAAATGGAAATAAATACCTTTACTTCTTCAAGTGATAGAGGATTTGCTAAATAAAATTTCTTTGAAATCATAGTTACATAAAGAAATAGTATTCCAAATATATATTTTAATACTAACTCATACAAATAGTATTGTGAAATGAGTAGTTAATTGAATATAAGAAAATAGTGTCTTAAATAATAATGTTTCGAACAATATTTATTATGTCAAATAAGGACTGACTGTTCTGACAATACAAAAAATGTGTGTGAACATATGTACCAACATTCAGAAGCCACTGTCAAGAAATATTGACATAAGACATTTAGGAGATCTGTTTGGTTTTGAAATTTGCATCTCCTATTTTTAATCTCCTATTTCTTATATTCGAATCCGAGTGTAAATAGTAAATTGTAGATGCTCATGATTTAAATATTACATGAAATAGCATTTTCAAACAGTATTTTATTCAAGCATTAAATGAAATAATATTTTCAAACAGTATTTGCAATTATGGAAACATTTCAGTTTTTAGTACTATGTCGTCTCAAACTATTTAAAAATTTTCCCAGCCCAGGCATTTATAATAAAATTTGCATTTTCTGCATCGTAGGCATCGCAAATTATTTCCACACCTTATTCTAATTAAATTGTGGACGAGGATATAAATAGTGACTGAATTTAGTCGAATTTATATTTCGGTTTAAAGAATTACAATCACCTTGTGAATTCACTGAATTGCAACCACATTATGTAACTGAACAACTTCTTATGCAAAATTATTGGAAGAAATAAGTCTCTCTATCCGTATCCATAATGTTTCAAATAAATCGCAGAACCTTGAAAAATTCGGTAACTTATTGTTTTTAAGCACGTTTTTAAAGTTTTGTATGTGCTAATATTTTTTATCTAGCAGCTGCATCGTAGCAGTTTTCTTCAGTTATTGGATAACAGTGAAATAGGATACACGGCTAGGAAATCTAACGTGTAAGTTTCTTTTCAAAAAGAAGTGCCATGGTATGATAAAGTAAAATTCATAAGATCAATAAAAATAATAATTTTTCAGTGACTTGCAGCACCTTAAAACATTTATTGGTTAAGTTCAGATTTAGACAGCTTAGCGTTTGCCAACTATTAGAAGTAATGAATAACACAAGAATTGTGTTCCTATATTTCGTTCCACCCTAATGTATAGGCATCGATTGAGCGATTATCACAGCATTATAGTATGGAGGGGTTAATTTAATATAATCTCCCAAACAAGTTTCTGCTTTCAGGTACACGCCATTATCGATAATGGTAATCGTCGATTAGCTGGAAGGGGGTGTTAAGCGAAGTCGTTCATATTTATTCAAGACAGAAGGTAACCTCGCGAGTTTGATACCTGCCGATTGCAAAGCCGTTCGGGACGATTAATCTCTTTCGTCTTTATCCGTCTCCTGATACGCTGTATCTCATCTTTCCATCAAAAGAAGCTTAGCCGCCTCTCTGTTCCAAAGATTCCCACTTATCGTCTTAACCCTTTAACCTCGTGATTAATTCCCCCGTGTCGATACTCGAGGCTTACTTTCCTGGTACTCTCACTCGTGCCTCGCTTTTCCACGAAAAACCATGCAACTAAATTTTCAGGAACGTCATGAGGAAAGTTTCCCTTTCACCGGAAAGATATTAAATGATCCGTAGAAATTGATGAGCGGGTATTTGTTTTATATCGCTAAAGATCTGGGAAAATGCAAACTTACATGAGAAGAGATCTAAAGGTTCCCCAATCTGAAATTAAAATGAAAGTAAAAGGAACTCCGAGTGATTGATAGTTTTACGGATGGAAATTCATTAAAAAATTCGTTTTGACCAAAATAGGCAGAAGTTAAAAACTTTTGAAACCTGTATTTTTAAAAGAAAATCGAAAGCAACAACATGATGAGTTAAATCCCCTTTAGCTTCACGTGGACTACATCATATTTCAATTTCATTTAAATCCTTGACATCAAGTACAAAAAGTGGTCAATTATAATGTTTGATATTAAATGATAATTGAATACGAATATAAATTGAATAATTTTATATCTTCCCAGGAGAAACAATTAAAATCTTACGAATTCCTGAGCTTGGCGACGTATTATCGTCGATTTTCTCGCCCTCAGAGCCCCGAGTGAATTTCGCAAAAATTTGTAGCGAGAATAATGCACGAGCCGGCGAGTGCAGCCTGTTTATTCTATTTTCTCGAGCTTCCTTTTACACCTTATTACCTCGCCATAGACACGTTCACTGGTCTTTCTCCTTGCCCTTTCTAACAACCTTGTCCTGCAAGAATGTAATCGGTCCCAAGGATGCAGGGGAGCTGAAGAATGAAGAGGTCGATAGGTTAAAAAGGTTAAGAAGGATAGAACTAATTGCTCGACGAGTAATATCTCATAGAGGTACACAGTGTGCCGACGGGGGCGAATAAAAATCAGGAAGCTTGTTTATCCTCAGCCGTTGTTTAATTAAGGACTCCGAAGATATTAATCCAATCTCGTTCGTCGCCGTCTAATCGATGCTCGGACATGCTTCTTATTACAATTACGCTTTTAATTACGTAACCTTAAACATTAAATTACACAGAGGGTGCATCATCTTAATCTGCAAATAGATAGATTTGGAAAATTAGGTTGATTGGAGAAATAAGAATTTTGACACATTCGAAATGGGATCAAGTGAATTCGTTCTTTGTATATAGTTTGATCTTCTTCGATCAATCGAAGTGTGAAGTCGCGCATTTGGCCAGCAGTGACGAAATGTGAGGTAAGGGATGCGTTTCATACTTTATTTGCTACACCCGCTCGTATAAACTGCGACTTGCGAGGCAATTAGTTTTTGCTTTCTTATTCCATTTAACCTTTCGACCTCCTCCTCTTCTTCTTCTTCTGCTTCGCGGCATAGTTGCAGGAAAGAGCTGAGACGAAAGGTCAGTACGCGAAGAACGGTGAACCTGTTTCAGCCGTAACAATGCTAACCACCCTCTGCCTCATTTCACTACGCTAATTAAGCTAAAAAGCTTGATAAAATCGAAACAATGTCGTTACTTTTAGAAGCATCTAACAGTTATAAAATATGTTTTTCAGTGTTGTAGGAAAGCAGGGCTTGGGAATTTTTTAAATAGTTTGGGACAAAATACTAAAAACTAAAAGATTTCCATAAACAAACACTGTTTGAAAATACTATTTCATTTAACGTTTAAATAAAATACTATTTGAAAATACTATTTATTTGTAAAATCCTATATCGCTTAAAGAAATAAATATATTTATTTCTATTTATCTATTTCAAAAATCTATTTTCCCCAGCCCGGTAGAAAAGTAACTGCATCTTTTTCCTTGCCTATTTATACTAAATAGGATTATAAATAAACAATAAAACTTAGAGGAAGAAAGAAAATCGTTATGATTTTGCCCATGAAAAGTTTATGAAGGTGAGTAAGCTTATGTAGCCCTGAAAATATAGAAACTTCGAGATACTTATAGAATAACTCATAAAGAAACATTTATCATACAGAGATGGTCGTAAGAAAATTTAGAAAAGCAATTAATACCAGAAATATCACAAATCACAAAGAAGGGACTGTGCTTCTACCTACTTCGCACAAGTCAAAGTATTCAAAGCAATAATAATAATATGAGCCGTTGTTTTTGAAAGTGGTGTATAAATCAACGTGTGAATTAACTTAAAAATATTCGCATTCGTTAATCCATTCGTGTAATGTTTCTAAAATTATAAACTTGTTAAATTTTACTATGGAATAAAAATCAATTAAAATGTTTAAAATATCAACGATTTTTTAGCTACAAATAGACTTATACCATTTTCAATAATAACATATTATGAAAAATATAACCAACAGAAATTTTAAATTTATGTTTTAATTGAATTTGGCTTTTGTGAAATGTATTTTATAATGTAAAAAATAATAATTAAAACGAAGACATCATTTTATTAAGAAATCATTTCAGTTATATTATAATGAATTTATAACTAAACTAATATGAAAAGTAAATTACTTTGTTAAGGGGGAGCCCTATTTAGGACGCTAGGAATATGGTGAGTCTTTGTAATTTTTTTCTAAGAAACTGTTAAGCGGATCTTTTCCAAACTTCCAGGTTATTTTAGTTCATATTCAAAATTAAACATTTAGTTCATATTCAACATTAAACATTTAGTTCATATTCAATATTAAACATTTATATAGTTCATATTCAACATTAAACATTTAGTTCATATTCAACATAACAATATACATTAATTTTTACAATACAAAGTGTTCGGTAGAAATGAAGATATACGAACACGTTCTTTAGGACCCGTGCGCCAGAGTTGCAAATTGGCGATTGTAATAGTGGTCCCATTTCTTCCCTGGAATAAAAAAGTCAAGGATTTTCTTATTTCTAGAATAATTACATTGTTGATGAACCAAACAAACGAAAAAAAAAAATTAAAAGTTGACAAATTTGTGAGACTTCAAAGAAAAAGTTACGATTCTGCCTCAAGATATTTCATAGGTACTATTTATATTAACGGGAAAGGAGTTGTTCAATTCGATTTATTTCCCAATGTCTTAGGTTCATCGACAATGTATTTATACCTACTAGAAATAAGAAAATGCTTGGTTTTTTTAATTCAGGGAAGAAATGGGGCCACCATTACAATCGCTAATTTACAACTCTGGCGCGCGAATCCTAACGAACGTCTTCATATATCTTCATTTCTACCGAACACTTTGTAACGTAAAAATTATTTTTTATTGTTTGAATGTGAAACGTTTGTTTCTTAGAAAAAATTCTTAAGGATCATCTTATTCCTAGTGTCCTAAATAGGGTCCCCGCCTTAAGGTAATAACAAAATTATTCATATTTCAATCTTATTTCTCCTTTACATTTAGCATAGTGAAGTATTTTTTCCAAAAAAAAAAAACATTCCTGCGATAACATTTTACTGTTCAACTTTTTTTGGTTAATTTATGAGGATATTGAACACTAAATCCTCGTTATAGCCTCGTTCTTACCATGCATAGTACGCTAATGACTATCCCCACTATTTCTCGTAATCCCTCGGTCGAACGAGAGGGAACGAAAGAGTCAACGGCAACTTCGTATCAACTGTTTCGTTCCCTCTCGCTCGTTCTTCCACAATAGTGTCCACAACGCATCGTACGCCCGCCGTCAGCCCCGTTCGTCGGGTTTAATACGAGTGTTTACTGTACACCATTGACTGTATGATTATAAATATAAATGTTACCATTATGGAATAATGGCAAATAATGGACTTGTATCACTTTCAAAAACAACGGCTCATATATAAATTCAATCATTAATAATAATTTTCTAATACCTACTAAACTGGCTGATACACAAATCTGAAAATGCACTTTTTTAAATGTCTTCTGCCTGCCATTACAGATCATAAATACTCATCTATACACTTCAGTATCCTGAAAACCCGAGAATTCACTTCTACATCGTCACTGCTCTTCCTACTCCCTTCAACCCCTCATTTCACAAACAATTATTGCCCCTCTCGTAAAGGCACTCACACAGAGAACCACCGGCTACATCGCGCTTATTTCCAACGTCTAAATCCTAAACTAATCGCGTCCTTTCCGCAATCTCCCCCGCATTATCTCGGCCGTTGGATCTTCATTTCCCGGCGAGCCTTAATGAATGTCGTCTCGTAAACTCCCTCGGTTGACTGCGTCGGCGACAAGTTGCAGAAAAGACGATGCAGGAAAGGTGGAAGGTGCAAACCGCCGCGGTATATCCCTGGCACAGCTTCTATCGCGGAAACTATCGGTCGTCATCCGCCAACGCCTGTAATCTGGGGCCGTAACCACTTGGTCGGAGGGGCGGGAGGGAGAAAAAACCGGCAGAAAATGAAATACGGATTACAGTGGTTGGACGAGCCACGATAATGACAGGTAATGATGACCTCGGACGGGTACCCTCGCTACCACGGTGCCGTCCGGATCAGATTTTCGATTTTTCTCCAACCACCCCCGTCTGCGTGCCATCTTCTTGTCGTCTATGAAGCGCAATTTTCGCGCAGCGTTACCCCCTCCCCCTTGTCGATGCTGTAAGACATGTTTCGTATAGAGTTACCCTGCCGAAGACAGCGGGAGAAAGAGAACAGAACTTTTATCCTGCTTCAAATTTATAGGGGGATACGTATTTGGGGGTTGCAGCATGGTTCCACAGATATATATAAGATAACTTTATTACAAAACAAGAATCTGTTCATTGCTTGATGATTGTGTTTTTTGTGGAAGGTACTAGAAGGAATGATTAGGAGTGGTTTTAACATGCACGTATCTATTTAAACGCAGAGAAGGCTATAATTAAAAAGGGCAGAATAAATTAGAACTTAGAACGCCATCTTATGAATTGTAAAACAGCCTGCAAGAGAACAATAAACCTAAACCTGTTTAAACCTACTTGAGTAGGTTGTCACACCTATTTTATCGAACGTAGTTCTCACAGTGGGTCGATTTGACCCAAAGCCTATTTTCAATCAGCAGCTGTTTAAAAATTATCTGTTAAATTAAGTCACAAAAATTCTGAGGTAAAGTTTGAACATTGTAGAATATATATATTCATCATTGGACATTAATATTTAAACTTTAAAGTATTATCATGTAAAAGTATATCTTCATCACTGGAAATAAATATTTAAAGTATTATCATAAAAAAAGTAGAAGATTAAGAATTCCAAAAAAAGATTTTTGCTTAAAATACCTCCAACTTTTATAATTTTTAAGATTTTTAGCTAAAAATGTATGCTTATATTCTTGAAATGTGCTACTTTAATAAACAAATGTAAACATTTAATAAATACAATTCCTATAGAGAATACAAGAAATTACTACTGCATATTTTAGAAAAATGTCAAATTTTGGGCCATTTTCACCCTGCAGTAACCCTGTGAGACAATCGAGGGTTAATGGAAGAATAATATGGTTTTAGGGATTTTCTTCTAAGAAACTGTTAAGCGGATCTTCAACTTCCAAACTTTCAGGATATTTTAGTTCGCATTCAAACAATAAAAATTAATTTTTTCATTTCAATGGGTTGGTACAAATGGAAATCTACGAACTCATTCGTAAAACTTTTACAAATAAATTAAACTTTTTCTTTGAAATTCCACCAAATTGCCAACTTTAATTTTATTTTCGTTTACTAGGTACATACATCGACAATGTAATTATACTAGAAATGAGAAAATGAATGTTTTTTTTTCTCAGCGGAAGAACTACAAACGTGTTGATATATCTCCATTTCTACCAAACACTTTGTAACGAAAAAATTAATTTTTATTCTTTGAATGTGAACTAACATGGCCTGAAAGTGTGAAAAAGATCCGTTTAACAGTTTCTCAGAAATAAACCCCAAAAAGAATCACCTTGTCCCTAGCGTCCTAAGTAGGGCTCCCTCCTTAATCTACTAAATACAGATTAAGAATGCAACATGTGGAACACAGAATATCTGAAGAATATATCCAAATATAGAATCCAATTGTCAGTCACAGAAGTGACCTATGTCAAAATCCTCCAGCATCCAGGAAACAAAATAAGTTACAACACCTCCCAAAATACCTACACCGTCGAGGACCACCCTCCACCGCATTTTCCTCGTGGTATACTTATTATCCCGCCGTTTGTACACCACGATTCTTCGATTCCCTGTGGCGAGACAGCCAGGAGGCCCCTAAATTTCTTGCGAATCGTGGAAAAAGGGGGGGGCGTTCGATCGGAGATCGGCCAGTGTCGGCGCGAGGTGTCGGGAGACGGGCCCGCGACGTGCGAATGCGAACATAAATCCAAATTAGCGGCAACATAACGCAACCCGCGGCTGTATCGGTGCTACGATTCAGCAGGGTTTCTATCTCTCCGCTGCTGTTCCGCGCGAGGACGACGCGCGAATGACAGTAAATCGTAAGCGGTATTATCGGCACCCTCGATCGGCCGCAGACGTAGCGTTCGTTTCGCGGATGTCGGCGTCGGTGTGCTCTCCAGTGAGAAAACCGCCGATACCGCCTCGATCTCGTCGTGCTTCTTCGATTTCGCCAGATCCTTCCTGGTTCCCCCCTTCCGACCAGATGTATTAGTTTTTGTCAGATGTGATCGTGGATCGGGGGAGTCTGAAATCAAGCGTGGTTCCTGTGCTCGAGGATCGAGCTGAAGATATTGTAGCTCGAGTTGGTGAATCTTTATAGAGGAATTTTGTGAACACTCTTGGATAAAATGATCCCGTCCCGATGATTTCATTAAGTGGTGACATACGCATAGAGAGGCCTACAAACTGACGTTCTGTTAGAATTTTTTTTTAAAAAAGTCTTAATATTATTATGCAACCGTAATTTTTTTTATTAATTATATCACATATTTGTCTATAATACTTAATTTTTGTACGCAAGAATATTAGTCGTATATTATAATTATAGGAGCTATTAGTTCTAAATGCGTCATTCTATACAATGATTTGCAGAACCCGCTCCGAATTAAACAGATTTTACCTGAAAGCTAAAAGCTAATATTAGTTTCTTAAAATATATTAACAAATGTTGCTTTTGACGTTGATGTGTGAACATCAAAATTTAAATTTCTGTAGAATACGGAAATTCTGCAGAATTGTTCAATTTTATTATATTAAGTACACGCTATGTATTCCTGTCGTTGTTGATCCTCGATATTTGGTTCGTCGTTCTGAATTATTAAAAAATGCAGTCCCTTAATTGTCTTAAGTAGTGTGTAGAAATAGAAGCAATGGTATTTTCATCGATATCTGTTAGTAATTTTATTCATCATTATTTGATATAAATCATAATTGTTTTATCTGTAGTAATTATAACATTTTAAAAATTGAATAATTGTCTTCAGATGCGTTTAATGAACATACATGTATTTAATCTGCCAACTTTCTATATAAGTTAATAAAATAATAACTTTTTCGTTTCTTGAGCATCACCTTGAAAGAAGAAATTCATATTTCAATCGATCATTTATTTATATTCTACTCTCATTCAAAACTGAATTCAAATTATTTAGAAGAGTATACTTGCGACATCCATCACATCTCCGATGCACCAGATGCAGTTCATCATTTTTAGTTTCAATTCTAACCGCTTGGAGGATTGCGTTTGAATTCTACTCTGAATCGATAACGTTGGGTGTGACACCAAAATGGTAAAGGGGCTCGCGAGCCCCAGGAGCGTGACACAAAATTACATTGCGTGATAGGCCCACCCTATACTTCGTCCGTGATAGAACCACAGACCAGGTATAAAAAAGACCTTTCACTCTATTGTCTTCTGTGTCACTCGATTTTGGGGCTCTAGAGCCCCATTACCATTTCCGTGTCACATCCAACGTTAACGGCAAAGCATGAAATAAGAGTACAGCGCTATAAGCGGTAGGAATGAAAGATATAATAGCGGTGAGAATTTAGATACAGGGTGTCTCGATGTCAAATTAATACAGCATTTTTAAAAGACAAATCAAAATTTCTTCATTTGTTTATCAATCAGCAACTCTACAGACCCACACAACGGATAAGCATTGTATCTCTCTCTGCTATCTTATAATTCCCTAATAAATTATTTGCAGACATGGGTTTACATTATCTTTTTCAACTTTTCAATTTTTTTCAACTGTTGACTCATACAGTGACAAATCAAAAGTTGAAGCAATTATCAAATAAGTAATTACATAATCGGTCATTTATTCCAAAAGACGCTCAAAGATACGACAAAATATTTATCCTTTAACATACTGCCATCACATCCCATCCTCTCCCGGTGGAAGAATACTCACCATCTTCTCGTGGTTCCCATTGAACAATGGCAACTTAAATGTTTCAAACAATAAGTGCCATCGACAAAGAGTGAGTTTCCAGTAACTATTAACGGTATTAAACCTTGCAGCGGTCCTCACTAATACCCTATATAAAAGTAGCCGCTTGGCCGCTGCGAGTACCGCACGGCCCGAAAGACCAGTCGAGCCGGTGTGATTTGACGCAGCGTTACATTTAATTAATTTTCATTTGGCCAATTTTAAAACGCCCACGATCTTCGAAACGTGTCTGTAAAGAGGAAAAACAGGAATATATCCTCATATTGTTTCCAAATTTTTAAAAGTTTGCCTTCACCTATAAAATTGCATTTGTTAAGAACAATTGCTAAATAAATGGTCAAATATTCATTTTCATTAAGTGAAATAATTTTTATTAGGTACTCTTATATCTCCACTGTAAGCACCCAGAAGGTCATTTTTATCAGTTTATTAGTTCCAGAGTTATAATTTTTGAAAAAATAGTAAATACTATATTTCAAAGAGCTGTAACATCCACAATTTTTGACATTTCGAAAAATCCTTTGACATATATTTATATACCCCTAAAGACTACAACATATCAAAGTTGCACCAAAATCCGAAATGTTACTCCGAAAAGTGTCCGACTTCGCGTGGAATGACCCGGGAGTGTGTTGTGTAGTTGCGACAGCGGTTGATTCGTGAGCGGAAAGTTTGATTTCGATTCTCCTCAGCGTAAATTTTTTGTTAACTAACCAACCATAATAATTGTAGGCGAAAACATATGTGTGAAAGAATATGTGTGTACCATCTTTCGATTGTTGGGAAGCCTTTAGGCTCGGATTATCGGGAAAGACCTACCTACCCACCCCAGTGTTTTGTTTTCTCGCTGCGAGCGAGGACTCTCGGGCCCCAGTGGACCGCCCGTTGACACTCGAGAGCAATAAAACCGACGGGCCACATAAAATGTTCATGTTTTTGACAAGTGTTGATGAAAGTATTACCAATCGATTCCTCGTGTCTTCCCAATGAAAATGGCCCCAAAAATTATATAATTCGAACCACAATTAAGGATATTACGTGAGAAATTTATTTGCAAAATTGAAAGCCCGTTTCGTTAAAAATAGTCCGATTTCAATTATTTTCTGTTCAATTAATCGTGAGAATGCCAGGAATCCATTGGTGTCACTTTCATATTGATACGATGAAAAATAAACAAATTCAGATTCTGTAGAATCTGGCCTGTAGGCGATCGCGCGCGGGATGGGCCCCAAAGGCTCACATCGGTTATTTCACATTTTAGTATAAAGATGAAGTTAAAGTTGGACCGTTATTTGATATCTAAGTTGAAAGGCTTTCAAATAAATCAACTTATTTCATCTTCATATAACGGATAAACGTAAAGGACCTTTTATCTAGATATTATTGAGATATTATCTTTGCCCAACTCTGGTTGTGACATACATAGTTGCAAAAAACAGAAAGATTCGATATGGTAGTTTACATTGGCATGAAACCGTGCTGTTCACTGCAGACCATATTCGTAATAAATGGCTTGATACTGTCAACAATTAAGCTCTGAATAATTTAGGTATAGTGCCTAAAATACATATCGGCCTATAATTCCTCACGTTAGCCGAGTCGTCAGATTTAAAGATTGGTGTAACTAACAATAAGGTAGTCTTCCAAGCAGATGGAAAAGTCCCACTAGTCAAAGAGGAATTGAAAATAATCCATAATGCCCGTGAAAGAGTGAAGCAACATGATAATAAAAAAGTCATGTCTTTGCAGTGTAATGCGAGTGATACATAAGTAGCGCAGTACGTAGCTGCTGACTGTTGGAGGCGCGCGACATTTATATATGTCGTCATATCTTCTATAATTATTTATTAATCAGTGTGAAAATTGGTGAAAAACTTCCTTGTATATTAAGGAAAAACTTTGTCGCTGCAAGTTATCTGTACACTCGGCTCAAACGATTGTGGCCGATCGAGTTTCGATTGCATTCGAGCTCACTAGGGCTGGCTTTTTTACATCGCTACGATTCTACAGTATTTCGTGAATATGGTGGGGGCACTGCCAACGGGAACCTGTGGCTTGGCAGTGCCTCCACCATATTCACGAAATACTGTAGAATCGTATTTGTGGCCACTTTAAGGATTTCCGTACCATTCACAGATACATAACTTACAAAAGAATACGTACACAAAAGTAAAGAATATATCAGTGTAATCCAAAATCTACAGAGAATTAAAATATTCTACGTTGAACAATGTTTTAAACATAATTATTTAAAAAATCATTATATTATCGTGCCAGACTGTTTTGCACTATTTGTGGCCACTGGAGTACCATTTTTGGCCAGCCGGCTTTCCATTTGTGGCCACTTATAGAATTGGTAATACGAAAGATCCATAGTATGAATTGTAGTTTTTAATTTATTACAAATGTTCATTACTGAACAAATAATACAATACTTGCTGCACAAAAATAATATTAACTGCCAATATCCTTTTTACTTTTTCTTTTGGTAGCGACAGGTTTTGCTTTTTCTGTTTTTTTCTTATTCCTTTCTTCTAACTTTATTGCTTTAATCTTTTTATTTTCTTCTATTTTTGCTAGTCTTTTTTCTTTACTAATCTTTCTCTCCTCTTCTTTGTTCTCCTTTTCCTTTTTTTTGGCCAACATGATCTCCATCCATGTGATGTTATTATATATATATAAAAATTAAATTCAACTTTAGAAGATTTTTTTCGCTAAGTATTGTATAATAATTTTACAATAATTAGGTATTGTACGATAAGTTGCTAATGAGAATGCCTACTGACCAAAAATGGTTATATCGTGGACTCCTTATGGCCATTACGTGGCCACGAATGGTACAATTCCATTTTCGATGTTCCATATTTGGTCAGTGCCTAATTCCAGTAAAGTTTAGGTTATATCGTTGAAATTCTTTTTTAAATCTCAAAAATATTTGTTTTTTAATATAAATATGTATAAAACTGCATCCATACTCTTGTTAAATACAGTAAATAATTGTTTTCTTACCAGTCGTATGCTAAGCACCATTTGTAAGGATGTGGAAAGAAATCAAAGATTTGCACATTCACGTATGATTATTAAATAAAACGGGACAATAAAACAGTAAAAAGTAGTAAAAATGGTGCCAACATAACCCATCCGTAGACAGCTTTATTCATTGTAATGAAAGTAAACTAAGAATACTTAATATATCGGAATAAATAAGACAGTGGCCACAAATGATACATCTACCCTATTACTACATTTTTCAGCATAAGGGTTTTGTGCATACATTTTACGGCTTCGCTAGAGTTTTATGAGTTTTATGTTTCAAGTTTCGTAACGATCCGTTAATATTTACTCAAGTTATCGCAATTTATGTTTAAAGAAATAATAATTTTGGTCGAAGAAATTTTTTTAGTTTATAATTTTTATCTCGAATACTACTAACGATTTGATAAAAAAAAACTGTAAATAGAAAAAATGTGTGCCGTCACGAGCTTTACAAGACTATATATTTTAAGATACAGTTTAACAACATTTAATTTTCCAATTTTTCTTAACGATTGGACAATTCTTTTTCACAGTTTCGAGCGCTAGTCCCCTTATTGCATCCAACCCTTCATTATTAAAGCACACTCCTGTATGTAGATGCTAGATATTTTATAAACGAAGGAAATATATTACGCGTAATATGTATTTGTATTCTATCGGTTGCAGAGCGCGTGAAACGACTTTTGTTATGACACCTCTGTTCAGACGGCTAGGGCACGAGCCGTGATGTTACGTTACTCGGCGTGCGATAACACCGATATTCGAACACTTCGGAAATACGTACGCGTGTATTGCCTCGCGAGGCTTGCCTGGTCTCCCCCCACCAAAGCCCATATTCGCCGAGGTACAGCGACGGGACGCGGGGGTCATTCGTTCCGTGGACTTCGTTGAGTTAAGACATTTCGATAGCTGCGTACGTAAATGGTACGCGTACATTATCTATCGTCACATAATTACTTCTATTCATTATTAGCCTTCTTCTTTACTCTCTATCGTCACTTGCTGCTGCTATTAATACACTTTCGTCCCAAAATTGATTAAATATCGCGAGAAAACTATTAGATATTCGTCACGTATTCCCTTCGTTGCCTTCGTGCCGATATTTCTGCACATTTAGTGCACACATATCGTGTCTCGGTATTCAAATACATTACTTTTCGGGCATATTTCAAGTTTATTTGTTGTTTAATTGCCTTACGAATGTTTTAATGCTTTTGTTTCAAACAGACGCTGAGGCGGAAATCGAAAGCAAAGGGCAGGCGACGCCATGACACTTGGCGGTTAATTTGAACGATGCATGGACAGCGTCTGGTCATTCCTTGGAAAAAGTAGATGACAATACGTATGGTATATGTATTTTTCTCATTATTTTATTGAATCATTGTTGGCTGTGAGGGTGATGGGCAATTTTACGGTCTTATAATTCGATCTTTTCTAATGGGAAAAGATTGAATTATGATAAATTGAATAATTTTAATCAGATTTCTTTAAAAGTTTTAAAATGGCGTCTGTAGATGTTTACGAAATATTGGAATGATCGAATTCTATTGCATTTCGGTCGCGTTTACGTAGAATTCGATGATATTTCAATGATTTTTAAGAATCTATCTCTATGAAGCTGTTGTAATTGCATTTATGTTCGGTTTTGGATGCAAATTTTATTCTTTATGTTCAGAAACTGCATAGTTGATCGAGGACATGCTATTCAAGCATGAATAATTAACGAATTTTGATTCTTGCCATGAATTTTGGATATTTATAAAGATCGCGATATATTTTAAAGTATTATTCGAATAACACGAACTTGCTTACAACTTTAATGACGAAAGCCACTACTATGATTCATTTAAATGTAATATTTGTATTTGCAGTAATATATTCTGAATAATATCGTGTTACTGAAATACAAAGCTGCTCCTATCGAGCGAGCATTCTGTATTTTCGCAACACACCTTGTATTCTAAATAAGAAGGAGCCAAAGTCCCTTGGCTGGTTTGACGAAAAACAATATTTCCTCGTGACAAACAGTCGATGAATCCACACCCACCCCACCCTCCTATCCTACTGTTGTGTCTGGACGCCTGGGGGCGAGATTCTGGCCCAGAATCTCGGGTTGCTCCGGGTCGTCCTTCACGTTCGTCGTCCAACGGGCCCCGAAGGTTCGGGAGAGTGTGCCGGGACGGAAGGATTCGGTTTGAAACTGAAGGTAGGGGATCGTTGCGGGTTAAAGAGTTGGAACTCACCGTAAGGTTAAACAAGTTTATTCTGTCCCGATCTGGGTGACAGGCTATGCGCGTACTGTAGCGGTTAAGCGCTAATTACAAAAGACGTCGTCCCCTAGCTTGTAGGAGTTCTTATATCTAAATCGGGACGAAGCGGGGACCAGAGGGGTCACCGCCTTTGGCTCGTTCTTCGGCGATTTTGGGGGAAGCGCTGATGGTGCTCGCGCTTTGGCGCTCGCGCGTGATATCGGAATGCCCGGCGGTTGTAACGTTTGGTCGTTGGCCTCGTTACAACATCCCCCCCCCCCCCCCCTTAAGGGAAGGGTGCTTAGGGGAAATTTTACAATTTTGGCAATTTCCCCTGCGCCCTAAATTGAATTGGCCGCGGCGTACAGTGGGTCCGCGGCGTTGTCTTCGGTTTGTGCTGTGTTGGGTGAGCTCGTTGACTTCCTGGTCTTCCCTCGTTTCGCCGGTCTGGGAATTTGTAGTTTTCGGCGCAATTGGTAGTCGCGTGTTAACAAATACATGACGAGTATGATAAGTATTACTAGTACGCCAGTTGACGTGGTCGGATGTACAATTTGCCAAGTCGCCAGTTCTGTTTTGCAGCTGTTAGTAGTTAACTCGTTTTCTATTTGGTTAAGCTGGCTATACAGTGCTGAAAATTCAGATGGGTTTTTCAGGAGTTTATCTAATTGGAAACGCGAGAGAGGGTGCGCTGGTTTGTCTGTTCGCGTCGCGTTTAGCGCTACTGTTATGTCGTAACGTGGCGCCGTTGGTAATTCGATATCTTGGCTGTACGATGTTTGTCGCTTTTTTAATACTACGTCCTTACTTCGGATGTTACAATTTCCCGTAATCCTGAGAATTCCTGTTTTATCTATATTGACGTGCTCAGGCTGTCGTTCGTTACACTGTACAGTTAGTGTTTCGGGCTGGTGCGTCGCAAAAATCCACGTGTCCGCGTTTGAGGTTCTTATCCACATTGTATGATTCGCTGCAATGTGTTTTATCTCGCAATTTTTAGGGGACTCATCCGCGGGTTGCAGCCATAGGCTTGCTTCGCACTCGAGGTCGTTATTTACGTTATGCGCTAACATTGGTTGATCGCAGTAATATTGAGTGACTACTCGTTTACAACCCTTTAACTCGTCTTGATCGGTGAGCACATATTGGTTGCTGCTTGCGTCAATGACGAGTATCGGCGTTCTTATTACTAATACCGCGTATGAATTTCCGTACACGTGAATTGGGGCTGGGGTTGCCTCGATCACTGTGAATGTTTGTGAGGAAATGAGGGGAACGGTTATTACTGCTATCAACGTGGTCCTATCGAAATACGCGGTGACCGATGATAATTTCTCGATTACATTAGTATTTTCTAAATTAGGTGCTATCGGAAATGTGAGTCCATTCGGGAGATGCTGTACTGCGGTTTGTAATAATTTAGTGATTTGCGCGCTAGCCAGTACGTTTGTACTGATGATGCCTCCTTTGAGACCGGTGTAATATTGCAACACGTCGTCTACGTCCTGAGTCAGGTCGGTCAGTAGGGCATTTAACGTAATAAAGTGATCTACTACGTCAGCTCTTCGCGTTTGTTGAAGTACGGTCGTTTCAATCTGTGTACGTAATAGTCTCGTCTGTTTTGCTAGTACTTCCTCGTTACGCTGTATCGTTTTTTCCGCGTCATGCAAGTGATGCAGCGTGTTGTTTGTTATGTTCTTTTAAACTTGCTCCGTAGACGACAATATCGTCGAGGTAAACGAAACAGTCTATTCCCTGTAATCCGATAAGTGCGGCGTTCATGACCCGCTGGAACGTCGCGGGCGCGTTTCTTAGTCCGAAAGGCATGCGATTAAATTCGTAATGGCCTTGTGGAGTTGAAAATGCTGTTTTGCACTTATCGCGTTCGTCCATCGGAATCTGATGGTATCCGGACGCCAAATCAAGAGTGGTAAAATACTGTGCTTTCCCCAATTGATCTAGTATGTCCGTGATATTTGGTAGTGGGAATGAGTCTCCTATGGTGACTTCATTGAGTTTCCTATAATCGACTACTACGCGGTATTTGATTTTTCCCTCCGAATCGGGTTTTTTGGGTACCACTAATAAGGGTGCGTTCCATGGACTGGAGCTATGTCGGATGATGCCGTCTTTCAGCATCTGCTCCACCTGCTTCTGTACTTCCCGCTTGTGGACTTCGGGTAATCTATACGGTTTGACATTGCAGGGTGCTGTGTCGCTTTTTACGGGGACTCGGTGGCCGGTTACGGTGGCCAGTGTTAGTCGATCTCCCGGTAAATGAAACGTATCGTGGTACTCCTCGCATATTTCATTCATTGCTTCCTTTTCCTCCTTATTCATGTGCCCACGGTTTATCTCCTCTTTAACTCGAGCAATGCGCGTTGTCAGCGATTCCCTCGCGGTCAAGGCCCGAACAGCTGCGGCGCTGTCGCTGCAGCTAATTATTTCGCTATCCGGTATTTCGCTTAAGTGAGTCCGCGGCACAATTATTGTTTTTTCTTCTGTGGTTGTATTCATAATACAGGCCACACATTTTCCCTTTTCGGGTCTTGTTAATCCTTCTCCTAAATATATGCCTTCCGCTAATTGCTGTTTTTCTATTATGCCATCTTTAATACTATCCGTAGGAATCATTATTAACTGTTGAGTGCGCGCGGGTATGGTTATTTCCATGCTTCTGATTAATTCCTTCCATGGTTTTTCGTCTACCAATAAGCTTTGCTTGGGGTAATTTATTGTTATTCCGTTATTTTTAAGAATATCTACCCCTAGTATCCCGTCTGCGTTTGTCAACGTATTTCCGTCTACTGCGTATAACGGATGTATTACTTTTTTCCCATTTATACTAAACGTGGCATCTATTTTTCCTAGCGTTTCTGTCTTTTCCCCTGAAAATGACATAAGGCTGACGTTGGTTTTTTCCATTTCCACGTTGTTCGGGAGCGCTCTTTTAGCAATTAGAGATACTTCTGCCCCGTTATCTATCAACATTATGGCTTGTTTATTTTTGCTGTCCTCTATTTCTACCTCTATCCTATCCGATGTGTGTCCATCCTTGGAGAGGGATCCTATTTTAATCATACGGAAGGATTTCGCGGTTTCTCGGGACGGTGAGTCGCGTTTCGGCGACCTTGTCGGCGACCTATCGCGGTTGTGTTTTGCGGAATGCTCGCGATCAGCACTTTTGCTTCGGGATCGTCGTTTTTCTTCGGAGGCCGGTCGATGCTCTTCTGTCTTACGTCCTGCTGATTTATCATTTTTGGCTTTTACAGTTTGTACTCGCCGGTTGTTTTCCGAAAAAAAAATTTTCCCAGTTTGCCTATCTTTATCTTTGATTTTCCAACAATCCTTAGTGTCGTGCCCTGATCGTTTACAATGGTCACAGTAACGCGATGCTGTTTTGTTTTTATTCTGCGTAGAAGGGTTTGTACCGCGCGTTGCTGGTTGTTTCGTGATTGACCGTTCTTCATCTATGGCTATCGTGATTGCTTCCTGTAGGTTGGCGGGTCTTTGTGATTTTACCAAGATCTTTAGATCATCGCGGAGTCCGTCCTCGAATATAGTCAGTGTCTGTTTTTTGAATACTTTCACGGTTGCGTTTTTTTCTATTAGACTGTCTTTATCATCGATTCCGGTCGCTATTAGTTCCCTTAATAGTTTTGATACACGATTTCCGTATTGATGCGCGGTTTCATTGGGGCCCTGCCTACTATATAACAATTCCCTCTGTACAGTTGAAGCTGTACGGGGAGGTTTGTAAACTGAAGTTAGTACGTCTTCCAAGTCCTGCATGGATAATATGTGGCGCGTCTGTACTTCGTCTAGCGCGTCGCCTCCGATCCGTAATGCGATTATCCCCCGTAGAATCTGGGCCTTTTCTTCCGCCGTCTGATATGTGTAGTAGACATATTTGCAGGCGGTCAAGAACCCAGATAATTCCTTGGGGTCCTTCCCGTTGAACAGGGGTAAGGTTTTTATGGTATGGAATATCTCTCGAGTGCCTGCTACGTTCGGTGCGTGAGTCAGATCGTTTATCTCGAGGTTGGTGGGGACGAATCGACTAGAACGCCTCGGTTCTTCCTCTGTACTACGAAATCTGTCGAAATGGACCGTGGTCCTGCCTAAGGGGCCGGGCGTTGCGTGTGTTGAGTTCATCGTTTCCCTTAGTCTACTTATTTCCCTATCTATCGAGTCCTGTAGTGGACCTTCCCTTGTCTCTAGTGCTCCTAACCTGTCGTTTATTCCTAACATTCCGTCCGTTACTTGGGCCAGTGTAGTGGTTACTCCCGTGAGTAGGTTCTCTAGGTTCGCTAGTCGATCGGCGAGGCTTGGTACTACGTCTCCGCCCGCGGATGCTGCGTTAAGGGATGACATGTTCGTTATTCCGTCGCTCGGGAGTAAACTATAATCTAACTCGTTGAACGGGTATAATCTCCTAGCGGTTAAGCGTCCGGCGTGACTCGACGTAATGGGTAACGCGTTCGTGTCGCTGCGTTCTTCGCTAGGCTCTGCTTCTAGAGCGAGTCGCGTACGTTCGCCAAGAGCACGAAACGTTTCAATTGTCTCGTCCAAGATAGAGCCGTGGGTGGTTCGTGGTGTACGGACTCTACAGTATCTACGTGGAGCACCTCGGCGAAGTGTTTTAGGCGAAAGAGTTTCCCTTCGCTCGGTTAATTCTATGTCGCGTTCGATGTCCTTATCTAACGAATTCGCTCGACGCATGAGAGTAACGGCGTGCCGCCTGAACTCGCTGAGTGTGGTATTTCGCACTTACAGAACGTAGAACAGGTGATGCATCGCTCGCTTGGTGTTGATCGCAGGTTGTCCTGGCGGCGTCCTCTGGGGCCGTCCGTCAATACTGCGTGATAAATTTCTCTGCTGTTGAGTGGGTCCTTGTCTCCGCTAAGTCCTGTTGTCTTCGTCGGGCAGGCTTGTTCCTTACGTTGGCAGAATCCCACCGCTGCCACCAATTGTTGTGTCTGGACGCCTGGGGGCGAGATTCTGGCCTAGAATCTCGGGTTGCTCCGGGTCGTCCTTCACGTTCGTCGTCCAACGGGCCCCGAAGGTTCGGGAGAGTGTGCCGGGACGGAAGGATTCGGTTTGAAACCGAAGGTAGGGGATCGTTGCGGGTTAAAGAGTTGGAACTCACCGTAAGGTTAAACAAGTTTATTCTGTCCCGATCTGGGTGACAGGCTATGCGCGTACTGTAGGGGTTAAGCGCTAATTACAAAAGACGTCGTCCCCTAGCTTGTAGGAGTTCTTATATCTAAATCGGGACGAAGCGGGGACCAGAGGGGTCACCGCCTTTGGCTCGTTCTTCGGCGATTTTGAGGGAAGCGCTGATGGTGCTCGCGGGTTATTGCCCGCGCTTTGGCGCTCGCGCGTGATATCGGAATGCGCGGCGGTTGTAACGTTTGGTCGTTGGCCTCGTTACAACACTACTTATTTTTCAGAGATTGTGACCGCGTGCAATGCGGTCAAATAGAGTCAGTGTTTGTGACGTACGAAGTTTTTCGTTTTGAAGAGCACAGTTGCTCATAGTAGAGTTTCGTTAACAATTTCGGGATACGCGAGAGTAGAGTCAGTGTTTTCTACGCAATTTATATTCTTTCACGAGCGTCGCGGCTCTGATCTTCGAATCGCGGGAATAGATTCACTGCTTTGTTCGCCGATTATGATCTTTGGGGCGCGTTTGTAGTCTACTATTTCTTTTTTTTTTACTTTTGAAAGAGAAACTCGTCAGAAATTAGAGTCAGTGCGTCAGCTGAAGAGGAGACTTGTGCGCAGAATATTAATGGAATGATGTAAGTATCTATGTATTTGATTTAATTCTTTTAAAATAGAGTTCATTCTTCAAAATTTTAGAAAGAAAACAATTTTAAACAAATTAATCTTTAGAATAGAATCACCAAGAAATCCAAAACTAACGAAACATTTTATCATTTAGACATTATAAGAAAGAACTTTTGTTAATTTTAATTTTTAATATTTCATTTTTTCAATTTTTTTTTTTAAATGTCTAAATGATAAAAAGTTTCGTTAGTTTTGAATTGCTTCATGGTTCTATATTAGAGCTGAAACAATCGTAACTTTAGAAAGAAATTATAATCGTGTTCTGTTCCTTCGTTACAGTTTGGGCGCAGCTGAGCAGCTTGATGACTTTTCCTGAGCAGTACTTAGCAGGGGTGTTGGCGTCTCCGGCACCGGGGCACAGCGAAATGGGAGTGCGCATGCATTATGGTTCCTCTGGTCACTCAATCGTAGGACGTTTGGTCCGAATCGACACGAGTGACCGGTTGTATATTTAACGAGCATAATGACCACGGGTATGATAACCATGCCCGTGAATTGTAACATTTTTGTCTGTGTATGTATTTATTAGACGAGGCTAGGGCCTTCTTGTACGCCGCGCCTTTTCATTTGAATCACATTATAATCATAATTTCCAACATAAACGGTTCCTAACGCGAATATTTATCATTCATCATACATTGATGTAGATATTTATTAAATAATGCACATAAAGGTGCATAGCAGCTCGGAAGGTATTGGTACGAATATCAATACGACTGTATGCTGATTTTTATGTAACGAAGAAGTCTGATACTCTCAGACTCCACAGCTACGATCATTTTGATTTAATATGTAGTGGAACGATTATAATGACTTGAATTTCATTTATTTTTCTGACACTACGTGTTCAAAAGTAACTTGATATCTAAATGATGATAATATACATAAAAATGTAATTCCTTTCTTAAAAAGGTCACTCGTTTGCGTACACAATAGAATAATTAATTTGCATTTGCAAGAAGACAATTCAGGGTGGGGAAATTTCAGATTCAAAGTAATTAGCATGAGATCATATTTTCTTGTTTTATGAAATTTACTTTGACGATGGAATAGTCCGTTTTAAATTCTTAAAGTAAATTCTTCATGATTTTGATTGATTTTCTTAAACAATTGAATTTTAGAGTCTTTCTTCTCGCTAATTGAATGTCGAGTAGAGTCGTTTTTCTTGATCTAAAGTAGAGTCCTTTCTTATTTATCATACTTTAAACTATTTACAAGTTGAAAGTCGAGCCACTTTGCTTAATAATGTAAAATGAAAGAATATTAGCCTGCTAGACACTATACAAACTAATTATTTTCTAGTTGAGGATTTTTAGGATATATTTCCGTACTCATTGCCTTTTAACTCATCCACGTGCCCAGGTGCTACTTGGGTGGGTGAAGGCAATGGGGCACGATGACTTTCTTTACTAAATAATTACATATCGGCGGCTAGCATTGCGTTAGTGTACATATCGTACACGCCGCATTTTCCACCTATGTGTGTTTGTGTGGTTAGGCGGTGGAATTTGCGTCGGTGAAAGATTTTAATCAAAGACCATGTTAACGAAACTATAATATTACGATACCAATATATCATATTCCTTGTTGCACACGATGATCATTCTAGTAAATAATCTGGGAATATGATATTTAATCAATCTCGTACAATCAAACCAGATAGTAATAACGATTCATGTATGTACATAATATGTACAATGCAAATTATCAAGTAATCCATTGTTTGAAATTGAAAATAGTTAATTGCTATGTAAATCATACTTATACGCAATGGTCACTGCCTTTGCTAGCCGATTTCAGTGAAAACTGGTACGTACTTATTAGAGTGTGATTGTGTGTGAGAGACTGTTTTGCCATTTTTTAAATATACATAGCTGTTAGGTAGGGTGGGTAACTTAGCTGTTCGGTAGGATAGGTAACTTAGCTGTTCGGTGGGATGGGTAACCTAGCTGTTCGGGAGGATAGGTAACTTACCTTCTGGTACGAATGTGTGACTTAAATATAAGTAGGTAGGGCCGGGGCAGGTCATCGTATTCTCTGATCGCATGTTCCCCCCTGCGATGACCTGCTTTCAGGAAATTTGTGAGAAAAGTCGACGGTCAGACTAGCGCGAGTGGGTTATGCCCTCGCTTCTAGCCCCGCTATGTCGACTTTTTGACGCCAGTGGGACATTGCACATTGTCGCTGGTCGCGGTCGGCAGGACGGGCTTGGGCACGCTATTAAGTGGGTACTCCACTGTGAACCGTCGAAAAATCAAGTTATTTTTAAAGATTTTTTTTCTCAGTAAATACAACATATAATGAAATAAATCTTTTTGGTATTTGTTAAGCTACTCTTATATTATACCAAAAAAATTAAAAAGAATATTTTCAATTTGTGTTACTTGTTTTTTTACAGCGTTAATATGGCACTTAAACAAAAACGGTATGTTCGTGGTGCAGGTGATTTCCCGGCTTAGACTGATCCAAAACTAAAAATTCTAAGAGATTCTTAATCTGTATAAGTGTCTCTATCGTCCGTTCCTCAATTAACAATTTTTTTCCGAAAAATAACCGAGATTTTTCTCGGGGAACATTCGGGAAGCACCATTATTTGGAGAACTTTTTCCTTCAAACAGGCGCCCGTTTTGTTATTTTTCAACAAAAATTGTTAATTGAGCTACGGGCGATAGCGACACTCATACAGATTAAGAATGTTTTCGGATTTTTTGTTTCAGATAAGCCTAAGCCAGAAAATCACCTGCACCACGATTTTGTTTAGTTGCCATATTAACGTTTTGTAAAAAAACAAGTAAAACAAATTAAAATATTTTTTTAATTTTTTTTTATATAATATAAGAGTAGCTTTATAAACACCAAAAAGATTTATTTCTTTATATGTTGTATTTACTGAGAAAAAAATACCTTCACTGTGGAGTACCCCCTTAACTTTCAGAAGGGCGGACCGCCCGAAGCAAAGAAGTGGCCAAAGAGCCGAAGATAGCCCGGCCAGTAAAACGGCCACATCATGTGGGCAACCAAGAATGGCCCTGCATCCTCGGGTGCAGGGTCATTCTTCGTAGGTATTATTTTGCCATTATGCTCGTCGGTAGTTGTAGTAGTAGTAGTAGTAGTAGTTTGGTTGGCCATAGGCTGACCCATCGATACCCCCTCCATCGATACCCCCTGAAATTGAGCACACCGCGTTTTCAATTAGGGTTGCGAAGAAGATTACGTGGCCAGTTAGTGTTGCGATTAAATGTTGAACACGGTTTGAATTAGTGTTGCGAATCGAGTATTCCCCGCGTTTGGTACCAGCATAGCGTTGCGAATAAATATCGAATGTGATTGCTTGTAGTGTTTCGAAAAAAGAATCGCGATTGTTTTTGAGATTGTTCTCGTATTTTGAATTAAAGTTACCTACTAGAGTTTGATTTATAGCATTAATTTTGATTCATTGTATTCTTTTTATTAGAGTTGCGATGCGACTGATCGCGTTTTTTTAATTACTCGTTCTAATTTGATTCTTAATATTTTTTTGAGTTAGTGTTGCGATGATAATTGATCGCGTTTGTAATTAGAGTTGCGACCCCCAGCCCCCACTGCCCCAAAACTGTCCTGGGACATGTCCAGAGACATGTTCCTGGGGAAAAAGAGTCCCGAGCAGCTGGATTTGCTGCGCATGGGACTCTACACAGCCTTTAGGAAGGCTGCAACGATTTAAAGTTAGAGTTGCGTATTACGAGATACAGGTGCATTGAATTTTTATTGGTGTTGCGAAAAATGAAACCACCCACGTGGTGGTTCTCTGTAGCTTTTTATACTTGTTAGAGTAGTGTAGCTGCTTGAGAGTATTAAGTATAGTAGAATTTTCAGTAATAAAGCACCATTCGGGAATTTTGAAGTTGTTTGAGAAATTAGTGCTGCGAGTAGTCCAAAGTCCTAGTGACTATGCTCGGAAGTTGATTTTAGTCTGTAATAAGCTAGCGTTGCGAAAGAAAGAAACGGTCCACTCACGGTTTTCTTGCATTAATGAGTGGACAATGATCATGGAGCAGCCCTAAGTGGCTGCACCATCCTCCTTCTACTCCCACCATCTACCCGCTCTTGAATCGAGTGTTTGTCACTGGAAATATTGTTTTGAAAGTATATTCATATTTTGCAAAAAATGCCAATTAATGAGAAACTACAAGGAAATTATTGAGTTGATGTAACAAAGCACCCAATGTGCTTAATATTATGAATATCAATTGCTAATTTGTTCTATTTTATGTATTTTGTCTATGGTTTTGCGTGATTTATTTTATGTCCTGTTTTATTGTGTTTATTTAATTTCCTTCCAGGCTGGTAAAAGTTTTTGATTACCTACTGTATATAATGAATTATATATAATATAAGTTGGCGCCGTGCGAGAATTATATATATCGTCATATCTTCTACAATTATTTATTAATCAGTGTGAAAATTGGTGAAAAACTTCCTTGTATATTAAGGAAAATCTTTGTCACTGCTAGTTATATGTACCTCAAAATTGATTCGATACTTTTTAACGGCGAACGTTGAAAACCATGAGTTATGTTCAGTATTACTTTTTAATTAAATATTATTATATTTTTTAACATAAGGGTTTTGTGCATACATTTTACGGCTTCGCAAGAGATTTCTGAGCTTTATGTTTGAAGTCTCATAACGATCCGTTAATATTTACTCAAGTTATCGCAATTTATGTTTAAAAAAATAATGATTTCGATTGACGGATTTTTTTTTGTTTAGGTATAATTTTTATCCCGAATATTAATGATTCGATGAAAAAACTGTAAATAGAAAAAAATATGTGCCGCGGCGAGCTTTACAACACTATATTCTTTAAAATACAGTTTAACGACATTTAATTTTCCAATTTTTCTTAGCGATTGAATAATACGTTTTCACATTTTCGAGCGCTAGTCCCTTTATTGCATCCAACCCTTCAATTATCATGGTAGAAATATACCAGAAAATTCTTCAAATTTAAAACAGAAAGAAACAAAAAATGTTTTAAATTCTGCTTAGCTTCATCGCGGTAGCTTTTTACAGAAGGACTCTTTCTCTTGCCCGCTTGTGGAGCGATCGAGGATCGTTCTGCAATCGTGCATCAGGGGGATCGATGGAAATGAAAATAAAATTTTGCAAAAAGTAGGGCGGATGGGCCGCGGTTAGGGCGGGTCTCCAAACGTAGCGCCTCCACGTGGTGAGACCTGGACAATCTGTATTATTTGAAGTATAATTACTAATCGTATCACAAGTAACATTGTAATTCAATTATTAATTACATGACAAGTAATACGAGCCAATTGGCTGCGATCATCTATCTTCGTTAATCTCTATTCCATCCGTCCAGATTCAATTCCAAATATTTCTCCTACAATTTCATTTTATTTCTCAAGTAATATTAAAAAAAAGACTCCAATAGCATTCTTGTATTAAAATATTTATTTGTATAAAAATATATCTGCTTAATATTATATAATACATTTTTTCTTTGTATAAATAGCCATTGTGATAATTGGCGCAATTTATATATATCATTAGTTTTGTAAAGCTATTAATTTACGTCAATGTTTTTAAATGGGATTCTTTTTGATGGGTAAATTTTACAAAAAAGTTTCAATTCATTATTTTCAATGATTTTTACCTGTCGTAGAATAGGCACCGTCTATTTAGATTTTTAATATTTTACGGCATACGACACATGAAAATATTAGTTAAATGTTCTACTACACGTAAAATGCTAACAATCAATTTCATCTTGCAATTTATAGCTTGTACAAGTTTTCAAGAAGTACTATCATATTTCAGCGCCATATAGGCTCCTGATCCCCGAAGTAGATTTTGAGAGAGAAATCCGGCGTGAATCGTTGACAAACCGAGCCAAAGCGTAGCTTAGCAAAAGCACACCCTCTATGTTAAACTCTCCCTCTAAACAAGTCACACGTATACAAGCACCCACACATCTTTCAGTATTTCAACACATTTTAGAGTAGTTCTTGAGTTGGACGCTGTTTATGAACAGAGGTCGCTAAATTCAGTCCTCAAATTATGGATCGGTAACACAGTTTGGGTGGTGACACGAACATCCATAAAATGATAGGTCTATCCTATACCTCGTCTGTGCTCCTAGATCCCTTTACTAACTTCAACTCACGTGATTGTATTGAATTAGTTCCTAGAGTCCGCGTTCTTCAAAGCAGGGTGCGCGTCGAAACCTCTGATTTCTCAGGAAGTCAGTATTTTAATTCGTCACACGAAATCCTACGAGATGTAAAGCCCGGTAATTATTAACATTTTCTCGGTTCATGCACTGAACGATTTTGTGCTTTTGTCGCTTTGTTTGCGCGCCTTATTTTAGTTGATGGAATATACGTGATTTTATTCATAAATTCAAACTGAAACCGAGTAATGTAACTTACTTGCGGTAGACTATTACAGTAATCAGTAAATTATATATGATACCGTTTGTATCACCTCGTGCCAAGAATGAAAAAAGATTATAACAACATTGAAGTGCAATGTAGAATCATATTTTGAGGTTTATAAATGAAATCGTGAGTCGAAGTAGACTTACCGTCCGACGCGTGACAAAAAACCGCCCACCATGCAAGGATCGAAAAGGATATTAAAACCTCTGATTGTATCTGGGTGAATTAATCAAAGATCGATGAATTTCGTAAAGATCACATTATATTTATAAACACATTTTATTTGTTCGTATGTATATCGTTAATAAATGGTGATATAATAATGACAATGAAATGTATAGCGCCGAGCATAAAACGAGCAGTCATATTATAATTATTATTAATATTCCTCTTATTGATAATCTTACTGTACTGGATGTGCCTACCTACTGTGCTTGCAACGTTTATGGTCTTGTCCAAATGTTTTTTTATCATCATTCCCTCGCCACTAATTTTATTATATTTATTTACTCGTACTCGTAATAATTATAATAATTAATAATTAATAATAATAATAATGTAACCACGGGTGTAAACGTATGCGTTGTCTCCTAAGTATAAACAGCTCCACACACTAATTGTTTACGTTTTTTGTCACCATTTCTTTTCTTTTTTTTTTCATTCCTGTGTTCTTTATTGTAATCGTAATATCATCGTTAATAATAGTAAGCTACTTAAATATAATTATCATTATATATCCTCGTGTCTTCGTGGAATATTTTTGCGGCCGCTTTATCGGTCATCAGCCGGCCTCGGTACAAAAAACTTCAATTCCCGTTCGACAACATTATACATCAAAAAATGTCTGTTTCATTTTTTTTTCTTCTTTTACGTTTTTTTTTTTTCGATGCGTGAAAGACACTTCGTATAATTTACGGTAAATGTAACATTTCTCTCGCGCGTCCGAGGAAAATTGTCATCTAATGGTAGTGGACCTAACCACGGGGCAGCACAGCGTTCATATAAATTTGTTCTTTCTTTTTTTTTCCCCGCTCTTTCGTTTCTCCGGCTTTTCGCGAATTTCCACCGAAAAAAATGGGATCCAGACAGACACCTCGCGCGATGGGGCTCGCCTGTGGGATATCGTTCCTCTCGCCTCCGTCTTTTTCGCTCCGCAGAAAGGAAAAGAAGAAACAAAAAAGCGTCCTCGGGCGACGCTCTCGTTACACTCTCATTGCAGCCGCGCATACGTAATACAAATATCTCTAATAATATACAAATTAACCGTAAAATAGAATATCTGCCGCCGATCGCAAATGAGTCTTCGCTCGTCGGAACGTTGTCAGTAAGGAGATAAAAATGTAAATAAAAGAACGTCGCAAAAAGCAGTCGATCCGAAGGCGTTACGCCTGGGAATGAGTAGTACCACGGATGAGTCGAGTCACAGTAGAACGTTATATGATTCTTGCCGTACAAAAGGGAAATTAAACAACGGGAAATTAGAAGCGCCCTGTGCTTCATTCGCGATCTGGTTGCACCGGCCCGACAGCTAGACGCGCCTCTGGATTATCGCTGAAAGCAGAGGCTATTTCTTCAAAGATTACTCGGAGCGTCGATGAATCAGAAAGGAAATACGCGGCGTGTAATTGAACGGTGATTCGCGCCTGAGGGTGTGGTGACTTGAATCGACGCTCGCCTCCAGAATCCTGCCCCGAAGGGTATCGAAAAACGTCCCTCCATCGGACGGCGATTCCGAAGCGTGTGAACGGAACTTAAACGGGGGAAAACAAAGCGAACGACTAAACGATGATCGTAAAGTGTGGATACACAGTACACGTTGCTTGAAACGCTAATAGGTACACGTAACTTATTTTTTGTTTTTTTGCACAGTAAGAGCCAATGGGGGAGGGGGAGGGGTAGAAGCGACCGCAAGACGCTTGTTCTCGGTGAACATCCGAGAAGTTGACGTGTCGGGAGCTCCGTTACGGGCTCGCTGCTACGAGACGCTCGCGCGCATCTTGCGGTTGTACGAACGATCCGCGTTTTGGCCACTGTTCCGTAATTAAAGGTCTCGCACAACACCTGGCGGCAGGCTATTGCATTTGATATATTGCAAACCTACATTTCTAATGACTTATGAGATAGCCCCGTTCTGTTTCTTTCTTCCGTCGCGTTGTTCTTGCTCTTTCCTCTTTCCCTCTTTCTCTCTCTCTCTCTCTCGCTCTCTCTCTCTCGCTCTCTCTTGATCGGCCGGGGGGAGGAAAAAGGGCGCCGAGGTACGTACGGTAAAAGTTTCGCCTCGCGCGATTCCCGGGTGTGCTAGGGGGTGTGTCGATGAGAAATGGCGTTAACGTGTTCGAACGTATATATATATATAATATATATATAAACGAAGTATTTAACATTATGAGTCTATTAATATCTATACGTATAAGTAGAGAGCTCTAGACCTGGATCTCCCCCCACCCCCGCCCCCCCTTCCTCACGCTCTGGTTTTGCATTCCCTCCCCGTGTCCCCTCCCCTATCTCTCAATTTGCTCTCTACACCCCCTTTCCCCGAACTCGCCTTTTCGCAGAGCATTCACGCAAAATTCACTCACGCACGCACGCATTCGCACAGCCACGCATTCTCTACCATCCCCTCCCCTTTCTCTGCCTATCTCTCGCCTTCTCCCCTCCCCCCCCCCCCCTCCCCTACCGTTCAATCAGATCACACCCTAAAACTTTCTACATTTTTTTTAAATCATACTCTTCCCACCCCCTCTCTTTCTCTCTATCTCTCCCCTCCCTTCTCCTTCCGTTCTTTCTTTATTACTCGTTGGAGTCCCGTCGTCCAGGGACAGCTTATTTCCCTTCCTTCTCCTTCTCTTTGTTCTCGTCAACCTCCTTGTCCTTCTCCAGCTCTTTCTCCTCCTTGTCCGCCTTCTCCTTGTCGCCCTCCTTCTCCTCCTTCGTCTCCTTGGACTCCTTCGCTTCCTCCTTGCCCTCCTTCTCCTCCTGCTTCTCCGGCTTCGGCAAATGCGTGTTCATGTCCAGGGTGGAGCAGATCTCGTCCCAATCCGGGAAGCACCGCTCCTTCACGCGCGAGCAGTGCCCGACCAGGTTCGGACAGTTCTCCTGCATGTAGTCGCGCAGGCTGTACGCCGTATCCTTGTCGATGTAGAGGATCTGGGCGAGGTGCGCGAACGCCACGACATCCAGCTGTTGGCATGTTAGAAACTCGCTTTATCTCTGCACCGACCGATTCATCATATTTAACAAAATCAACTTGTTCACCCTTCTTTTCACTTTTACGTAATTCTGGGGTCGGATACAATATGGGGACTAGCGCTCGGAAATGGGAAAAATTATTGTCCAAACGCTGAGAAAGATTGGAAGAGTAAATGTTAAACTGTATTTTAAAAATTAAAGGAGAAATGATTTCGGTGCACTGGTTTGGTGTATTTTAAAATATATAGGTAGTATTGCAAAGCTCGTCACGGCACATATTTTTTTCTATTTACAGTTTGTTTATCCAATCATTACTATTCGAGCTAAAAATTATAAATAAGAAAATTTTCAGCGCTCAAAATCATTATTTCTTTAAACATGAATTGCGATAACTTGAGTAAATATTAACGGATCGTTATGAGACTTAAAACATAACTTCAGAAAACTAATATTTGCCATTTTCAAGCGTCCCCTTATTGGGAACATATTATACGGAACATTAGTAACGCGTCGTAATTAGAAAGGTGAGAATTAATATCGCTTGTGGGATTAGCTCCTACCGTAGTCGGCTCATCCCCAAAGAAGAATGGCTTGTCAGCAAGCATGTCAGAGAGGACCTTGATATCGGCGCAACCGAACTTCGATACTTCCTCAGGCGTGTGCATGCCCATACCTTGCGCCTTCACCTTTTTCGCGCCCTGTAAGAAGTCCCACTATATTTCACTACGGATGCTCGCGACCTTCTAATCAATATATTTCATCCTCCTCCGCGCTGCTCTATCATCCTCCACTCGTCTAATTGAAGTTTATTAATTAACATTCGCGGCTGAATTGCGAATAGCGGCATTTACCTTGCGTCCGAACGAAAGCTTGAAGAAAAAGTTCAGTATACCGTTGGGGATGCGGGTACCGAGGACGTGCTGAAGGTTCACCTTGTACCCCTTCAGGACCTGGTCAAGATTCTTGGTGCGCCAGCACGTCACCACCCAGACCAAGTGATTCTCGATCATCGATATCATTGCGTGGGAGACGCTACGCTGCTCGGACGTCAAGCCGACGTCCAGGTCCTTGTCGAATTTCTGGCTCAGCTCAAGAAGGATGATCGTGCTGACCGCGATCTCCTCGCCATTCACTTCAACGAACGGGAGCGCGCCCCTCTTGGAGCGGAACTTCATCTTATGGTCCACATTCTGCAACGGGAGAAGAGAAGAATACGTTAACCACTGTGATATTGTAAATCGAAGCAGGAACACACTCGGGGGTATTCGAAATTCCCACCCAAATGCAATAATAGTTTGCTCCGTGTCTGTATTTATTTAGCAGCTTTTAACGTCCAGTTGATCTTCGCGAAAGATAGAAGCAACACGTGCGATCTTTTCCTTTTTTAGATTCTATACGTGGAAAGGTACTCGGAAATCTTATATATCCATTATAGCCGCAGCAGGCGTATCAGTATACATGAAAAACACCCTGTATATATGTATGTCGATGTCGCTACCGTGTACCTTTACTCGTCACGGAGGCATTCTAACCTAATTCTGACATTTATACATTAATATCTCATCACGCCTGCAAAATTTTGTAAATTTAAAGGAATTTGTCTTGTGTAAACCGCATATCGGCTTTCGAACAAGACCAATTTCAATAAAATCGGTCCACGCATGACAGAGATATCATAATATCGTCTCATGGATCAGTCGAAACCGGTAGTTTTAGATTTTTTTCTTCTCCAGGCCAAATTTTCGTCCACATAATACGTATACACGCGTCACACGCATACCTTCAGCCAAAATGAAACTAACACATGCTTCGTTCGTCGACTCCTGGTACATACGCGTTACACGCACACCTTCAGTCAACAGAAACTAACTCATGTTTCGTTCGTCAATCGATATCTTCACTATGCAATCTCCTCCAAATTTTGACAGTTTACCGTCAAGTTATAACCAAGTTATAAACGTGTTTTTACAAGTATATCGTTGTACCATTGAATTGCAATCAAAATGCAGTCTCAAACACAAGGTAAGTTGCCGAAATTTAAATAGCGCCATGTGTGAATATCATGAAACTGTTTTTTATTTGTAAATAAACTGAGGATTTTATGTATATATATATAGACAACACTATAAGTTTACAGTCATTTCTGTAGACTCCGCTATGAAATTCTTATATAAGATAGTCCCCTAAACGCAAAAATCGATATGAGATAAAATCCTACGGATACCTTTTTGAGATATTATTAGAAATTTTTAGAAAAATAGCCATATTTTTAACCTTAAAATTATTATTATTATATTAATTAATAAATGAGTGTATTCAGCTTCGATCCTCTGTTTCCTTTTTGTATGTGCTTGCTTTATATCTGAAAATTCAAATTTAAATAAACCAATTCCATCAATCCCAATTATCCGAAGTTTATTTATAGTTTACACATACACATATATATATATATAATCAGTGAAAATAAATTTAAATGTATTTTATTTCATTTTTGAAAATAAATTCTATCTCTTTCTGTTTCTTTTGCCCGCATTAAGATCAGTTTCTCTTACAAGGAACCAGTCATAGTCACCCATCATTGATTCATCCCAGAATCCTTGGTAGGGTCTCTCAATATTTTTCATCTGCTGATGAAGTCGCTCGCTATGTTCATCGATTACTACACCAAGATTTGTTGGGAAGAAATCCAAAGGCGAGTGGAGGTAATGGATCTTCAAGGACTTGTTAACACCTATATTGAGAGAATAAATAAGTAAAAAGCATATTACAGCAGAAGATCGATACGAATGAAATTATTAAAAACAGGTGATGCATTCATATATTTGAAGACCATTTTCCCGACACATTCCGACGTCAAGATCAAGGAAGGCGTTTTCGATGAACCGCAGATCAAAAAGTGAGCAATTTGAATTACATTTATCGCGAAATGAAGATGCCGCATTCAATTTGTTACAATTGGTCGACGCTGGCTTTTTTGGCAACAATAAAAGTCCAGACTTTGTGAAAATCATCAATGATTTGCTCGAGAACTATAAGAAAATCGGTATGTAGTGCTGTTTGTAATAATTTCATTCGTATCGATCTCTTGCTGTAACATGCTTTTTACGTATTTATTCTCTGAATATAGGTGTTAACATGTTCTTGAAAAGAAACTGATCCTTGTAAAAGGACCTGATGTCAATGCGGGCAAAAGAAACAGAAAGAGATAGAATTTATTTTTAAAAAAAAAAATAAAATACATTTAAATTTGGTTTCGCCAAGAAACGGGAAGAAATGAGGAAATAGGAAAAAAGTTGAAAATAGGCACTCCGACTCTATCGCCCATAACTTTATTGTTTGTGCATGGATTTTGATCAAGTTGGGCTTGTTTTCTTCGTAAAAGTGCGCGCTCTACGTAAAAAATAAGAAACTGGACGCCACATGACAATTTCTGTCTTTCAGGCTATGTAGTGAATTTTCGATTTCAATTTCGCCCCCAAAACATTACATTTTTCTTAAGTTTCGTTCGATTCCGTCTAAACTATTGATCCGATTGCAAAACACTGTAGAAATGAATTGTATGCAACTTAATTATCTTTAATTTAAGACTCATAGCGATCAAATCGGTCAACCCTAACGCGAGATATGGCCTAGAACGTCGGGTCGTCTTCTTAAAAAATTACCAAAATATTCATCGGACAATATCTCAAAAACGTATCCATAGGATTTTGTCTCATGTCGATTTTTGAGTTTAGGGGATCACCTTACATAAGAATTTCATAGTGGACCCTGGATCAAAAATAATTTTTCGGATTTTGTAAACTAGTGTAATCGAAGCGTAAAATGATGCTGTGACTGAATTTACCCTTAATTCTATCCCGTAATAATTTGTAAGTTATAATATTAAAAGTTATCTGAAGTCATTCCCAATGCAAATTATCTTTATAAAAAGAAGTGAGATCCCAATAAAAAACTTCAGAAAAGTAAAAAAATTACGCCAAGCACATGAAAATCAAATAAATCACAAAAAAAGATAATCATAATAAATCACAAAAAATAGAAGACAATAATAATAAATCACAACAAAAATAGAAGAAAATATACAATATAAAAAAATATGTGAAATCAAAATGAGCTGCAAGTACATAACGGAGCTTTCCAACTGCGCTTAAGATGACACAACTTCATATACACAGCTGAAATGCTGTGTTCATACATTCCATTACTCATATCGCGGACATTTTAATTAATGCATCAAAAAGAATTCTATTTAAAAACATTGTCGTAAATTAATTAATAGCTTTACAAAATTAATGATATAAAAAAATTGTGCCACTTATAACAATGGCTATCTATACAAAGAAAACAATGTATTAAATAATATTAAGCAGATTTATTTTTATACAAATAAATATTTCAATACGAATAAATATTTTATTCAAAATACTTGGCGCTGCGCCCCGAACTGGTGTTGCTAAACTGAATAAATATGTATAAATTGCATTAAATCTTTTTCTTTCTTTCTTGGGCGTGCGTTCGTGCATGTGCGTATGTGTGCGTGTGCATATGCTACGTATGATATTAGAATTAAATATATGTAGAATAAATTTGCTGCGTTTCTAATATGTGTATGTATATGTTTATGTATTTTAGATTGTAAGGGAGTTATTGTAAATTACTAATACTAAGACAATCAACATTTCTTTCGGTTTCGCAGCGCCAAGTATTTTGAATAAAATATTTATTCGTATTGAAATATTTATTTGTATAAAAATAAATCTGCTTAATATTATTTAATACATTGTTTTCTTTGTATAGATAGCCATTGTTATAAGTGGCACAATTTTTTTATATCATTAATTTTGTAAAGCTATTAATTAATTTACGACAATGTTTTTAAATAGAATTCTTTTTGATGCATTAATTAAAATGTCCGCGATATGAGTAATGGAATGTATGAACACAGCATTTCAGCTGTGTATATGAAGTTGTGTCATCTTAAGCGCAGTTGGAAAGCTCCGTTATGTACTTGCAGCTCATTTTGATTTCACATATTTTTTTTATATTGTATATTTTCTTCTATTTTTGTTGTGATTTATTATTATTGTCTTCTATTTTTTGTGATTTATTATGATTATCTTTTTTTGTGATTTATTTGATTTTCATGTGCTTGGCGTAATTTTTTTACTTTTCTGAATTTCCTATACGATGCTGAAAAGTGTATACGCGCGTGGGATTGGAAGCCTCTGTTATACGAGCAGCAGATACGCGGATAAAAAGACCGGAAAAAGTAAAGAAACACCAAGGGGCTTCGATGGCGCAGTGGTAACGCGCTTGCTTTCTGATCCCGAGCTTCTGCCAGAGGGTTTCAGTTCGAATCTCCGCGAAAGTTATCTCGTGTTTTTTTCTCGAGGACTTTCGTGCATCATTTAATAACTGCGCTTTTCTTTAATCTAATCAATCAATACGGATTATTGGATGCAAAACAAAGGGGGGAAAATAAAAGTATAACAAGTTTACATAGAGGAAAAAAAATCTAGTGCGTGAAGTATAATGCATCTGCATGTTTTGGTTATACGCTTCGATGCGACGCACCGAGTGCGCCGTAAGTCAAGTAAGATATCTGGTGTCTTTTACAGGTGGATCGAGTTGCAATCGGTATTGATAAACGATATATATACGTTCCGGAAGATTTCACGCTGCTTCGACGTTCGTGATTCAACGAAGTTCGATAATAAATGATGTTAATTAATACTCGTGGAAATATGGAAGCCTATATTCGAATTATAGAAAAGAAGTAGTTTCGTTTAATAATACCCGCTGTAACGATGTACTAATAGAAACTCAACTCGATAACGGTGTATTCCACTTTGTGCAAAGAGATACAGTTCACAATGGCGCCTTAAAACAGTGTCAATGAGAAATATCTCCGTTGCCTGGATTTCACCAAAGCACATAATCGAAACTTTCTAATCGCTCGGTAGCCATCTGTTAACGCGTTTCATTTATAAACATACTAGGGTACCAGAATCCTATCTCTAAACGTGTGCAATTTCTCTTGCCTCGCGCGGTGACTTTGAACAGATACGGAACTATACTCCAGGGAAACAGTGAAAGATGAAATTAAAGTGCGTAGAATGTTCGGAGTTTCTGCAAACGCATCATGAAGCTCATCGCATACCAAATATCTGTAGATATGATAGAAACATCTACCCGCAAAGTTAAGCAAACGTCGAGAGAGTCAAAAGGAGCTTTCAAATACCACACAATTAAGGATAAAAGCTTCCAAAGAAGGCTAGACCATCGTATTCAACCTTTCCTCCCCCGCGTTACTCAGCTCCGCCTAAAATCTTCAATAAAAACCGTTTTTAACCCCTGCCTTTGAATTTAAACCCGCGCTTGAAGCCGTATATGCAGAAAGTAGCCCAAATTTCTGTGGAAACGGTCGCCCACAATTACCCCCTCGCGTCGCCGCGCCGGTTATCGACCCGCAGCTCCGCGAAGGGAACACACCGGCGAAAGAGCCGCTGAGAAACATTTATTTCCCTGTGTCAATCACAATCGGCGCAAGTGGAACAATGCATCGCGCTGACGTCTATAGAAATCACCTGAATTAACCGTGTAATGCAAGAAGAGACCGGAGCGTCGACCCCGGTCCCACGAAAAGGGGAACAATGTCGCGAAATGTGTGACATGGGAACACCCTTTCGGAAAGAGCTCATCATCGTCCGTAATCGACCAGCGTCCGCGCTCGGATATAAACGAAAGTAAATCGCGCGCAGTGGCGGTCGGAAGGAAGTATAAACTGTCGAGTGTAGCCAAAAGAGAGAAAGAATTATATCTGAAGATTTGGGAAGTGATAACCAGCAGAATCCAACTTCCGGACGGAGGTTGGAACGCGTGACGCAAGTGACGTGCGGAAATCCTCCACTCCCATTTACCCGCCGTACACGTTGAACGCCTACGGAGCGTTCTCCGCAAGGACCTAACGCATGTACGGATTCGTCGCCCGCAGCGGGTTAATTTAGTTCCACAGATGCATAGAAACACGATTCCCGAGATTTCTTCCCATCGGGAGGGTGAAGTCGATAAAGAGACAGCCTCAGAGGTGTCCCTGCGTGCGAAGCGGCAATAACGACGACAGAGACGACGACGGAGGTGCAGCGCCTGTTTTCCGATGCGAGCCCGGCTTGATAATGTTGAGTAACGAACGGGTGGCGCGAGGGGGTGGGTGCGAAGGGGGAGCGAAGAACGGCGGAGTATGTATGCCAATGTGGATTCCAGAGAGAAGGAGCCTGGGGAGAGATGCGCGGGGAAACAGGGGCAGAAGGGGAGCGAGAAAAAGGAGGAACAATCGAGGGGGGAAGAGAGGAAAGAGAAAAGGAGAAGCTTAAACGGAGGATCGAAAAGAAAAGGGCGTAGGCGTCCGGAAGAAGGGAAAGATGGTGGATGTTGCGCGCTGAAATATAGATTCGTGTATTATTCCGTGCATTGAACTCGGCCCGCTACCAACGATATCGTACCGTCCGGCAGAGAAAGAAACGAGCAGAGGAGGGAAAAAGGAAAGGAGAGCCGCGACGGCGTCGAAGCCGTACTAGAACGGCCAACGACTTGGCCAAAGCGCGAAAATCCGATACGCGACGGGGGGGGGGGGGGGGGAGAGAGGAGGGAATTAAATATCCCCCGGCGTAGAATCGATGAAGCGGTCGGTACTGATTAATTTCGCGGGCCCACGCTTCCCCAGGCGGCGCTGGCGTCGTCGGTGGGGGCGTGCGATCGTTAAAATCCAGCAGCGCGCGCTCGAAAGTGCATAACGATCGGCGGGAAAATAGCGAGGTCCCCGCCGCGGGTCTGCGTTGAGTACGCATCGTCGGAGCGCGTGTATCAATTTGAAAAGATGGAACATCGGGGCGCAGGAGGCGGATGGAGGAAAAAATTTTACCGCGAGGCCAGCTGCCCTGCGATCTCGCAGTGGAGCGCGCGAGGCAGCGCGCCGGCGTATTTGCACGGCGGAGGGGTTGCGAAGAAGACAAAAAACCGCTAGGGCTTACAAAGAGACAGAGCCCGGAGGGGGTGACGGCGAATCGTGGTAGGTTTAAAATGGAGGCTGATCGCCCGGCGAGACCAGAGTTCGGGATACAGAAAGGGGCACCGTCGTCGAGGAAATAAGGAAGACCGAACGCGAGGGGTGGAAAAGCTGGTCGCGGGAGCTCGAGAAGCTTGGCTAGAACACGGCGGGAGAGTCGCGGCCGGCGAGGGAAGCCCGAGAGAAAAGTCGAGTCCATCGACGGAAGACGGGGTAGGAAAAGGGGACGAGTGGAGCAGCTAGAAAAAACACGGGGAACACGGTGGTGTGCCGGATGGCTGGGGAGCAGCAGCCGAGGAAAGTACGAAGCCCGACTGCCGAGGGAGGTGAAAGGAGACAGAGCAGAGTGAAAGAGAAAGAGGACAGGAGGTGGAAGAGAAGCCGGAGAGAGAATCAGGGAGTGGTGTAACGGCGAAAAGGGGGGCGGAGGGGAGGGCGTGGGGTTGGAGGGAGAAGCATGGAAAAAAACGAGAAAAACCGAGAACAAGACAAAGTCGAGTGGGGAGGAGGGAGGGGGGAGAGAGGGTGTGTGAGAGAGAGAGACAGAGAGAGAGAGAGAGGTGGAGAAGGATAAACGGAGGGTGAATGGGTGGGTGGAAGGGAGAAGAAACAAGCTGGAGGACGATGAACTCTGGCGGTAGGCAGCTTCCGTCGCCTGGCAACGTCCTCCTCCCTGTTCCTCCTCCACCTCTCCCTGAGGCACCAAGCCGTTATGCCCGCGGTATCGTACGTAGGCAGTCCTCGTCATGGACGTAGTAGTCGTGTCATCGTCTTCGTCGGCAACGATCATGGTAGTCGTTGCCGTATTTCCACGTAGCCGCGGCACACGCAGCACCGGGAGCGCTGCGTATTGATCGCGCTGGATGCTGCCCGCCGCTGGTTGCTGGCTGCTCTAGCGCCGGTCCACGCCGAGCCATCGGCCACAGCCCTACTGCGAAGGGCCAACGGAACCCCTCCGGGCTTCCCGCTTCGCCCTGACGCGATCGGTCCGCCGAAAACGAAAGCAAACGCGGCCGGTTACTGTCCCTTTCTCCACTGACCGGTGGCAGCCAACTTTTTACCGTTCGGCCCCATGGCAAATATTTGGCCCGCGATATTGCAAAAGGGATTAACCGTGGAAGCTCTCTTCCTATACCCCTCTCCGGGTACCCTGAACCTTGTTATATTCTCTGGTCGGCTCCAAGTATTTGCTGGATATAACAGACAACGCTGATTTAACCCCTCTGAATGCGCGGTTAAAGATGCTTGCTGCGCCGCGTGCGGAGAACGCTCATGGGCGTTCTGTCAATACGCTCAACAGATACGACTAGAGGGGCTTACGCACGCGGTGTGCGGTTATAGAAGGGGGATTACCATTTACGATCGCGCGTTGGGTAACAATGGATTTTCCGAGCTGCGACACTAGTCGACTGTTTTACTCGCATTGCGAACGCTTCTAACTACTTGTTCCACTTCGATAACGTCGTGACTCGTTACAGGGCGAAGTGTCGCGGCGAGAAAAGAACCGTGGAAGAGCGACGATACAATTCCTATTTCTCCTCGAGCCGGAGTACCGACCCGTCGGCGATTAGAAACCGCGGGGAATGAAGCAGGGGGGTCATAAATATGCACGCTGCCGCGTACAGGAACACGGTGTGTTTCTATTGTTCGTGAATCGAGGAAAGCGACTCGTTCACCACCCACGCCCTTGCCGCGAAGAGAAACGTCGTCGCTCCACGGAAGATCGTTTTTTCCGTTACGCGACCACCGCGACGACGAGCGTCGTCAATGGCGGAACCGTCGGCCAGATGAAAATACCGGGCGAGGTGAATGGTTGGCCGCACGTGAAAATAGGTTTTCACTACAAGGCTAGGCGAGTCGTAAAACGACCACCGAGGGGGGGAAGGAACGCGATCGGACCGACAAACGAAAGCAAACGCGCGCGCTGACTGCCAAGTCCAACGAACTTACTACTTGGCACGGCTTATAATCCCCTTAACAGCTCTGTGGCTTCGAATCCGCCGAGCGTTTGGTAGTAAAACCGTAACCAGCCGCCGAGCGGCTGCTCATCACTCGCCACTCGATGAGTCAGGAACAATTTTCTGAATGAACGCCCTCCCCTTCCACTTCCGGGCTCTTTCAAACTATTCCTCCGGCTCGTTTAACGGTCATGGAGGACGATTCTAATCGGGCGTCGCGTGGACCCCCGAAATTATTATTTCATGCGGGGGGATGAGTCACGTATGATTCATCCCCCCCTACGCACCCCCGGGGTCGTAGGTATATCAGTGTTTCGCGTAATTTACGATGAGGGAATGCAATGTTTTTTGGGGTGACAAAAATCCCGGGATTCGTACGACTAACCCCGAGAATTTGGGATTTTTTTTTAAAATGTGAATTAGTTACTTTGTGGATGATTGAGACGTATATAAATAAATAGAATAAATGAACGTAGTCGTTTCATAAGATTTTTGATATTCTCATCTGATATCCGCTATTTCGAAATCGAGTTGCAAATCGCAACTTGCCTGAACGCGTAAAAGTTGAAACATTGTAATTTTGAAACTTTGCGATTTATTTGCAAACGAATATGAATATTTGCGGTTTACTGATATTACCTACTCATTCAAACTTTATTATTCTTCATTGTTCTACTGTTTTTAACCGACTACAAAAAAGAGGAAGTTATATTTATTTTTGTTTTATTACCGTTGAAAATGATTTTAGTTTCCGTTTGAGACTAATGATAGAAAGTAAGCTTCTTTACTTTGAATAAAGATTTAGAATTTTAGCTCGCAATGAATCATTTTAATTATTGAAATTTTCATTACCCGATCTCGGGATCAGTTCCGGAATCCCGAGATAGGCTTTAAAAAGTCTGGCAATCCCGGGGATTGTATTCCTTATTCATGGGTAACTGTGGCGAGTTTCTTTGCAAGGGTGCGAGTCCCACTTTGCAATTCTAATTTTCGCGGAAACCTGGGGTATACGTTTTTTTATATCGTAGAATATGTAGATGTCCTTCGGTTGGGTTGATAAGAGGGTAGGTAGATTCTCTGCGATAGGACACGCCGGAAAGGTGGGACGAGATTTTTTCACCGGACGCTTCGTTTCGGGGAAAATCGATTTCGAAAGTGCGTGAATACAGGTGCGCGCGCAGTTAACGTTAAACACCGCGGTTTCCCCTGCTCTGCGTCATTTTTTAAGCGCTGCCGTTCGATTGTGGCTACTAGAAAAATCGGAAGTTGCCTTTAAACTAACAGTTAACGTAGTGGTGAAAAGGAAAAGTTTCCAGCTTTTTCGCAAGAACAATCGAGGAGAAGAGCCCTCTTGACCGGAAGTCGAGTCAAGCGACAAAAAAAATGGTGGATTTGCAGAAGAGCCGCACGCCTGGTTAACGCGAGAAACCCGTGTTCCCGTTGTTAAACAGCCGATTCCGACAGCGGAAGAAATGGGGAAAAGGGGACGTAAAATTGCGACAGCCGACAATGGCGATGATGATGACGATACTTTTGAGAATGCGCACGGAATGATACGGAGCAGAAAGGATGCCTGTTTTCTCGCGTATTTCGCCAGCAGTGAGCGGCTCGATGCGTGAAATGGCCACGCAAGCTTGTTTTACTTTGATGTTCCACGGGCTGTAGCAGTTGGTTGGAACAGATATAGCGACGTGCGCACTTGGTACGCACCCACATGAATCACGTGCAAAGGGATTTCGTTAATTAAATATACAGGCTCCCGAAAATATTCCTCATCGAAGTTGAAGACTCCGAGGGCGCAAGGATTCGAAAAAGGCTCCTTCACATCGGTCAGATCTTCGTTGAGGAAATATTTACGGACACTTAGGCACACAACTTAAGTACTTTGAGTGTTTTTTAGTAAAATATGAAGGCTAAGGTGGCTCTTATTTTCGATTTTTGAATTTTCTTCAGGGCACCCTCCAGAATGGTGCCAAATAATTAAAAAAAAATCCGTGTGAAGTTTGAACTCGATCGGATAACGGGAAAGGATGCCCCTGGGTTTTTTATCATTTAAATAATAATTTAACAAGTCGCGAAGTCGATTTTATTGGTTTTTTGGACTTTTTTGGAAAACTGTCGTACGAGAAAAAGTCATTAAACATAAAAAATGCTCCTTGTCCGGATCTACAACTTTTGTTTGACATATTTTTTTATCAAATCAATAACTTGGAGGATATTATATAAAATCAACTTCGCGAGCTGTTAAATAATAATTTAAATGTTTAAGAACACAGGGGCACCCTTTCCCGTTATTCAATCGAGCTCAAATTTTACACAAAATTTTTTTAATTATTTTAGAAAATCATGAAAAAACTATTACCAAGAGTAAATAAGAGCCACCCTAATGAAGACACATTAAAGTCGCATTAATAGTAAAGTCGAGGAATACAGCTTCATTTTGAGTTCTTCATGAAAGTGTAGTAGAATTCGGAATATTATAGGGTGTGCGTTGGTGGAATGATAATCATCTTGGCGTGCCCCAACGCTTTAAGCCTTTCAGCCCTGTGAACCCATCATATATGCGTTACGGCGAGTGAATACGTTCCGTATGGGGACGTGGATATATCTGTTCTACCAGCTACGCACCTTGTAATAGAGAGGACTGAAAGTGGTCCCCATTCTCATCTAACTCGCGCCCGCACGCTGCCCGCCTATCTAACCGTTAACGAATGACCCTCTATCGCTCGATTACGTCCACTAGAGAGAAAGAGAGTAGGGAGGTTTGAAGCTGGACGTGACAGAATCGTGCAGCCCATAAATATTCGTAATAGGCACCCCGCCGAGATGTTCAGAAGCTGTAAAACGAGTGGCCCTTCTGCCCCTCGGAGTCTTCGCTTCTGGCTCGCTGGAGGTTCTCCGATTAATTCCGCGGCATAACGAGGCTCAGACAGGCAGAAGTGTAGGCGCTGAGAGTGGAAATAAATCGGCACCGTACTGCCCGAACAATGAGGAAGGACTTTTTCCAATCGACGTTATTTTTTTTCCTTTACACGAGGAAATTGAAACGATAGTTGTAATCTTGAACCGTAACGATCGGGATCGGGGTATCGAGAGTTCTCTTTTTCGGAGTTTCCGGTTGGTGGAAGATACACCGAGCCTCTACGGAGGGTTTTCAATGGAGGCGCGAAGCTCGCGCGTAGGTGCAATTACTCTCGCTCGAGTTAGAAGGTAATCCCACGTAATACGAATGTAGGATGCGCCGCTACGCGCCACTTACGGCGAATCTGAAAAGCCTACGAGTATGAATTACTGAAAGGAGATTGCATTCGTCTGACATCCTCCTCTCTATGGTCGAAGTGCCTGATTCCCTAACTCGTTGACCACCCCACCGCGCTAGAGATTCCGATCTACAATCATGAGATTAAATTCGAGCGGCCAGCGTTGCGAAGCGCGCGCACACGCTCGTGGAACCGTGCTCCAAAGCGATTTATCCCTCGACGACCAGCGGGAGGTTGGATCGGAACGATCTCTAATACCCCCGTCCTCCGGGGCATCCTCCTATCTAAAATTCGCTATGGCAATTTTCCTTCGTTCGAAACGCTTCTGTATTAATTTCAATAGCTTCCTGAGTGGACGAACGTGACTTCCTCTCATCTATCTAATAGATATATTTTACCTACTAATTGATAGAGAGTTTGGAATTAGCGATAGAAATTTTCCTATTTCATATTGATTCAAGTTAATCATAGTTGAAGAAGGTCTATAAAGTTTTGTAATTTTTATATGTTCGGGAGCCACGGAAAAAAACCTCAAGACGATGGGATTCGAACCCACGATCTTCGGGTGCAAAACGCGCTACTGCGCAGCGCCCTTACCAACGTCGCCAAAGTCGACCCTACAAGATTTATTATTCAAAATTCTCTCTTATGGAAGTTCTTGATCCCACAGTGTATACTGTTATAATTTTCCAAATTTGCCTTCTATGTTTCAAAGCAATCAAAGGCGCTTATAAAGGAAGTTAAATAAATGTGATATATCTTGAAATCCACACAGCTGAAATCCAAGAAGTACAAGACTGTTATCAGTAATGAACAGCATGTAGTGCATCAAGTTTCCCCTGATATCCGTGTTTCACGAGCTCGCTATTCCCCAGAACAGCGTTCTCTACACGAGGAGCCTCTTTACTATTAAATGACTGTCTCGTTAATTACGGGGAACGACACTGTCGTAATATGATGCCACGCAACGTAGATCCCCGAGTACAGTCATTCCTAAACGTCCACTTAACGAGCTACACTTTCGATGCCGCCTAGTGGCAGCAGAAAATTACGAGAACATGAATCACTCACTGCTATAAAAACTCCCTTTGAGAAGTTAGAAATTAGGACTCTGTGTAGAATAATTGTGAAAACTGTTGGATTAATTTATTGAAGAACTTCAACAAATCTTCGACTATTCAGTGTTTTAAATTAAAACATAGAACTAGAAAATAAAAGCAATGGAAAGTAGTGCCTACTGTGCAAATGCAGCAGGTGTGCTAATACTTATGAACGACAGTGTACCATCTCAAGCTAATCTCATATTAAAACTGAACTAAACAATTCACCTAGCATATAATTAAGTTCCAAGAGACCCCTAATTAAGGGGACAAAATCGGAGCAAAATCTACATGAATACACCAAGGAGCCTCGATGCGAAGCATTGTCAGCGTTGATAAGGGGCCTGGGTCAAGAGGGCTGCTCGATATCTCCTGTTCGAAACACCGAAAATTAAATAAAACTAAATTACCTCTAAATTGTCCAAATTAACTCAACTTATACACAAATAAAGAGCCATTCTCTTGTGAATTAACGAAGTATCGAATAATTGAATTGCACAAACGTGCCTTTATCATCCGCAAAAGAAAAGTTCCAGGAAACCGTTCCCGTTACACGAAAATAAATCCTCGAAGAAGTCGCACGTCTGAATCCGGTCGAAGGGGCTTGGTTAGGCGAATTTCGTCCCCGGTAGCGGCCTAGTCGCGATAAAAATCCAGTCCCGAGCGAACGAGGCGGAGGGAGGAGAGAGCTGGCGCGAGCCGGGAAGCCGACGCGGAGGTCGGTGGCCGGCCTACCTCAACCTATCGACACTCGATGCCGCACATGTCGGCCAGCAGTTTAACACGTGTGCCGTGTCCATATAGTTCACCTTCTCCGCCGCGTTTCCGCGTCAATGTGCAACAGCGTACACGTTCCAGGCTGCTGGCCTCCTCTCGACGCCGCGGCCGATGCCTCGCGCCGCGTTACACACGCGATGCCTGTCCGGCGAGGACGCCGCACGTGACAAAGCCTTTGTCGCGCGGAACGGGACACAAAGGAGCGGAAAATAGAGCAATCCGGGATATCATTCCGATTAGAATATGGGAACGGAGCCGAGCGCTCGAACCGATTGGAAATTGATTACGATAGTCGAACGGGAAACGAACGATGCCAGGTGGAAATTCCATGGGGCAGTAGATCTAATCGAAACAAGGTGGTTTCGCGTGGAGTTGGATATATCTGATATAGAGAATGATTAAGAGGGCCGTAGAGCGCACATTATGGAGATTTATCAAATATGTATAACGCGGGGAATTTTGTGAAGTTTCTATTTTGCGATAGTGGAGATTGAAATGTGCCCCATTTTCTGGGATCCCGTGATTCAATTTTAATTGCCCTGATTCTGCGGTGGAAAATTTATAGTGGTTGGTAAAGTAGTTTTTTGGGAAAAATATTGAAAATTGATGTGGTGTACAGTAGAGGAGATAAAAGTTACCACTTTTTCGATTGTTTATTATTCTTTATTATTTTTTAGATGGAGAATTGGAAGCTGTATAAAACCCAGTTACAATAGAATTTATTTACGGGAGAACACATTTTTGGGGTCGACAAAGGAGCTACCATTTTTTATAACATTTTGGCCATTTTAAAGGCAAACTTGCCCACAGAAAATAATATATTTTTTTATCACATTTCAAAAGTGGTAACTTTTTTGTCAGCTTTGAAAGAGTGTTATATTGTTTAGGATGATGTAGAATTTTTGTTTGTTAGTTAAATAAACCCAACTTTACCTTGATTTTATACAGCTTTGTTTTATAAAGCATTTTATACAGGTGATGTTAAAAACTAATAGAGTAGATTGAAAAAAATGGTGAGATTTTTGACCGCTGCTCACTACGTCACCTTTGAATGCAGGTTTCTCGAAAACGAAGCGTGTTATAGGGAAAAGTTTCACGAGACACCTTCTACGTACAATTCCGCGCCGCAGCGTTTCCGCGAAGTTTTGTCCCCTTTTTAAAGATATCCCGCGTGATTATTGAAATCTACCGCGCGAACGCCCCTGTTTTACATGTAATTGCACACCGGGTCGTTATGCTAACGAGCCGGTCCGAGTGGATGCCGAAGAAATTCCAGGCAATCGAACAGATAAGATCCTCCTTTCCCATCGCGGAATTATCTGAAACCCGCTGCAACATTTCTGACCGCGTCTCCCGATAGATCCGTCGACCGTCGAACAATGAACTTCCTTCATGCCGCGCGAGGCGTCTTATGAAACGCGAAAGATAATTCTGTTGATATCCGCACAATAAGGGGCCCGAAGGAAGCGACTCGTTCGAAGCTGACGGGCCACAACTGGATGCGATTACGGCATCGTGTGTCGTCGATAAAAACGAAAGTTGCGAGAGCGCGCGGACACCGTATCTATCGTCCTACAGATAAGAGCTAGATACGACGCGAGTCCGATTCACACCGAAGGACTTGAATCGAATTTCGAAAAAGAATACGTGAAAAATGTGGCGTTAAGTTTCGTCGCACTGGGTGGTGCCGTTTTCGAGAAGATAAATTTTGAGAAATATGTGAAGCAGGTCAGGGACGGGTTAAAAGTTATAAGGGCTCTGAGCACTTGAAAGATTTCATCGATGCAATGCACGATTTCTCAGGCATTTCCGATAATTTCATTGGGAAATATTTCTAACATAGATTTTAAAATTCAAAAAATTTCTATAGTGTCCCCCTTTCTCCCGATGTCCTAAAGTGTTGCTCTATTTTACTTATTAGTTAATCCAGCACCGAAGCAGATGCACGCTGAAATAAAATACTCCACCTTGATTTATAATTAAAAGTTGGTAAAAAAAATTCTACGGCCTCACTTTGACTTTGTGAATCTACTCAGTGTGTGTTTAATTTCAAATTAAGTTCGTGGTGGATAGGAATGGAATAATTATAAGTACGATAGCGAATACGAGTAGCGTCGAAAATGGCAATGAAACAAGAGTGTTTCTATTTCTACGCTGTTGTGCAGGCTTACGTGCAAGACAACGTTCCTTCATTTACGGTGCAATGAACCCCCGCGACAAAACGAATTCAGCGTTGCCCGTGGAGTCTTTCAAGCGTTCCACCGCGATAAGATAAGCAGTAATGAGGTTCAATTGGAAGATTAATTAATTAAGACCCGCGGCAAAGGGGATAAATTGGGTATATTGCGGTGGTATGCCGGCGCGAGGCGCGCGTAAGCCACAGCAAACGGGCATGTGGGCCTTCGCCGCAACTTGGAAAGACCGAGAAAGCAGAGTCCACGGCGGAGAGAGAGCTAAAAGCTCCAGCTTTCCACGATCGTGGGGGATGTTGGCGGCCAGAAACAAGAAGACTGCATCGGAAGATAAAAGTAAAATGGCCCACAGAAAACGTGGAAATAATAATTGCACCATAAGGGTTTCGTTAATGAATACAGACGACTCAACGAACGCCAAGGGCCTGACGAAAAAAAAACGTCCCCATCCGCGGCCACATTGTGATCCAATTAAAAGCTAATTTAATTACGGGCGGGGCCTGATCACAACAGCTGCTGTTAACGGTACCGTTCAATTTCCCCCGGCGGCTCTGGAGTTATGTAATTCCATTAAAGTAACACACACCGCGATACGTAGAAATAGATTGTCCTGCGAGATTCGCGATGATCTGGCCGCCGAGGAATTTCTTGGCACAGTTGAATGCACTTTATCACGCTTCCCCGTAGATCGCAATGCCAGGCTCTCGATTCGTCCACGTTAACAGCTAAACAACTCCACCTTCTTCTAACCAGCGCAACGCGCGTTTCGGAATTGGATTCCTCGCGAGGCAACGAATGGAAAAGGTCTCGATAAACGTCCTTCCTCCGGTTTTCAAGGAAATAACTCTATAGCGGATTTCTCAAAAACGATGCCTCGCGACAATACTTGACCCCACACTTTCTCCACTTCTATTCCTCGAATAGGATCGTGCAGCTACCTCCGCTTTATGGAGCACCCAGCGCAAGCCTAATTTTAGAGAACGCTAACCTTGGACAAAGCTGAGGGCCGACGTGCACTGTGGCATTAAACTCGAACGAAAGGTGAAGAACCGCTCTATAAATACCCCATCGATGCACGAGGAAAGGATTGAATAAATAGAACAATAATAGCTGCGGTTCGAGATATAATTAGATGAGATCGGCTAAACGCTGCCCGCGGAGAGTGCGTAGATCACCATATTTCATTGATATCGCCCCGCCGAGTATCTCGCGCGCCGTAAATCTCCGTTATTTTTTTCCCCGGGGCTTGACGCGAACGAGAAGAGGCGCGCAGTGTTTCAGTTGTAGCAACATCGTCGTTAGCGCTCGTTAGCCGCGACCGATAAGTAAACAAGCGGATTAATGGCAACTGGGGAAGGAAAGAGGCTCTGCTGCTGTAACAGACGCTGAAAATCCAGCGGATGCTTCCCGCGGGTTTCCCGCTCAGCGGAGGGGCCAGAGGTTAAACGGCCCCAGCATTCCCGAAAGAAGGGACGAAAGGAGGCCGACTCGGATGGTCCCGCATTGTGGGAGCATCGCGACGGAGAAAAAGGGGACGGATGTGGACCAAGAGGACGTCGATTGGCCGCTCGCTAATCAAGCTCCTTGGGACAAAGTGACCGACGTTCCTCTTCTTCGTCCACGTCTCTTTCCATGCCTTTCTCTTCGTCTTCTTCGTCCTCCGATCGACCCTCCCTCCGCTGTCCTACAACCCAACGCGCATCAGGACCCCCCTGTCTCGCTCTCTCCGCATCGATCGGCGCTCTCTCTCTCTCTCTCTTTGTTCCCGGCGCAAGAGATACGCACAATCGCGACTCCAGAGGTCTCGCCGCTATTTTAAGAATCCGCTGCCCCCGCATTCGTTCCGCCGACTTTATTTCTGCTGCGATATAAACCGCAGCGAGAAGATACGCATGGACGCGCGAGACTGTCCCGGATCCGCGTGCGTCGTCTGGTATCGGAAGATTAACGCGATGTCGCTGATGAAACGCGAGATGATCGTGGCGCGATGCGAAAAGAAACGTCGGAATCGTGACACGGTTCGATTTTTAGGGAAGTCGACTTTGGAAATTTGGAGTAGATTCTGAACTATTTTATTCTTGCGGTAATATAAATAATTATCGAGTTGAGTCAGTTAATGTAAGTGAAGGTGTTCGGAGAGGTTGTTGAGAACGCGGGTCAAAATTGACCCACTTGCCGTCGTCCGAGGGTTAAAGTGGAATCATCTGATATATGAAGGACAGAGGGAAAAACGAGGAATGTTAATTTTTCGTCATTTTGAGATTTATAGCATATTTTTCTAATGACAGCTGGAACTACAGAACCGCCGAATCACAAAGGGTTATAAAGTTCAAATGCCTCCGTAAGATAATCTAAAAGTTTTGGTACATAATAGAAGTGGAAATTTCTTATTTTGTTTCAGTGTGCTGGCATATTAAAATAATAGAAAACAAATACTATTTTATTGCTTATTTTTTCTGGTGCATAATTAGGGTATTGCGAATAAATTCATTGAAAAATTAAAAAAAATCTAAAAATTTGTGAATATGCAGGGGATTTCCTCCTGATTACAACGCAATTTTTCTTTACTGCCCAAATTCATTCGAAGGAGGTGGAATTAACTATTTAATTATTTTCCAATTTTCTGTTATAACTCGCGAACTGTAAGACATAGAAAAAAGTTTCAAGATAAAAGTTACTTCTTTTAATTAGATATATCATTTGGTAAAAAAATTATTTTACAGTTCACGAATTATAACACAAAATCGGAAATTAATCGGATTTTCAGATGTAAATTACACCCCCTTCGAGTGGCTTTGGGCAGCAAACAAAAATTGCGTTGTAATCAGGATGAAATCCTCTACATATTCACAAAGTTTCAGATTTTTTTTAACTTCAGGGTTCGGGATGTTCCCTTGTCAGTGGATTAAAGTATTAAAACGTAATTTTCCCGATAAAACTGTTTTGCGTCACATATTTTGGTACAACCCAGTTATTATATGTAACATTATCTTTAACACGCTGTATACGCGTGTAATGTATACGCAACAAAACGATAAGACGACGAGTAAGTACCTACAAATATGTTAATCAAGCACTGTTGCATCACTCGAAATGAAAGCCTTCCTCGATATTCCCTTATCTCATGCACAGACTTTATAATACCTTAACCAAATATTGCAGATTTTTTCGTAGAAGCTCTGCAGATCCATCAAGCTCAAGAACATTCGAACTTGAAGAACCGAAATCACCATTATTACAGCATTGACGATGTAGCTGTCTAGGTGTATTCCAACGTGCCTACGGAAAGTAGGTGCCTCAAGCTCTATATTTCTTGCGGCGTATCTATTCTAGAACAGTCCTCGTAAAACAATAAAGTTCTACAACGTCGCCGGACTTAATATTTCATAAGTCCACGCGCAGGTGTCGGAGAAGTTGCAGACTCTGTTCATGTGCTCGGTGGACGTGATTTACATGAACGCGTCCGACGTTAACAGGAAACTAATTCTACCCACTAGCCGCTCCGGAGACAGTAGAAGAAGAAGAGATCGTGGCAAACGAAGCAGAAACTACTAAAAAGGTACAAAGTAAAACACGCATCAATGCACGACATCTAAATACTACAACACTACGCATGACCATTTTAACACTTCGAGTGGCGTCGACTTGTGTTGCTTCCAGAAATAGTTTTTGGAAATGAATCAAGCTTGGATCTCGTTCCCTAGGCTTTGTGGAAAATTTTCCCGGCAAAGGCGGTCGTTGAGCAATTTAAAGGGCGTTTTTTTTCTTTAAAACCTTGCGCCACTCGAAGTGCTAATAAAATTCAATGTTTAAACAGCACTCTTGCGATTATTCGCACCACCCAGCGTTGAACTCCAATGAGAAACGACCGGATTGGCGCGTGTTCTTTTTACGAATGTCGAAGCGAGGATAAACGAGTGGTTTGAAGACGAGGGGGATGCTATCGATCGTTTAAAAATAAAAATAGGCTGTACACTTGAAACGATCGATCGGTTGTTGCACACGTTCTTCGTACTGCGCCTCACATAACAGAACTTATCCGCTCGCGCCAACGAGAATGCACGAAAATACACCGCGATACACGTACGCGTGGGGCATCGGCGGCATGGTGTCGCGAATCGTGACGACCCGTTGCGCCAGGTGCAGCTTTCTTTATTTTTTTATGGATTTAAATTCCGTGTGAGTCAGTCCGTTTCTCAGCTGGGACGATTATGGCACCATATACGGCGTTACGCGCGCCACAGAGATAAGTGCGTTATCAGAAGCTACTGAAATCGAGCAGGGGCGGGTTTGAAGGTTTGGCGCCCCTAGGCTAAAGGTGGAATTAGAATAGGATTTCTTGCTCGGTACTTAAGTCGCCTTGGCGAGCTTCGGCAAGCCGAGGAATGGTCGATCAGACGGCGCGTGGATCGGCGATTTACGTGCAAAGTTCGCCGAGCCACGCACCGTCTGATTCCACCTTAACAACCATCTGCTGCCCTTTCCGTGAAATATCATTAAATGTTTTAATTTAAATGAGTAAACCAAAATTTGAAGCTCCCCAAAATTTGTTGTTCCCAAAGTTTGTTGATCTCAAAGTTTGTTGATCCCAAAGTTTGTTGTTCCCAAAGTTTGCAGCTCCCCAAAATTTGCTGCCCTCAAAATTTGAGGTTTCCAAAAATTTGATACTCTCAAAAATTCGAGCTCCCAAAAACTTTCCGCCCCCAAAAGTCTGATGTTCCACAAAAGTCTAATGCTCCCCAAAATTTGAGTTCCCCAAAATTTGAATTCTCCAAATTTTGAGTTCCCCAAAATTTGAGTTCTCCAAATTTTGAGTTCCTCAAAATTTGTAGCTCCTAAAAATTTGAGCTCCCATAAACTTGGGCTCCCAAAATTTTCCGCCCCCAAAATACTGACGTATCCCAAAATTTGTAGCTCCCCAAACTTTGAGTTCCCAAAAATTCGTCTCTCCAAAAGCTTTGCCACTCTAATCTGCAGCCCACTTAGCCAAAATTCTACCCAAATCCGACCCTGGAACCGAGACCAGCAGCATTCGAATCGCTCACCACTAAACACAAACGAATTCCTAAAACTGAATGAAACCACCCGCAATCACTTCTACAAACTTATTCCAAAAATCAGTTAAAAAATATTGCTTCCAATACACTAATTACCATGAAGCAAATACTAGTTTCTTGGAGACACCTAGGTATAGTTTCAACTGAATACGATAATTTTCCCCCTGCCCATGGAAACCTACCATACACCGTTCCCATATGTTCGCCCATTACCAACACGCGAGATAACTAGCGTACCAGAATAATCAGAGCAAACACTTCCTAGTTGTCGATACCTATGCCATTATTCCATTCCATCCCGATAAATCACTATCGAGCAGTAAATTACATTTACATACGATAAGGCTATTCCCGAGGTACGCGCCCGTGTCCGTCATACGATTAACGTAAATAACATTCCAAAGAAACGGTAACGTTAAATCCATGCTACAGATCCCTTCCCCATTCGCAGCAGGTTTCTCCGTAGCAGACCTGATTACTCGCAATTTACGGCGTCGTCGGCGATGCACCAGGTGGCAGAACACATTCGAAGCGTTTCAGCGCGGAGAGTGACCAGCCTCGGCTCTCCTCGCTTCGGCTGCAGTAATACCGTGTAACGGGATCAGTAATATCAGTGGTATCGCGTTACAGATTACGGGGTAAGGTGTATTACACGACGTGTATGTTTATCCGTATCGCTTGCCAGCTCTCGCTTCGACGTTTCTGCGTAGTCGGAGCGACACTCGGTGAAAACAACAGCATCGGCGACAGTATTTTTTACGAGAACCCTCTACGTAGCGATCAACTCGCCCCGATTTATTTCCTGGAAACCTAGGATTCCTCGGGACTCCCTGAATATCGATTTTGAAAAGAAACAGAGATTCAGCCGGACCGAGTTAAAGGGTAATAATTTTCCAAAACCTTCGGACCGCTAAGGCGCCAGGGATCTAAGTGCTCGATTATTTGAAGAACTTTCGACGGCGATAACCCTAGTAGATTAAATAGTGAACTCCAAGCGGAATTATCGTTATCTGGCGTAGCGACAATGGAGGCTTCAGTGGTCTCGATTCCAGGATATACCATTGCGGTGAATCACCGTGCATGAAAATTACCGTCCAGTTCTCAGATCGTTCTGCTCGATAAGAAGCGCCACCGTACCCCGGAGGACTTAATCTCGCGTCGCGTGTAGAGAATCCGCTAATTTCTGACTGCCTCATTAGAATAAGTCCCTTTTTATCGGACGGGACCGTTTGCCGGGGCCGATAAATCGCCACGTCGCCCTACTTCAACGAGCTTGAATGCACCGTCTGTGCGACGGCCCGCTAGGAAAATTGAAACGCATACTTGCCATACTTGCGTCGCGTGCAAATGGAGGCTAAGACAACGATCACGAGTACACCGAAGAGTACGGCGGAATCGATGCAGAGTTTCCAACGCGCGCCGTGTGTGCACGGCAAACTAGGTTTTCCCGGGGAACCACGCGATGCCGTGTATTTACGTTGTTCACCGTTATTTAGTATCGAAGCAATGGTAACCAGGGCGTGCAAGTCGGTTTCACTGCAACATTGGAAAAAGTCTGCCGTGGAAACGGCCGCTAAACTCAAGCGATTTCAATCTAAACTTCTTATCTGAATTAATAAGAAGTGCAGTTATCTGAGTCAAAAGTCAGTTGCGATCTAACTACTTCGTCCATTATTCAAATAAAATCATCTGCAATTGAAGAAGTAGATAAGTACAAAGTTAAGACCGGATTCAATTTTTTAAATTTCCGTTTTAATTAATTTCTTAGTAAGAAATATGCTAAAATGTACTTTGGCCCTTCCTCTTTAATACGTCGCAAGTGAAACCTTCGGAAAGTACATATAAAATGAATGAAAAAAATTATTTGGATGCAAGCAAAGTGTGCGTGTGTGTTTTAATTATTTATTCTAACGTGTAGAGCTATCACTGGTATATTTAAAACTCCCTCAATGTATGCGATACGAGTTTTAAGATAATGGAACTGTTTATTTATTTCATCACCGGTCAATTTAAACTTTACAATTTAATTCAGGAACATCGTTCACTCGATTAAAGAGCACACCCACGCGTAGAGAAGGGGCAGAGAATGCAGAAGGGCCGCGTGTGCGTGCGCCTTGTTTTCCATCGACGGCCGTCAATAGGTATCGCATTATAGCGACGCGGTTTCCGTTCCGAGGACTGTCCATTGGAAGACGCAATACGCGATATACGCGCTCCTTCCATCGCTATATAAAGCGCGCGCGCATTCGATTCGCCCGTGCGGCTCTATTCATTTGGCCTGTGCCTCGTCCCGTCGCGCTCTATGAATACAGATTTACCTGTCGCTCGGAACGGGCCTCGCCTCCGATTCACGCGGAGTGCTCTACCCATACAGGCGTCCGCGCGTAGAGAACGCGCTCGATTCCGCGCGGAAGCTCGCGGAGGAATTCGGGGCGAGCTCCCGGTAGAACGCTTCGAATACTTGGAACCGATGAAACGAACGAAATTGCACGGTCGAGGCAAGCGGACGAAAGCGGATTAACACTTTGGGTGGCGTACGCGCTGGGGCGGATTTGTATGCGGGCTTAAGTACTCAGCAAATTTTATGGAAAGAGTTTGAAAAGCTAGCTGAATGCCCTTCTCATCTTGGCTGCTTTCATCGGGTGATCTTTAAACGCAGGGGTTTAATACAACTTTAAAAATAATTCACTCTTCTTTCATATAGCAAATTGGTTTTAAAATTGTCTCAACTGTTTTAAATTCAAATGTTTGATAATCAGGACCCGATTATTGGGGATATTATTCGGAAGTCTTCGAATATTTACTCTGAAAACAAATGAAGCTCGAGTTTCTCTGTGTATGAATAACAGAAGAGTTTTGAAAATCTTGTACCACTTGAAGGGTCAATGCTGGGAGATTTAATTTTATTTCAAGCGACTGGATTTTTTCTTCGTTTAAAATACTGAACTTCACATTAGCTCGTGCAACAGTTGTGATGCGCCAGAGGAGCCACGGATTGAACTTACAACTGCAATAATAAATGAAAAAGAGACTCCGCGTGAAGCCGCTAGGCCGATAACCCGTTTAAAGTCACGCTGGCGTAGAAAAAGCGTGTAAACAAAGATTCTCGAAACGAAACAGCCGGATAGAGTTCGTTGAATTATCGGGAGCCCTTTCATCGATCCGCGATAGCATCTGCTACCTACGATCGAATGCTTAACGAGTAGCCGGGAGTCGAACAAAAGACCTACGTACAGCGATTGTGAAAGTTTCTTAAAGGACGAATTAGGCGAGCTGCATTCCTGCTGCTTGAATAATTGAAATTGGTAGAAGGTACTGCGTCCGCGCTTGCAAAATCAGATAGAGTATAGAGCAGTGGTGCACCCAAAGGGGGTCCATGGAGTCCTGGCTCCCCCTAAACAAGAGGCTTTTTAAATAGAAAAGAAACTTGAATTTTATTCTTTACATAAATATTCAAAAATATTTATATAAATCTTATTCGTTCAACGCGGCTCTCCCAAGATTAAATCCTAAGTGCGCAACTGGCATAGAGTATTCCCGAAAAAGTTAAAAATGAAAAAATTTAAAAAAGAATTAAATCCGACTTCAAAAAAATAAAAAATAATTCTTTTCCTTACTTAATCTACGACTTTCATATTTTCTAAGTCGACGCCAGATTTACACAGTGCAAATGATGAGGTGTTGACTTAAAAATATGAAAGTCGTAGATTAAACAAGGGAAAAAATTATTTTTACTTTCTAGTGCATTTGTATTTTTTTGAAGTCGGTGTTAATTTTCTGTAAATTTTTAACTTTTTAGTTTTATATGTATATATTGACACAACATGCTGAGGAGTTATGCATCAACAAACATATTAACAAAAAAATTACATACTCGTCGAATCTATAACCTTCTGCTTTTCGAAGTCGTTTAAAAAAGAAGTCGAACCTTCCCTTTCCTATTATCGGAACAAAGTACTGCTGCCACGAAGAACAAAGAGGGATCCAACGCATAGAAGAGCAACGTGCCGCGATTCACGTCGCAGTCTGCGCAAGGCGACAGCCGGCGCACGCACAGGCATGGGAAAAATGCACTTGCTCGATGCATGCAAATTTCACAGTTCCAAGGATGTTCAGGCGCCACGAATAAATTCCCCGCGACTGCGACTCTGTAAATATTCCTCGCCCTTCGACGAAATCCACGTCGAAGATAAAATGCCCGCAATATTTATGAGAATGTACGAGCTTCCCATTACCAACTAGGGGCCATGAAGGTTTACAGCGGACCGAATCGTAAAACCTCCCTCGAGCCACGAAAGCTGCGATGCTGCCTGGCCAGCAGATTTGGAGATTCCCCAGGGATGAATTGCTTTGGGGGTAGGCACCGTTAGAAGCGGCGTATAACGCACGGGGAATATCCAGGCGAGTACGTTCCACGGGAACTGTTTTAAAAGGCGACGACAGAGAGTCACGGGGGGGGAACGCACCGCGGTTTACCCACATCTTCTCTACCTGCGCATTTCCGGTGATTTAAAGAGCCCGACCTGCCTCAAGCGTGAAGTAGCCGCGCATTTCCCCCTACCTGCCCCGCTCGATGGCCGATCGACGGCGCAGTAGGCCAACCATGGTATAACAGAATGAAAGTCTTATTAACGCAATTTCACGTACTACAGCCTGGCGTAATTGCTGAATTAACACGCTTGCCAATTGGGACTAATGGAGGCGGATAATATTGTGAAATTATCGCAGACGTGAAATAATTCTTGCCTGGCCATTACTCGTTAATTTATAGATTATACCTTGGAGAGGTGTAGCGACCAGCTTGGTGCCTAGTTATTTGAACTGTGTGTAAAATATCCTCGAATACTTATTCCCTCTCATTGCTACGCGCAATAGGATCTTCCCTTAAATGCATAATTTTTTTTTTAATAACAGAAATATATTTGGTAGACACGTATGGAAAAATTAAGAAAAAAAATTATGTTGCAGTTTTACAACAACATGCATTTAAGGGTAAGGGGAGGTTCCGGTCTGAAAATCCATTCTTCGAATGTTCCAAAAATTTTAAACGAATTTACTAAACGGCCGTTTGTAATTTTCACTGATTTTACACGTACTCTTATGGAAAAATACTGAAGAAATGTCCCCAATTATTTTTTACATGTAGGTAGTATATGAATAGATGAAAATATCTGCCGAATTTCAATTTCTTTTATTACACCGTTATCAAGAAATAAATTATAACTTGAGACAATTGTGAATTTAGGGCATTTTCGCTGCCAAAAGTCCAGCAAAGAATGTTTGAAAAAACATTTGTAAAGTAAACAATACCCTTCTGGGACTAAAAATAAGATTCCAACTGTTATTCGAGTTCCTTACATCCAGATTTACCAAGCGTAAGACGAAGATATTCAAGTATTTCAAATATCATACACTTTTATCTAATATTGTACAACTGATACATCCTCAAAATAGTAATGTCCCCAAAGCTTGCTGGGTAAAACCCCAGGTTCTGGATTTGAAGGGACACCCTTTCGAGGGGAACCTAGGGATTGTGGTCAGAGTCCTACTGATTAAGAAACTCGGGCCACAGTTCGTGTGTCCCTTTTATCAGGAGTTTTACTGATTCCTGATAAAATTCCGTTGGAAAGTGCCATTCGTATTGGAAATATATGAAAACTCGATGGAATTCGTTTGACAGAAGGTTTCTATAGGAATTCGTGGGAGAGAGTGCTTTAAATGGCCACTTCCTGTCGCCGTTTGAAGGTCAGTCCCATAGTTTACCAGCACGAAAATAGGCCCCGAACGATTCGAACGGGCAATCAATCAATCACGCAATTCAGCCGCTCAATTCAACTGCAATGATAGCTCAATCAGTAACGCTCCGGCCGAACGATTGACGATAAATATCGCGAAAGGTGTTCGTGTCGCAAGGACTTCTCTCAACCTAAATACCGCAAGGCACAACTTTGTTATCTATCGCGAGCTGCGCTCCCCAGAGCCCCGTGACTCAGCTAATTCCATGGCTCGTTAAATCCAGACCCAGCCCATGCCCGTAACTGAAAACTACATAGGCTATTTCCTTTGAAACGTCTTCGCTGAAAGAATTCCAACGCCCCCATAACCTTCCATCCTGCGCTCGCCGCGCGTTCCGTAATCCCTGGCCAATCCTACATTCCTAAATGTAGCGCGATACGCGAGACCCGTCAACCCTAGGCGCTTGAATATTCTACGAAACGCCCTGCTTAAGAATTATTAAAACCGCGACAGAAACGAACCGAGGAATTTAATTCCAAAGTATCTCGCGAACCTAAAATCTGCAGCTAGTAATTAAGGAAATAAAAACAGACTCGCCAAGCTGAATGTTTATTTTTTAAACTCTCATGAGTCACCCTTAAAAATGCAGTTTCAACGCAGCGCGCGCACGCACGTGTGTATAAGATTACCGGAGCGAGATGCACGCGACCTCGATCGAATTCGCCCAGCGTTTTCTTGCAACGAGATCTGCTTTCTCTCATTACGCCGTCATGAAAGTATAATGCTTATGCTCGATGGAGCACCGAGAGATCCTTCGGGCACGGAGGTCTGCTTATTGCAAAAGTGCAAATGCGCCGGCTCCTCTCTCTTCGCCTCGCCCTCTGCTACCCATTCCGCCACTCTGCGGCTCGCACCGGTTTGCAATTATAACGTGTCGCTTTCGTAGTCGACTTTTCGTGCCCGGTATGCGGCGCGGATATACCGGCCGCGAGTAAATTGGACCGGAAACGAGTTTAGCGTGATGGAGAAACGTCGGAAACAATCGATTGTCCCGGGAGCACAAATGGCTCGACCGGCGAACCTGATGAGGGCATGCGCGCCACGTACGCTTCGTTCCACGCACTCGATCGCGTTTCAGTCCCCCCCTCTGCGCGCTTTCGTTCGCCGAAAAGCATCGCGCCGATCAACGGCGATAATACTGCCTGGAGTTGCTCGACGATGTGGGTATATGTCACCGATTATGGAAACAGAATTTCTTTATATGTCATCGTATCGATATAAAAGTGATTCTTCAGATTAAATTGCCGGAAAGTAATTTGAATTGGACTACTTTGAACGAAAGGGGCTTTCGATTTTGCAAATCAATTTTACGTGCGATGTCGTTAGTAATTATAGTTCCAATTAGGTATGTCAGGTTTCTGTATCTTTTCATCTTTAGTTCCTACTTTCGTTATTGCTACGTTCAGCAAGGCTCTGACGCTAGACGCAACCCTCGTGCTGTGTTGCTTCAAGACTTCTCGATAGAAAGAGAGAACTCTGTGGCAACAGCTCGTCTATTATACAAAAAGGTCGTCTACGCAGGACACCTGGAGATGCCACCTATGTACAAGTTCTTTTTATCAACTACAGTAGTTTCATTCAGGTCCGTTTGTTTACAAGTGATGCTTCGATCGATTCGGATCATAACAAAAACAAGACGGCAGGCTTAATTCCTTCTTTAGTGATGCTACGTTGCTGCGAAGTAAATATTAAATGTTTGAGAATTCTATGAAAATTATCCTTACTAATATATAAAAGTGAAACGTTGGCTGTTTGTTTATCCGTCTTTCACGCTTAAACGGCTGAACGGATTTCAATGAAATTTGGAATATACAATATATACGTCCTAGATTATAGACTATCGGAAATAATAAATAATAATTCCCGGGTGAAACCGGGTAACGGGTCAGCTAGTGGGGAATAATTTAACTTTGGGGGGCTTCTATGTAGCTTTAAAATTTATCGGCTGCCTGAAATTGGATATTTAAAAACAAGTATTTTATTTCACAACTAGGCCGCTTTTTATATCGTTATTTGCGAGGAGTAAGGTTTTAAAATTGGCCCCAGCCTGCGTCTAATGCAGAGTTGGGCTAAATGTAATCTAATTACAAATTAAGATTAAACTGTAATTATGTAATTGATTACGCATTATTATCTGTAATCGTTAATTTAGGTAGTTGACAAAACTTCTGGTCAACTAGCTAAATTAACGATTACAGAAAATAATCTGTAATTAATTACGCAATTACAGTTTAATCTTAATTTGTAATTAAATTACATTTCGCCCAACTCTAGTCTAATGCGCTTTATGGTAAATCCGGTCCCGCTGAGAAAGATGTGAGATGGAATGATTTCGAAGAATGCCACCGGTAATATCGCTGTACGCGTCTGCAAAGGAAACAGTGGAGAAAGGGAGAAGTATCTGATAAATTGGCACAATTTCTCGCCGTTCCCGTGTCCCGCCAACTTTCGCGCCGAAAAGCGCGGCGTCCTGCCAAGAAAGCGTGAGAAGCCAGACAGAGAGAATTCTTGTTTCAGATTTTTTCATAACCCACATTTATGTGGCAGACACGGCTGCCGCGCGTCTAGCACAGCCTCGAAACCACGGGTCTTCCTTCTCTTTGTTTCGCAATGGCATGCGAACTATGCACCGTTTCAAGGACTTCGAAATACGCGCGGAAAGAATTAACGCTTTACGACCACCTGAGTGTTCCTTTGTCACAATACGGTGTACGTTTATTTTTAGTGCTTTACGGCTCGTCGAAGAGACGCTATTAGCCAGATATGTAACCCCACTGAGAACCCAGAGAGCCCCCTAGACGATATCCAAAATTTTACTACTATACATACCTAACGATTCTCAAGAAAGCTTAAATACACCTAGAAAATAAATCGGAAAGATTTTAATCGCCCTTAGATTCTATATTGCAACTCCTTTGATTCCACAGCGAAAATGTTTAAATTCTTCTCGGGGTGTAGAATAAGAAGATAGCGAAACAAGTCAGATAGCGAGGAATCTCGCTGACGACGGAGCGTGAAACGTATCCGACAGATAGAAAGCATTTCTTGGAAATGATGCGCACTGTACGTGCCGAGGCGAAATTGGTCAAGCTGGCCAATTGATCCGGGCCACTCCACGCGTGTTATTTATACCTATCTTGGTAATGATTAGTTCAATAGGGACTTCCTCCGTATTACCTGCGACCTCTTTTGTTCCAGTTCTGCCGTTTTACTTATTGGGACGAGCGTTCGTTACGAAAGCGTTACCACGATCCTCAGCGCAAGGGAATACACAATCTATAATCGTCGAGGCACGCTGGATCCGCGCAGCGTAGTGCCACAGAGGAACAAAGGAAAGATTTCCACGATCTCGTAAAATTGCATCCTTCGCCGATACGCAGGACGATGCTGTGAAACCAGCGTTTCCTCCAACGATCGAAAGAATCCAATCTCTCCCCCCGAATGTTTTCACAATCACAGCGGGGCGTGCGCTACAAGTCATGAACGGGGAAGCCAGAAGCGGGTACCGGAAGTGTAGGCGTCGGTAACACTTGACAATCGTGGTTGATAAATTACATAAAGTGCAATCGTCCCCCCTCTGGCCAGGCTAAAAATACATACACCGAAGGAACGTGGCTTTTCGATCTACTAAAAGTGTAGGACCATAGAAATTTATTTCAGTTGGAGGCAAAAAAAATGGTACTTTTTATCGGGACGAATGCTTTTTAAAGATATACTGTTGTAATATTATCGAGAAGGGAAACGGAAAATACAGCCACGGAATTGGGCAGAAGATATCAGCCTCTAGAAATCTGCTTTTCGGACCGTCTACAAACACTATCTGCCCCCTCGTGAAAGCGGGTGAAGCGTTATGTTCAACAGATGTCGCGGGAAGACCCCGAACGGCAGAGTCGTCGGAGAGATGAAAAAGAACACCACACAGACCGCCCTCCACGCGGTCCAGGTCGAGAGCTTCCAAAAATGCCTCTAAAGTGGCGACCACCATGGGACAAGATTCCATTCGTACCATCCGACCCGGTCGACGTGTACAATGTACACAAAGAGAATCTACAGTCCCATAAATACAAACTCCAGCATAATTTTAACGCTCCATTAATTTTTATAAAATCAACAAACTGTGCTTCAAAAACTTGGCTTAGCTAAAGTCACAAGTGTGATTAGATTAGGGATTAAGTATCACGTTGTTATCCCTATTTTACAACTCCCCAAATCTATAGGGTATAAATTTTAGTATAGAATCATATTTTAGCATAGTATTTCCGCTGGAAGTATTTTATTTTTATTATTACCGCGCAGCTTAAACTCTACACTTTCTACATCGTAATCGTGCTCCGGCTACGTTCCCCCTTTATTTACCTATTATCGTCCTTCATTCCATTCGGCGCAGCATAAAACGCGCCGTTACCATTGTATCGCTTTGTCGCACAAATTCCCTAATGAAACGATGCGATTACTCTCTATCGCCGTGTACTCGGTAGAGGCGCGCGCGCCGAGTATCACCCCTCCGCGTCACCAACGGCGGTATAAATAAAATCGCCGCAAAAACGCGCGTAAACAGCCGCGCCGAGGAGATACGTGTTGCGAGGCGTGCGCCTTGAAAACAAGAAATGTATCTCTGGCCGGCTGGAAAAGAGTAATCGCATCCGTGAGCGCGCAAGTGTGCCGTCTCGGCGACGCGCGATAAAAATACGAGTTCTTGGCTGCCGATTTCTCGGCGAGAACGAGCCCCGTATTTAAAATGTTCGAATGCGGGGTCCGTTCTGGCCCGCCCTGTATACGGGTCTCTCAGATGCCTAAGTGATTGACGTCACAGGGTAAAAAGTTTGAGAAGAATCTATGCAGCAGTTTATACGCTATAGATTCCTGAAAACACCGATGGCTTGCGGGCCTCCGAGGGAGAAAGCCTGTTAAAAGGAACGCCGACTCTCGGCTGACGTGCGAATCACGTCGAGTCAGGCCCGGTGCATGGCCAAAGCCCGCAGGGGTCTAGCGCGCGCGTCCTTCTCTACCCCTCCGAAAACGGAGCGCGCAGGATCAAGGCTCACGAGGGCATATCTCGTTCCGGTGTGTTCAACTTGGAAGCCCTCCAATGGGCTTCCCTTTGCTCGCTCCCCCACGCGACACCACCGCTGGAACCAGTTTTAAAAGTCCGCAGGAATGCATACCCCGCCACCACCGACGGGCCTTTCACCTCTTTCGCGAGAAAATGTATTTTCATGCTTTTCGATCGCGTGCGCCCGGCATCCCGCTCCCTTGCTCTCGCGTACTGGGCCGGATACAAAGTTTCACGGCTCGAAAACGCCGGAGAAATCGGTTACTAAACGGTTCCTGTTTATTTTGCGCTGTTTAGAACGTTGCATCGAAGTCGAGATAAGTAGGAAGGGGAATATTACTGATAGTCCGTGGGAAAGTTTCTTATCGTTGGTCTACGTTTTGTTTCATGTGGATCGATTAGTACCATCGCGCCTTAGTTTCGGACGAGAGCGTAACAGGTCTGACGTCCGGCATCGATTGTTGCCCGTGTGTACGCTAGTATAGCATGAATAATAGAAAGATTCTTGTGTGTTCAGTTAGTGCATATGTACGCGAGATTACACGCTTCAGCTTTGCCCCCGAGAAAGGAGCCGTGAGGGCGCGTTATCGCCTCCCTTGTCTAAATCCCCGGATGTAAACAGCACGGTTTCTATAAATATTTGCGCGTGAAATTCAAGGTAGGCTACCGAATGGCCGCGTATCAGCTATGGAAAACAAGAGATATGTAGCTGGTACGCGCGAACGCATCGCGACGGAATACGAGGAGGCACATAGCCGGGCCGACAGATTGCAATAGCAAATACCTTCGTAAAGTAATCGATAAACAAACAGGAAACTTTTCATGCACCTCGCACTGTGGTAATCGAAAGAAACATGCAAACATTTCCCCCCAGCTTTCAGCCGAGAAAAAAATCGATATCGTGGGAGTAAACCTTGGCCATCCGTGAAAATTGTTCGTCGGACGAGAGCGACTCGCGTTCCGTGTCTCGGTGCCCGCGATCGAAACGAGATTCTAATTGCGCACAAACTGACGAAAAGTGAGCCGAGAAGCGCATTTAAACATTGCTCCGGGCGCACAAAGGTTGACAAGAGTCGCCATGTTGGAATAATCGACGCAGGATCCACTTCCAGTAGGCTTTCCTCGAGCCTTGTCAAACCGATCGGTTCGATATAGGATCGTACGCTTAATTCCTAGCTCAACAGGAGGATGAAATCCCGCTGCGGAAGATATACACCGCGTTGGAAGTTACGGTGAATTTGCACAGCCACCGAGACGACGACGAGCCGGTTCGGCACGTTTCATACTCGCACGGTGGAGACTAGGTGAGCGCACGACGCACGGCGACCGTGCGAGTATCAGACGTGTCCTTACGCGTCTCGTTCCCGGCTCGGCGGGGCTGTACAAATTGACCTTTACGCGGAAGGAACACGACGCCCGAGGTGCGATCTCGAGAGCATTGTACTCCCATCGATCCCCACCCCTCCAGCCCCGTTTCTCCGCGCGAATTGACGGAGTTCGACAAATTCCTCGGCCCCGGCGAGAGGGAAATATGCAATACAATTTAAGGGCAAGGAAAGACAGACGCTCACCTCGTATCTGATGCCGTTGAGCCGCAACCACGTCTCCACCTTGAGGCAGTGCGGCGAGATGGAGGGCAGAAGCGGTGTCCGGGAGAACTGATACAGATAAACAACGTCCTTCTCGTAGTTGGTCTTGTGCACGCTGGCAGCCTTGGTCGGCGCCGAGGATGCCGTCGCGGCCGCGGCGTCCCCAGCCTCCTCTTTCTTCCCACTTTCCTCCTTCTTCGCCGCCGCATCCTTCTCCTCCTGTTTATTGTCCGGCGGCATCTCGTCCTTCAGCGCCTCCTTCATCTCCTTCACGTCCTTAATCTCCTTGCTCTCCGGCCCGGTGTTCTCTGTCTCCGTTGCCGTCGTCATATCGGCTTTACTCTCTCTCTGTCGCTTCCCTTTCGCGCAGCTTCCGACCGGGCTCTCGGTGAAACGAAACGGGACAGCCGCTTCTCCTCGTGCGGGCGAGCGAAACGATCACCGTCGACGGGGGGAGGGAGGGGGGGGCAAATGTTCTCGAGGCGACACTGGGAGGTAAACTCTCTCGAAGACAGCGCGCACCACACAAACGTACGCCGGGTACTCGTCGATCCCTCTGACTTCGCCGGCCGGTTCCTTCTAGTCGCTGCCCCGTTCTGGCCACCGCGGGCCGCTGTGCCCCCAGCCGTAAGCGGCGCTGCGCATGCGCAAGCGCCACACCCCGCTGCCGCCGCCATATTTAATTGGCCCGCCATCCCTGCCCGGTCCGCGAGCCCCCCTTTCTCACTCTACTGCGCCGATCCTGCCTTTCTTTCTCCCTTGCTTCCTCGCTTCAGCCTCAACCCCCCTTTCCTCCCGCGAACCCCCATAGCCGGGATCTTTCCATTTCACCGTGGTTCGCTCTCGCCTGGCAACACTGCCGCCACCGCCACCTCAAGAGGGGCCGCGCAAACTCGCAACTATGTGTCTCGGTACCCGGGCTGTGAAATACGCCCCGGTAATGCTCCCTGTTTTCCTTTTTTTCTCTTTCTTCCTTTTTCATCGAAATCTCTCCCAGACCGCTCTCCTATTAAGTGTCCTCTAATAGCGGTAGGGTTATGTATCGCGGCGTTACCACGGGGGAATTGGTTTTATTAAGAACTCGCGCCTCCGTGGCTGTTCCTCACGCAGTTAAGATTCATGGTAATTAGGAGAGAGGGGGCCCCGTAACGTTCTAGTCTCGCTCCTGCATCAACCCGGCCAGCTGCTCTCCTCGTTCGCAGGGGACTTGGCAACGTCGCGCCAGACCGGCGTAACAACGAACCCCTTTTCACGGATTACTTTTTTCCACTCTCTGGCCGATAGACTCCATTTGGAAAACTACCTGCCGCAACTTGCGCCGCCCATGGACGCGAACCCCCACCCCCTCAATCACTCGATAGCCTCCCCATCCCCCTCTTTTGCTTTTGTCTTTGCGCTCGATGCTGTCGCTGTCCCTCCGCCAGACAATTCCTCCTTCTCGTCCTTCTTGCTCCTCCGGGGGAACGCTGCTTCGAGATTGTTAAATCTATAAGCGGGGGGACTGAATTTTTTCTACGCTTCACTTCGGGAGTCATCGATGGGCGCTAGGGGAACCGTGGATTCTCTACCGTCGTGCGAACTAATGATTAAAAAGAATAGAAATATCTTGTATCATCTGTCCTGCATTTCTGTGGTTACAACGCAGCACGGCTCGTCCGAGACAATGTCTCTTTCGCAGCCCATGGGGCACTGACTTTTGGGCGCGTCGACAGACACGCGAACGTGGTCGCGACGGATATTTTTTTTGTAGGCATCGAGGATCACGCCTGCGATTTCACAAAGGATTACTACAATCATTTTTTTTTCTCTACTGTATTAAGACTATAAAAGATGCAAAGTAGATCGCGTGTACAGCAGCGGTGCGAGGGAACGTCGATAATTCCACGGAGATTGCGATAACATGAGTATTTGCTTAGGAAATAATTCCGCCGGCGATTACGAGAGGAACGTATACAATACGTATTTACTGGACGCGTGCTCGTTCAAAGAGGCGATCTGTTTCCGTTGAATATCAACGTTTATTATACATTAGTTTTTGCCGCGTACGTCCGACACCTCTCGGAATTGCAATTTCGCTGTTGCGTGCGGGAAGAAGGTGGAATCCTTAAAAGTGAATAAAAATTTATTTACTCCTGATGTTATAATATTCCCCACAATGGTTCGTGACAAATTCATAATCGTTGTCCATAGTGTGCGCGTTATCGGTCGAAGGATCTTGTGTACAACAATCGGGGATCGATAACAAATCAATTGTCCGCGGGTGCTCGTTACCCGTGCGATACAAAGTAAATGCGCCGAGTGCGTGCATACGTCGAAGCCAATCGAGTAACGCGGGAACCGAGACACTGATACGATCGTTGCTTCGTGAAATATCATAAATAAATGTGTCTTTTAAGTTTGACGGTAGTTTCTTAAAATAGGCTTACGTAAGAAAGGACAAATAATGTAATACGATATGCTCGCGTACTTTTCTACCTGAGATAAATAGTTTTGTACGTTTTTGAACGGGTACTGACATCGATCAAGTGCTACCATCTAACGTAGAGGTTGGTCAATCAATTCCCGACTGAGTTTGGAATTTAATCACTCTTAAAATTATCGATTAAACCTTGTTTACGTTAACAATCACTATTGAAGCAGAAATAAAATAATTTCAGAGATATTGCTACGTTAACAAAATTAGCACGCGATAATTTGTTATATTTTGGAGTGATGTAATTTGAAGAAATTAAACCTGATAATTATTTACCGCTAAGGATTTTTTAAAACTATAACAATATATCCTACAAAGTACTAAACTCTTTTCCTCGGTAGAAAACGTACTCGAGGTCACAATGATCGTCACAGCGATCGATTTCTTCGCAAATTACTTGGATCGCTGTCCGCGGAAAGCGATGAAATTTAGCGCATATCAAGGAAATAAATTTTTCTTTTGCAAATAGATCAAGGCTTCGTAAATGCATTTGTCGATGAGTTTGTTTTTAAGAATAAATACTGGCGCGTACGCATATATCACAATTTCTTACTAAAAGAGATGCAGTCGCGCTTTCGACGCGCATAACATTGCACTTTGATGAATACTCAACTTAAGTGCAACTAATTATTATTCACCTTCTACCCTGCGCATTTATCACCCGTTCGGTAATCGTTTAATTAATTCTCAATTTAATACAGCGCGTTAAGTTCAGTTTGCTTGATTCGCTTGGAGAAAGACATGCCTAAGTTCGTGAGAATCGCCAAGCAACGCTCGCAGGAGCGACGAAACGTGATAATTCATTCGCAATTTGACGAACAGTTCCGTTTAGCCGTTACAAATTGCACTTAATCCAGTCGGCTCGAATATATCGGGCAGTATTGAAATTATTTTATTACTCTCTTCTTATTTATAGACGGAGGAAAAACATGCTGAATCGCAGCCGAAATATCTGAAAAGATTAGAAGCTAAGCCTCTCTTGGTAATAAATATTGAGCTTGCGCCAGTATAAGCGTTTCCTTAGCTTAATTTGTATGTTTACAACAATATGGGGGGTAGATTACTGCGCAGCGACGGTCAAAGATTTTTCTTTTTCTTTATACAATGTGTAAAGCCAGCAACTACATTGACTCTCGTGTCGACTGGCAATAGAAAATACCGGGTGACTGTAGAGATCCATCTTTCACTAACACTCTGATCCTTTTTACGCGAATACAGTGATTAAAATAATTAGAGAATCACTTAAAAGGAAGTTTACTTTGCAAGTTAAACATCCTGTAGAATTTGAAAATTGATTTATTCTCAGAACTGTTTTTCTTTCTTGTAGAGTATTAGAAACTTACTGTTCGTTGAAAAGAACATGTGAAACCCTTTTCGACTAATTAACGATTTAAGTACAAAGTGTGACAACTTTTATAGTAAAATCCCTACAGAATCCCAATACTTACGATTAGCCGGATGCAGTCGACAATTACAATAAAGTAATATTTAATTTCTAGAAAGCTGTTCCTCCAGAACAGTCGATTAAGAAAGTAATAACCTAATTTCCGAGGCCTCCCATTTAAGAAAAAGGTTTTCGTGTTATCTCGATTAATCGAGACTCTACTAATTTGCAAAAGGTACATGCTTTTTCCGTGATCGAACGTGCACGAAAGCAGAAAAGTTCACTTCTCCGTGAAAAGATCTCTGGTGATCGGTGCAAAAATGCGCTCTTTCGATCTCTGATTTTGCCGATTGTTTGTGACAAAAAAAGAAACGAATGTATATGATAATTTAGGCCAAAGCGAAAAATTGTGGACGCGTTCAACCCTTAACGTTCCAACGACATGCGAGAATATTCTACGCCAACATCGGCTTTAGTATCGTCAGATAAATTTCTAATTAATAGTTAAGGAAAAATACTTTAATTGTACTCTTCGATCCATTCTTACTAAACCACAACGTTCCAGTAAGTAAATATATACGCGTTATATCTAAAAAGATAAATAATTAAGATTTGCACAATTTTTAGCCACAATCAATCTTAAATACACATTTACAAATTTGAATTACTACTAAATAATGCTCTCTCCTGTTCTAAACGCTATCAGGGCACATTTTACTTTCCGTTTCGAATAAATTATACAATCACTCGCGCCGTCGTTTCAGAAACTTCTTCCTAATTGAAAATTACCTCGAAAGTGATGTGTATATTAAGAAATTAGTTAATAATAGTTGGCATTCTTTTTCAGAAAGATGTTTAGAATAATAATCAAGCACGAGCCTCGCTATCTCCTCGAAATAAACGGTTCCCTGATTGCACTAGAACGAAAGCATTGAAAAACTGAACGCCGAACGGCCGAAAATTAGCATCTATCGCTTCCGACGATAGATCATCATTTATCGGCCAGCTGCCCATCTTATCTTAAAAGCAAATACATTTCAGATAACGTAATACCTAACGAACTGTATTCGATCGCCACAAGCACAACGCTGGAATCAAGGGTGGATCGTTAAGGGTTCACGTAAGCTGGAAACAAAAGAAGAACCAAAAAAAAAGGTCGAATACAAAGCGATGAGATTGTGATCTGCGCAGTTACTTACGTTGGAATTAATTATCACGTCCTAGGAAGTCGCTACTAAGGAACGAGCTATCCGGGTATTAACTTTTACAAGTACTCCCGATTATCTCGTTCGGTTTCGGTTTCAATAATCTGCAATTAGTAAATTTATTTAAAGGAGACCGCTTCACCCACACCGCTCGGCAGCTTGCTAGGGACCCAAATAAGAAGTGCCTTTCGTTAATCGCCGAAACAATCTTTTTCCCCTCCCCCTCTCCGTTTACGCTTCGAACGACAAACACACGCGTCCTGATTTTGTGCGCAAGTTCTAATACTTGGAATCGTTGAAATCAACGTAACGTTTCACACGAATGTGTGTCAGAAGTTATACAAATACGCAATGGGAGTACTAGTCGAAATTCAGAAACGGCGTACTTCGTTTCTCGTCTATGGAATTCTACCCGGGGCAATACGCTACCGCAATTCGTTAACGAGACTCTACGTGCTCCGTCGTTTCAGGAAAGACACAATTTCCTTCTCTTTACTTTACTCGTAAAAGACGACTCTAATCTGCGATTTCCCCGCCGACGGACTTCACTCTATTCAATATACAATCCCTTAAATGGAATTACATTTGGTTTAAATTACAAAAAATACACAGAATGCATAATACGTATAAAAAACTGTCGTATGCGTCACATGGTTATATTAATCTAAGAGTTCATCTATTGCAATCAGACTTAGACATGAAACGCATGATTGTTGAACCGACGATAACGAAGCAGTCTTCTAAGTGCTAATGGAAGATACAATGGGTGACTGCTTCGGGGAATGGGTAAATACTTTTAGCTGCGACTCGACGCGAGGTTGAAGGAATCGTGAATAATTAAGAATGCTTTCTTTCTACATCTATGATACTGTATTAAAAGATGTTTCCGATGCTAGTCAGCGCGTAGAGTTGTTAAGGAGACATCTGTACAAACGCTTCGAAGCCTGATTGCAATGAAAGATCGATTCGGTCGGACAACTTTATACTGCGTTATTAATGACCACCGGATTACACCTAGTTAATTGCTATATGCTGCTATTATATCACCAGCTAGTGATAGTAGATGTAACTAAAAACGTAATTCCTATACGTTCTCCTCGATTTATATACTATGTGCGTGCTCGTCATTTCTTTCTACGGCGAAAGCATGATTATGAAACAGAAGGTTTTCACTTGGCTCTGACGATTGGAGTTACTTGCGTTTAACGATTAATTAGCTGCCTAATGTCTGGTATACATGGAATTCTATACCTCTGGTGAGTTTGGCGTAGACGCATTGATATGATCCTGTAAACAAATTCTGAGATCCCGCTCGTCCAGTTCGCTTTCAGTGTCAACACTGAAGCTCCTTACGTTTTGTCCACCGTTACCTGTCCAACGTTGCTTCCAACTCTCTAGCCTCATGACCTGCGACACACATAAAATATGTAGCGATATCTGTTAAATTGTCGCTAGAACACTCTTTGCGGTAATTAAGAAACTTTGTACATCATCGTTTGATAAAGAAATATGCTTCACGTTTCCCTTTCTGAAGATAATACTCAGTTCTGTGTAATTTCACTACCATCTAATTTCTACGCTTTGTGAGAATAAGTAACGAGAGAACAATGTTAAAAATATCAAACTTGATTGCAACTATTTGAACACTGAAAAACTTCTACCCTGTTCGCTCTTCCAAATTGCTAAGACGGTATTTGTTCCCCACTAACAAGATGATGTGTAACTGGATTCAAACAGGATGAATGTGAATTTTACGCACTTTAAGCTTATATGTGCGATAGTTTATGCAAAGCAGCAAAGAGGAAAGTTACAGAGCTCCAGTTCAGCTTCTCATTAGTTTTCAGTACTCTATCATCGAATTAAAATTTTACACGGAAAATACGCACGTTATGCTAAAGACTGTAAGGAATTACATGCACTAATTAACACATTGGTTACCATCTAACTTTGTTTAGTCAACCCTGAAAAGCTTTGCTGGTAAGATATTAATTGAAACTTATATAACTCTCGCTGCATGTGAGTAAGCAAAGTGAAATATTTATCACAAAATCCTCTTCATTGGTAAGCAATGTGTTAAAGGGAAACATCAGTCAGGGTCTCCACAAATGTTCTCAAATACGTCCTCCATTCCTCTGTACAGTAAAAAAGCCAAAATTTGCACCTGTAATAAAACAATCGAATGAAGCATAATGGAAATGAACGAAGCATGCAATCGGTGATTACACAGGGCATGATTGCTAAGCCTGCAAAGTGTACATTAAATGCGACAAAGAGATTCGACCAGTGCTTTCCTACATGTGCGATGATGAAACGGCGAAAGAAAAGGAGATGACGTAGCGTGGAGTCATTTGAATCCTCTGTTACGAAGCTAGCATTGATGAATCTTTAGCGAATACAGTCTGTGTAAATATATCTGTGCAATCAGTGCACGTTTGGTGTAATTATATTTACATATTATGAGTAATTTACAAGATATAATAACTTCCTTATACAAACTTTATGTTGAAACGCAAGGAGAAATTGTATTTGGAAGTGTAGAAACAGTTTCATACACAGTGGCCCATTTAAATCTACAAGTAGATATATTTTCGAAAGTATGTTGGTTGGAAATATTGAACGTAGAGGAAGCGAAGAAGTATTTAGGTCAAGAGACATGTTTCATTTCCCCATGTTCAATTTTTTCCACTCAACGTACTATGTTGCTTCACCCTTAACTGCTATACTGTTTTTTTTTTCAAACGTCTGGGGTCTGTCACGACCCCAGTATACCAGTTAAGGGTGAATATCTACCTGCAAATTAAAACGGATCGTCTTGCATTTATGTAATGTAATAAAAATTATAGTACATAATATATGTACATACTATACACAGGAAAAATGACTCTTGTATAAAATACACATCGATGTCATGCTACATATATGAAATGGATTAAAATAATGCTTAAAGATGGGTAAAGACTTACTCGAGCCAGCGCCAAGGCTCAGTCTCCGGGCTGGTGATTGGCGTAGGGAACTAAGGAGACAGAGATAACACAGCAATAGAGGGTTAGTTTTACAACAACCATTAGTTCTTTTGTGTTAGTGTCTGGTACCTTCACACAATAAGAATTCAGTTTACAATTACAATTAAGCTCGGGTGACACTGCACTGTCATTTCCTTCCGCACCTTCTGCTTGCGCGGCAAGTAATTCAATGACACGTAATGCATTTCTGCTGAATGCTCAGTAAGTACAAAGTATTGAAATAAATGGGTAATATCTTTGAAGGTGTATGTTTTTAAATATGCTTCTCCATATCTCTCTTTTTAAACAAAATTTCAATCAAATCCTTACTCCGTGCTGTGCTAACTCTCGATATCTAATAGAATGTTCTTAAAGCACAATTAGTATAATAAGTAGCAAGCTTGAATTGTCATCAAATGATTTTAGTACATGACTAGATAAAACATCTTAAACGCTGATGCTAAGGCATTGAAAATTTTGCAGTAACGATTATTGTGATTGCGTAAAGTATTAGAAGAAATGTTCTTTTGACCAAGCAAGCAATGAGAACAGTTATCTGCAAATTTTCAATGCGCAAAGTATCGAGAGGAAAAGATAAATATTTCATTTGTATATTTTCTTATATTGTTCTCGCCCTCAAAGATATAAGGTTCCTTTGACTCGGAAACATCGATGATTATTACACCCTCGCAAGTGCAAAAACAATATCGAACGAGCGGATACCATAACGACGATTAATACCGAGTGTTAAGCGACTTGACAATTATAATTGTACTTTGCATTGCAGCGTAGACATAGCAAGCTGTGTATGCATCCTATCGTTAAAGCTTTGACACGTGGACAATTTCTTACATAGATTGCAATTTGTACGAATCACGTAAACATGAGAAATTAAAAATGGGCTGAAACACGATTAGGAATGCAGTTTAGGTAATGAGACGCAATGAATTCTTAATGTGTACAGGTACCTCTGCAGAGACGAGTTAATTTCCGGTGTGAGAAGTGAGAAGGCTGTGTTTCGCTTCGCATTGTAACAGTTAATTGTTAATAGCAAATCAGTGTTGAATTAACTGAGAATTAGTCACTTATTAATATGAATATCAAGGAGTTTGAATTGAATTACATTTCTATTACACTGTTTGTTCAAACTATTATTAAGTCCGAAAATGATGAATCCTGAATGGAAATATATGAAAGTACGAGAATCTATCTCTTAACCGGTTGTTAATAATTAATAAATTTCCTGTTTCGAAAAGTTCACCAACTATCTTTCATGGCGTATAGTTTAATTAAAGAAAAAAGTTCGTCAGCGTGACAATTAGCATTACATTGCAGTAAGAGGTGCAAGTTGTGCGTTATAAATTTGTGAACCACAATAATACAGAAGCGTAAATTACTTTCGCTTATTTTACACGTTACGATAGATGCAATTGTGTGCACCCAACAAACACAGTTAGTATACAAAGATAATAATACAGATTATGTACATATTTTTCCTTTTTTTTTTTTAGGCACTTTGTTCATCAAAGGATTTCAGGGTAGTTAGTTTAGAAAAAAAACATGTTAGCAGCACACCACAAGTTTAAATTAATGGTGCGATAGAAATCTCTGGTAACGTATGATTTTCGTGAGGAGTACGTGAGTATTTATAAAACATGGGTACTTCATACAACAGTGTTACAACGATATCGAGTGCATTATCAAGAATATGTAAACACGATTAGAGGAATTCTGTCGCGCGGCAGATAGCTGTTATGATGATAACTTCCAGTTAACTTAATCACGAATCCTACACACAATCCTAGAAACTTACAGCTACGTACTTTTTAAGAAAGTATCAAGAATCTCTGGAAACAAAAGCACTTTAAATATCTTTATCGCGGACCGCAATAATTGTATCGAGATTATGGTGGATATGTCTATGAGTTGTATGAATATGCAGGAATTGAAATAATAAATCAAGATTCTATAACGAGCCATCAACTGGTATTACTTCTATTTCCAAATTGTACAAAACTCTCGACAATTACGTAAATCTACAAGCTGACGAAATTTACTAAATTGCAGCCCAATAGCAGATTTAATATAAAATTGGACTCTCAAGCTACCGTGAAATAATCACAACTCTACGTATTCGTGATCTACCGTCATTACTTCTACCGTTAATCCTTTAAACACGCGTATTACGTTGTAAAGGGCAGTGAACAAAAATACGAATTTCAACCTTAACGGAGGAGACTTGATCGGAACTCCCAACGATCAAAAACACATACGAATAATAATTACATTTGCGCATAATTGAAAGCATTTATTGATTTACTTTCAATACTAAGGTATCCACCATTAAAGACTAATAGTCTTTCTTAAGATACATAAGAAATTTGTTAAAAAGAAAGAAATAGAAGTTCTTTTTATACTGTATAAGCTACTTCAGAATACGTTCTAGATTCTAGACTCTCCCATTCTTCCTTTCACCCCTTACTGCAATTTCTTAAGTGAATGCTTTCATTAATGCAGCAGAAATGGGGAATCGTAATTTCCACGTACCTCAGCTTTCAATTCAGCAACTTTATCCTGCAATTCTCTCACTCTCTCACTGTCATCTAAATTATTCCTAAGTTCACCCTCCGCATGCATCTCCTCGTTCTGTAACAAGCAAGGAAAGTTAGCGGTCCCGCGACGCCGTGTATAAATAATTGAGAGGCGGTTAAGGAGGAGTACCTTTAACTCAAGAAGGGATATTTTCTGGGTGAGTTCAGCGACTTGCTGAGCGTGCTCCGCATCGCGTATCCTGGCCATCATAGCTTCGTCCTTCATCTTCGACTCCAGGTCAGAATACTTATGCTGTTGTTCACGCGATTTGGCAGTAAGCTCCTTCTCTCTGGCTAAGGCTTGCTCCAAGTCCTCTTTAAGTAATTTACCACTCTCGTCTTGTCGGCGGAGCTGATTCGTGGCGACCTGCACTTGAGTCTCGAGCTCCATCACTTTCAGTCTAAGCTCCTTCACCTCCGTCACGGCTTCCATTTCTCGGATCCTGGTCGTCATTAAGTCCTCCTCGAATTTCTGCACTTCGTGGCCCCTGTTCTCCCAGAACAGAAGCTTCTTCGGCGTGGAGTCGCTCGCTGGCGCTGGCTGAGCGGTGCGATGCTCCTGCAGATGCCTCTGCCAGGCCGAGCTCAATTCCATTACTCTTTGCCGAAGATCCTGAAATATTACGCCGTGTCACGTGAAGCGGATCAAGCGAAACGAAGTAACTCCTTACGCGACAGAATTAAAAAAGGCAATGAACAGAGGCGTGGGAGAAAAAGTTACCTTCAAGGAGAGATTAGCTTCCGCCTCTCTGAGCTTCACGGCAATTAGCTCTTCTTGCAAGTGAGCGACAGAATTATCCGGCGTTGTTTCGCGTAAAGTCTTTTTATCCTCCTCCAGCTCCTGTATCCTTGCTCTAAGCTCCCTTATCGTCGCGTCGTTCTCCGCCTCGTGCAGTCGAACCCTCACCAGTTCCTCTTGCAAACACTGTATCATGTCCTCCTTCTGCGACAACGCTTCCTGCTTCATTAAAATCTCATCTAGAGACGACTGCTTCGATGTCACGTTCTCCTCTAACAAGACCGACAGAGATCTTAATTCCTCGTGAGCCTGCTCGAGCTGATGGCTGGTCTCCAGATGCGTATGCCGAAGAGCTGCCAGTTCCCTTTGTACAACGAATGCGGTTTCCTCTTCCTCGGCCCGAGAGACTTGACCCCTGACTAGTCTGTCCGCCAGCTCCGCGGACTCGGCCTCCAGAAGCTCGGTTCTTTGCCGGAGCAACCTATTCTCCGCCCTGAGCCTGCGAAGCTCAACCATCTCCTCTTGCTCCTTCATCTTTAACACCGTATAATCTTTCTCCAATTTCTTCATTCTTTTCGGATTTATTTTCATACCATAGGCAAGAATCATGAGGCCATCGGGATCTTTCTCGGCTCTTCCTGGCAGCTGTTTCTGAAAGAACTGTACGCAAAAGGAGTGGTAAATGTTAGTGAAACGAAGGGAAGACCAACATAGACCCACAGCTTGGGAAAATGTTCCTTCGTCCTTCACCCTGACAATGCCTGTTCTCTTCTACAAACATATATTACGTTACGTAACTCCTAGCATCTCTGTGACACATGGTACTTAGGTGTAACGTAAGTTTGTTCATGGACATTACCTTCAACATGCCTTCCATGTCCAAGCTTAGCAACTCCTCCTTGCCTAAGTGCAACATGGCCAGCGCAACTTTGAAAATAATCTCCATGCCCTCCGACAGAAATACGTCAAAAATGCGGCAGGCCAGCGGCAGGCTGAGCGCTGTGGTGAAAAGCGTAAGGAACCAAGACGAGGCGTACATCGAGGTGTGAAAACCCTGAGCCGTAAAATGAGCGTGTAACTCGGGATGCGTGTCAGCAACTAAATGTTCTAGCTGATACATGCACACCCCTAATTCAGCCATACTCGGCTTGAACATGTCTCGCAAACGATACTCTTGCATAAGCGCTACCAGTACAGCGAAAGCTTCCTCTTCTGGCATTTGCTGTAACAACAGAGTGGATACCTATTTAATTCTCTCATCGGGTCAGAGTAAATCTGGACCTTCTTTAAGTTCCCTTATTGCCTGACTTCTCTCTCTCCCTCTCTTTCTCTCTTGTCAAATGTGTTGTAAAGTGTACCTGCATAAGGAGCAATCCTACAATAAATCCCGAACCTTGACAATATCCCACTTCACGATCGTGAAGGCTATACGCTTTCATAACGTTAAACAGACTCTCCTGACCAAGCCCATCCTTCTCCTTAAAGAAGTCGTGCTCAGGATACGTTCTAGCTATGTCCCTTCTGATTATCCTTTCGCACGCTGACGTGGCCTTGATATACTCGGCGAATTGCTTTTTAACAGGAGAGTCGTGAGCACCGCTCAGTAGTTGCCAAACAATACCTCTGCAATAATGAACAGGAGGTCAGTGTTTCGTTACCATCCGAGTCAACGCTAATCCGATGATTTAAAAGGGCCCTACGATCTCCCAATATTAGCGCAATGAACTCGAGAAGCTAGTCGGTAGAAGCTAGAACAGTTGATTACCTAAAGTGGTGAGGTATTCCTTGACGCACTAACTCTTTGACGAACTCTTTCCTCTTCTTCCAATGATAATCCCAATCGGCGACGATGTGACCCCACAGGGTCCAAGTGTTCTCCTCGCCATCGGCTGCGTTGTGGCGTCGGGGCGCAGCGTCGCCGTTCCCACCGCTGCCCCCCGACGCCACCGACACCTGAGATGTATCGGAGCCTTTCCTACTGTGATTGCTTTGCAGAGAGTTCAAAGACTTTGCATCCGATTCGATAAGCCTGTCATCAATTACACCAAACTCTTGAGTAAAACTTGCGCCAAAACGTTTATTGCCGTCTATTGATCCGTGCGACTACCTTCATACGTTACGACCCAATATTGTAATCAATGTTCGCAAGGGAACTGACGTGATAAATGTAGATATTTGTCATTGAATATTGCAAAAGTATGTATCGTTTTCCTCGAATTGTGTGTTTTAGTGTTGTCTAAACTTTGACCTGCAGGTACAGGAACATACGAAAGTAAGCCGAACTGCCAATATAATACAGAGACGCGCCGCTTGAAATAATTAGACGATAGAGAATCTACGGAATGCATTGGCAATCCAATGAGCGTTCTAGCTGGATATCCTCTAATCGTTTCAACCGGTGATACACATAATACGATACAAAGCACTAACATATTTAAAGCGCTCTTCACTTGCACATGCATCTGTTCGGCGTGACGATTTACCTATTGGCTTCCTCCAGCTTAGCTAATAGAGCCAGCTCGTCTGTGGGAATTTCCTGCGACGAGTTTATACTCTCTTCTTCGGATGAGGCCTGCGGCGAGGGTGGAAGTATCTTGCTAGCCTGGCTGTTGTTCGGAGTGGTCTGATGTACCGTGGTGCATAAACACAACACGCTCATCACCTGCGGTCCATAACTTGGTAAGCCTAGTTGTCCAGCTGCCTGGTATTCTTGCCCCCTGAAAATAAATCCAACGGATCAGATCGCTTCACCAGAACAGCGTGACGATTCCTCCCTCGGACCGCACTTGTCCTGATTTATATTCTCATATGTTTCGTGTACTTTCTGCGAGCGATATTGGATCCCTTTTCTACATAACAATATCTTATCCAATGCTCCTCGCTATTCCGTGCAGTTTCCACGAGCAAAAGTCTAAAATTACAACAGAAGGGAAAGCATACGATTAGAAACGACCTTTCCTATTTAAATTCAATAATTTTCTTACGCAACAGGAGAGATCAAAGATAACGCTCGCTGTGCTAAGTCCCTCTCACATTTTCAGCGCGTTATAATTAATGCGAAAATTCAGAATTCCGTCGGGCGAGCAAGTTCTGGGGATATTGGACTCGTTTCATGTTAACTGATTCGTCGTTAACGAACGAATTATTATTTCTACGGGATTAATGGGATTTAAGTGGGCGACGAGTGCCCATCGAGCCTTAATTAAAACTCGAACGCGCATGCTTTTTCAACCCCCAACGAATTCCACAAGGAGATCCCGATGAACGCTCATTACAGACCTCTCCTCCCTCTTCACCACCCCTTCTCTCCTTGTCCCGACGCTGCTCGAAGTTCGTTAAACCTCAATTAACGTGTTCATTCTACCTTTTCGACGTTTTATTTCGTGTCCATCGCGCCGCCGCTGGTGCCAGCAAACCACGAAGAACCATCGAGAAATTTTTCGTTCCTCGCATACGGGACTTTCGATCGAAAAGCCCGTGCGCCTGGGCTCGAACGCCCCCCTCGGTCTCTTCGAGCCGATTACTTTCGATTTTTCCGCGGATCGCTCGTCGCGGCGCACAATTTCCCGGCCATATTCCGTGAAACTATTTTGGCATCCAAGTAGAGATGCATCTTAACGCCGAAACACGAGAATATTTATATCTTTCTAAACACAGTACCTAATACATTTTTGTAGAATAATTACAGAGGACTGTCAACGCGCTTGAAAACTTGGAGAAACTTAGAAAACTTAATACCGCTACTAAAAGAAAATACATTCCAATTTGGAACGAGAACAACGCGGTTGAGACTTTGAAAAATTCGAGACCTTTATAAGTCTTCTCAGTCGAGCGTTAGGCGCTAATAACTCGCAATTTTTCTTTAACTTAAATTAAAGTTTCTCCAATTAACCGACGCCCGAGTTTCTCTTCTCAAAACTCGAAGAGAAACAATGCGCGTGCCGCTTTATTCTCCAAGTTCTTCGTAGAACTACACAATTCCTTTTTATCCTGCACAAATTTTTATGTCCAATCTGCGGTTGCAAGCAGTCAGGCGTTGGGCAGATAAAGGAGCGACAAATGGTCGCGAAGAAAGCCGAGCAATTAGCGCGTGCGAATGAATTAGCGAATGGTGAGCGAGCGCGAAACACTCGCGGTAATATGCCACATGTCCGACCGCGATATAGGATAATTTATATTTCTCGGTACGCAGCCCGAATTACCGTGGAATTTACAGTGCGTATGGTACATCTGCTCGCGAGGGCGCAGCCGATAAACGCTAACGATCACGCAGAACCACGATCGAAAACGTTTCTCGCAAATCACGTAGGCTCGAAACACGTCCGTAACGATTATTTCGCAATTCGTATGCACACTTTTCTCCCACGTCCCTTCAAATCGCACGGACATCTGATATTAAACAGGGTCGCGTGTTTACGCGGATGAGAGATAATGCAGAAGATAAGAGTAATATTGGATTTCCCATCGGGAAGTCTCTATCTTTCTTTGTGATCAATACCGTCACTTCGCATTTAAGACGCGCCCCACTTTTAACCCATCGGATGCTGCGAAGATTAAAAGGGTCGTCGCAGTCCGCGCGGAGAACGCCTATGGGCGTCTACTAACAATGGTTAGCAATACGCAGTTAACGATTTCCGCACGACGAACGCGTTGAGAGGGTTGCTCTTATCTTCTCGCAGTGATTAATCCGTCTGATCGTTAAAGTTTGCTACTCTTTCAACAAGGAATAACTTAATTCCCAGGAAAATTATCTATTCGGGGGATTTGAAATGCAAAGAAATGGTAGTTTGGATATAGAACGCGACCTTGTCTTCTATTCAAAGGAGCCTGAAAGAAAAATCAGCGTCTCAAGTTCGAACTGATGTACGGTATTTCCCACAGCTTCGACTCATTCTCGGTTTTAAGCAACTGGCATGAGAACCGGATGAGATCCTCCGGATTATCCAGCCTCTGTACACGTCCTTCTTGAACGGTGCTGTTAGATATTATCGAGTCGCGTATGGTACAGGGCTTTTAACAATGTTAGTTATGTAATGATCTATCATTTCCGAGTTCTCCTACTTTCAAGAACAATTGATTGCTTGTCCCGAGGGTGGGATAAGTTCACGATCCAGTGCCGTGACCGAGGGCGAGTTAAAAGATCACCTAATCAGGGGAATCACGATAACATCACAGAGGCGAACCATCGATCTCGAGAGTCTAGGCAGCGCGACTGCCCGACGAGGGGCACCGGTTAATTGGCCGATCGACGGCGATTTTATCGTTCCCTTTTTCGATTAACTGGCACAGTAGGATCGCCAAACACGTACTGGAAAGTACGAAATGGTTTGGGGGTCGATGGAGCCCGCGCAGGCCAGGATGCTCCACATGCGCACCGACCTCTCTCTTTCGTAACAAGTAAATAAAAAGGACTACTCGACGTGCCACGGAACCGTATCATTCCCTTCCACAATGCCCGAACCTGGTAAAAAATGTCGCACGGGAATCAATCCAAAAATCATTCGAAGTTATCTCACATCTGATTTATAATAATCCACGTACTTGTGGCAAGCTGCGTGAAATCGGAAGTAATTAAGCATTAATTCCGTCGAACATCCATTCGCAGAAAGTAGAATTGCCGTTGGACAGTTTCAACGATTCGAGTATTACTTAAAAAGATATACCAACTTTAATTACGCAAAGTAGTATCGCGCCCGCTACTTTAATTGCGCGAACAGGCGCGCGTTATAAGTGTATTGCGCGATGGCTGAGTATACAGGAAATTACAGAAAACGCGTAACGCGGCTTTACGATGGAAAATAGCGGCCGCGTGAATCGCGGACCTTTCACCAGAGGCTGTTTGCCGAAACAAAATTCGTTAGCAGGCTTCTGGGGCCTCGCGAACCTGTACGCAGGTTTCCACGTCTGTGTGAGCGCACACGCGTCGGAATATGTATTTTTAATTGTTCCCCGTAACGCGACGAACGACGGATTGCTTTACCGTTACGGTTGCACAAGCCACGCGCTGGTATCGGCGCTGGTAGCTGGAAAGCAATCGTCCAAATGCGTGCGCGGAACAAAGCGATCGAAATGAAAGACAGGCGAGGTTGTGCACCCGTGCCGCGGAATGCGATGATTCCGAAACACGTTTCGCGCGATTTCCGCAACCGAGTTTCGAGGGGAACGCACCGTGCACGGATCTTTCGCTATTCGGCTAGAAATATAAGTCCCGCAGCTTTTAATGCAGCCTGCCTTTTAAACTGTGGTACATCCCAGTACCAAATCTGTATTTATATTTTAATAGATATGATTTCTGCACTGATCTGGGTCGAGTACGTGGGAAAGAGTGGCTTTGCCACAAAGTATATTTGGTCGGATAAGAGTCAACAGTTTTCCTTCTACGCAGTTGTATTTGTAGTTTGATAAACATAAGGTGCTTTCTTCGTTCCTATATCTTGCTGAGTTGAGTGGATAGAGAATTTTTACGTATAAGCTGTTACTTTAGTTTTGTAATTCTACGTAACTGTTAGCTAGAAGAGGCTTTATGGGAAATGTATTAAGCAGGGATCTTAGATTAATATTACAAGAAAATTATTCTCTATTATTGGAAAGTGAATTTGAAGTCTATACTTGGAATTCGTGATACATTAATCTCTACTTCTTCAGCCACAATTGAAAAGAATCATAGTAATAAAACAGCTAGAACAGCATTACAGAATATGCGGTACTCAAGCCTTCAAAGTCTCGATATTAAAACAAACAAAACATAATACGACATAAAAGAGACATTCTAACACGACCCCTTTAACTGCTTCGCTATTCCATTCAATGAAACTTGGTATCTCTGTCCAAAATGATAGAAAGGTATATAATTCATCCGCAAAGATATTTGCTCCGTCGACTCACAGTTCCACTCTCAAAGCACTCCCAAAAGAAGCTGGATAAAGCTGTTCAACGTATCATCCAAACTGGGATCCACACGAGACTGAATATATATTTCCAAGCTGACAACGTTAATGCTCGCTACGTAAATCGTTAATAGCAAATCGCTGTTCACGTGGATGGGGACAGAAACTGACGACAATACGTCGGAGATCGGCTACAGTGAGCGCGAAGTGGCACTGTTCGGTAACAGGTGCCTAACAATGCGACTGGCGAAAAAGGAAAACTGTCAGAGTGGCACTTGTCGCGTTAACAAACTGTCAGGCGAACGAACGCACGGCGGATGGCCATCTGTTTCTGTGGTGCGGGAGAAATGAAGTGAAACACGTACCTTCGCCGCGATTAATATCCCATATGCTGCACAAACGAATCGCCCGCCGATTCAGAAATATTCAGTTTCCCATCAGCGGAGTCGGGAGCAACGCTACTACGAGGGCAACGAGTAGGCACATACGCGGCTGTCACCACTTAAAATTGTCATCACGATAGATTTGCCCACGCGCAGTCTTGCCAACGCTTTAACGCCCTGACCAGCGCTAGGGAATTGGAACGCTGCCTCGAGAGGCTGGCCAACCTTACGAATTCCCTATAACCGGGCGGAATGTTGTTTAAATTATTGTTATGTCCCTTTGTAATTAGATAAAGGAATATTCAAGGTTTATTGCATTTTCAGTGGTAACTCTTCAGCTTGAATTATATCAAATACTTGGATTGGTTATTTTTTTTGCTTATTTGCATTGGGGAGGGGGGTATTGTTGGAGGGGGGTACACTTTAGTTCGACCGTAAAAGTGTACAAATTATTTGCAGAAAATTCATAATTAATTAGGAAACCCGAGTATCTGCGAAGGAGTATTTTTCATTTGTTCTAATTACGAATAAAGATAGAGTGGCAAATTAACTGTAAACAAGAGAATAACCAATAGTATTTACAGGAGGGTATGTTTTTTGAGATACACCTTTAAAAGTTCATAAACTGATTTTATTTGGGAGGTTATATGCAAGAATATTGAAATTTGTTGTAATATGATCATATATATGTATCTATTCTAGGGAGAATACAGGTCCTCGTGCAACCATTTTTAATAGTAAAATTGTTATTTAATAGTAAAAATGGTATATGTTTAAGGACCTGTCATGGACCTGCATGGACTATTATGGACACAGAAACATCCGTAACCAGTAACACCAGTAACCACGGTGATGCCAGAATCGTGGAACGTGGGATGCTTACCCCCACTATGACCTACCGTCGTCCCCACTTTGCTCCGATCGCACTGCACACAAGCATATCCCTATTCCTGGCCGTATGCGCTACCTGTTCGGCTCATTTCACCAACAATCCACATTGCCGAAACTTATCGAAATCCGAGCGTACGAGTTGCAACACAGACGTGGTTGCAATCAGGAGATCGCGGGTTCAAATCCGAGTGCCGGGCGGTCTTACTTTTTTTTTTAATTATTTTCTAATTTCACTCAATTATTCTTTAATTTCACTTTCTAACTTCTCAGTAGGATAAAAACTTAAAAATCATTATTTTTCGAAGCACTTTCAAAGTTGGATTTTTTTGTCAATGATGCAATTCGCGTTACCGAAAACCACTGCACCTGACTGACGTACGATGTTAAATATAAATACGACTGAAAACTTATTTCTTTCTTTGTTGAAAAAATAATTCCACCGATAGAAATACACTGGAAGACATATTAAATCACTATAATACAATTATCACAGTGTGTATAGAATTCTATACCTGGTCTGTACCACAAGTGTCCAATGCCCACAAAATAATTTAAACGTATAGATTTGTATGAAGTTAGGCTATGTATACAGCAATTGAGCTACATCGCGACAGTCCTGAACGGCGGAGAGGTGACAATGTACCATTATGTGGCCGTGACAGCATTCCCCATATCTTTTAAAAACAATTGAAAACAGTAGGTTCTGTGACTTTAGAGCCACCTTCGAATCTACTTACCTAGAGCATTCCCACGATTAGGACTATGCCGGTAACATAAGAAGTGACACTCAAATGGTACATTTTTTTAAGTCGTCAAAAATCCGTCGCCAAAAAGTTCTCGAAACTCGAAACTTCCTTGACTTTTGAGGGTTTTCGAGGTTTCGACGCTTCGACTAACCCATCCCCAGTAAAAACGTTCGCGAGCTATGTAATAAACTATGTAATAAAAATATACGTTAGATGTCGGGCCTGCCGCGAACTGTCTCGTCCATTCCGTGCGACCCCCCACCTCTTCACGCGCCACCTGCTGACAGCAGTTGGAGAGGGCAAACAAAAGCGAGTCTCGCATTCGTGAAACCGCTGCCGATCGGTGAACGTTGTTTAGAGCGCTTTGAGCGGTTTGGGTTTGTGATGTGTGTTGGTTCGAATTCGACTCGATCGCGGACGCGCAATTCGGCAGGAACGAATTACCGCGTGTTTGTGGACCGTTCCAGCGTACGAGGGATCAGAGCAAGGATGTCAAGCAAGGAATGGATCGGTGAACGTTAGATGCGAGGACATTTTGGGCGAACTCTGGACAGGCGGATCCCAGGACGGAAGAAGTTGAATTATCCTGGCGCCAAATCGTGAGAAAGTAAGCGAATTCCGCGATATCGTAACGAATTGAAATTTAGGTTAGGTTTATGTCGGGGTTTACTATAATTGAAAATCATCATAATCCGTTTCGGTTATATCATTGTTGGGTAGAAGGGTCCTGGTCAGTGAGTTCTAAAATCGAATGCCAGTATGTTACAGTTGTACGTCATAAATATTATACGAAGTAAATAATAAGGTGTTAAGGGATATGTATATATATATAGTTAGAGGTTTTATCGAAGCATGCGGCGTTTTGAATAAGTGTATTTTGTACAGTGGGCATAACATTACACTGTTATGTAAACAAAAAGCGGAACCCCGACATTAGCGATTGCGATGCACGTAATCCTGCGCTGTGATGGTCTTCGACGTACATATTCCTGATCGTTTCCTTATCCCCTTGGTCGTTGTTTATGTTCAATCGTTTGTCCGTGGAAGCTTTCCATAAACAGTTGTTTCAACATTCATACATCCAATAGGTATTGTTGACAGTCAACATACAATAAAAGTTGCCTTATGATTTTTCAGCTAAAAACATTGACCTTCTCAACTGCCTTTCTAGAACCGAATTGTGAGAACAAACGAAATTAGTTATAATGTTTCATTGAATTATCGAAATTCTCCTCTCGAAAATATTTTTGTTTTCACGCGTTTGGTCAATTACTAAATCCTCGAATTTCATCTGTTATACAGGGATAAACTATACAAGCATATTGTTATTAACTAGCTTCAGCATACTTCGAACTAGCATTGCAGAATTGTTGACTAAAAAACGAAGCGTTATATATTTTCAAATACAGTCATAGCAACTGCATAATTTCAACACCGATGGAAATGTAGGATAACATATTCCGTATCTCCAGTTTCGCTTCGTTATCTAGTATAATATGGAAATCATATACATTTTCGAAAATGAATTCACGCAGGTGAAAAGCAGCTTTAACCCATATCGTTGTACAATTACATCACAATTACATAAAAAATCATTTTCATAGAAGATTCATAGTTTCACTAACAAGGACATTCCTGAAAAATGAAAGTAGTCCTAGTGTGGTTGTTTGGGTCAGTGGTTAGCGCGCTGGATTTGTAATTCCAAGGACTCCTGTTCAAATCCTCGCGTGGGCTTTATTCTTTTTCTTTCTTCCCATCGTTATCTGTTAAAAATAAAGTATCCCCGTAACAAGGCGGCGTAGTTGTTGAATGCCATTTTTAAATCATTTCTATATCGTTACTCTAATTAGGCAAATTCAAAACAACCAGGTATATTATCGTTTAAGTTAGAGGTAAATCTAATTACCGATGAAAAGATACACGATAAGAGAGGTCTCTGTTTATACACACAAGATTGTGTATACCTACTTAACGTTGTTCTATGCGTGGTTACATTCTCTCGCAGTGCGTTTCGTTTGTATCTTTCCCGGTCTCGTAGACGATGAATTATTATAAGACAACACACAGCGTGCGTTTGACGACGGATTTGGATCGACGGATGATATATTCACAAAGTGGCCGCGAGTCATGAATTCGTCCACGACCGGCCAATTGGACGACTCGCGATCTATAGTAAATATCCGGCTACTATTATTAAGTTTGTCCTTAACGATCGTTACGGGTATCGTCTCTCGCAACCATTAGCTCCTGTCTTACGAATGGCACCGGAGGCATTCGCGGATCTCGCGGAGTTATCGGGTCGCGATCTTGTGACCGTGTGTTTGCGTCACTTGTGTTAAGTGCCTTCAGGATTTGCGCGAAAGTTCGCCAGGAACAGCGTCGCCGGCGATCCTCCGGAAAAACTGTGTCGCAAAAAAGGTATCTGGGGTAAGCATTTACGTGACTCGCGACTCAAGATCGCCGAGACAATTGACGTGATAAAAATTTCGTTGTGACCAGAGGCATGGTTAGTCATAGATATCGCAGATAATATATAGGGCACCGATATACAATCATATTGAATCCCAATTGATCTGTACATGATATTTAGAGTGACTTGGCAGGCTTCATCTTTGCATGTCTTATTATTTATTCCTTCAGACGAATTATCTGAAGTCGGTATTATACTTATTCCTCTGAACCCACTTATGTAGATTATAGAGTACAGAAATCCTTTTTCATCGTCCACGGAATTGATTTCTTAGTTTCGAATTATTATTCATTACGGTCTCCGTACCAACGTTGCTGGTCTATAATAGAGATGCATAAATGAAATACAGCTGGAGAGTCACTTAATACTTGTCTATACTAATATTCGCGCGCATTACCGCGCCGCTGTTTAGTCAAATAACACGTTGTACACACAATGACCCGTACCAGGAATTTTCAGTATCGTGTTCGTTCGCCTACACCGTGCCAGATAAGAGATCGATCTATCAGGCACGATTTTAAAAGTGAAACGCTTTACGGCAGTGAGTTCTGGACGTGTTTGCTCGCGCCCACTAAACAAAGCGTCACCTGTATTAGCCAAATGTATTGACACAGACAACGGCCACCGTTTCTCGTAATAGCGGAGGAAACCGAAAGATGGCGACTAGTTGGATCATCTACATATTTCGTGGCTAATTCCTTGGCCGGAAAAGAAGCTTCTCCAGGATTTTCTGTATTATAAAAGAGCTTCTAATTTCCATATTATCTTATCGACGCTTGCGAAGTAGTCGCTTGGAAATTATAATTATCAAAGTTTCTTGCCTCGACGTTGGAATTTCCAGTGACCAGCTAAGTGGGCTTGTTACCGGTACCTACACTTCATCCAATTTTACAGCACTCTTTTTAGTGTCTCCTCGAGGTTACGCGAGACACACTTGAATTTGCATCTCTGCTCGGCAAAGTAGCGCTCAGCGTCGCTGCACTTACCAGGAATGTCCAGCGTTATGCCCGTACGCCCACACGCCGGTCAGATAAGACGTTGTCATGTGCGTCGAACATTGCTGGAAAGTGGGACACTCCTGGCTGACCATGAATTTCTTGCTAAGCTTCGCGGATTTGCTCATAAGCCTCGTGTCGCGTTGCACGGAATCTGGATAGAATTAATCGGGGATCAGTTTTTATAAAAACATCTCCCTTTATCTAAACTCCAATTTCAAACTAATTTCAGAATATTCTGCAAGGTTATCTAGCTAAATTTTGAAGAATTTGTAAACGTTTCCCCAACCTGAGAATTTGGGTAGATTCGTTCGTGAAAAAATTCTGTTTCGATATCATCGTCGTTAACTTTTACGTTGATTTTTTACCTTCTTTCGCGGAAGACAGGGAGGGGAACACCGGTTTGAGAGCCACTGTATTAACATGTACAGTTGTAAGTAAATCTAATGATCGATGGACGCTGTCCAATAGCTCGACACAGATCAATACGCATCGATACAGCGGTGAAACTCAATTCCGTGACGAAATTGGAACGCCATGTTGATTGTCCGTTGAGCAAAGTTATCGAGACTCTGCCGTGTTTATTGTATTTAACGCGTAGCGCCGATGATGGGTAACAAACCATCGCGTCGCGCGATTACGCGACACTGAAATTCCTCGGAGATATTCCCTCGATTCCTTTCCGCATTCTATGGACCCTTCTAACGGTATCCCAGAATTCCATATTCTGTTTACTCGTCGATGTATAAATTCCCATTATTCCACATTTTCTCTCGCGATAAACTTACCGTTTCACGACACACAAAATTACCTACGCAAATCTGCCCATAAAACAATGGGCCAACTCTTAAATTACAATGTTACTTATGTATCTCCTTCGAAGTTTACGTAGAACGCCTCACGGTCCGTTGCACCTACCCATTTATCGACGAGGACATATTTCTCCAGTGATCCTAGGTATTCGATTATCGGTAGATCGAGAAATATTACCCCCCGCCAAAACGTAACAAACGAGCTGCTTTATCGTGAAAGGGGTCGGCCATAAACGCGACGAGATGAGAATATTTTGCAGTGGGTGAGGCTCCTACCAGCGGAGGAGCGGCGACGAGCACGTAGGAGCATGTAATTTCGCGCGACATATTTTAATCGTCGTAAGTTACTCGTCGGCTGTTAGTACACAGGGCGACGATAAATTGCTCGAGTCGGCGTGCTCGTGGGCTCTTTAAAAGAATTATTTAATAAAAGTGACGTGAAAGTACGCCGGTATTAATTCCCTCGAGGCGGACGAAAATGTTGCGGAATTCATTACGACGTCAAGCAGGCTGACGTTTGAAAATACTCGTCAGCTAACAGATAGTAGATGATATTCCCTTCAGAACAGTACATTCCACTCTGAAAAATTGTAATGACGCGTGCTAATTCACTATACACGTAACAATCCTAGAATTAGGAGTCTATTGCTAGCTTACATAAGTGCGTCTGAAAAAATTGTGAATCGAAGGATTCGTCTTCCGACAATGCATTTATCAACCGCACTTCTGGGCGCAGTTCAACGTTCACACTCGAGAGGGCAGGAATTGCATTTTTTGGCCGCCACGCGGAGGCACGAGAGCGCGACGCGACACCCTTTGTCATTCCTCGTAGCCGTTGCTCGTGGAACAACAAATTCTTGATACACGTTTAATCCTAGCGATGACTCCTCTATGCCTATCGTTGTCAATATCCCCAATGTTCTAAGAAATGATTTCTCGCCGGGATCCCGAACTTGCCAAAACGCTTCACGCGCTATCGCCATTATTCCGAGGTTTCCCTCGCACCGACATTCGCTGTGCACGTGGACATCGATTATGTAACGGGCACGATGCACTCGCCTATGCACGTACGTGATTCTATTTTCGGCGGGGATGCGTTTCTCATTGCCGAAAGGCTGATCGACGGACATCGTGTAAACCGCGGAACAATATTTATCACCTGAAACGCAGCCGACCGATGATTTCACGCGTTCAGATATGTTCGGGACTACCTTATTCCTCCGCAGAGGTGTCGCACGGGAGAGGAGCGAAATGGAGGGGATATACGTGCGCCCGTATCTTGTCGTTGAACTTTGACAGTGACCTGAACCGGGGAAACGTGGAGAGCGGCGACGTTACGAGTGCGTGCACAGCTGCTTAACCATATAAACTCGCATGCACGTAACGCTTCCACCGTCTTCAATCCGAAGATCACGCGACTAATAAACCGTATGGCAGATTGGTAAAGATTCAGGAAGCGAGCGTAAATCGAACGGTGCTCTTTGTTTTAATCTGAAACGTCGTCTGACATTTGTTCCATAACTCGAAGGACATTTCTCGGAAACATACGTCCGTACAGTCAATTGCACAGTTGACTCTTGGCCCTTGTCGCATGCTACAGTAGTTCTGCTAATAAGAGGAGGAGGCGGTTAGAATTACCGATTACGTGTCCGTTGTTACGTTCTCGGGACCTCTGCGCTTCTAATTCGATTTCCTTTGATATTCGAGGCACCACAACTATTTAATTCTCCTCGCATGCTTCTACGGTGAACCACGAACCCCCAAACGGCGTATACGCTCTCTCTACACTTCACAGAATAAATTACTAGTCGAGCCACGATGATGCATCCTCCAACGACACCTCACAATCTACCGATACTCGCTCGCTCAACTGTCAGCATAGTCCGCGGTTCTTTGAACCTGTTCTGTCATATTCTAGCCCCGTCTGATTATCGTGGTTACACTGTGGCAGGAATGCCTCTGTCTCTGCGTTATTAACCCTCTTCTTTCGCCGCGTCCTCGTTCGAAGCCGACCAAGTACCACCGAGTACCGTCTTCTAACGGCGTGCACTCGTCGCGTATCTTAAAACGTGGACGAGCCCGTAGAGAAAAAACGAGGAGAGAAAAAGTGCTCGCTCGTCGCAGGCTGTCCACCGTGTTTACCATTCATCGGGCTTCGTAACAGCGTAAAGTTCGGTTAATCTCTCGCTGCTCCCTCATAACGAGGACAACTTGAATCGAATGACAGGGCACATAACCCTGAGTCTGATTTTTTTTTTGCGATTATCGCTTCTGCAGTTCTCTTAAGAAGTGGTATTTATAGTGCGTCTAATGACAGGCAGATATCTCTTTGGTAATACTAATTATTCTTATCAATAATTCAACAGATCTTTTTCCTTGTCGTACACAGAGCTTACGCGGAGAAAATGCGAGGGGGGTAGTGCTGACGAAGGTACTGATTACTGGATATTATTGATGAGAATGAATACAAAAAATAGAAAAATGTAACGCCTGACTATGAGCTTATGCGCGTATCGATCGCTTTAGCAATTGAAATCTGTTTTTATCAGGTTCTGCACTTCTTCGTTGAGTTTTTCTTTTTACACGGTCGTTAAATCGTGACCGATAGAAACTGCCGGCGACTGGGTGTCTTTCGTTACGAATTTATATACGCGCGTTACCTCACTCGGCTGGCTCTCCTCTTTTCTCTTTCCGCGATTCTGATGTTTTCATCCGCGGTGATACACGCCGAGAAGCTAAACGAAGAATTACGAGCTGGCGCACTGTGAGAAACGTGAATTCTTCGTTACGCTTCGGTGCGAAAAAAAGGAAGCACCGTGTAGAACGCGCGCGCGCGCTCGCGTTGTAGAAACTTCGCGGAAGGGGGTTAATTAACGTACAAGGGACGGGACCCGGTTACACGAAATAAGAAAATACGACGGGGTTCCCCTTTATTCCGTGCTCAGTGTCGTGTAACCTAATGGGATGATTACCACCGACTTGTCGCATTTGCATGGGGATCTCACGGTATTCCCATCGCTCGAGTAAAATCCTTGGAGCATAAACGATCGTACATTACATAAAAATTTGTATAATACCATTATGTAATCAAACTATGATCCTATTGCAGTATCTTTGTGTCCCGCGGACTTAATTATGTCGTTTGCCTGAAGGAACAATAATTAACGACAGCAGGTATCATCGGGACGCTAAGGGCCCTTCCACACGAGACACTACAGTATCTTAATATATAAAGTAGAAAGCTTCTATATGTTTGTGTATTTGTCTGTCACCTAAAAACTTTCGACCGGTAAACTCTGGGATCGCGAAATGTGCTTCAGCTCAGTTTGTTTGACTTGTTCAAATGAATGTGACCATTTTCACAAAGGAAAAAAAAACTAAAAAAAAAAGACTCTGAATTTATATTTCGAACGAAGCCGAGTGGTAAAGCTGGTTTCCTAAAAGTTGACACTTTTTTAAAATCGCATAAATATTTTCAAATTGGTCCAAACGACTTGATTTTTTTTTAGAAGCTAGCGGAATTTGTTTTCTGGTTGACGTATTTCGTCGTTTTGAAAAAAATGCACTTGGTCTGAATAGCAAAAAAAAAAATAGTAAAGGTTGCCTTGTTAACTTTTTTGTGAGCCTGTAATGAAAATTCGAAAAACCCGTTTGTAGATTGAAGTAAGTTGTATACATGCTGAAAATTTCATCTAAATAGGTAAACGTCCTTTAATATTTTTTTTTTGCCATTCAGACCAAGTGCATTTTTTTCAAAACGACGAAATACGTCCCCCAGAAAACAAATTCCGCTAGCTTCTAAAAAAACTCAAGTCGTTTGGACCAATTTTAAAACAGTTATGCGATTTTAAAAAGTGTCAACTTATTTTCGGACGTGACTGTATATCACTATTCGGAGTGCTGGTTTAAAAAGAACTGGAGAATGTACAAATTTATCCAAAATAACAGTTACCACGTAAATGACTCGTGTGAAGAGATCCCTAGTATTAACGTTAAAGGGTTGCAATAGCAGCACGGTTGAACGATTTTGAAATGTCTACACAGTTCAGGTGACATTCTCGTTAGAGTGGATACGAAACAGCGAGAGGTTTTTCTTTGTTCTTTATCTATGGCCCTTATCAGTCGACCCAAGTGATTGCATTATTTAAGTACCCGTGCTTTGTTGGAGCAAAAGAGATTGTTGAGATCGTCGAGATTATACTTCGGCTTGAATAGTGTCCTTGACATTCCCCACAATTCAGATTTTCCATATCGAAGATTCGCGAGTAGCAGTTTAATCAGACTCCTCCCATCGATCTCGCGTTATTCCGTGCCCCGGGGGGACCAGACAAAAGAAGATAATCCGGTTTCGTTGGCCTTTACATCCACGCCCAAACGACGCAATTACAGCAACGAAACGAAAGGACCTCTTTTCATGGTTCATTGGCACGTGCCTGAATGCATTTGTTGCATTCTATGGTAGAACAGCTACGTCACCGTGGCTGTAGAAACAAAACTATGTATCCTACCGTTGAACCTCGTACAATCCTAGCGTACACTGGAATTACGTTTTTCTCGTTTTGTTTACTGTCCATTGATCATGTTCAGCTTTATAGCTGAGGTTCTTAACTTGATTTGTATCTTATGCCCCTTCGCAGACAATTTTCTTTCACTCCATAGATTCCATAGAAAAATTCGGAGGCTTGCAAGGGAAACCAATTACATTGCAAGTTACTAAACTATAAAATAAATTTCTGATGTTTATCTGGGGATCTTTGGGGTACGTGGACCTCAGTAAGGGGAAAGCGGGAATGTCTATATTGCGTATTTTGCGATTCATAGCATATTTAGGTTTAAATACACTGGAATTGTACTTTTTGCATTGGAAAAAAACGGAATGTGGCGATACGTGCAACGAGCACGCCGTCTCATTTACAAACGTTTATATTGCACATCGGCGATATCTGCGACGCATCGAATTTCGGTGCCGTCGAGTCGCGCTACAATTGCCGCTAAGGATTCTCGGAAAGCGGCGAGGACCGTCTTCGTTATGATTGTATAAACATCCTGTACTGCGCGAGAGTCGACGGTCCCCAAAGATCCGCGCCGAGAATCCGCGTCGAGGTAGTCGAACGAAAACGATCGTGGAGAACAGTACGGACGACACCGCTGCCTGTTCGACGTTCAGAGATCTTAATAAAAGAGACAGCGACTAACCTGGGAGTCATTCACTTTCCCGTCACCCACAGGAATGTCCCCACTCTTTGCCTAAGCGTAAGCTAATGTGGTCAAAGTAAAACAAGGAATTATTTAACAAGAAAATTATATAAGAAAATTGAACCTTGTTTCTTCGATAATCGACTAAAGCATTAAAACTTAATTTCCTCGATGACGCTGTTGTTTCGTGACGTTCCCTGTTTTCCCCGTTACCCTTCAAGTTTGGAACCTCTGCTGTACTTACAGAAATTCCTTCCGGGAAGCTTCGAGTGCAATCTGATTTCCACGATTCATAATCGTACCGGGTGTTAATGTGCGGTATCAGTTTGGCCGTTCGAAACCAGTTCCTACACAGGTTGCATCATCGATCGCATTGCAAGTGTTTGTACGTGTGATCTTCATCCCGGATAATCGCGACGGTAATTATCGCACGTACCGATGCACTTGCAACTGTATCGGAGGCCTTGGAAGCCTCCTCTCGTATAGAAGCCTCGGAGACGTTTTTCACGGTCAATAGGCCGCTCGTTAAACGTCAGTTACCATCGATCGCGTAAGAACTAGTTGATAAAATCATTAATCTCCCTCTGGTTAGATCACAGGCTCCCTTTTCTTTCCTCAGTGATCCAAATTAGCGGAGGGTTGCTTGAGTATGTCAGGGGTTTGGTTGGGGTGCCAGTTTCTTCGTAAAAATTGTGCATCGTTAAAGCATTGAATCTTCTGCGGCTTCAATAGGAAAGTCTTGTGCTATCTTAATCGAACTTGTTAAGTTTCTATGCTTCACCCTTCTACTCAAAGACCCCTAAAATGCTAAATATTCACGAGTTGCAGTGCAGCGCTGGTTCAGAACCAATCCGCCCGCAGAGGACTTCTTTGACCCACTCCTTGGAAGTTCCTGTTTCCAGAGTAACAGCTCCACTAAATCCTCAAGCCTACTTAACATACTAACAACGCGAACGGACCGGATCGTGAAAGCATTCCGTAAGATAGCGCTTCGTAGGCAGACCGATCTCTCGGTTGCATATTTACGGTGAAGCTCCATTTTTTTTTTTGACAGTTTTGATGTTATGATGTGTAATATACCTATGTAAAAAAATTACATCGTTTGGTGGAAGTTTGATACAAATCCGATATTGCACATAAATAAAAATAGAAGTGTGTATTAATATTAATATTTTTATTATAGAAATATTCATATTTTTACTATTCGAATATTAATATTTTTATTATTCAAATATTAATTTTTTTACTATACAAATATTAATATTTTTGTTATTCAAATATTAATATTTTTATTATAGAATATTTCTCCCCAAAAATAGAAATAGAAACTTATCAACTCACTAACTACTATTTATTGTGTCAAACTGTTCCATTTTTAATATTAAGTCAAAGCAATAATTGTATATACAGCTTTTTCTAATTGACTCAAACTCGATAAAGATGAAGCTGCACCCCCCTGTCGCAAGGTCCTCAATCGAAACGCCGTGATCGCTCAAACAATAGTTACGTTCGCCGGCGCATCGTTGGAAAAATATTTCTCTTCGAAAGTGTCCCTCTGTCGCGATTGCATTTTCGTTTGCGCAACACGGCTGCCCCCCATTGTCCAAACAGAAACAGTTGCCGGCTCCTTTCGAAGTTTCACCGCGGCTCTCCAGCCTCGAAAACGAAACGGAACTGCGGGGTAAACAGAGGTTGTACGAAAGGCGCGCAGGTTGCGCAACCGAGTTCGAAAGCGGCTAGCGCGCCGCGAAAATTTCGCCTGTCAGGTCGTTTCGCGGTGTCCACAGGCAGGTTCTAATGCCGAAACGCTTTCCCCATTCAAGCTTCAGAGGTAGTTGCATCGGTCGCTATAAAAGAATCACAAGCTTACGGCGTGGGTGACTAGAAATTGATAACTGCTTAATCCAGTTTCATCTTTGGACCCGTCGTAAACTCACAAAATCGTATTATGATCTATATCCAGCTTCACTGCCCCCGAGAATAGGTGCTTGAAACGCTGAACGCGCACCTCCCACATCAATGCGTCAATAAAATATAAAGTTACCCGAAATAGCGTGCAGAGCAAACTCTACCGTATAAACGCGTCTATAAATACTAAATAACTGTTTACCGACTAGTAGGCCTGTGTTTTTGCCAATTTCACGGTCCTTCAGGCCTTAAACGCAGCATGATTCGTAGGTACACTGATTCGAATTATAGCCTTTCGATAGCACTGCGAAAGGAAAGTTGTCCAGGTAACGTGGAACAGTGATACGACTCCGAGAGAAGTCCTGCAAATTATAATTAAATTCCTTCTTATTTCTCTCTTATCGAATTAATTAATTAGCACAAGCAGTGGTAACTTTACATTCTATAAGAGAATTATAGAATAACTAGGAGAGCTATTGTCCCGTACCACCTTAACTATATTTATCCTCAATTTCTCCGTAAAAAGTCAATCCATCATTGACGTCAGTAGAGGCAAGTAGCTTATTACACCGGGGTGTACACTTGGTCCGTTTTAATCGGGGTGAAACTGCTGCCCACTTTAACGAACGAGGACTAATAATACGTCAATGGGGTCGAACGATGGCTGGACACCGAATTTCCAACCAATTTCGTTCGCACCCCGATCGGGCAAATTTTCCACTTTCTTGGCACGACGCTCGCGGATCGCCAGTTTCCGTGTTTACGGAGGACAAGGCGTGATAAATTTCAATGCTATAGTCTACTTTGTGGGAGCTGCGCAAGTATTGTTTAAAATTGAATCTCACGGAAACGGATCGGATTTCCCGAGGTGGACGTTGCCTGATCAGATAAAGTACCACGAACGCCAGACTACCGATCGACTCAAAAAATTTGTTATTTCAAGTAGCGACGCCGCGAAATGTTAGCTTAACAATCAGGACTGAAAGCTGTCGAAGTCACGCACGGTGCTGGGAGCCGCGTTATCGCGGAATGAAAAGCTCCGATCGGTTTCTCGCGAAATTGCCTCGCAGGAATGTTTATAATCATTCGTGCAGCGGTCAATTGTTTATTGCGCTACGTGACCGAGATATTAGGCGCGTTTATAGAAGGCTTAATGTCCGTTACGTTGCACGACAACCAGAGATTGAAATTTTTCAATGTTACGTATCCTTTCTTTCTTTCTTTATAATAATTATTCTGTTTGTGATTGATAATAATGAACTTAGGTGTATTCTGTATTTGGGTAAAGGATTCATGGTTATATCAATAGAGTTGTTATATTCTGCTGAGAAGTTAAACGCTGCGTGGTTGAAAATGTAGAAGGAAGAGTTGCGCAAATATTTCAGAGTGAAATCACAGGCGAGAAGTTCGAACGCAACACATTATGTGAAAACGAAGCTCATCCATATTTATCGGAGGGTTTTTAAGCTGCAATTACATGGTTACTTCCTCAACCCAACGTAATCGAAAGTTTCAATAACGACTAACGCATAATTTCTCATTTCATCCTTTGCTCAACAAACCCCCCGATGTTGATTCACGAAATAAACATTATGAGTTATTAAATGCCTCTCGCACTTGAGTGCTTCCCTGCTGCGAAAATACGGATGCACAGCCTTCAGTTACTGTAATCAATTCGCTCTTATGTAACCATTATTGTCGGACAAAATTGGGTTTTAAAATGTAAATTAACATCTGAAGTACGATGTATTCATAAGTGTACCGCGCCACTGTAAATTTAACGAAATGACTCACTGCACAAGTACAATACTACAAAAGATTTATCCAACGCTTAATCATATTCCTAAAGATATCTACCATCATACATAAATTAAAAATAGAATATCAACAAGCCCAATCACTCTTTAGAATAAGTACCTCCCATAAAAAAATTATCTCAATTTATCCAGGGAAATAATTCAGCTGCGATTTAAGTTACTACTTGGTGTATTGCCAAAGAAGATAATTAGCTATGAAATTTCTAATACCACGACCTATATAACTACGATAATAACGGAGCGATAAGAAATTAAAGCGATATGAAGAATAGGTAAACAATGGAGCGGTACTAATCGTTAGGAGGCTGATACATCGATAACGATACAGAATGTCTGGCGACAAAAGTCGCGCGCGGTTCGATACTACTTAACACTACCCTTCCACTTCAGTTTGGCGCGGGAATAGTCTGACCAGAACGGCATTAGCTACTTGGAAGCGTGCGACAGCCAATCGAGAGAGAGGATCCCATTCGTCTCCTGTGGCGGGGGTCGCTCCACGCGCATCAGTCGATGCTTGCTCGTCGGTCGGTAAAGGTGTTGTCGCGATCGTTCTTCCGCGTCCAGAGCCGTCTACTTCACAATTTCGATCGTACCAAATAGAACAGAATTATCTCAAACCAGTGCAATATTTACCAATCGAAATCGTCAAGCACCTTGATTTACACCGAGATACTAGCAACCTAAAGTAGTGTTAAACAAATATACCCTTTGCACCAGAGACTTACATCGCGAGAGACTATAAGTTCCCGCGCCGTTGACTGCGTTATGAAAGCTTTTACGCGTGACTGTCGAGATAGGATCGTCGAATCGGTGAAGAATCGATCGCGACAGATCATAATCGGGCGTATAATCCGCCAGTGAATCACTGAGATACGAGCAGTAAACCGTGTTGCTCTTTTCGCATTTAAATCCGAAGGGATATCAGTCGCGTGTTGCACAAGAATCGGGTCAACTATTGTGGGCAGCCTTGAAGGTAGTGTCCCAAGTTCGCTCAGAAATAAATCATTTTCTGACCTGGCGCGAAGGCGTCGTGACTTTGCACGAAATCGCTCAGCAATTTCGCTGGCGCAGCGTGAACGTGTGTCTCTGGAGCGCACGGTTCCCCGTAAACCAGCGTGCACCCGAGAACGATAAATTCCCCGGCGAGCGCGCGTTAAATACAGCTGACAGCTGGCAGATACAGCGCGTGGCGCGAGGAGTATTATAAAGTCTCGTCATTGAGGTGCGTGGATTTTGCCATCGTGCGCCGAGGGCGAACCGGCTGGTGGCGCGCGCGCGCGCGCCCATTTCCAAGAAACTTCGGCTCCGCCCGGAAGTGTCCGTGAAAACGTGCCAGATCTGAATTCTCACAGGCAGGGAGAAGCCCCGCGAGATTCGGCGTCGCTGCAAAGGTCGCGGGCGCGCGTTCGATTATCCAGCCATCGATGGGAGTGAGGGGAACATCCATCAAAGGACGGAAAAATGATTACCGTGCCGATATCCGCCTCCAGTCCTTACGTGAAGGTTACGTCCTACAGCGATGCAGGCGCTATTGGCGAAAAACCAACTGTGAGTAGATCGAGAATCGAGAGATCTCTCTCGCTTCGAGGCCGTTCCAACGGGTTTACCGGTATTTCTCTCTCTCTCTCTCTCTCTTTGGGCTGCCGCGAACATACCATGGGGAGCGCTAGAGGTGGGCTTGCGTTAAAACCTTTCGAGGTTTTACAGTGGGTTTTATGAGTTCGAGGGTCAATGGAAATTTATTTCCAGCGATTGTTTGTAGGCACTGAATTCTTATGGACGGGTATTTATGGGGAAGACTATTACACCTCGCGAGTAACTCAACTTTCCGATACTTTTCCTGAAAAGGGGAAGAGTCGAGCGGAGATCCACCGCGCATCCCCAATCGCGCACGTGAAGCGCGACAGAGTGAAGCTGAAACGAGATAGGGAATACAATTAAGTCCCCCTTTTCTTCTCTTTCACCCGTGCTCTCTTTCTCTCTCTCTCCATTGTTCCTTCTTACCACCTAAACAATCTACCGTTCTTCGCGCGACATCCTCACCTATCGTTCGCTCTACTTCCCAAACAACCGTGCCAATGCAATTCACCACTCTCTCGCTTGCTGGCTCTGCCGTTTCTTCTGCGCCAACGCTTTAGGCTAAACGTCACACCGTCCACTACCAACAGATTGATACCTATTGCCACACTCTGTTAAACCCTACTTTGAACCCAGCGGAAAGTGCGTTCCATGAAAGATCGGTTCTTTCGTAATCAAGGATTTGCAGCAACAGTTAATTATCCGATTGCGCGATATCGATCGCGATTGACGTGTTTCGTCACAGATGATTCGCTCTATTGTCCGGGGACCGGCGTTGCTCTTTATTCGTCCTTATCGGCTCGCCGCGGATTATTTGCCTGTTGCAACTGGCCCGACGCGCAGTCAGGAGAGGAAGTTCGCTGGCCTGGAGGCTGTTTTTCCCTTTTATTTTCGCTTCCGCGGAGGAGACGAGGCGCAGTTTCGTGGAAGCGGGGATCTACCGGGAGCTAAATTTACAGCGACCAGCGGGCAGGAATCCCAGCTCTTTGCCAGGCGACCGTTGACTGACCGTGTTCCGATTATTTTGCGAAAAACACCGGGGCCCCTCGCGGTGTTTCTTGGACGCGACGTTGTTCCCAAGTGCCCGAGAATACCGTTGAATTCTCACCTCTACCTTGCGCGCGGTGAAAGTTACGTAAAACACGGGACGGGTCTAAATCGAGTTTCGATGCGCGCGATTATCCCCTGGCTTGTCGAACCGCCGCCGCGCGAAACGAAGATTAATTTCCAACGGATGTTTGACGAAACTAACGGAGAATTGTTTTCAAAACCCGTGTTTTTCCATTGTACGAAGTCTCGCAGGCGGATTATCGTTTGTTTGTATTAGTTGGTCTCCTTCCTGTTTTCAAGAACCCGTGTTCTGTAGTGGATTAAAAGTATTTTGTGGTTTGTTTCTTCTTATTGTTGGAAAGTATGTATGGAACTATTTCAGGAATTTTATTGGGAGTAGGCTAGATGACCCTATTACTGCTACTTCATTTATTTTACTTATTAACCTTTAGAGGGCCGGGCTGGCCACTATAGTGGCCACCTAGGAATTCGGATACTTTGCCGGCCATTTTGGTGCTATATATGCATAAATTTTAAGTAAATAAAATTTACAATTTCAATGAAAAAATCCCGGCCCTCTAAAGGTTAAAAACGTAACGTATAAAGAATAGCGTACAAAAAAATTATCAATAAATTGGGACTGCTTTTCTTATTATTAGATATCGCACAGTTTTCATTAACTGAAATGAATAAAGTGGCAGTAATAGGGACACTGGAAGTAATTGGGACATCTACCCTAGTAGAAAGTTTGGTTTATAATTTATAGCATTAGTTTGATTTTTGCTTGAAATCCAATAAATTAGAACCGAGTTGCGAATGTTTATTGGTAGCAAGTATCTCTACCACTAGCGTGATCTATATGTCATACTAAACCTGTTTAATATATTTTCTTCTTTTTTTGTTGCAAATGTCTTTCCAGTTCAAGTAGCGTATAAATAACTCGCGCTTCGAGTGATACTAGACTTGTTTAGGAAAATATGTATTAGAAAAATAGTTTCTCCTTTGAAACGACGAGAAATTTAATGCTCGCGAAAATGCTTCGTGGACGACACTATCAATTTTCAAAAGATGAAGAATGAACTGTTTACATTATCGTGACTAGTGTCTTTTGCAATGTATTATTATGAAAATATCTTAGCTCTTTTAAATAATAGGTCCGAGATTCTGGGTAGCGGAAAACCCGATGATTGCGTAATAAACAGGAAAGTAAGTATTATTTATCTTTGTTCCTTGCTCGAAGGTTACGAAGCAGCTTACAAAGTCCTTACCTTCTCTCATACACCTGCAATTGTAGTGAAATCATTTTTCTACATTCTGCACCTTCACATCCTGTATCTCCTCATTCAATAACACTATATCCCATAATTCCACACTTTCAGAATCCACGTTGCAGGCTACTTTTTTTTTACCAGAATATTCCAATATTTTCAATTTACAAATTAATATCCGCATTCTTTGAGCTAAAAACATAGCAAAATTTGGAATTTTTTTTTTGGGGAAACCAGCGGTTCGATTGATCTGAATTTTGGACCATGTATTGATGCATCTTTGAAGAAGCTATGGATTTCTTTTTATTAATTTTTAACCATAAATTTAGTAGTTGTACATGATCAACCATCACGCCGTGCAAAATTCGTCGTCCATTGATGTGCATGATATTTATCTACCAGGTAATCTGAAACAGCAAAATGAAACGGCGTTTTATTTTATAAGTACATATGTAGCTTGAAATTAATGAGACAGCAAGAAAATAAAAAAATTATACAGCAGTGTGGAAATTTCCAAACTGAAAAGTCTGAACCTTTAATTTTTGCTATCCAATTTTCCGCCAATTGTCTTGCGTAACAAAAGAAGTACAGAGCTTTGCAGTATTGTGGTTCATCAAATTCAAGCTACATACTTACAAAGTAAAACGCTGTTTCATTTTTCTGTTTGATTAAAAAAAAAAAAAAAAACTACAACTTCTTCAAGGATGCATAAAAACATGGTCCAGATTTCAGACAAATCGAAATGCTAGATTCTTAAAAAATATCCCAAATTTTGCAATGTTTTTAGCCCATAAAATAGTATCCCCCCCTTAAAAGCATCCTTCGTATTTCTACCTTGCTATAATTCGCAAGTTAAGTCCCAGTAGAAACCGATTAGCAAATGTTTCACTTGCGTATCCAAGTACCGTCACGATTTTTTTCTCCAAATCCCCGATTCTCGTTGGCAAAGTTGTAACATTTCGATCACGTACGGTTGCCCGTTGCTTTCGTGATCCACGACGGTTTCTCGGAACCCTCGAAGAGCATCCAGACTAGCGATAGCGAAGCAATCTGCATATCGGTAGCACGGGCTTCAAATCAATTGTACGTACACGCGTTATCCAACTGGTTAGCACGAGCCATGAGCAGATCCGGTACCAGGCGACGGCCGTTGAGGCGCATTCGTGTTACCAAGATAACAGTTTCAGCAACAATGTGCCGATAATGAGGCGCAACAGTCTCTCGCGCAAAGATCGCATTTCCACCGTCGCATTCCTCCTTGTTTCGGGCTTAATGTTAATGCAGTCACGTAGGACAGATACACGCTCCTTCTCTTCCCCTTTATTGCCTTTCCACACGTACGTGTACATATGTAGCATTCTGTGCGTTCCTCGGGCCGTATGCCTCGCGGAGGATGTCCAAAGGTGTGGGGGATCTTAAACGCTGGTAGAACATTGCCTGGCAGATAAAAGGGATAAGTTGGTTCGCCGAGAAGGTTACACGTCCAAGTAATTCATTCAAAGAATGCGATGTTTTTCGAGAATGTAACTGAAGAATATGCGCTTGGAGCGTTGCTGCCCGGAGAAGCCAGTTGTGCTTGAAATCGTGAGATCGTGATATTTAAATAACACGAGTGAAAGCTCAGGTATTCGTGGAAGGATTAGGAGCGACAAGCTGTCTGCATATAATTAGACCAGCTGGCTGCTGCGTTGCGTCTCTAGAAAATCGTCTAGAACGTTTGTGCACCGAGCTGACACGATTTAAATAACGACTGGGGATTCTCTGGGAGCACGCGCGACCAATCGCGTATGAAGAAATGGCACGTGGGAATCGGGCGCGCTTCTCTTATTGTGCCGTTGATAAAGAATTCGCGAGTTCCTTCTCTCGAGAACATTCGCGCAGGCTCGTTAGCGACATCCGCGGGGAATGAATTATTTTAATCCGTAGAAGTATTCGCGGGCAGGCGTCGCGCGTTCCTCGAGATTTCAGTGGAAACTGTGTCAGCCAGGATCAAAGACCTTCTAGGCAAGGCGATATCGACACGGTCCAAGTTTTCTTTCTCAGCGCCAGATCAAATCAAACGGCGCAAGAATGCCACCACTGGTTCAACAATTAAGGTTTAATTATGCTCGACACATGGCTCGTAGGGGAACGTAGTTCTCGCTTCTTACTCTTTTTTTTACACACAAAAAGCAGACGGACGAACGCGGACAGGTTTTCTAAGCGTACTGTGCTTTTCGCTTTAAATGGCAATCTAGAAGTGTCCTCTGGCATTTATCGGTTCTCGAGTAACGTATAATATACTTCTTAACGGCTTATATTTGTATCAATTTTTAGGAATTTTTTGTACTTTATTTAACATTATAGCAAGTAAAAAAATTATAACAGTAAAATTATAATAAATACAAAAGGCACAGAGCAGTATCTGAAATATTTTTTTTAGAATGAATTTGTTTTCCATTTATGTGTCAATTTTAAGAATATGAACCACAAATGGTGTAAAAATTGCATATTTTAAAAATAGCAGAACTTCAAACAGTTTCTCCAAAAATTGGCGTCTTATTTCTTTAAAAACAGTAGTTAAAATTAATTATTTGGTTAAACATTGTGGTTAATATTTTGAGGAATTTTATAAACTAAAAGTATGCAAAATTTGAAGTTGATTGGGCAAATAGTTTTTCAGTTATCCCCGGCGCCAATTTTGAAAACGTGGTGGTTTCGAGAAAAAGCGTTTATTATGTGTTTTAGGTATGCACGGGGCTCGGAGGCGCGCTAACTCGATCGCTATTGCTATAGTATCGATACGAAGTTGAATTCCGGCCTATAATTCAGAGAATATATTTTTGAAACGTTTCAGAAGCGACTTATAGAAAAAAATTTCTTTCTATTTTTCCTTCGATTTATACGATCTTCTCCCGCAAGCCTCTTGCTTGTGCAACTACCTAAATAATTACTCTACACCTTTTACTCCACTGCGAGAATGAATGGGCCCGTGTCCCTTGTCACGAAAGGCTCCCCGACTGTAATTGACACAGTTTCCGTTAAATCCCCGTTCATTAATAATTAATACGTCGTTGCCTGTCTCGAGGTAAATTTACGTAATGATACACTGTATCTGCCAATGAAACATCCTTATCGCACGAAGAAGGAGACACATAATAAATGCCCCCTCCTTCGCCCTCTGTCCTGCCTTTTTTGAAGTCCAGTCACGAAATGCGCTGCGCTTTTGTCCGGCTCCTAAAAATAATTAACAATGCACGCATCCAGCGTATAATGATTGCACGCGGAAGAAATATTCATAAGCGATACCTCCGTCCCATTTACGCGTCACTGAAAAGTTTCTCTAAAAGAAAAATAGGATCCACGAGTCGCCGCCGCCTCGTTTACTCCACCGCGCCGGCAGAGCTTCATTCAGGAAGGCACGATTTCGCACCTCCGACGAGCCTCGTTAATTGCCGGCCGTGGTGCGCGACGGAAAAGCGGACGGAAACGATTTCTCCCCAGCTTTGTTTTTTCTCACGATCGCCGATCACGCGAGCGTCCTTGGCGCGAGAACGCCGCTTGCGAAACCTGCCGCGCTTCCATTTAACGGCTACCCGATGAAGCGGATCACGGGGGTCGAAGACGCTCGATCTAATTCCCCACGTGGAGTCGACGAGCACGCGTCACCACGATGATCACGCGTCCACCTTGAATTGTCGTTGATCAATTGCACGCGTGGACGGGAGTGTCAACAAACAGGCCTTCGCAGCGGTCGCGGGGACAGATGCGGCCGCCGCGAACCAGGGGAGAGCCGGGGCTCCCAGCGCTTTGCGCGGATTTCGTGATTCCCCCGAGTTGGTATTTATAGGCCGGGAGAACGACGCACGCCGGGAGGATCGAGGACCGCGATGAGGTGTGACAAAGTACGTTGTATTTTATTTTGTGGTTCGTGCAGGAATGCTCGCGGAAGTAGACAAGTGAGAGTTGGGAACAATTATTAGAGGGGAACGAGTATTGACAAGTTAATGGTGATTGTGATTGGAGGGAAATAGCTGGGGGTAGTAGTTGTCTGGCGTTCTGTCGCGAGGTAATTTTGTTAATGATTGTAGAGGAACGGTGGAGTGAAAGTTCCTTTAATGCATGGAAGATTATATTTGCCGTCGCGAGAGAATTGTTAAGTGATTGATTTAGTGGAAGATGGCAGCAAGCTTGAAGATTCTGTGACTGATATTACTGATTACTTCGCGCGCGATAATTGAGAGTTATTATGTACTACAACTAAAGAACCGGGGAACACGGTTTGCTATTTAGAATCAAATCAGTGGTCATCGTTTTCTATGCCACTGATTTCACAAGCATAATTAGCCCACAAAAAAACGACACGCGAGGATGTGTTAATGTACCATTTGCAATTCAAACGAAACGCGCGCAGTTTGCAACAAGATTCAATATTCCGAATATCCCACTCGAGGATATAAAAAAAGCAGAGGAGATAATCATCAAGGAAGTTAGCATTCGATTTTCAGAAATTGATCTGAATTGAGGACTGACTCTTCGATTAATGGTTTTACCCTACGTCGATAACGCACTTCGGTCACAGACGTTCATATCTCCAAAAGAATGGAAGGTTCCGGCCAGATAATAAAGAAAAAAAGAAGCTAGTCTGGTAATTGGATAAGGGAAGCCCCATCGGTTCGCGCGGATCTGTTTTCTGTGTCAGCAACTACCACCGAGATTCTCCGTTGCAGCCGAAGACCTCGCGGTCGCCAAGATGACCGACCATCAAGATAAACATTTTTTCCATTGATACAAATCGCTTCCTGATCGATCGTAACAGCCCACATCCGATCTTCGTCTCCCCTCTAATTGCTCTTGCGGTGTCGCGGCAATCGAAGCCGCGTACGTGGTTTGCATAATAAATTCTTTGCTCTCTGCCACGTCAAAAGCATTTACTTACGCATCAATCGTCCACTTTTTTTCCTCGCTTCTTTCAACTCGACGGTTATACAGCCGCTGATAATTTGGCGTCCTGTAATCGTTCGACGAATGAATCTACTGTCGGACGGTAAAAAAGCTGGCGCGCCGGACTGGAGATTCTTTGGACGAATATCAATAGAACTTAACTATCCTTTATTTATCAATCAAGTTCCCAATGACGTATCAATCACGAATCTCCAGTCTCGTTATGAATACGCAGTATAATAGTGAGAATTCTTTACGAGTGTTTGAAGTAGTATTACTGTCGACGAAATTGGGTAAAGAAAAACAAGATCTATGGAGACGAGTCAATGACGCCACAGATGGCGACACCTGCTTCGAAGAATTGTTGACAGAAACGGTGCTAAACGGGACGAGCAGTTAGGGAAAGGAATTTAAAAGCAGTTGATTGACAAAAAGGAACGAGGAAGAGAAATGTGGATGGGAAGAGAGAAGGGAGAGAACCATGCTGTCGTCGAGTGCTCCCGAAATCAGTTTATTTTGGTCCACGGCCATCGGCCACGTTTGCTGCACGTTTCCTTGCGAAATCGGTTTTGTATATTAATGGTGCCGCGTTACCAGTCAAGATGCTACATCCTGGATTATTTCTGGGGCAACTCTTTATCCCGAAAATACCGACGATGAATAACCTACACATTACGCCCGTCCATGCGTTCTTCTATAACAACAGGCGTGTATTATGTAAATCCTATAAACTGTTTGGTATAGAATAAGTGAAATCAGAATTTCCCCCAGTAGATGGCTGTATTAAATAGAAAAGGAGAGAAGTAGTTAAGTTTAGTCGTGACGGAGTGCAACGCCTGCGGAACGCCGTAAATGCGATTGTTGTTTGTTGCCGCGCGTCGGAGATTAATTCGCGGCCCCTAATTCCTTAATGACATTCACCGGACTTCCGATTCAATGCTCCTCTGCTTTGCCCCGCAGGTTCAGCAATTCCTGAGAGACATGAAGGAACACTCAGCCCCGTCCCGATTCGAAGGCAGGGATGTGCCTCAACGATCCCAAAGCAGCGCGGCCAGCCTGATGTCCTTAGGCGCCGACATATCTCCAAGTTCTTCCCACTTCTTCGAGGTCACTTTCACTTTCTCCGTCGAGCAGAGTATCTTCGCGAAGCGGCCGTCCTCTAACTCGCATTCTCCCCTTTCACTTTCAGGTGCTTTACGTAGGGAAAATTAAAGTGTCGCATCCAAAGGTGTCGGAGGCCTTTATCGACGACGCGCTGGTGAGGTTTCGCGTCCACGGCCTTGAGAAATCCAGATCATCGGGGAGCAACCTCCTCGCCGAGTATTACCGCCAATCAATTCTAACGTCTTCCAACAACAGAAGAAACAGCACGGTGAGTTCCCCCGCGAGGAGGTAGCCTTTAACGAATTTAAGATCCATAACGATCGCTAATGTGCCGCGAGGAATGTGAGTTTTGAAAGGAGCGTGTTACTTAAGGAATCCAGCGCCAGCGAGACAGGAAGCATAGAGAATGTATCGGGAAGCGGGATCATATCGCCGATCAATCCGCTCGGGGTGCCGTCGACGCTCACCGGCTCCGTGGAAGCCTTTCCAAAGTCTCAGATCACCAGCCTTGCGGAGCAAAACGAGCACGAGGAGAACCGAGACACCGTGAACAATAATTCTATGCAGGTGCCAGAACTGATGCGAAACCGGGCCTCGTCCACCGGCAGCGTAATTAACTCGAGGCGAGACTCCATGACTAAGGCAGGGGACGAGCACAATCGCACCATGCTCTTCCAGGTGAGGGATTTCATCTATATTGTCCGCGTAGAAGCCTAGCTATGGAAATGATCCGACTGTTCAATTTCAGGTAGGCCGTCATGATCTGAGATTGATCAGTCCAGATAGGAAGCAGGTATTGCTTCACAAGCTGCTGAGAGACGTGGCTAGTTGCGTGCAAGGCATCAAGAACCCCGAGCACTTTGGCTTCATTTGCAAGGAGAGTAACGTGGAGTGCTTCATCGGTTATGTGTTCAAGTGCCAGTCGGAGTCCGTGGCGGACGACCTTGTCGCTGGTAAAAGAACCGTCTGCACGCGATTATTTTCCTGTTGGTAATGGAAGAGTACTTGATCCAGTAAATATATATTTTGTTCAGCCATCTCGCAGGCGTACGTTGGGACCGGCGAAGTTACGAGAAAGGAAAGGTACTCGGTGTTCTCGTGCGAGCACTGCCCGATGTATTGGTACAACAAGCTGTGCCAGGAAATCGAAGGTAATTTACCGGCTCCGCGTTAGTTTTATTTTCCGAAGGAAATCGCCCGGTATAATGAGCTCGCGTGTCTTTCCCGGGGTTCTAGGACAGAACGACCGAAGGACTCAGAGCATAATCTTCTCGCGGATGGAACTGTTGCCCGAGGAGGAGCAGGAGATCGTCGTCAGTAGGTACAAAGGCGCGGAGAACGCTGGCGACACCGGGACAACTTTGCGCGAGCAGAATCAGTTTTTAATGAGGCTGCTGCGCGCCCATTGCGAGGGGAAACAGGCAAGGCATGTTCACGACACGGCCGAGAACAGGTGAGATTATTTCTCGTCGGGGAAACTTCAGCCTTGGAGGGAATACACCACATCTTCTGTATAAATTGACGATTAAATTTAATACACCGCGTGTTGCAGGAGTGAATTTCTTAATCAGTACTTAAGCGTGGGAGTAGGGAGCACGATATTCATGAAGGCGAAACGCTCGCTCACGAATAGCTTCGATAATCTCATGAAGAGGAAGGGTTCGCGGGACGACCTCGGCCTTGGCTCGCAGTTAAAAGACGCGAGCCATCTTAACACTGTGATAAAAAGCGGCAGCCAAAGCCCCGATATCTCGCGACAACCGTCTATGGTCGATATCTCGACGGATGCTAGTAGACCGAGATCGTTGAGGGTCTCACCTGAGCAGCAACTGACTGTGAACACTGGACCAAAGAGTTCTATGATGGACATGTACGTGTGAAGCTTTACAAAACAGTGGTATAGAGTTAAAAAGAAGCACTTGTTACTTTCTACTTTTCCCATGCAGTTTTCTGAAGGTGGGGAACTCGCCAAAAATGTCGCCAACCGAGGCAGATGGGAATAACCCTGTACACGCGAACGGTTCGTGGAGGCAAGCCATATTGAACAGAGTCGTGACTCCCGGCAAGGATCACGAGAAAGACGACGATAAGCCTGGGAATATTAATATCATGAAGACCCCTCAGGCTATCCCAAAGCGTAGAACGAAACAGGAATTGAGGGACCTTTGGAAGAAAGCCATCAACCAGCAGCTAATATTAATAAGAATGGAAAAGGAGAACGCCAGGCTTAGGGGTAAGTTTTTCAAACCTTTCGTGGTAAAAATGAAAGAGACTACACTGGTACACAGTAGTTGGTATGTTTAACGATTGTTGTAATTACAGTGCGCCAGGAGGAAGCGACTGTTAAGAGGATAAAATTAGAGTACGACGAACTCAGCAGTTGCGGCCGTGAATTAATGGAAGTTTGGGATCTTCTCGTTAGCAAAGAGTCGAGGGTCTCCACGAAATGTGATAATCAAATGCTCTTGCACGCCATTAAGCAAGGTAATAAGCAATCGGTAGAAGATCTCGCCTCGTAGGCGGGTTAAACTAAACCAAGGTAATTTGAAATTTGTAACGACAACTTTGTTCCACGCAGGTGTGCCGAAAGGGAAAAGGGGAGATGTGTGGCAATTTTTAGCCGAGCAATTCTGCCTGAAGCAACCGCCCATAGACACTCGCGATTTTCCCAATTACAATACGCCTTACGAGTTACTTCTGAAGCAGCTTACGTCCCAGCAGCACGCGATACTGATCGATCTGGGACGAACGTTCCCGAATCATCCATATTTCAGTTCAGCCTTAGGGCCTGGACAGCTGGCGCTGTTCAATTTATTGAAAGCTTACTCGCTTCTCGATCACGAGGTCGGATATTGTCAGGGGCTGAGCTTTGTCGCTGGCGTTCTCTTGCTGCACATGTCGGAGGACCAGGCGTTCTTCCTGCTGCGGCACCTGATGTTCCGGAGGGGCCTGAGGAGACTGTACCTCCCCGACATGGCTGCGTTACAATTGTACCTGTATCAATTATCCAGATTGCTGCATGATAGGTTGCCAGCGATTTATAGTCATTTCGATAAGCACGAAGTCTCGCCCACGCTTTACGCCGCGCCGTGGTTGCTGACTTTGTTCGCGAGTCAGTTCCCACTGGGGTTCGTGACCAGAGTTTTTGATTTACTTTTCCTGGAGAGCACCGAGGTGCTTTTCCGAGTGTCGATGGCGTTGCTGAAGGAGCATCAGGATCAATTGCTGAGGTGCGACAGCTTCGAAGAGATCATGGAGTATCTGAAGACGCGGGTCCCGGCTGTGGATAAAGAGATCTTGGATCGCGTGATGAAGCGCGTGTTCTATCCGGACCAGGAGATCACGAAGCAGCTGAACGAGTACAGGGTGGAGTACCAAGTACTGCAGGAAGAGATGATGTCGGTGAAGCCGCAGATCGAGAACTTGGAGAAGATGAAGGTGCTGAACAAACAGCTGACGCAGGAGGTCGGGCAGCTGAGCGAACAACTCGAGATCACTATGAGCAATCTCCACCGCATGGAGACGACACGGTCGATGCAACAATCGACTCTCCTCAAATTAGAATCTCAGAACCGCAGTCTAGAGGTAACCGTCGCGACTCTGGGCGCTTTCATTCAACAGCTGTCCGACACTCGGCCAGATATCGAATTCCCCGGAGATATTCGCAGAATAATCGCGCAGCTGAGTCTCGCGGAGAAGCGCAGGAGCACGACCAGCAGATCCTACCCTATGAAAGTGATCGAGGACAATAATAAGTTCGCGATGATAAAGAGCAACTCGACGGGTAGGGAATCTCACAATCTTCTGAAGAACAACGCCTCGATAGACACGCCTTATCCTCTGAAATCGACGCTCAGCCAACCGAACTTGGTCGCTAAGCTCGAGAGGGTCTCGTCGTTCTTCTCGAACTCGCACAACCACATACAGAAGCAACGAGCACAACTGGCCGCTCTTAGGAACGAATACTCCGAGCAGACCATTCGTGACGATGAGAACGACCCGAAGACGGTCAACATAGACATCCAGATCACCGATACGGTCAATTCCCCCGACGAGCAAGTCGCGCAGAACGACAAGAACCTGAAGATCCAGCTCGTAGATAATCTGGAGAAGTCGGTCTCGCTGCCGCTGAACGCGAAAGCGAAGCTGAAGTCATCCAAGTCCGCTTACGAGCTGGGATCGGTGAGGAAGGTCCCGACCAGCAAATTGGAGGCTACCACGGACGAGGACGTGACGAATTTGACCGGCACCATGCACCCTCTGGACACTTGCAGCGACGTGAACTTCAGATACGGTGGAACGACCAAGTTGAAATCGATCAAGCCGGTCAGACTCCCGAGCCCGACTGGCCAAGAGGAGAACGTGAACAAGAACGCTCAGAACCAGAAAGTAGAGACATTGAACAGATAACAATTGCTTATGATGTTCCGCTCGAGGAAGATACCTTGGAAGGTCACCACCTTGAGGAAGGTATACCCGAAAAACTAGTAGTAACTATACCATTACTATTCGATCGTTCACTACCACAGTTTCATACTATTGCTTAGCTTCTTGTACACACACTTTTGATACGATGATCGATTTTCATTTTTTAACGGGACATTTGATGGTTCAGCGGATCATCGATTGAAACATTGGGGGCTCGCACTTCCCTTTTACCGATACTTATACCAAATGATTTGAATACCTTATCGCAGGGTGTTTCGGGCATGTAGATATAAACTAATTTCATTAACAGAACTGATTAAAAGAACTACAAAGGTCGTGAGAAACGTAAGTCCATTAATTAACAGTTTCGGGCTATTTAGTCTTCGCAAACCAATGCAGAAAGGTACAATGAGTTGTTCTATATAAAGTTGCAAATTGAAACACGGGATATCTCGCAAAGTGTAATGGTTTGAAAGCCTGATTATAAGGACCTGTTTCTTTTGATAAATTCTATTATTTGATTAAGCTTCTATCTGCAATTCTGAAGCACTCTGTATACTGGAGTGGAAGATTAGAGAGAATGAGAAAACAGAGTCAATTTATAATATATATAAAAACTTAACAGATTAGTTGAGTATCTTAGTACATACATATGAAAAAAAAGGATTTACGAGAAAGGATTGGAAAGAATCCATGGGTCTAGTGTTTACTGAAAATATTTATCTATTTCGCGTAGTTTGCATTAATTCTGACTTGTAGGTGAGAATAGGGAACATTTACACGAATATAATATATATATATATATATATATATATATATACATATATATATATAAACTTGCCGATGATAAGAAATTTGTTTAACATAACAGTAACACAGAGGATGTTGGATTTGTTATTTTCATTTGCGTAGTGATAGAATTTTCTTAGATAACTGTGTATAGTATAAAATTCATTGGAAATTTATCAATTCTACGAGAGGCATGGTGTTACTGGTGCGAACTAAATTTCTTAGAGTCCAGCAAACAGAGTCATATCCGTAAGTTAAAATAAATATCAGAGTGTGTAGCAGGTTGTTTAAAAAAATAATAGGAATTCTCTTCGATATACTTTCTACTGTTGACATATAATTACTCAATATTTTCGTTCGCCAACGAAGATACTATTTTTAGCGATTGAACATGACTCAATTCTATTCCTTTGAAAGCCTTTCAGAGCTGCTCAAACGTCTTTCTTAGAACTTATAAGTTATTCGCAGTTTGAAGTTAACGGTAGATAGTATTGACTCCCTCGTCAACGGGAAACGCTACTTCTAAATAAACGGTTGAAAATTGGGAAAGAAGGAATTCCTATTACTTTTCGTGAGCCGTTAAGAGAAGTGCCAAACTTTCCAAAAATAAAAAAAAAACAAGAAAAGAGAGAACTAATGAATCGTGAATAGGGAGTAGAGAGCAAGTCTTCTAAACGATTATCAAAAACTGTAACTGTAACTAAATGTGTATAATTGGAGACGCCTATTTATAAAATATAATTTATAGATTTTATTGTGCAACGTGTAAGATTCGTGAGATCAAGTATTAATATTTTTGCACAAAGCGAAGCCTTGTGATATCAGGGATACCTATACTTAATGCCATGCAGCATTCTTTGTAGCGACGAATTGTTACCATTTTCTCGACACGAAGTCGCGACACCGATCTACGCAATGTCGGCCGAGAGTAATAGAAATTGACAACCGACTACAGAAAATCTTTCGCTTGATGAGAGAAGAAAGATATTTTCAACTTCACAATACCATTTCATACTAAGCAAAGAATGTTCAGCAAACGTTTATATAGCGACTATTTAGGGACGGTAAAATATTTTGTAGCATTCAAATTTGTATCATCCAAGTAGAGATTTTTACGGATAAAGAGTAGAAGTTAATCGTAAACATTGTGATTGAGGATGCAGAAGTAAAGGGGTAAACCCACGTGTTAAACTATAAAGCAGCCTTTACAAACTTGTTATTGTTCAGAGTGTAGATCGTAATTCTTTAACGTGGCTGAAGTAAGATAGCTCGTCGTTTGTCCCTCCCCCACTTAATTTTATTGTGATAGACGTATGTGTATTCCTTTAATGTAAGAGAATATTTTGCATAAGCATAAGACGATATTATCTACGAAAAGAAGTAACAAAAAATGAATTTGTACTACTTTATATAGACTGAGAAAATTTAGATAATTTTCTCTGGCATACGTACTGAATACTTCATATCTTCGGCTACCATATCCAACTTGTACAGTGTAAATAATATTCGAGCCGTATAAACCTTGGAAATCTACATTAAAGTAACTTGAATCGCTGTTAGGTGTATACCGCGAGGAAACCCGAGAAGCATAAAACTCTTGAATTGTCAATTAAGAATTTTAGTCTTCCTTCGAGAAGGAAAAGGTAATGGAAAAATCAACATCTTTTATAAACTCACAAATGTTGCTTTATTATCCTGTACTTGAATTAACAAATCAAAAAGAATGTGTATTGTTATTTCTCGACGATCGATAACGTACTGTACTGACCGAACAAATTTACCGATAAGAGATTTTCTCCTGTCTGTATATTATATACAATTCTCATATTAAAGTTAGCATTAAAACCTTTAATGCTTCGACTTTGATATACTAGTCCTGGAAGAAAATCATTCGCGATTAGTACGCGGTAATAATAAGCTACTTAATTTAATTAACATCCGATTCCTTACGTTTGCATTTGCTTGCTGCCACTTAGCACTATATACGGCGATTGAGTTTCCTTTTGTTTCGCCTGCAATAAATTAAGTGTACCTAGAGGTGTGTCCGTAGATGACATCCGTTTCATTAGAACTTCTTGTTCCGCTTTCTTCATCCGTTTTTCAACCTACAAGGTTACACAATACTATTAGCCACGCGCCTTGCAGTTTTCAAATGGGAGAAACGATCGTCGTAAAGTCACGAACCTTATTCTTCCCCGGACCTTTCCCATGGAACTTGTGCGACAGATATCTGAAAGCTTCTTTAGCACTCAAAACGTGCCCATCGTCGTCGATGTACTCCAACTTAACGTTCGGTTTAAAACCGTCCTTTTCTTTAAATTCAGAAGTCGGACCGTTAAAACGATCTCTTCTACCAAATTTGTCGTCGTCTCTGAAAAGGGAAAAACGTGGATGAAGTCGGACTTCGATGAAAGAGAGATAAAGTGGAAGGATATAATAGATACTCTTTTTGGATAGAAAAATTTATAGCTGCCCATGGAATTCGGTGTTTCAAGAAACTTACGTCACCGTGGATATCGATCATATTTGTAAATATATTAATCGGAAAGCAGGCTATTGAGCTCTCAAGATACATTACATTATGCGATTGAATCAACACGAGTCTAAACAAGTCGTATGCTATCATAAGTAAACCCATATCCGTATAAAACACACAAAATTTTTAGTTTACTATATTTCTCAAATAAGAGTGAACTTCCTATGAGAAGAATTGACAAATGCGCGGAAGATATTAGAAACAAATTGCCAGTTACAATTGATACGAAGAATTCTTATTTGAAACCCTTGGTTCGCACCGTACTTCGTACGTTGAAATATGCTATTTAGACTGTAACAGATGATTATATTTATGATGTATGGTGTTTAACAAGGATTCGTTTATTATCAATCAGAGCAATGTAACTTTAATCCACACCGGACTTGTCTAGAAGTTAGAACGTTCGAATATCGCGCGCGAGAATAGAATCGCATAACATAAACATACCTCAATTAACATCCTACTCGCTTCTCAGGCCTTTCACCATCTCCGACAAAGTAGTTAAACTCTCGTTGCTGTAGCAGATCATCCATTTCCCGAGCACCGAAATCCGGGCTCTATTTAAGAGACTGTTAACTAACAGTTTGAAATTCACTAGAGTCTCGTGTCTAACAGAGTTCGTTTCGAATGCATTCGATAGAAGAGTATTTCTTACATCGATCTCACGATGAGAGCCCGTTGCGAGCGTGTAAGAAAGCATCTTGTATCGAAGCCGATAGTTATGTGCCATACATACCCGTAAGTCTTGTCTTCTATCGAGTAATTCTGAGCTTGTAAATGGGCGAAACGCGATGCAGATGGTCGACTACTGTCCTCTTTTTGCAAATAGCCTTTACTCATCGCGAGCTTTAACGCTCCGCCGACGCCGTGCCCGAGAGAAGGTTCTGCATCCAGAATCGCGTTTTCCATTGTTACTGGCTCCGACGTGCTTTCGTCTATCGGTAGAATACAGTAGGGTTATTAATATTTCCAAGTAAAATTAATTGTGATTTGTGTTTCGTAAGATATATAAAAAAAAATCGAGGGAGATACCTAGTTGTACCGTATTCCATGCACCACGACCATCGTCTTCTTCCTCGTTCGCAGGTGGTTCCTCTTTCACTCCGTCCAATTCGAAGTCCTACAATTTGAATTACCGAATAGCCATGGAAAGCTTTAGTCGTGTAAAAGAATATTATAACGCGTTAATACCATAAGTTCCTGGCCATTCTCTTCTCTGTTCCCAGCAAGACCATAAGTAGGAATGTCTCCCAAGGTTCTACAAAATTCTGCCGTAGCGTTAAGAACAATATTCCCAGCCTGACCGTCGTCCGAACCTGTCGGTTCTTGTTTTATGGTTTCAACGACCTGCTCGATACTAGATAATTGCGATTCCTTAAAGCGCTGCGCTTTCTTCAACGCTAGTTGCAACTCCAATTCCTTGTCGTCTTCTTCCAGTTTCACTCCGCTGAGATCCTCAGTGGGAGCTGGGTTCGAGAATCGGGAGAAGATGGTTTGTAAACATTTAAAACAGTACAGCGAATAACGTCGTGGAATTTAGGGCGTTAAATACCTCCTAAGTCGTCCACATCTAAACCATCATTTTCAACTACCGTTTCTTCCGGACGCTTGCTTCTTCTACTTCCAAGATCTCGCAGGTAATCGTTATCTTCAGGGATCAGATCATCTGCTTTTAGTTTCTTCCTGATTTTTCGAATCTGTGAGTTGACAAAGTGTTAACAACACTCGTGGAAGTTATTAGAACATTATTTCGAAGACTTACCTTCTTCTTTGGTTTCTTAAACTTTGCCAGTTCTTCCTCGTTGTAATATTCACTGGCTAGTTTCGGTTCAGCTAAATGCAGTGACTCTAATCGCTTGTTCGCCAAACGTTGCTTGACGGAATCAAGCTTGGACTGCTTAACTTCTTTCATATTCACTCCTAGTACGAAAGTGTCTTTCTTCTCGCCCTCGATCTCTTCGTCGTACTTCTCCAAGACAATCTTCTTTGGAATACCGTATTCATCGTAGTTATCTTCGTCGTATGCGTCGTAACCAGGCTTCTTAGTCTTATTTAAGATATTCCGTTGGTAACGCTCTTCGTCCGTTATATTCACGTTCACGAGTACATCTTCGCTCTCGTCTAATACCGCGCGATCTTTTAGTGTTAGGATAACTGTTTTACCTTCTTCGAACTTGTCCTATTTTAAAATAAAATTCGAATAATACCGTTTAATTTCTACGGCTATTAAAAAACCCTGCGAATATAAATACTTACGATCTTGTGCTCCACTTTCAGACCCTTTAAATTCTTTTCGGTATAAGCAGTGTTACGGGCGCTGTGGATTTCTTCTTTAACCAGATTTCCAATTCCGAATTCCTCGTCCAGTTGGTCCAACATTTTTGCCTTAAAAGAAATTAGAACGCTGAATTTTTAATCTGTTCTTAACACAGATATTTAAGTATTCTGGATATATGATTACTCTTTCTTCTGCTTTCTTCTTCTCCTTCTCCATGTGCCTGCTCTTATCGATCCAAGCTCTAGTATCGTCATCTGAATCGCAATCGCCTAGATTCTTTACTTTAGCTAGATTAGATTCGATCTGCCTCTTCTGTTTCTGAGTACCAATCCTCTCCTTCAACTTCTGTGTTTTCAACTTCTCGTTAACATCAGGAGCAGGCTTGTGATAAAACTCTCCCAGATCGTCCTTAATCTTGTTCGGGTCATCCTTGCAAACGCTATCGACCTCCAACGGTTTCAACCCTAGTTTCGCTCGTAACTTATTAGTCTCGTCTATGGACAAGGAGCTTTGCGTTCCGCCGCCCTTGGCCGGCGAAGGGCTGCGTTGCTTCGAAATCTCAGGGGGCGGAGGCGTAGACGGGTGCGACGATTTAGAGATCTTTGGCGGAGGAGGCGCGTTAACTATTTCGACTGGAATGAAACGGGCGCAGTATTAACTGATATTAAATGCGGTATGTTCATCGTAGAAAATGCTTATGTACCTATGAATAATATAATCATTATTTGCTTCAATTCCCTCCGAATTATTTAATCTTGTACTTCGAGACTCGCTAAGTATGTCTGCCGATGTAACACGGATACAGTTTCGAAACCAGAGAAGAAGAAACTCGAAAGCGTAACCTAACTAACTGCACGCAATAAACAATATTACATTACGCTCGTGGGCGCATAAGCAATTTGCAAGGGACGCGCGTTACCGAGAATGGCCATCGTGTAACTAATACTGTAAATAGGAATGAATCAGATAATAACCATCGCTGTCATAATCCTTGCGCTCTTTCCTTCTATGCTTTTTGTGGTGCCTGTGCTTATCCGATTTCTCGCGTTCAGGCGTATAACTCCGTGACCGACTGCGGTGACGCTTCTTCTTAGCGTCCCGGCTCTTCTCGGTTTTGTGCCGTTTATTGGAGCCCATTTTCGATTCTCTGATTCACCACCACCCGCGAACAAGATACGCTGTTTTGAGTAAATTCCTTTAAAACGAAAGATACTCCACGACACCGAAACCAGCGACTCGATCCACCATCTTTTCGACGATGCTAGACGATGCGCACTTCAAATCATGCTTCAAATTAATAACGATGCTGTCTGAAGTGAACTGCGATTATTACCAACGTAATAATCAACGTTAAAAATCTCGAAAATGAAGCGCAATATCAAAAAATCTTATTCCTTTTTCTCGACTTATTTACTTGTTATAAATAAAAAAGGAAGGAGTAACTTTTTTTCATATCGCGCCTCACTTTCGAGAAGAAATCGACTTTAAAATTCTTGACGATGCGTTCAGTCGCGTATAGGGAAATTAATTTGAAAATAATTTGCCAGCTAGTAACAAAATCCAACGAGACCTGCCAAACTTGAGGTAATAATACAATTCCCTAGCGCCAGTGAATTCATGGTACCCCTGGTCGCTATTTTTTCTATTTTTTCTATTTCCATCATTTGCATTGCGCGCATCGCTGGAGAAACGTTCACGGTCGACGGAGGTATTGCATGCACGTGAAAAATCCAATATGGGTAGCACGGAGATTATGTCGGTGACAAAGAAATCTAACGAAAGCAACGATGTCAGTGACGTTTATGGGCCGAATTTGAAGATCCTTCCGTGCAATAATCAGGTGAAGGAGTTGCAGACTATACTGAGAGACAAGTAAGTAAATCGATCACGAATCATCGTTCGGTCTCCGTACAAAAACTTTTTTTCTTTTAAATATTTAAAAGCCGGCACGATGTCAGTGCGTCACGTCGTTCATTTCCCACTAAACAGATTAATTGAACACGATGCATCTCCATTGCAGAAATACCACGAGGAGCGATTTCAAGTTCTACGCCGACCGACTGGTGAGTTTGATTTTTCCTTTAATAACGCTATTCCACGAGTGTCACTCACTTTTCACGTAACTTTTGCCACTTCGAGATATTTTTCGACGCGAATCTTCGAATGTCATGGAAGAAATGTACGCGCAACGAACATTTCTTCTTCCTGGGAAAGGGGCACGTCCTCGGCACCAACGTTTCGTATTATACTTCGAATGACTGTATATATTCATCGAAAATGTGTAGTTAATTATACGCGAAGGACGTTTTTCTTACCTTTTTCTTGGATTCAAGAAATTCGTTGTCATTATGGCATTCCTGTTCTAATCTTATGCAAATACTGTTAAGGTATGCGTACTGATAACAATTCCGCTGCATAAGCAGGCTCTGCAATTTATACTCCTCTGTTGACATTTTTAGATAAGGCTGGTTATAGAAGAAAGCTTGAATCAACTACCGTTTTCCAAATGCGTGGTCACTACACCGACGGGAGCCAAGTACAACGGCTTGAAGTACCAGAAAGGGAACTGCGGCGTTTCCATAGTGAGAAGCGGAGAGGCCATGGAACAGGTGAATTACAAATTTCTTGGATCCAAATTTCTTAGATCACATTAATTGCATAATTTTTTAGGGTTTGAGAGATTGTTGTCGTAGCATAAGAATCGGGAAGATATTGGTGGAAAGTGACGTGGACACCCACGAAGCCAAGGTGGTTTATGCAAAGTTTCCAGATGATATATCCGAGAGGAAAGTTCTGTTAATGTATCCGATAATGAGTAAGTGCAAGGTTCTAGCTTCTAATCATTAAGAATTGTTAATGTCTTGGTTCTTATTTATTGTACACACGTCGACGAAGGTGTAAGAATGCAAAATTATTCTTTTTTAAAGTAGGAGTGTCTGCATCTCTTAGAATTATAATGCTTTCATTTAAAGGTACTGGGAACACTGTGATAAAGGCGATAGCTATCCTGAAGGAGCATAATGTGCTAGAAGAAAATATCATTCTATCAAACTTATTTTGTACGCCAATCGCTGCCAAATCTCTAGTCACTGCCTTCCCTCAGGTATGTTCTTTATGCATGAGATACGAACGCACAGCAATGATTTTCTCATCTCTATTGAACTTCACAATTATCGAGCAAATTCAGTATCGAGCTTTAAAGGAAACATTTTACCTCGCACAATTCGATCGCAACGAATTTTTAGTTAATTTTATGAAGAGTATTACCGAATTTGCGTAGTACTGTTGTAGCAGGGCAGCAGAAATCAGTTCGCAAGTTAAGCTACATTTGTAAGTTGCGAATGCGTCCGAATTTTTTCAGTGAAATTAAATTCCCTTTTACAGATGAAGATATTGACATCGGAGATTCATAGTGTAGCTCCAAATCATTTCGGGCAGAAATACTTTGGTACGGATTAACTAAATTTTATTAGTATATGAAATGATAAGTTAGTTCATACAATAGAAAAATAAATTAACAGAAAATCAGTCGCGGAAGGTGGTATTTTAGATGGAAATGCATAGGAAAGTATATTTTAAAGAAGATTTATACACAGACACTTCGTTTTTGGTATTGCCAATGCTTCTATAAGTTACTAATTTCGGTACAGAGAAGATAAAAACTGCTGCAATATAATCGTTTGTACAGTTCTCAGAATTCATATCGCACTGTCGTATTATTAATTTCTATGCCTTCCATGAGGTATACATAATTATAATTATCGTTACCGACACCTGATATGTGTCCTATGCATAATACTTAATATATTAAACACCGATGTCTATCGCTAATAGCGAGCATATCCTATAATAGTTACAGCAGTATTTTGCTTTGTGGTTTTGTTCTTATCTGTAAGATGTTTCTTCCATCATAGCCAATCTTGAAATCTATAATTAAAAAGTACTTATGTGTATTAGAAACGTAGAAATCAATTGAATGTACAATGTTTATTTAATAGCGTTTAATATTTAAAAGAAACTCTGCACGGTACTTGAAGTAGATTTCATGTAACAAAAAATTATAATTTCGCATATTTTATTTATTTATTTAAGCGTTAATGATTAACGAAAAGAACTCGATAGTAGCAATTTCTTACATATTTTTTATTACACTATTGGTACTTTCTATGCCCGAGTTACATGCTTCGTAAACGTGTGTTTATATTTCAGTTTAATTTTAGTCCCTGCATATCTCTGAGAAAACTATATGCAGTTTATAATTTTGTAACTGAAAAACTGTCGTAGATTTCTTAATGCACCTAGCGATGACTGCGGGTGTAGCACAAAAAAGTATGTAGAATAAACATAATACGAAAGAATTCTACAGCTTTGGCAATACTATACCACTTTTGGAAATTGCATAATAGCATTTATCTTCGCATGTATACATTTATATATGTTTTTTCTATGTCTCGTTGCAAACCTTTTCGTTCGTTGCGTTAACATCGAAGTTTTAATTTTCAATTATCAATCGATGCGCGAGTGTGTATAATATAAGTGTACTTTGCTTTCATGTATATAATTTACTACAAACAAATGTTACGGACAATGTGCTTACTATTTTTACTTAAGAGATTTTGGTGAAGAGATCGCAAACCTTCTGTAGACTGATTTTCTGCCCTTAATGTAAGACTGTAAGTAATGTTTCATTTTACTATTACTTAATTAACGTAAATCAATCGCATCCCGATTGATTAATCTTCTCAGCATAATATAACAGTTCAATTTTTTTTCTATTTTTTACTCCACGTATTGTAAACTGTGAATTTCAAACGCGATAAGACGAGTATTCCCGTAAAAAGAAAGACGCATTGCGTCGAGCGTAAGATGTGTCACTATAGAGGTATTCCTCAAAGTATGTATCACATATGGAGACTATATATCACGTATAATTATTTATTAAAGCCATAGATCCAGGAAAGAAATCGTGGCTAATTCTTGTCAGCGTTGCGCGAATTAGAACGCATATGTGATATAAATTTCGGGGTTTCAAAAATTGTTTTTCTTCAATTAAGGAGCTTTTTTTCAAACGATAATGCAAGAAATCACAGTAATCTTCTCGATTCTCATTTTTTTTTTGTCATTACGAATAATACATAATTTGTAAGCATAATATAATCAGTCTGTAATATGAACTACAGTGCTTGAGACTCTGCATAATAACAACACGTGCATAATATTTTTGGTATAATGTAACAAGGAACTTAAAATACTACGAAATATTTCATTGTCCCAGGTGGCATAGCACAATTTTTATTCAACATTTGAAAATACGGTCTGCATAATACAGCACTCCTTTTACAGGTGCAACTAGTATCTTAAGAGAAATTTTTTGTTAAACATCGTTATTACGGCTGACTATACAAAACTACTGTTTTAGAAATCGCGAGGCTCACTTTACGCGAACGTCCGGTCCACAGCATCGGCGCGTGAATTTTAAAATTTATTTAGTAGATACCATCGTAGGAAGTACTTACTTACCACTACTTATGTCGGTACTCTTTTCTCTTGGAAACTTATCGAATCTACTAATGAGATAGTTAGCTGCCGAAATTCGGATATCAATTTGTTATTTAATTTATATGAGTAATAATTGTACATCAAGAGAGATATTTATTTTACGATAAAGAGAAAGCATTACACTATAATCGAACAGAATCAGAAAAACTATTTGCGGTACCAAGCATCATCCTTCGCAGCATTATTCTACACTAGCGATCATTGCATTTTTAATTTTTCTTCTACCTTTCGTTCAAGTAATCGTACGTATTGATGATTCTACTTATATTTGTTTTAATACATACTAATAGTGCCTGGATAAGTATAAAGTTTATGGTGGACTTTTAAAAGTGCGTCCGTTGAAACGATATATCACTACTAATGCAGATACTAATTTGTTCTAATTTCGTTTTCTTATTTGGTGAAAAGTAACTCGTGACGCAGTAGGGAATGCTTTTCACGAACATTACGCGCTACTAAAGTATATACTAATTTACAAACAATGAGAAACGTTCGAGCAGATCATAATTAAGCTTACCGCGACGTGTATTAATCAGATCCTTTGTGTGGTTGTTGAATGGTATCTAGAATTGATTATGCAGCTTTGATACGTAGCAGACTCTTTACTCGCACGCAGCGAAGTCATATCTCACTTGGTACTATTTTTACATTTATACTTCTTTCTTAATTGTGTTCCCGTATTCTTTTGAATTATGAGACGCATTGAAATTCGAATTCCGAGGTCTCTAGAGCGCCGTTAAAAAAAAAACAAACAATTTACCCTACCGCGTACCTACAAGAAAGCTGCATTACAGTGTCTAGAATTGTGATTTTAGAAATCACACGTGAACTATGTGCATTGTATTACGTCATTTGAGTGTACAAAAATATCTGTTATTACGAACAATATTTGTATACTTGTTATATTGTGCGTTACTTCTGAGTAACTTTCAACATTTGATATTAGTTTTTGCATTCACAATGAATGTGTACTAGCAAAGATGTTGTATAATATGTATACATTAAAAAATATGAATAAATATGCACAGCAAGTACTAATGACCTAACTAATAAATTATCTAAAAAGAAATAAACAAAATTCTATAAAAAGAATATACGCCTTTGTTTTTGATTTTTTTTTCTTTATTCACTTAAAAACAGAAGAGATGCCATTTCTATACCATCACTCTCACTTTCGACCGACAGGATCATAACTGAAAAGCAAACTTCAACCTTTGTATAACTGTTTGTCATTTCAGTGTCACTTTTTCTCGCAACATTCTATGTTCTAAACATCCATTGTAAGAATTAAACGTCGATCGTGCTTTCACACTTATCGAATTAAATTCAACCATTTGTTTTACCGAAGACGATCAAGTACTTCTCTGAGAGCATAGAGAATGTTTCTTAACGATTCACGAATTTATTTGAAATTACTTTAGCGTTTTGTATGTCGTTGTAATTAATTATATTATAAAAGGTCCTCATAATTATCACCAAAAACACATCGAAAATTATTGTTTTCAGGCTGTTCTCGTTTCATCGTAGGAGAGACTGCAAACATACAAGGGAAAGATATTTGAAGAATTTATATTATACGCCTCACACAGATCTTACGGTTTAATCTCGCTCTGTTAACGAACAAATTTGAATTGACAATAACTGCATAATGGGATATGGTGGAACGTATTCTCTAAGAATAATCGCACCACACCTTTAATGTTGCTTTAATCGAGTCTAATTTGAATTCGAACGAAGTCTGCTCCTTAAACATTTTCAAGTGTACCTCTTGTTACGATATTTAAAAGGTACACGTAACTGTAGATATTTTCTTTTCATATTTATTAGTATTAATACTAGTCGTTTAATTACTGTTGATACAAACAGATACTTATAATTTACAAAGCAAATAAATAATACGAATAATATAATTGTTAACATATATAGTTTATTAGACACTGAAAATAATACAGAAAGGAAAATATATGTATACGATTTATAATGCATTATGAATTAATGTATTAATAATATGTTACTTACCACATCGTGTGATAGACGTTCCTGGAATGAAAGTTTCATCACCTTTGTATTCTGCATAATTTTACTGTTTAACAAGTCACGTATCTTCCTTGCGAAAATTCTTTGTACAAATGTTAGTACTCTGCAATGTATGTATCCAAAGTGTCTCTTAGATTGCAAAACTGATGTACGTACAGGATTACTTAAACAGATTTCTTAAATTTCCGTTATGATATTTATTAGTAAAGTTTCATATGCATGTAACAATGATCAGCATGATTCATATACATCATGTGTAATGAATTATTATTTTTTTCGTAAATATACATTTCGAATATATCGTGTTAAAATTTATTAACTGCAATGCTCGTGTCCAACACCTATTACTTACGGATATAATCGTTTCCTACGATAACAACGCGGTAGACATTCTCGATTTATTTCAGAAAAAGCTTTTGTATAATTCTTTTTCTAGCTCATCTGTAGTAGCAAATGATTCATATTCAAGAAGCTGCGATATGCTACATTAAAATTAGTCAGGCTTATTATCTCGTGCACAATCATTACGTCATAAACTTTGTATCTTATGTTTCTTTTATTCTCGTAACAAAAAACAGTTTCATAACACTTGCGTAAAGCTTCGATTTGTTCGTGATTAATACCTGCCTATTATTTTATCAGCAAGTGGGCGGTACATAGGAAATAAACTGTTTCAAGCTGTCTGGACTAAGCTTCGGTACTAAGCTTCGTAGAGACGCGATCGGAAGTAGGCCTTTGATAAAAGGGTCTCGGATTCTCAACAATATCGGTGTACTGGATATTTAATTGGCCTCTAAGTAAATAGCTCGAGCGTAAGAAAAGTAAACGAGCTATTGCGATTATAAATTACGCTACACACGCTTCATTTCCATTTCCCCGGGAGATGTCTGTACGAACCGGATTAAAAATAACATGGACAGTAATTGAATTCGTCTGCAATTTCGGCCGATGCGTTATGCAAAACTAAGAAATCTGCCCTAAATTAATCCTAACTTGCTTAGAAATAATATCAAGAGATATTTTAAGATGTACTCGATAATAAAGAATTATTAGTGCGCATGATAAAATTGATGAAATTGATAAAATTGATAAAAATGGGTAAAATCGATTACAACTAATTTTCCGTCGTCTTTTGTAACAATTGCATCCTACGCAAAACTGAGTGTCGTACTGTCCAAATTTCATTACGCAACAGGAAGCAGTTAAAAACTTTTTATAAAACCAAGAGAATGAGATCTAAGAATTAAAAAATAAATGACTATCACATTCTATGTTCGATATTATGGAAGCCGTTTTTAATATGAATGATAAATAAAGAGTTCGCATTTTGGTAAATGAGATTGCAATCAGGAAGTGAATAAAAGACATCGATAGCGCGATAATTTGAAACTAAAGGTTAAAAATGATTTCGAAATAGGACGAGTCTAACAGATAGGACAGAAAGCATTCTCGGTGCAGAGAATGTATTATCTCCTAGCGCATTGTTAGAGCTCGCGATTAAACGTAACAAACAAGACGATATACATAATGCAAAATGTCGACATATGAAATTAAAAAAGAATTTATTATCTAGTGATATGAATAAGGATAAAAGCGGTCCATATCTTCTAGCCAGACCTATTGAAAATTTCTCGATGAAAAATCGTACTCATTATGCAATATAAAATAGCTCTATAAAATTATCGCTTATACTTCATTTATACTGTTCATTCGATATAATTCTCTGCGTCGCAGACATATTATCTTGGCAGTACCTTCACTCAGCCTTAGAAATGTGATAGATATAGCTTTTATAAAATACCCTTATCGATGGAAAACCAAGGATGTCGAAAAGGTGTGAAAACGTCCCACTGTCATATGGGCAGATTTCACGCCTACTCTTCCTTTTCCTGGTCGTCGGATTTCTCTTCGTTTTTATCCGCATTCTCCTCTGTATGCTCCGCGTTCTGTTCAGACACGATCTCCGTCCCGCCGTCGTGCTCTACTGGTTTAGATTCATCTGACTGTGCATTTTCATTTGGCAGAGTTGTCCTTTCCTCTACACTGAGACGACGAAAGAAGGAAGTGTTAGAATGATCTAATACGAAAGCTATTATTTTTAAAACGGTAGTTATATGCGCGAGAAGCGCTCGTCTTTTTTATTTACACTATACCTAGAGTTATAGCCATTACCTAATTTAAATGAATGATTACAGAATTATGCAATCGGCGTGACTATAGCGCTTACCTTTCTGCTTGCAGTGCAGCCGAATCTTTCTCTGTGGAAGGCTAAAATAAACATGTAGTAGTTAGTACGGACAGAGTGTAAATTTAGTGCCAAGGGCAGGGCACAGATACATAACTAAAATGATTGTAACTTGATTGAAAGATCTAATAACTTCCTGGGCAATCGTCGAACTATGTTAAAGCGACGGTAGCGTTTACCTCTCGACTTGTGGTGTTCCCGTTTTCTTGAATATCCTTACTCTGCTTCGAATCTACACCAGTTTCTGCTGCGCTGGCAGGCGGCGCCACTTTCAAAAACTCTTCCAGCTCGTCTATTTCATTCGCAAGATCGAAGTCCTCGTAATCCTGAAAGACGGTTCGTTATAAGCATTTATAAACAATTGTAAAATTCACAGGCGTGTAGAAATTTGTGTAGAGCACGAGAACGTAGAAGTAAATCCCCATTCTCTGCCAACGATTGAATCGTAACTCGTGGGAATACTCGTGATAATTACCCCACAGTAGTCGTCTTCGTTAAATATTTGTGGAGGTAACGGATACTTGCTGTCTCTCGCGATACTATTTGTCTGCATAAATTCCTTTTCTAACTCCTTCCCTGGCTCCGTTATATCAATGGTTTCGTATTCTACATTTTTGCTATCTAATATCATCAAAACACGTTGTTGCCTTTTTTTCACCTGAAAAAAAAAGTAAAGTATCATTTGGGGCCGAATCCAGAAGAAACGATAACACTCCAAAAACATGCTTAATCAGATAACAATCGAATAGTCAATCGTTCGATCGAGCGCACACATTCCTATCGATCTTATCAACAATCGCGGACGTTATAAACTAATGGATATTAAAATAAACTGCCACATATGGACACGACGGAAGATCGAAACTACAATTGCGGAAGAGAATAAAGAGATCGACCACGGTCCGACCCGCCGAATCCCAATAAATCCTCAACATAAACATTCATCGAAGATGTTTCAATTACCCAGCACCCAGGGCTCTATTTCCCACGACTAATCTCCTCGTTTCCGTTCTAGGATCAACCGCGTACGTTTCCACCGTTGCCTACATTTCACGTTCCACTTGGCGTAAAATGTATCGTTCGGAATCACCGTGGTCATCGGGGATCTTAGCATATGTACGTTCCCGCGACGCACCGAGGGTGCATCCCGGGCCGTAGGAGAGGTGCATCTGGATGGACGATAAGCGGATTGTTCCGCGCGTCGCATCTGATAACAAGATCCACGGCCAGTGACAGCGTCGCGTCGTAAATCGACGCTACGCACGCCGTGGTCACCGATGTAACCCGATCCAACGTAGCCGTGAAATATCGTAAGAATTCAGGTGCCCGGTAAATCTGGCATTCTCCTCGAGTCGCGCATACATGCACGCGCGCACCCACACATCGCAAAAGCACACAGGCACCCTTTCTCTCTCGCTCTATCTTTCTCTAGCTCTGCGCTCTCGCGCAAAATATCGTTAATGCTCGGTCGGTCGCGGTGGCTGTTTCGCACTCACTTCCTTGTTGCCGCTGATACCCGATATGTAGATTTTCACGACCATCGTTAGCCGGGGCTGGGCGCCTTCCTACCAATTGACACGCTCGCACTCCTGCTCGGTGTGTGCCACGATTAGCGGGTTCCGCGGAGTGATAAGCGATCAGTTGAATCACGCTATAGGCTATTAGAGATCACCGACGATGAGCAACACTGATTTAACGCGCACGGGCCAGGGCTGGTCTGGGATCCACTGGCTACGTCATATTTCAGGCCGGTTTAACGAGTGTTCTCATGCGCGGGGCGCGCGCGAATCCTTTCCTCAACGCGGCCGCGATCCAACTGGCGATCCTGACAACGGGCCGTATGCACTCCTCGTCGAGATCTAACGGTGCAAGTATCGGGGTCAGGCCATACGGCCACCAAATACGTGGAAACTGTTCGACGGGGGCCGAGATTGCATACCCCCCGTCACTGCGCCGCGTTGCTCGCGTTAGCAAATTCTTTTTAAACGCGTCACAGCTTTCAGACCGATTGGAATCGCGATTGGGATTCATTATTGGGATCGTTTCGCGGTAAGGATTGTACATTGGTGGGTTCGCGTTTTGTTGCTAGTGAAGATGAGCGAAGTAGTACGAGCGAATACGCGCTGGTTTATTATCCGTTAGGTGTGATTTGAATTCGCGCTTTCCGTGAATGCGCCATGCATCGCGACTTCCGGTCACTGGCGTGCGCGTTGGAGATCGGGCTTTAGACCCTCTGCCTTTTTCCGGTTCTTTTGGAACGTACCTTATAATTGTGCAAAATGGTAAGAATTGTGATCGACGAATATTTTGTGAATCTTGTTGAAATATAAATTGAATCGTACGCGTTGTGGTGGAGAAGATCAATGGCAATGCTTTGATACGTATATCGTGCGATATTATTTATGTCGAAGACGGATGTGTTGATTTTATGATTGGAGGTTACGATTGATTAACCTCGCTAAATAATCAATCTGTTACTCAATTCTTCGTAGTAAATAAGCGTCAAAAGTATTCAGACATGCAACGTTTCGACGCATTTGATTTGTTGTATGTTAAATAATTATTCGAAAAATTCAAACAATACCGTAACAAACTCACCTGACTTAACCTATGCGTTTACTGTTTTCTTTTTACGATAAACTTTACGTAGCGATGCCCGAGTGCTTAGTTACGTCAAATGTTTCATCTTGTAATTAAACTTCAAAACAGTGCACTGTTGTTCCCCGTTACACCATTTCGATAATTGCATTATGTTTACGAAATACATTCATTTGCGATTGCCAGGCGAAACGCACGAAGAAGGTTGGAATCACCGGGAAGTATGGTACCCGATATGGTGCCTCTCTCAGGAAGATGGTTAAAAAGATGGAAATCACCCAACACAGCAAATACACTTGTACATTCTGCGGCAAGGTAAGAAATTCTCTAGCATATTTCTCAAAGAGAATTACGAAATTGTCTAGTTTATAATATTTGTATACCCCTTGCGAGTCTCACAGTAGAATTTATATGTTTTCACGTAGGATGCCATGAAGCGAAGTGTCGTGGGGATTTGGTCCTGCAAGCGGTGTAAAAGGACAGTTGCAGGAGGTGCATGGGTTTATTCGACCACTGCAGCTGCGTCTGTCAGATCCGCAGTTAGGAGATTGCGCGAAGTTAAGGAGCAATAAGTAAATATAATAAATATCTTGTAATAATATTACATGTTTTTTCTTTTCTCCAACCCTCGATTCGTAATTAGAATCGTTATTCCTAATAATAGAAATGTGATACATAATCATCGATTGTTTTAAGCGATGCGAGATGGTATAAATCAGAGTTTCACCTTTATTTAATTTAAAATTATTTCAGACACACATCAAAACCATAATCCACGTATTATCTCCGCGTTCGCATGTTTTGTGAGCGTTAGCGATATACACGCGCTAACCGTGGTTAGAAGTAGTCACACGATCTCTTACAATCCTTTATAGCGAGCTTCACTTTGAGAGAATTACACTAATAATCGCTACTCTTTTGCGCAAACCTCGATGGACGTTAAATGACTAACGTTTTAAGAAGTACCAAGGTTTTAAAAAGTAAATGGGAGCATGTTAATCGAATCATTTAGACGAGATATACGCATATATTATTAATATTAATATAGGGAAACTTAATGGAGCGTACATAGATTATTTTATTGTCTTTGAAGATATATTGTTTTGAAATTGTGTGTTTCTATTACAAAGAATAAGAAATAATTTAGATGGATAATTTGAAAGTTAAAGGTACGTTTACAGATCAGTATCGATTCTATTGTTTTCTATATTTGCAAATTTACTCCGATCTTGCTGCAACTTAATTTTAAACACCTAATAAACTATCTACAAATTTAGCTAATACAAACTGTAATGAAACGTATGTTCAAATGATATATCGATTTAATAGAAATCAAGTCCTGTACAAAAATAAATACTATAGCTTTGTGGGTAATTAAATATATTATTAAGCTGTAAACGATAATCTGTTGCACCATCACCAACGGCATCGAATAACATAAAACTGAGTATATCTTTTGACATTAAAATTGTTCTAAATTGAAATTTTAGAGTCGTATAGCATATTAAGTATTATAAATGTAGTTCAGTGTCATCTTATTTAAAGTTGCAGAGTCGATTATGCCTTTTCCCCAACTGCGAATGTAATAATCGGTTAACATTTCCTGGGAGAAATGTTTCACTTTGTCAACTGCTTGTTTTTCTTCCCCAAAGTGTGAAAAATCATTAACTCGAGTGTCTACGATAATGCAAGGGAAGGGCGCCAGAATCTGATAACAACATTCTTTGTTTTTTTACATTACTTACAGGAAATTTTTCCTTCGAATAATACTCAACAAGTGTATTGCACTCGAAATCTTTCGGCACGCTTCTACTACATGGAAGGTAAAATGAGTCTGAATCTAATAAGAATCGTAGCTACGCAAGATGATAGGAATATCGTAAAAATATCTACCTACTTCGTTTTTTTTTTTAAGAAAAATACGGAAGACACTCTGCCTTGAATGTGAGAAAGTATTTAAAAGTAATAACATTATAGCGGATAACAGTCGATAATTTCTCATTACTCTTAAACAATATTATTTCGTAGATGTAATCTCATATTGCTATGGCGAATCCAGGTATAAGTAAGTCCTTCCGAACAAAATAAAAAGAAATGTAACAACTAAGTTATACGAACGAGATGCAACAAGGAACTGTTAGAAATACCAGTATAAAAAAGATTCAGTGCTCTTCCCTAATCGCTAGAAAATTGTATAGTACAAGTCCTAAATCGCGATCAGTAGTGTGTCGCGATAACTCCCGCTTGCATTCAAACATTCACGCTGTCATAACCGGCGACATTTATGCCACAAGCATATATCTATGTTCCAGCGCACTGATATATCCCCCAGTCATCCGGCATTGCACTCATCCCATATTATCAAATACGTCACTCTCATCTTTTGTATTAACAATTATTTATTTATAACAGTGGTCTGATATGCTTCCCTCTCTACTGTTTACTTAGAAAGAAAGAAAAAAAGATTGTTCACATACGTGTCTATTCGAATCACTTTTGTGTACATCCACGCACAATTAGAAATATCCCTTCTCTTCAACACTCTTGTGCATTATTGATCAAAGGCATACCACGAGAGATGGCAGTAAATACACCATACTGCTGTATAACAGTAAATAAATCCTATGTAACTAAAAGCTTTAACTTCGATCTGTCGCTTTAAGGTAGAGGTCGATTTCCGTTGCACCCTCGACTCCACTGATAACCGGTGGATCGATGAAAGGTGATAATGGACTTTGTTTTTTTTTTGTATGGAATATAATACTATTTCTCTTCTTGATCTTGCGTACAGAGCAGTCTTCCGACTGTGCAGTTCTTGATTGTAGTTTACTAAGAACAGTAATCCCTCCTCATGCGCGCGAGGACCATTGCCGCCACATTTCTCACTTATTCCTCGCGAGCGACTCTTCGCTCTTGTTCAACAAGCGCGCCGGTAATTGAAAGCGCCAAGCCCTGCGCGTGGATTCAGTAATTTAAATATTTAAATCCTCTTATTTCCAGAGAATTAACGACTGATTTCACACGCAGGCCTTATCGATCCAACCCACCAACGTGGCGGCAGAAATTAGGCCAGAAATTCCTTGTTAACTATTTCACTCACTCTCGCTCACTATTCCATTGATTGTCCATTGATGGAACAGTTTCAGCCAGACCCAGCGAGGAGCGAAATAATTGGGCACTAAATACTATCGCGAGCTGACAAGATTGCACCAGAGGTCTTAGCAAAAGTCAATGGGAACATTTATTCACTCTGCCTGTAGGACGTTCTACGTAACGCATCGCTAATAGTGGGCCTTCCTTCGAGGCTCATTCTTCTCAGCTCTCAACAGCACTGTGTCTCTTCTGCGCGCGAGCAGCCGGACCCGATTAACGCGCTTACATCCAGGAGGACTTACTGTACACGTCAACAACTGTTACATACAGACGTCGCACTTAGACCCAGCTGGTATTAGCTGGCTTGCCATTTGAATTTGCTACGCATAATCCATTTCTGGCCAATATTCTTAGAATCACAGGATGCTAGGACAGGTTGCATCGCGTCGCTCGAACGAGGTTTGGACAGACAGTGCCCTGTATTCGTGTGTTTGATCATCTTCGTCTGGAAAGGAATATAGATTAGAGAAATGATTTAGCAGTTGGTTCGTGGACGTTACACTTGTTTCAATTACTACAACGTACCTCCTCGTTATAGATCCATGCTTGATTCCCACCCATACCGTGGCATCGCACTATCTTGACAGGACCTTGGGGGCTAGCTGCATCAAGGCACATATCGTCCGACATAATTTGCTGACGTTTAGTGTAAGCAAACACCTGAAAACAAAGAACTCGTTAAAACTAATTCGACATTTGGATCAGGGCTGGGAATATTTGTCGAATTTTTCGGTATTCGAATATTCGAATACTTCAGTTGCTCAATTATTTGGCGAATATAATTCGAATATCTAAGTATTCGAATGCTATTCGAATATATAAGTATAAGAATGCTATTCGAGTATTTAAGTATACGAATACTATTCGAATACTGAAATATTAGAAATTTATTCGTAGCATTCGAATACTGAAATATTTAAATACTGAAATATTCGAATACTGAAATATTTAAATACTGAAATATTCGAATACTGAAATATTTAAATACTGAAATATTCGAATACTGAAATATTTGAATACTGAAATATTCGAAGTTTATTCATAGCATTCGAATACTTGTAAAATATTCGAATAGTCCCAGCCCTAATTTAGATCATGTCCGGCAAATGTTTGCTCACCTGATTACCGCCCAACCCGTGGCAATAACTAATCCCAACATTTTCTCCCGTCCTTCTACCCATAGTGTCCAAACAAGTCTGCGTATCAATATTTTGTACATCGCCCAAATAATAATAATCTAGCGGCATCGGAGACTCCGGGTATATATTCTCCAGATACCATCTAAAGCTTTTACACTTGAGGTGTTCTCTCAACTTGATTCTCTCCGACACATCTCCCACAGCTACGTTTCGAGCTCCTATGGGTAAAATAATCATCTGAGTGCTACTTAATCACCACCCGCTGTAAGTCTGTATAATGCGGTAATGTGCTTGCTTGAATAAATATTCACTGAAGGTAGAGTGTGTCAGAGGTATGTGCTAAAATAAAGGAATCGCCACGTGTGGTGTATTAATGCTTTATGCTTGCCCTCGGAAATAACTTGTGCTACTGTATTTCTAAGATTCTTATGCAGAGAGACTGTAAGGATTGTGTTTCGCCAACGGTTACATATCCACAAGCCACTTGTTAATTCAGTGGGCCAGTTCTTGTTTCCCGTAACAACGTTCTTTTTTTTATTGTACTTTTACGTTACAGCCCATTTCTCTTTGGGCTACTTACTTCGAGGATGCATCGAAATGAAAAAGAACACTTTTTTTCAATCACTTTCCTATACATACAGTGTTAACGGGTATCTGATATACGTGTAGCTGGTACCCGGCCGCATCAAAGCTCGTTAGCGTATGCAAACTTACAAGCATGCCAATCTCCCGACAGAATAAAAAGCATGCGAGATAGACACAAGCTAAAGAATACATAAAGGACACCGTTAAGAACACAGCGGTCATTGCAGTTTGCTCTTTTGTTTCGGCGAATGCTGGTGTTAGTGCTACCTGGATTAATGTTGTAATAGAAGTACTTCCACTGGTCCAACCAGACCTCTGCGAGTCGCGCATTGTTGTGGTTCACTATCCGGCTGGTACCACCAGGGAACGTATATGGTGTTGATTTACGGAATACATGACCGACGTGCGAGCACGTTGCGATTTCCAATGTCCCACCACACATCCATATCTAACCAACTCAGTTCTGTTAGTATGTTAGCGATTACAATAATAGTTCATAACACGTTTACAAGAAGAAAAAAAAATGGTGAGAGAAAAAAAAAGAAGGAAGAGCTAATACAATATTAGATTCAGGATTATTCATATGGACCTGGCTCTCCTCTCTGGCACCTATAATGCAGTATTTCATAAATATATCAACTAAAAGCAAGCAAACTCATTTTGTTAGTCGGCTGGATGGATGAGTGGTTAAGACTATACTCGAACTATATCGAAATCCAAAGGAGTCAATTATATTCCTGTGAATTCAATTTTGCACACCAATTCGCACACCGATAAAAATATTCAGATACTTAATGGAAACACGTTTACGGATGGGCACACACATGTTAATACAAAAATTCGTGGTAGATGCAGACAATCTGGTTAATATAACAATAGTAAGAACACTCAAAGTTAATCTTACAATTGAGCATCAACGACCTACGCAGTTACAGGTGTTGATGCCCGGGGTGTTTAGCTCGTCAGGCACGTTACAGACAGGGATGAGACTTGCGGAATATTTCCATTACGCTCCCAGTCTACCTTCTAAATACGTTTGCAGTTAGAAACATAACGAACTTACTTAATGGAGCTAGATACGCTCGTGTTTGCAATGCGAGAGGAGCACTTGCTATGAGAGAACACGTGAGCTTTAATAAGTGGAACATTAGAAATAGAATAACAACATAGTCAGTACTCAAACAAAGCAGATTAGGAGTAAATAAAAAAGTGTGCTACGGTATATATCTTTCTTTTTTGTATCAATGATATCACAGCGTCGCTTGTATCAGATACCCGTCAAGTATATATGTGTATTTATAATTCGTGCGAATATGTTTCGTGTCAGACATTTTCTACCGCTATACGAGCTGCATGAAATTTCCAATCGATTTTACCTTCCACGTTCTCCCGCCGAGAACCCGTTATCTTGTTAGAAAACTACAATAATTCGCACACTTTTCTAAAGTAAAATTCAAGGGGATTATTACAAAGTTCATTCGCCGCCGAGCGAGCAGCGGCATCGATCGAGGTAACACACGCGTTACGGAATGGAATTAAACACGTTATTGTCTAACCTGGGTTCATGGCATAGTAAAAATCTCTCCACTCATCCATCCAGACTTCGGCCACCCTAGCCGCATTGTGTAGTACTACTTTGCTGACGCCACCAGGGAATGTATACGGACTCTTGTCTCGGAACACATGTCCGACATGTGAGCATGGACTGATTTCTAACGTCCCGCCGCATTGCCATACCTACAAGGTACTTATGAGTTCACAAATGAAGATGAAAGGTGTCCAGGGTCAATCGCAGATTTAAGTCCTGAGCTTTTTCTCATTGGAAAATCCAGTCTCCCAATTACCCGTTTAACACTAGAGCTTCAACCGAGGCGTTCGGAAACCAGTGTAAGTGAAGTTTCTCGTCCAAGACACCGGCGCTTAAAGTTCTAGTGTTAATTCTAACTACCAGTTCACGTCTACTTTGCAGTAGGAAATATACCAAAAACAAAATATGGCTTTTGAAGAGGATGTTAAAGACAATATGCAAGAGGCATGACGAGCTGAAAAAGCAAATATAAAAGGATGTATATTTCTCAAGTAACAAGCATTGGGGATCACCTGCGATTTTGGGAATCACCTGCAATTTTGCGGCAACTGTGTTAAATAAATGTTAAACGATATTCGTATTCGTTACCTATTCGATTACGCTACTACATAACTACACGGAATCATTGGCCAATACTCACCCGGAAACTCATTTCGAGATTTTCACCGCCCCAAATGTCCATACCTTCGTCGTACGCGCCTAGTTCGTAAAAGTACTCCTTGTCAATGGAAAACAGCCCGCCTGCCATGGTAGGTGTTCGCAGGGGAGCTGTTCTGTCCCCTAGTCTTCTGTCCATCTCCCTTTGCGCTACTCTATACCTTGTGAATTCATAGATAATCGTATTGATATCAAGTTCATCAAGCGGCAGATCGAAGGCGAGGATCTCATTGCCAGCGTTTCTTACCATCTGAAGTTAAGTTTCCAATTGAAACCACCCCACGTCATATCGCTTGCTGGGATATAGGCAAACGTGTCGTCGCTAATTACGTCAATGATGGGACAGACAACCGTGGTTCTGTCCTCGGCGATTCTGGATATCAACGGCTCCAACCAGCCTTCGGTGCACTCGCAATGGGCGTCCAAGAATGTTATAACTTGGCCTTTCACGTGCTTCGCCCCGAGCAGTCTGGCTCTTATTAGGCCTGATCTCTTCTCGGTACGGTAGACGTACGTTGGGACCGGCAGCGTCTTCACGTAGTCCTCCAGATCTTGCTTCAAGTGATCTACGGATTAAATACATGCTTAAGCGAAAATGCAGGCGAGAAGCTGCTACGGTTCCATCTACATCCACTGCTTTATGAAAGAAAGCTTCTTCTCAGCTTGCAGCCGCTCGTTAAAAGTCACCTTGCTCGCTCTTGTCATCTACCAGGATGATCTCCTTAAGCAAGGACTTGGGCGATCGATTGATAACCGACCAGACGGTCCTCAGCAGCGTGCTCCAGGCCTCGTTGTGGAACACGATGACGATGCTGGTGTCGGGGAGGTACTTGCTGAACTTCTTAGTCTTGCAACCCTCCAGCCGTATGTCCTTCAGAGAGCGATTCAGGGAGATCATGTCGCTGGCCATCAGATTGAACTGATTTAACTTGAACAGCTCCTGCTGCTTGGCCTCATCCTCAGGCGATATGTGCACAGCCGCCCCCATCTCGCCCGGGCTACCCTTGGCCTCGCGCACGATCCTCGCCGGCCTCCAGAGGTGCAGCTCCGACTGCGTGTACCGCCTTTTGCTCTGCTGGCCGGTTGCCTGCACCTGCTCGTCCTTCAACGCCTTCGGATGGGGCACGCTCTCCTCCGTCAGCATCTGCTGCTGCTTGCTGCTCTCCGCGCAACCCCATCCGGATCCTCCGATGCAATCCGAATAGAGCATCAGGACCATCACGTCCACCAGGAACCATACCAGCGACGTGAGCAGTATCACTTGGCACGTGTGAATGCGAATCTTGGAGCGGAACATCTTCGGGCGGGGCTTGTCACCTTGTACCCCGAGCTCATCACCCGGATCTGCGCGGCTGGGAGCACCAGAGAAGGCCTGAAGGGGCTAGCTCGAACCGGGAAATTAGTCGCCACCGAGTCTGGGACGGAGATCAGCCTGCTCTTTCGGTAGAATCACATGACTACGCGCCTGGCGAAGCCCTGTGAAGTATCTGGAACAGAAGAGAGAGGGTACTTAAAATCTCGAGAGTCTAGGAGGTCTAACTTCGAGTGGATTGGGTATTCGAGGCCTCCGCGGTCTGACTTATCACTTGCTACCTCTACTACTATTACCATCGCTATTCTTATATCTTCTATATTCGTAAAAGAAGAAGTACTGACTGAATCATCAACGCCCAACTCAAAAGGTTTAACCTAGGAACGTGAAATTTGGAAGATACATTGTTTTCATTTCCCAAGGGGATGAAAAGGGGTAAACTGTGTTTTCCTGGAGTCCTTAATATCTTTGCTAGTCACTAATACATCAATATATTTTCAGCGTTCCAGCTGGAGCTACCTAAAACAACCAACGAATACCACCACACCCTGGAACCTTGAATGGCAACTCCAGCTGAAATACATTTTCAAATTTTCATTTATCTCGAAGCTGTGGTCATTTTAAACATCCGAAGGTGCGTGTTGCTGTGCAATGCGAGGTCAGTTAAGATTTAGTGCCAGAATCGATCAGGGACAGAGAGAGTTTCTAGAGCAAACGATCGTTCCAGAGCCGTTAGAGAGTTTGACGGAGTCACAGAGGACTTCGCAAAGGCCTCAGAAGTCACGTGGCGAAAAGAAGTCTCTTTCGCATCGAGCAAACTGCCCATCCACCAAATACTCCCGCGATCTTCAAACCCTGCCGGTCAACCCCTCCTCCGTGTACTTCAATATTGGATGTCTGATGATATGTTTCTACATAGCGCACATATTTGCCCTCCCCCCTTCGTTCGCTGACGAATCGCTTTTGTCCGGGCGTATTTGCGCCGGGCCAACTCCGCCGGCCCCGGAAGTCACGCGAACTTCCACTGTTTATTTATTACGCATGTAATACATAAGACAATTTACCATTATCGATTCCCTTCCAGGCTACCCTCTTACCGCGCCACTTGCCCGACGATCAAACCCCGCGGCCTGCGCATTCTTGCATTCGCTTCGGGCGTTTAAACTTAATGATTGTGTCCCAGCGCGAAGACGCCGATGCATTTTCATGGCTCGTACGCGGACGTTGCGCCGGCGGAAGAACTACAGCCGTGAAAACTGCTCGGGAAATTCAATCTATCTCGAGAGAAGAACGGGAACCGTTCTATTCCACGCTTCGCGCGTTTCTTCAAACAGGAGAATGAAAGAGGGCCTCTCGCGGGTCGATCGAGCCTCCCCCCCCCCCCCCCCCCCCCGTGGATATAGATAAGGAGATATAAAGAGAACACGAAGGCTTTAATGGAACCGAACGCGATCGAAGCTTCCTTCAGAATTTAATTCAGAACCTCTTATTTCGGAATCATCTCACCCTCCACGGAGGCGGCTCTCTATTTCCGAGCGCTGCAAAATTCCAGCGAGGAATGAAGAAGGAGGAAAGTTGGATAGAAATATTGCTGTACAACTTTCGGAAGAGACTCGGGACGAGTGCAGCGCAGGACTGAAATGAATCAGGTCCAATAAAAATGCCTCGCTTGCCACTTCACATCTGTCTCTCATGTCACGTCATCTCTGGACACATGACCCGCGTAAGTGTACCTTAAAAAAGATCTAATACAATCAAACCCGAAGCCATGAGTAAAAATTAAAACCGACTTCAGAAGAATAAAATTGAACTGAAGAGTAAAAAATAATTTTTTCCCTTATTTAATATACGACTCTCATACTTTTTAAGTCGGCGCTAGATTTACACAGTGCAAATGATGATGCACCGACTTAAAAAATATGAGAGTCGTATATTAAATAAGGGAAAAAAGTATCTTTTACTTTTTAGTGCAATTTTATTTTTTTGAAGTCGAGTTTAATTCTTTTTTATTTTTAACTGTTTAGTTTCATTCATATTGACACAACATGCTGAGGAGATAAGATAATAATAATTAAATGATAATAGTCTTTATTATTAACCACAACTGGCAAAATATTGGACCAATATTGAATCCTGATTTTTTCGCGTGATTTTTGCACGAAAAACTCAGGAATTCAACTTTAAATAGCCGCCATATTGTTTTAAATTAATATTTAGGAAAATTCTCTCCGTCAACCTGAGGATACATTAATATACTAACGAAATTTTTTTTCTGTTTTGATTTTAGATAATCTGGTTCCGAATGGCACTGCTCACCGCAAAACCAAGTTTTTAAAAATGCTTCGTGGATCTCGGTTGCTACTTTATTACAAAGGTAAATATTTTTCTACGAAAAGATTCCCAAATGTTGTTTAAATGTTGCTCTTTTAAGCGCAAAAAGTTTGGTAAAACTATGCGCTTCCGCTTCTTCAAAATAAATTCACAAATATTCGCCTCTTTTTAGCCGCCTAACTAGATACAACCCCTTAATAAACGAACCCTCCTTGAAAGACACAGAAACGGAAACGTCTCCCAGGCACCGTGGACCAAAATGGCTGGCGGCAGGAAGAAACGGTCCGCGAAATTAGTCAAGGACCATTACCTACACGGACAGTCGCGTAAGCTGCTTAAAGGTTGCGCGGCTTACGTGCAACTCGCCGAAAGCGAGAAGTTCCGTATGCGCCGGCAAGCCTGCCTCTTAACAATGATTAAAGCGACAGGCACAATGCGTGCGTTCCGTGGAAATGCGCCGGAAACGTCGCATAGGGTACAGAAGCATCATCTCTGGTCTCGTTGGCTCTAACGAGGCCGGCGCAGCCCTCCCGCTTGCCCCTGCCGCCTGGGAAAATGATACCGCACCGATGCCTCCTCCATTGATGCTAATTAATTAGCGGCCGCTGAATAATTCACTTTCATCGCGATAGCGGCCCGCCAGCCTCCGTGTAATGGTACCCTATAATTGCATACCGCGCGGGGGAATAGCGGAAACGCCGCTGGAGAGACACGCCGCGGCGGAGGCTTTCCCCGATTTTAATAAAACGTCTGCGCGCTTCTGGCATCCCAGCATCCGACGTCGAGGCAGTTTCGCGACTCGGGGAGGAGGCAGAGAGGCCGAGGGGGGATGCTCCAAGTTTGATGAACGCGAGCTGGAGGACCCTGCCGAGGTCCTGGAGCCCGTGTCCAGGAGGCAATAAGCGGGCATCTGCCCCGAGGAACTTCTGACCCGGTTCGAAGCGGAATGTCAAACAAAATATAGCCGAGCGGGATCGACTTTAGACTTGGGTGCCGGCCACGATCCCTTCAACATCCGAGGCGCCTCGAGGCGCGGCTGGAAAGGGAGCAGAGTCTCCTGGGGCTCGGGCAGAGCTTTCTAGCGCGGGAAGTGTCTTTTATCCGGCACAGTGCTCGTTAGCGGCGGAAGTTTGTACGAATTAAATTATGGGCGCTTAGAAAAGTTGGCGGTTTAATTGAAGATTTAGAACAGTTGGAGGCTACACCGGTGTATTGTTAATTACGAGTCGCGGGTGGTGCGAGCGGCTCAAAGCTCCCAGATAGCGATGCAAATTAATTACAACACTCCGCGGCTCGCTAATGCCCTCCCCACCCGGCGGCGCTAAGTTCTCTCGTAATCGTACATTTTTGCAATCGTTCGTCGGTGGATCTGGACGATTGCGAAACGGATGTAACCGAGTTTCGGGAATCCCCGGGCTCCGGGGAGGGCAATGGAAATTTCTCGGTATCTTGGATTCTGGTAATTTCCGACATTTCGCGATTAGGCTTCCAGATAACTAGCAGAATGGTTAATTAAGATCCCGGGATCCTCGGCGAGGGTATGCACTCTCGTCGAAACGTTTAGCAGCCGTTAACATCCTCCTCGAATGGATCCCGGGCTCTCTCGCGATCTCGATTCTTCGCAATCGAGATGTTGCGCCACGGTGTTGCGGGGAGCAGGGGATTGTTAACTATAAAGTCGAAATCAGAAGCGGCAGGCCGAATATCTCGTGGAAGTCATCGGGTTTCGCAAACGAAACGCTGCGCGAGGGAGAGGAACTGGCTGCGGCTATTTACGGAGGCAAATTAGCGGAATAATAATGAAGCGAAGTGTAATGCACTTGTGCAAACGAGACACGAAGAAAAGAAACCTTGCGTTGCCCAACGCAGGTGTTCCAGGGAACGTGTTCGTTCGCCGTTGGACAAATCAAAACCCCCGATGGTAGGCTCGATAACTTCGGAATGGAATAGGAACTTAGCAACATTGTAATAGAAACTAATAACGAATTGCTAACGGGGACTCCTCGATCAATGGGAAAGTTAAGTTTCCCCTTGCCAGGCCGCTTCGACATTCATACGTGGAATTATTTCTCGCGACAAGCAGCGACCCGAGTTATTACGTTACTCGCAGCCCCGTGTCAAATTGGTCAGGAAATCTCGCGCGTCGAACGGCACCGATCCCGTCGGCAAATTCGACATCCAGTCCACTGGCGTTTCGAAGCGCCCGGGCTTCATTCAATTCTGATTGCAATCCCGCCGGAATGATCGGGATAAAATGGCCGATCAAATCATTATTCGGTGCTTCCCCTCTCCAGCCACTCGAACTTCATCCAGCATTTGCGACCAGCAGATTCGCCAAGGGCTTTCGTCGGCGCGGGATTCGTTTTTAATCTCGATCGAAAAACCAGCTGCAAATTAGCCCGTGTACCGCGGGGGGTGTGCTCTCATTAAATCGGCGGGAAGGCAGCGTTCGCAATAGAGGGAGGATCGATCCCTGACGCCGAGGGTTCCCCGCGGAGCGGGTATTAATTCAACCAGAAATTTAGCGGGACCCGGGTGCTCTATCGCGATCGATTGGCGCAGCGGGGAAAAAGCCATTTCGCATCGGTAGCCGTCACACGGAAGTACACACCGGTTATATCGTCGAAGGATCCAGGAGACGCCAAAGCAATAGTTCTCGCATCGTTGCCCACCGCGAATAGAATTTAATATTACACCGCGGTGATATCGGCAGTGATTTCTCCCTGTCGCTATACATCGGGCTCTATTCAGAAATCATCGTAGACACCATGGTAATTCAAACATTATTCTATGGTAGAAATAACAGCCGACGACTTGTCCCCCGTCGTCGTTGTGTATTTTACGACAACACCCATTTCGATTGCCACGTGAGTCAGAACTGAGAAAGGTAGGGCCTTCGGGAGTCTCGAGGGTAATGATAAGGCCAACTTTTCAGGCGGGAAAGCGGGCTTCGCGGTCAGTCGTAACGATAAGAAAACGCGCCGAGATAAGTGCTCGAGTTGAGGAATAAATAGCGATTGTTAGGAACGGGTGAAAGGAGAGAGATTAGTGTGGAATGGGATAGCTTTTGAAGAATATCAAGGGGGCTTATTTATACAAGCTACCAACCCTCAATCATATGAAACTGAGAAACGATTTCGAGAAACTGAGCTCGATGAGTTTAATTGTTGAAGAAAAGTAGCTTTATATTTTATTTCTTGGTATTGTTTTACAATGTTTTTCAATGGGGTATTTAAGGCTGCCGTCTCACTGGGACTTGAATGTGTGCGCACGCTCACACAAGCTAGGAAAAGCGTGTACGTATACGCGATGTAGTAAACAATCCGTTTCAACCAACTTACGTCGTGGAATCGGCAAGAAGGAAGCTTTTGCGGATACAGTTGCCTTCAGCGGACATCTATACAGGGTGGTCTGGTGCGTTTGAACGCTAATAAGCACCGTACGTTGAAATAATAATGAATTTATGACTCCAAAAGTGACAGAATTGAGGTTCGAGTACATTAGCGCCACCAACGGAGAAGCCTTGAAGCTTCATTCTGTCAGTTTTCGAGTCATAAATTCATTATTATTTCAACGTACGGTGCTTATTAGCGTTCAAACGCACCAGACCACCCTGTATAGATGTCCGCTGAAGGCAACTATACCCGCAATAGCTTCCTTCTTGCCGATTCCACGACGTAAGTTGGTTGAAACGGATTGTTTACTACATCGCGTATACGTACACGCTTTTCCTAGCTTGTGTGAGCGTGCGCACACATTCAAGGCCCAGTGAGACGGCACCCTTAACAGTGTAATTAATTCTCTGTAGCTTTTGTTTTTAAACCTAAAGTGGAACTATGGCTTGGTAGTTTTAATAATTGTATAATGTAAGAGTTCTATGACTTCTACGGGTTGGTAATATTTTACAAAATAAAGATCGCAAAATTATGCGATCTATATTGCGTTTAACTAATTTTTCGGCATTTTGGGGGTTGGTAGCTTTCTGCATAATTGGCCCAAGTGTCCCTTTCTCGGAATCATACGCAATTCTTCTCGGAGGAGTCACATTTAACGAGACGATCGCAGCTTCTCTCTATCACTCTTCTGTAGGATATTGGCGCGCGTTGCGTTGGTCGCGGTACGGCGGCATGCGTGAGGAAGGTTTCGCGATAAGGAAGTTGGAGAGATATCGGAAGGCCATCTGGCAATTGTTGCGCTGGTAGTGGATCATCGAAGACATTGGGCCCAGGGTGAATCGTCTTTGTAATTTTCCAACAAATCACCCAAGCTTCACGCGAGTGTCAGTGTGTGTGTGTGTGTGTGTGCAAGATTGCGTCGATTTGGAATAAGATTAAACAGTGGTCCTTTCACGGAAAGTGATACTTAAAAAAAATCGTGGCCCGTCAATATCCCACACTTCTGTAGCCGAATTTGAAGACCAATTCTCTCTACGAAGTCTGCGATTATTAGCCGATTGAAATGCATCTCTGTAGCCATTTGAACGTTGTACAAAGTTGGAGTCCCAGTAGCACCCCACGGGAATTCGACTTTAATAACGCTATTTCCATTTCTGGATCTCGCGTCACCCAGCGATGATGGATACGATGCAGACGACTTTCGCGACGTAAGTTTCCAGGACGAATCCCAGCGAGCCGGGGCAGCTTCGCGCGTATTTCATCGCGGCGATAACTCTTCCGGGAACACGTACGTACAGCGCAAAACTGTTCGCCGGCCCGACGCGTTATGGATTTTACAAAGCGAGTCGCGGAGAGGGCCATTGCAACTTCGCAGCATCTCGGCCGAAAGCACGATATATCTCGCCCGAGGCCATAACTCTCCGTCAATTTCCAGGCAGCCGATGTAACTTGAAATTCTCGATGGGCCACCGGCACGGGAACTTGGGCTCTACACGGAATCGGGCGCGTTGGACGGAATCGATAATAATTTCGCTTCGGGAGGGGCCGGCGATGCCGAAGCGTGGGATCTTTGAGGCCACCACCGAGCTCTCTTTCGGGAATTCTTAAGCAAATCTCGGGGATCTGCCATTCTTCGTCGGCTAACGGTTCCTCGACGCGTGAGCCCGCCGGAGGAACCGATGTGCCACTTAGTTTTCGCCCGGCGATCGATTTTCTGCGCAACGAGATCACGCTCAATCTCTGGCCAATATCGCCGGAGATTTCAACGCGCCCTGCTGGTTACAGACGCATGGAAGATGAGGGTGGCGAGGGAGGGATGATTCTTTGTGGGCAAACGAACGAAAATGATGGGGCAGAGATTTTGCATAGAAAGCCCCGTTTTCGAGAAAATTCATTTCGAAGATCGGTTACTTTTTCAAGAATTACTTGCTTTCCAGCACAATCGAGGTGTTATATAGTTTATTCGCTCTGTAGTATGACAGAGCTCCTTTGTTTCATTAACGAAGAAATACCATGGGCGGCGATTTAAGTTCCCCCGGTGTCTGTATTCATTGTTCGCCGAGAAATGAAATTCCCTAGGTTATAAATCGCGCCTACTCATGGCGTTATTCTGTCCCTTCTTGTCGCGAGATTGCGATTACGCGTAATTTATCGGTGAACAGATAGATATAAGGCTCGGAAGGTGGCAAAATTCGGTTGGAAATACCGTCCGCTTTGAATTCTTTGGTACAGATCGATGACGCAACTAGGAATAGATCCTTTCAGTGTACAATTACTTCTCTTAGAATTTATGATAAAAAACATTCCTCATTTTGCTCAATAAAATTGTAAAAAGTATTCTACTCTTTGGTTCCCGTTTCCATTTCTGCTGACGAATATCGACGAGTCCACTTCGAAGATACAATTGCCGCCTTCGTATTTGCGTCTCTAGGGGAACTGTTGGAACGCAGAAGCTCAAATTACGAGCACCGAAGGCTCGAATATTCTCCACTATCACCCTAAGCTCCCTTCCTCGACTTCTTATCTCGACATTTCGGGATACCCAATCCCGATAGCATATGCCGCGCGATTACACATATCGGCGGAGCTCGACAATGCCAGCGATACAATGAAGATCGCCCCGTATCGTACAAAATACCGTTATTACGCGCCGCTTTATACGGGTCACAAAACCGGCGTAAAGTTTTCCAGGTAATGGAGGATGGATTAACAATGGAAACGTACAGGAAGCCCGCGAAATGATCGAAGCATTCTTTTTATTTCCATCGCGAGCATTCTCCATGAAAAGAGACTGCCATCAACGATCCCTCGGCGTACTTTGTTTCCACTGTAAACCCCATTCATAACTGCCGGTATCGCTCTTCCTAATCCCCTCTGTTTTATCTACTTCCTCGTGGCAACAATGCAAAGAGTTCCAGCGATTTTCAAAACCAAGGATTTATCAACACCGAGTCCAGCAGATTCTGTCTCAAGATTAATGAAAGTAATCGCCCACTGTATCTGACAGATGGCGCGTGATTGAGAATCTCCCTCGAAGATGCGAGGAAGTTAATGGGAAACTATTGCGAGGCGAAGCGAAGTCCCACTCGAAAGTGCTGGGTAGAATGACCAGCTCCCGATAAAAAACCAACTCAAACATCCCCGTCGCTAATGCCCCATAAATAGGAAATTAAGCCATTATGCAAATTTCGCCGGAGCAGCCATTAAACGCGACGAACGATAAGAATTACCGAAGGATTATCGCACAGCTGGTGCACCTAACTTATCGATCTGTTCGGCGTATCCCCGCATCTCTCTGTGCTGCGACGTTCGCGCACGTAGCATTGGAAATCGGGTGTAAGGAGAGGTTCGCGGCGGTTCTACGTTGAAGGCTGCGATCCCGTCGGTGTCGCGAAGGATTCTCGTTAAAGCGCGACCAGCGAGTCTTTAAAGGTTTCCCGTGCGGGCGTCGATAACCCGCCGCGAGCGAGCAGTGTTTCACAAAAGGCCACAGGCATGCGTGCGAGCGAAGAAAAAGACAAACAGACAAAAAGACGCGCACGACACGCGCCAGGTCAGTCGTATTGTATGCAGATAATCGCGAGCACGGCTGCGCATTTTACGACGCGCTACCGATGGCGGAACACCGGTTAGCCGAAAGGCCATCAAAGAAATTGCCCGTTTTAGATAATGCGTCTACGCATACCGTTCAATTACGACGCCTATTGTTCGACATCCAATGAATACCGAGTTTCTTCAACAAGGGAACTTAACCTCTCCGGAGATTCCAACTTTTTTGGAACTGCAGGCTTGCAGGGGGGGTGTTGGATATTTCGTGTCTGCCGTGAGTGTGTGATGGAATGTAGAGGTCAAAATTGAATCAACACTCTAAGGAGATACTGCGTTACGGTTTATTGTTTAATAAACGAAAGATGTTCCTTTACTGATATTCTTTCTCTCGACTCTCGTTGGAGTCATTCGTTCTGTGCAAAATACGTTTATTCCAACTCCTTTCCTAAATAAAGTTTTAGAGTGTAGTTACAAGAGACTAGCTTTAATAGAAGCATGAGATAATTAATTTTTCTACTGTCTTTGGTTCAGAGATCAATAAAAGTGTAGTAGTCCCACTTTTTTAATAGAGAGACGATTACAATGCTATTCGTCAGGGGCGATAAGAAATTGGTTTTAGTCCACGTTGGCAAATTGACGCTAACGCCAATGCCACTTAAGTCGACATGTGATCTGTCCTGCGGAACTAAGGCACTTCAAAATTCACGTGCCAAGAGTTTCGATCAAAGAAAACGTAGCAGTATCTTTTACACGTTAGATACCTATCCAAAATTATTCTTTTTTTTTCACGACACCATCGCCTAGTTCACGGTTTATTTAGTTTTCGAAAGCAACTTCGCGTGGTCCACGTCTCATTTCCCTCCCCTAACGACCTTCCTTCTCTAACGCGATTGTTAAGAGACGATAAGACAGCAACGCTACAATTACCGTTAACGCGGCAATTTAAAATTCCTCCACGTAGAATTAAGCGGGAAACACGAACGTGACGATAGGAGAGAGAAAAATGGTCGCGACGGATCCCGACGAATTTCGAAAACGCGGCGGATGTAGTGCATAAAATATGAGGCCGCTCGATATTGCGTTTCACCGCTTCGCGCATAATTAACGGGCGAGGCGGAGGAAAGAGCGAAGCTAGTAGAATGCGTGATCAATTAGGAGCCTTTTTTCCACCATTGCCAAGGAATCACTTAATTTGATTACTGCATTATCCCGTGCTAGGGTTGAATTAACTAATTGCCAACTGTTAGTAAATATATCTCCGGTTTGCGGATAGAGAGGAGAGGAAAAGACAATACTTTTGAAACAAATTATGTAGCCGAGTTGGGTCATCTCTCACGTTCTACTTTCTAATCCATGGCAACGAGATCGTTATCTCCCCGAGTGAATCACACCGAGCAATCTTATCTTTTATTTTAGTTCTAACAAAAACACATTCCACGCGGCAAGAAAAATTCGGGACACCAATATCGTGGATGATATTCTTCGATACTGTTGCAGGCCGTGTCTTACGCGTCAGCGTGCGCGCAAGGGACTTTTCGGCAAATATTTGTCGAGTGGTGGCCAGCCTGCGTGCAACGAAAAAGTGGTGGGACACGTTGCGTCGGGCTGGGGCATTCAGCCAATCGAAAATTCGAAATCCGTCGATAACCTTTTAGCGGGCTAATTCGATTCGTCGCCGTAAACTGTGCACGGTAACTCGCGCTCATAACTGCGATTCAACTTACGAGGATGTTCAAAACGATCGTATTTAATCGTTAAAATAACGCGGCGTATTTGCTCACTGAAAACGCGATGCTGTTACACGCGTGGCTCATCTGCGAGAATCGAATTTATTTATCGACAATGATATCCCCATATTTCTCCGCGCTTCACGAACATTGGAATTGTACCGCGTTATCGGAGAACGCCCGTGGCACTTAATATCTATCCTTCGATCAATCTATTTAAACAAGGTAATCTCGGTACTAGGTATTGTTTCGATGGGATCTCTTAAAATACCGTTTTCACGAAGAGTAACAATAAGCTTCGTAACTTTCACGTGTTTCCCATAATCGCGTTTTCCAGCGTTGTTCTAGCCACGGATTTAACTCGAATCTTGCATATAATTAGTGCGTGCCACGTAGAACGATGCACTAATCGCGCCGGATGTGTAACTTGAAATATCAACGTTTGTTGTAACCGCCGCATAAGGGACGATCGGATCTCGATACACGTGTCCTTGCAGGTCGAATAACGTGCCGTCTTTAACCGGTCAACCCGCTCGTCACCCTGAGAGAACTTCACGGCGAACCTTTCACTTGTTTCATTAATCACCGCCGAGGTATGCTGGATTTGTCTATTCAACTAATCCAAGGGGAAAAGATCGGGCCTCCTCTCATGAATAATTTACCTGCCCCGACGAGCAATTGCCCGCGACCGTTCTTTCTACACATATTACGACGAATTGCTTTTAATCGCTAGGGATACATCGCCCTACAGAAGTTTCGCCACGGCGCGTTTGGAAACGACGCTTAAGGTAAGGAGCCAGACGAAGGACCTTGGGAATACGACAGCAGATGAGCAGGTGTGCCGCATTCCTTCAAACGGAACACTGACGTAGCCGGCGGAATGAGATTCCTCGGTTCACGGGGCGAACAAACGAGAACGGGAAGATTCTACCAGTGAATCGAACAGAAAACTCTGAAGGCATCGAATCTATATACGAGCGTCGAGTAGCACTGGCTACTCGGGAAGATAAAGAGACGCATCAGGGAGCAAATATCGCCGTACATACACGTAGCCGCGCAGCACCGTTACGTTCCACACACCACATGGTCTATCATCGGCCGCGTGTCACCAGTTAAAACGACATTTACCCAATTCTGGTCGAGAGCGCGCTCTTTCGATCGGTCAGCCTTCGTTCCTCGCCGACTGTCCCTTTCCAGCCACGGCGAAGATTCTACCACGGGTTTCGGGGCGCCTCGCGCTCGGCCCCTAAGATTCACCCACAGAAATCGGTTATAGGACGCAACACACCGCAAGTCGGCCGGTGTGGAATTCGTTTTCGCACACGGCACCTCACTACTATACCGGGACACGCGAGATGTTTCGCGAGCGCTGATGATGCCGCGAAATTGAATGCCCGATGGTTCGCGCTGCACGAGAGATCCTGGTACGGTGAACAGAAGGAGAGCAGGGCGCAGATAGCGAATAACACGGTGTTCGAGGACTTGCGAGAGGCGCCAGGTGCGATCGCTCGAACTTGAATAAGCTACACGTTTACGGGGACGACGGGCCTACGCTGTCACACACGGACCGCTCCCGTAATAGCGCGCGACTGTTCCCCGGTTAGCGAACAGCTCGATTAACGCGGATCTTATTGATACACACCTCTTATGACCTAGTAACGAGAATGCCTCCAGGTGAACATCCCATGCGTTGCACATACGTGTACATCCGACACTGCGGAGCAAACGAGCAGCGCCGAGGTTAGGGCGACGAAGTGGGGACACCTGTTCGACATCCGTAGCAGCACTTTCCTACGCTCTCTGACGGCAGTGCGTGACGGCCGCTTATCGATACAAGCCACGATCGCCCGATGCACGCACAATCGAGGAGGCCTCGTCGGCACAGCACAGATTTACCGAACGCGAAAAGACTATCTGCACTCCATTCACGGTCCACTCGTTCCTTCATTGATTCCGCAACAGTGACTACTGTGCTCCACGCAGACATTTTATGCAACACTTTTGAAATAGTTGCTGATATGGTAAGTGACGCGATTCTTCTGTTATAGCAGTGGGTGTGGTAGGTATCTGTAGAATTTATTGGTAACGGAATAGTTGTTTGTACCAACAGAGATGAGGTAAGAAGAGTAAGCTCAATTACAGACCAGTGATGCCAGAATGAGGACGGTAGCGCTCGAGAATTTCCCCCACCACGCATGCACACTACGCCGGAGCTGCGTGTCCGTGAGCTCGGCGCTTCGGACAACGTCGGGAAGACGAGAGAGAAAACGAATGTGTGTCTTTCTCTTTCGCTCTTGAAACCAAGCGACACGCGGCCGTACGCGACTTCACGAGTGCCTCGAGATCCATTTTTCACTTTCTGACATATGCATAATACTTTTGTAATGAAAAAAAAATTTGGAAAAATTTTTGTTACGGAAATCACGTTTTAAGACCTCCTGATCACGTTTTGACCATTTAACACGATTACAGTATTGTCTCCGTATATGCTCGATTTTATGCACGCGATACAAGCTTGTGGCTATTCCCACCACTTTTGTCTCACTCTTGTCCGGCGAAGGCCAGAACGAGATGGAACGGGTTGCGTGCGCGACGAACGAACACTCGGAATTAGGACTCTGTACAGAATATATGCTCACCACCGGTCCCGAGCAGCGAGCAAATACGGACACAATACTGTACGTTTAAACGGCAAAATGGATTTCAATGAAACTTTATATTCTTGTCTTAAGATCCGTTTAGATCACGAAAAATGATAATTACCCGTTATGGTTCTTCGATCTTTCAGATATACGAATTAAATTCTACATAAAAAATTAAATAAAGTTCTTCTGTAACTTCTTTAACAAAGAAAAATGTACATTCATAATTGAGGCATTTGATGGAAAAAGGGCACATTCGCCAAAATGCTATTTCAAGAAAATCGATTTCAAAGTTTTCATTATAGTACCTATAACTTAATAAAAAGTAATGCAATTAAATCAATTTTTTTAAGGATGTAGTTACCATGTTCTGAATACAGAAGTCATGATTTAAAAATGATATGTGTCTATTTATAAGTTTTAAACAAGTGGTTTATGTGCCCTTTTTCCGTAAATGTGGTAAAGTCGTAACAAAATTGCTTCTTTGTTTAGTTATTTAAATATAATTTTGTTTGCTTACTTCGTTGCATATTTTTTATACATTGCTTAAATCAAAAATATAAAATGAAGCACAAAAAGAAACAAAAAATGTTATGTTTTACGTAAGTATTAGTTTCTTCCATTTTTTGCAGCAAGCTGGCTTACAAATCAACTTTTTCTTTCCTAAATTAGCTTCTTTCCTTGCGGATTCGATACTCGCCGCGCTTTCCATATTTCCTCGCTTACAGAAAATCCTCTATGAAATAAAAGTACTTATTGCACGACAGTACGGTAGCGCGACCGCTCAGCGACTATGTACATAGCTGCGTGTCGTCCACGCTACATAATAAAGCAGCATTTAGCTAATCTGAACGCAAGAGAAGTAATGTCCTTCAATTTGGTGCGCCGCAGTTAAAAAAATTAAAAACCGATTTTTTCGGCGTTTTTTCCCTGTCAGAGTAACTTATAGGTGGAATTTTCATACATACTTTATGAAATAAATCTTTTATGCGATCTTCAATGTCTTCACATACAGTAAAACAGCGTAGGAATTAAACGAATTAAACATGCTGTGACATTACAGTCTAAAATGTGTAAGATATTTTCAACGGCGTCGATGGCGCAGCTGTAAAGTGTCGGACTGACTCTAACATAAAAAAATACTGGTGGAGGGAGGTTACCCCTACAGGCTACGATTAGCCTATCCCTAAAGACCGGTTAGTGCGACTTATTAGAAATACCGAATATTGAGGGAGACGTTAATTGATTATACATCTTTTTAAACCAAACAGGCGTTGTAAATATGTATATAGTGTGTACATAGTTAGCCTTTTAAGGAGTTATTTTAAACGGGTGAATGCGAGTGTGTTGTGTGTGCGCGAAGATTTTCATTAGATATAAGTATACAACCTTTCCACATGAGACCTTAAATTTAAGGACCCAGTTTTTGCGGAACTGATTCGTTCTTTTTCCGGATCTGATTCACGAATACACTACCCACCTTAAATAGGGGGAATGGGATAAGAATAAGAACCAAAATAATAATGATAATAAGTTAAAATACTCTATCGGATTGCGAGCGTCGTCTTTGTTTCTCTACGAACTGTTAACCCATGTATAACACATTACTTGTTTTTATTTTTTAAGTAGATTATTCGATACATTTGTACAAGTGACTTTTTTATACTCTGTACTAAAACGAATAAAACATACAAAAAAAAAAGTGTCAGACTGCTAAACCGCTGGGAACTTTTTGGACGTAAGTTCGAGCCTCGGAACTTCTAAGTCCCCCACAGGGTCATATTTTTTTCACACTAATTATGTATTTTCTCGATTTCTAACTATATGACAATGTTCAATATTTATTTACAAATGTATACAGTATTGTTTAACTTCTGAAATATATATATAAAAATATAAATATTTTTAACATATTATAATATGTTAACATATATATAATATTTTAACAAATTCTTATTCGAATAAGAAATTATTGGAATAATTATTCGAATGAAAATTTAGCCGAATAATGCCAAACTCTGCTGTACTGTGACCAACATAGCTAAAAAACGATTAGAAGATGGAATTCAGAGTTCACTTTTTGACACTTTGAGGCTGCGTATCTCCTAAACGGCTGGTCCTAGCTCGTTTTTGACGAAATTTTGAAAGAAAACTCAACCAAAGAAAGGTATAATCTCCTCCTTTTAAACGTCCCATGTACTTTAAGCAATCAGACCGCCTTAAAGAACTATTCTCACCTGGAGGCGATGGTGCAGCTGTAAAGTGTCGGACTGCTAAACCGCTGCGAACTTTTTGGACGTAGGTTCGAGCCTCGGAACTTCTAATAAGTCCCACAGGGTCATATTTTTTTCACATTAATTATGTATTTCTTCGGTTTCTAACTATATGACAATGTTCAATATTTATTTACAAATATTTTAACCTTATGTTAAAAATATTTCAACCTGAAATATACGTAAAAATGACTAGTATTACGTCAATTACAGTATTGTTCTAACATTCCTACACTAAATTAATATTATATATAATTGGTTTTCTAATCTCTCACCTTTAACAATTGTCATACAATTCTCTCGTGTTTCCAAAATTCAGAAGTTAAACAATACTGTAATTGACGGAATACTAGACCATAGAAACGGTGGTATAAAAACTGCGGCTATACTTCCGAAAACCGGTCGAACCCGATTGGGCTGAAATTTTGCAAATAGGTTCATTTTGCATAAAAATAATGTTTGCGAGAAGGATTTTTGGCGACTCGAATTTTTTTTAACCATTTCAATGTCGTTTCCTACCTTACCGACAGAGTCGAGAATGTCGGTAAGGTAGGAAACAAAATTTCAGCCCAATCGGGTTTGACCCGGTTTTCGGAAGTTTCGCCAAATATTACTATGTAAATACGTTACTGATATGGTAGTGGAATTGGACGCTATTTAAATGGCGTAAAATTGGGAACATAATTCAATTCATTATACTCATCATATGAAATAACATTCGTCGTAGTTTCTATAATATACAAGTCAGGTTACTTAAAATACTTTTCTTCTGCTTACAGGTGAAACTTGGGCATATTTCTCCGTGACAGGAACTTTATATGGGCCAAATGATGGAAATTTCAACAATGAACACAAGAAAATAGTAATTTTATATAACTGACAAAGTAAAATTATATATTTTATACTTTATTGTAACACTGTAAAAGTCTTTATTCAAATAAAGTGGGAAAAACTTGAAACAGACTATTATTATTGAGAAATACCTTTTATACATACTCCTATCCAAATAGTCGCAGTAGCTACATTTAAGTGACGTCTTCGAAGCAGAAATTTAGGATACCTCCTTTCGCTTCGTGTTCTCCTACTGCTTCGCTCCAAAATTTGGTAAAAAATCTCAGTACGCTGTAAAATTGAGCTTCGCAGCAGGAGAACATGAAGCGAAAGGAGGTATCCTGAATTCCATCGCCAGAAACCTTTCGACAATTCTGCGCCTCTGCGTTCAATAGTTCTGCGTCTTCGATTCACTCTCCGCAGAGAATACTTAGTGCCACCTCTTTCGACATCATGTTCTCCTGCTGCGAAGCTCAATTTTACAGCGTACTGAGAATTTTTACCAAATTTTGGAGCGAAGCAGCAGGAGAACATGAAACGAAAGGAGGTATCCGGAATTCCATCGCCAGAAACCTTCCGACAACTCTGCGCCTCTGCGTTCAATAGTTCTGCGTCTTTTATTCTCTCTCCGAAGGCGCTAACTTTGTGCCACCTCTTTCGACATCATGTTCTCCTGCTGCGAAGCTCAATTTTACAGCGTACTGAGATTTTTGACCAATTTTTGGAGCGAAGCAGTAGGAGAACATGAAGCGAAAGGAGGTATGCTGAATTCCATCGCCAGAAACCTTTCGACAATTCTGCGCCTCTGCGTTCAATAGTTCTGCGACTTCGATTCACTCTCCGCAGAGAATACTTAGTGCCACCTCTTTCAACATCATGTTCTCCTGCTGCGAAGCTCAATTTTACAGCGTACTGAGATTTTTGACCAAATTTTGGAGCGAAGCAGCAGGAGAACATGAAGCGAAAGGAGGTATCCTGAATTCCATCGCCAGAAACCTTTCGACAACTCTGCGCCTCTACGTTCAATAGTTCTGCGTCTTCGATTCACTCTCCGAAGGCGCTAACTTTGTGCCACCTCTTTCGACATCATGTTCTCCTGCTGCGAAGCTCAATTTTACAGCGTACTGAGATTTTTGACCAATTTTTGGAGCGAAGCAGTAGGAGAACATGAAGCGAAAGGAGGTATGCTGAATTCCATCGCCAGAAACCTTTCGACAATTCTGCGCTTCTGCGTTCAATAGTTCTGCGTCTCCGATTCACTCTCCGCAGAGAATACTTAGTGCCACCTCTTTCAACATCATGTTCTCCTGCTGCGAAGCTCAATTTTACAGCGTACTGAGATTTTTGACCAAATTTTGGAGCGAAGCAGCAGGAGAACATGAAGCGAAAGGAGGTATCCTGAATTCCATCGCCAGAAACCTTTCGACAACTCTGCGCCTCTACGTTCAATAGTTCTGCGTCTTCGATTCACTCTCCGAAGGCGCTAACTTTGTGCCACCTCTTTCGACATCATGTTCTCCTGCTGCGAAGCTCAATTTTACAGCGTACTGAGATTTTTGACCAATTTTTGGAGCGAAGCAGTAGGAGAACATGAAGCGAAAGGAGGTATGCTGAATTCCATCGCCAGAAACCTTTCGACAATTCTGCGCCTCTGCGTTCAATAGTTCTGCGTCTCCGATTCACTCTCCACAGAGAATACTTAGTGCCACCTCTTTCGACATCATGTTCTCCTGCTGCGAAGCTCAATTTTACAGCGTACTGAGATTTTTGACCAAATTTTGGAGCGAAGCAGCAGGAGAACATGAAGCGAAAGGAGGTATCCTGAATTCCATCGCCAGAAACCTTTCTACAACTCTGCGCCTCTGCGTTCAATAGTTCTGCGTCTTCGATTCTCTCTCCGAAGGCGCTAACTTTGTGCCACCTCTTTCGACATCATGTTCTCCTGCTGCGAAGCTCAATTTTACAGCGTACTGAGATTTTTGACCAATTTTTGGAGCGAAGCAGTAGGAGAACATGAAGCGAAAGGAGGTATGCTGAATTCCATCGCCAGAAACCTTTCGACAATTCTGCGCCTCTGCGTTCAATAGTTCTGCGTCTCCGATTCACTCTCCGCAGAGAATACTTAGTGCCACCTCTTTCGACATCATGTTCTCCTGCTGCGAAGCTCAATTTTACAGCGTACTGAGATTTTTGACCAAATTTTGGAGCGAAGCAGCAGGAGAACATGAAGCGAAAGGAGGTATCCTGAATTCCATCGCCAGAAACCTTTCTACAACTCTGCGCCTCTGCGTTCAATAGTTCTGCGTCTTCGATTCTCTCTCCGAAGGCGCTAACTTAGTGCCACCTCTTTCGACATCATGTTCTCCTGCTGCGAAGCTCAATTTTACAGGGTACCGAGAATTTTGACCAAATTTTGGAGTGAAGCATCAGGAGAATATGAAGCGAAATGAGGTATCCTGAATTCCATCGCCAGAAACCTTCCGACAACTCTGCGTTCAATAGTTCTGCGTCTTCGATTCTCTCTCCGAAGGCGCTAACTTTGTGCCACCTCTTTCAACATCATGTTCTCCTGCTGCGAAGCTCAATTTTACAGCGTACTGAGATTTTTTACCAAATTTTGGAGCGAAGCAGTAGGAGAACGCGAAGCGAAAGGAGGTATCCTAAATTTCTGCTTCGAAGACGTCACTTAAATGTAGCTACTGCGACTATTTGGATAGGAGTATGTATAAAAGGTATTTCTCAATAATAATAGTCTGTTTCAAGTTTTTCCCACTTTATTTGAATAAAGACTTTTACAGTGTTACAATAAAGTATAAAATATATAATTTTACTTTGTCAGTTATATAAAATTACTATTTTCTTGTGTTCATTGTTGAAATTTCCATCATTTGGCCCATATAAAGTTCCTGTCACGGAGAAATATGCCCAAGTTTCACCTGTAAGCAGAAGAAAAGTATTTTAAGTAACCTGACTTGTATATTATAGAAACTACGACGAATGTTATTTCATATGATGAGTATAATGAATTGAATTATGTTCCCAATTTTACGCCATTTAAATAGCGTCCAATTCCACTACCATATCAGTAACGTATTTACATAGTAATATTTGGCGAAACTTCCGAAAACCGGGTCAAACCCGATTGGGCTGAAATTTTGTTTCCTACCTTACCGACATTCTCGACTCTGTCGGTAAGGTAGGAAACGACATTGAAATGGTTAAAAAAAATTCGAGTCGCCAAAAATCCTTCTCGCAAACATTATTTTTATGCAAAATGAACCTATTTGCAAAATTTCAGCCCAATCGGGTTCGACCGGTTTTCGGAAGTATAGCCGCAGTTTTTATACCACCGTTTCTATGGTCTAGTATTCCGTCAATTACAGTATTGTTTAACTTCTGAATTTTGGAAACACGAGAGAATTGTATGACAATTGTTAAAGGTGAGAGATTAGAAAACCAATTATATATAATATTAATTTAGTGTAGGAATGTTAGAACAATACTGTAATTGACGTAATACTAGTCATTTTTACGTATATTTCAGGTTGAAATATTTTTAACATAAGGTTAAAATATTTGTAAATAAATATTGAACATTGTCATATAGTTAGAAACCGAAGAAATACATAATTAATGTGAAAAAAATATGACCCTGTGGGACTTATTAGAAGTTCCGAGGCTCGAACCTACGTCCAAAAAGTTCGCAGCGGTTTAGCAGTCCGACACTTTACAGCTGCACCATCGCCTCCAGGTGAGAATAGTTCTTTAAGGCGGTCTGATTGCTTAAAGTACATGGGACGTTTAAAAGGAGGAGATTATACCTTTCTTTGGTTGAGTTTTCTTTCAAAATTTCGTCAAAAACGAGCTAGGACCAGCCGTTTAGGAGATACGCAGCCTCAAAGTGTCAAAAAGTGAACTCTGAATTCCATCTTCTAATCGTTTTTTAGCTATGTTGGTCACAGTACAGCAGAGTTTGGCATTATTCGGCTAAATTTTCATTCGAATAATTATTCCAATAATTTCTTATTCGAATAAGAATTTAGTCGACTCAACGGACGAATAAATAATGTTAAAAATATTTATATTTTTATATATATATTTCAGAAGTTAAACAATACTGTATACATTTGTAAATAAATATTGAACATTCCCACACAGCACACAGGCGCCTTAAAGGCGCTTTTCAGGCGCATGGTCCCAGGCGCTCGAGGCGCCTTAGAGGCGCCGCGAGCGCCTCACCAGCGTCCAATATGCGCCTTCGGAGCGCCTGATGTTACAAAACGGGACGCCTTAAAGGCGCCTTTAAAGCGCCTGAATTAGGACTGCCAGGCGTTTCAAAGGCGCCTGAAATGGGCGCCTAAAAGGCGCCTGGAACAGGCTTTTTAAAGGCGCCTGGAACAGGCGTGTTAACGGCGCCTGGAACGGGCCTGGATTAGGATTGACAGGCGTCTTAATTATAGATAAATTAGGTCAAATGCAGCTCTTTAAAAATTGCCATTAGGGCGTATGTAAGATGGTTATCGATACTGATTAATTTTAATCTGGATAAAATTTCATTTTCATTTACTATATTTATTTATGCACGCAATGAATACAGACTGCACTTACATAAGAAGTATAGCTAGGTGATACACATGTACGTATGCAAAGTATACAAAATGTACAGAATATACAGAATATACATATAAAGACACTTAACGTTTCAACGATGGCGCCGAATTTAACAATTTCTCTACGCGGACGATGCGGCGGTCGCGTGCCACTATTCTCTCTCCAAGCGGACGGTGGCAGTGATGTAGCCTGCAGTACTATGCCTACAATGTAGCCATTACTATGCGTACGAGGTAGTCACTGTCTGTGTTCAAAAATTATACTAGGATTGGTTATTACAATCAACATTCAATTTATTCTTATTTGTATAACAAGCGTGAGCACTTAATAGAATAAAGAAAGTAACACACTATTATTGTATAACGTAATATCGAACAATTATAATCTTCTTATAATACTTGAATCGCGAGCACACTTTCATACAACCGTTTACGACAAGATCCGACACGAGAAGAAGGAACGGAAAACCCGGTGTGCAGATACACGACTGACGACAGTGACGACGGCCTTATAGACGCTTCTGAAATTTTGTATAGATGGCGCCAGGGTAGTTACACGGCGCCTCCCGAGCGCCTCCCGAATGCCTCCCGAGCGCCTCCCGAATGCCTCCCGAACGCCTCCCGAGCGCCTCCCGAATGCCTCCCGAGCGCCTCCCGAATGCCTCCCGAGCGCCTCCCGAACGCCTCCCGAGCGCCTCCCGAATGCCTCCCGAATGCCTCCCGAACGCCTCCCGAGCGCCTCCCGAACGCCTTTACAACGCCTAAAAGGCGCATTTAAGGCGCATTCAAGGCGCCTTGTTACAAATCCGGACGGTCAGGCGCTCAGGCCTAAAACAGGCCTAAAACAGGCCGAAAACAGGCGCCTTCAGAACGCCGTGTGCTGTGTGGGTTGTCATATAGTTAGAAATCGAGAAAATACATAATTAGTGTGAAAAAAATATGACCCTGTGGGGGACTTAGAAGTTCCGAGGCTCGAACTTACGTCCAAAAAGTTCCCAGCGGTTTAGCAGTCTGACACTTTTTTTTTGTATGTTTTATTCGTTTTAGTACAGAGTATAAAAAAGTCACTTGTACAAATGTATCGAATAATCTACTTAAAAAATAAAAACAAGTAATGTGTTATACATGGGTTAACAGTTCGTAGAGAAACAAAGACGACGCTCGCAATCCGATAGAGTATTTTAACTTATTATCTAGAGACGCGGTAGCGTCTCGACGCCAAGTACATGAAAGAAAAGACACCTTGTATATGCCTGTCGCTGCCGTGTATCTTTACTCGACGCACAGCTATTCCAACCTAACCTGAAACTTATTTCATTAATATCTCATCACGCTTGCAATATTTTCTAAATTTAAAGGCATTTTTCTTATGTAAACCGCATATAAGCTTTCGAATAAGACCAATTTCAATAAAATCGGTCCACGCATGACAGAGATATCGTAATATCATGTCATGGATCTGTCAGAAACGGTAAGATTTTTCTCCTGATTCTGATTCTTCTCCACAAATTTTCGTCGATATAATACGTATACGCGTTACACACACACACCTTCAGCCAACACATGCTCGTTCTTCGTTCGTCGACTCTCGGGATTATTCGGCGGGGATCGTCGTCCGTCATTGTACATACATACTTATATATATACTATTTTGAATTTTATAACCTACCAAGTGCGAAGTGTCAAATAAAGTAAGTTGTCCGAATTTAGAATGTCACGAGTTTTTACACTACATAGAAGACTGAATTATTGTCTCAATTAATAAGGTAAGTCGCCAAAATTTTTTTAATAGATTTCTTATGTAGAGTCGCAGACTTGCAAGTTGTCCGAAGATGGTTCGACTGAGAAGCATCTCCTTCACACAAGTTTCTGGAAATTTGTACCATGCATGTACAAAAAATTGCACTGCATTTAAATTGCCAGATATTTGTATTTGTATACCAGCAATTTAGAGTTTTTATGTAAAGCTTATTATATTACAGAAATGAAGGGGACGCACAGGACTCCGATAAAAATGAAGGGGACGCACAGGCTTGGATAGTAGAATTGAAGGGGACGCACAGGCTTGGATGGATAGAAATGAAGAGAATGCACAGGCTTGGAGGTTGTCTGGAGAAGATTAGATAGATAGACAAAGCATCTTGTGTCGCACAAGTTTCTGAAAATTTGTCAAATAAGGTAAATCGACAAAATTTGTCTAAAGACATAGTATATAATTAAAATGTGGCTTTATATATTTACAGATAATCAAAGCAGAAGATGATGCAGTTTGATCTACGTCGGACTATGTACGCATAAATTTTCAGTGATTCATTCAATGATTCAATGATCTTGACATATGAGCACGTGTGATAATTTACTTTAATAAAATCTACAATAGTTGCTACGCTATTCATTAATTCATTAATTTTTAGATTCCCATCTACAATAGTTGCTACGCTATTCATTAATTCATTAATTTTTAGATTCCCATTAACAATATTTCAATTCACCAATAATTATACTGAACTAATTCGAAAACCAATCGTGTGTTGAAAATATTAGCTCGTTCAGACACATTTTGTTCTCAAATTTTGATCTCACCTCATTCAGACACATTTTGTACTAACACGGATACTTTTTGGAGTAACATTTCGGATGTTGCTGAAATTTGAATATGTTGTAGTCTTTAGTGATATTTAAACGTACCTCAAAGGATTTTGCAACATTTAAACGTACCTCAAAGGATTTTGCAACATTTTGAAAAATGTCGATTTTACAGCTGTTTGAAGGTGTTTTTTTCAGTAAATTATAGCTATGGAAGTAGTAAACGGATGGATATAAGCTTTACGGTGTTTATAGAGAAGACATTGAAGTTTTAAAAAAAAAATTTCCAGTTGAAAAAATTATTTTAATCAAATGCAGTTTTTTAACATCTGGTGCGATTTTAAAAATCCCGCAAAAAAGGAGAATATAATTCAATCTTTCCCCTTGATGGAGAAATTTTAAAAAATATGGACATTTCAAAATTGGCCCTGTAAAAATTGCCGAAAGTTGACGCTGCGTCAAATCACACCGGCTCGACTGGCTGAGCCGTGCGGTACTCGCAGCGGCCAAGCGGCTATATCTGCTATTCTTATACAATGTTCTCGAATATGGTAAGTATTTGTAATAAACTAAAGATGGACAACTTTTACTGTTTTTTATACACAACATAATAGGTTACTCAATTTTTGGTGTTCGCAATATTTTCCTTGAAACGAAGGTGACCCTCAGTTTTTTAAATGGAATGCTATGTATTTGATTAGCGAATATAAAAGCGACTGTCAAGGCAAATTCAACCATATGGTATATTATGACCTCCAAGGCTACACATGGTTAGGAATGAAATAAATATATCGAACTATGTATAGTAGATTATCTTTGTAAAAAGAAGTGAGATCCCCATAAAAAAACTTTAAAAAAGTAAAAAAATTACGCCAAGTACATGAATTAGCTTTGTAAAAAGAAGTGAGATCTCCCAAAAAAACTTTAAAAAAGTAAAAAAATACGCCAAGTACACGAAAATGTCGAGGACAAAAAAAGTATTATCCAAAATCACAAAAAAGAAGAAAATAGTATACATGAAAAAGTCGAGGAAAAAGAGTACAACAAATAAATATAAAAAAAACACAAAAAAGACAAGGAAACATGAAAAAGTCAAGAACGAATAAAGTATTATTAACAAAAAAATATAATCACATAAATAAAAAATAAAAAATAAAATTACAATATAAAAAAAGATGTGAAATCAAAATAAGCTGCAAGTACATCACAAAAAAAAATAATATAATCAGACAAAAAAAGAAAATAATATAATCACACAAAAAAGAAAATAATATAATTACAATATAAAAAAAGATGTGAAATCAAAACGAGCTGCAAGTACATCAAAAAAAAAAGAAGAAAATAATATAATCACACAAAAAAAGAAAATAATATAATTCCAATATAAAAAAGATGTGAAATCAAAATGAGCTGCAAGTACATAAAGGTACTTTCCACTGCGCTTAAGATGACACAACTACATATACACAGCTAAAATGCTGTGTTCATACATTCCATTACTCATGTCGCGAACATTTTAATTAATCAATCAAAAAGAATCCCTTGAAAAACATTGTCGTAAATTAATAGCTTTACAAAATTAATGATATACAAAAATTGCGTCAATTATAACAATGGCTATGTATACAAAGAAAAAAATGTATTAAATAATATTAAGCAGATTTATTTTTATACAAATAAATATTTTAATACGAATAAATATTTTATTCAAAATACTTGGCGCTGCGCAACCGAAAAAATGTTAATTGTCTTAACACTAATAATTTACAATCACTCCCCTACAATCTAAAATACATAAACATATACATATACATATTAGAAATGCAGTCAGATTTATTCTACATATATTTAATTTTATCATGCGTAGCATATGCACACGCGCGCATACACACATTCACGAACGCACGCACAAGAAAAGAAAAAGATTAATGCAATGTATATACATATTTATTCAGTTTAGCAACACTAATTCGGGGCGCAGCGCCAAGTATTTTGAATAAAATATTTATTCGTATTAAAATATTTATTTGTATAAAAATAAATCTGCTTAATATTATTTAATACATTTTTTTCTTTGTATACATAGCCATTGTTATAATTGACGCAATTTTTGTATATCATTAATTTTGTAAAGCTATTAATTTACGACAATGTTTTTCAAGGGATTCTTTTTGATTGATTAATTAAAATGTTCGCGACATGAGTAATGGAATGTATGAACACAGCATTTTAGCTGTGTATATGTAGTTGTGTCATCTTAAGCGCAGTGGAAAGTACCTTTATGTACTTGCAGCTCATTTTGATTTCACATCTTTTTTATATTGGAATTATATTATTTTCATTTTTTGTGTGATTATATTATTTTCTTCTTTTTTTTTTGATGTACTTGCAGCTCGTTTTGATTTCACATCTTTTTTTATATTGTAATTATATTATTTTCTTTTTTGTGTGATTATATTATTTTCTTTTTTTGTCTGATTATATTATTTTTTTTTGTGATGTACTTGCAGCTTATTTTGATTTCACATCTTTTTTTATATTGTAATTTTATTTTTTATTTTTTATTTATGTGATTATATTTTTTTGTTAATAATACTTTATTCGTTCTTGACTTTTTCATGTTTCCTTGTCTTTTTTGTGTTTTTTTTATATTTATTTGTTGTACTCTTTTTCCTCGACTTTTTCATGTATACTATTTTCTTCTTTTTTGTGATTTTGGATAATACTTTTTTTGTCCTCGACATTTTCGTGTACTTGGCGTATTTTTTTACTTTTTTATCATTATTATTTTGGTTCTTATTCTTATCCCATTCCCCCTATTTAAGGTGGGTAGTGTATTCGTGAATCAGATCCGGAAAAAGAACGAATCAGTTCCGCAAAAACTGGGTCCTTAAATTTAAGGTCTCATGTGGAAAGGTTGTATACTTATATCTAATGAAAATCTTCGCACACACACAACACACTCGCATTCACCCGTTTAAAATAACTCCTTAAAAGGCTAACTATGTACACACTATATACATATTTACAACGCCTGTTTGGTTTAAAAAGATGTATAATCAATTAACGTCTCCCTCAATATTCGGTATTTCTAATAAGTCGCACTAACCGGTCTTTAGGGATAGGCTAATCGTAGCCTGTAGGGGTAACCTCCCTCCACCAGTATTTTTTTATGTTAGAGTCAGTCCGACACTTTACAGCTGCGCCATCGACGCCGTTGAAAATATCTTACACATTTTAGACTGTAATGTCACAGCATGTTTAATTCGTTTAATTCCTACGCTGTTTTACTGTATGTGAAGACATTGAAGATCGCATAAAAGATTTATTTCATAAAGTATGTACGAAAATTCCACCTATAAGTTACTCTGACAGGGAAAAAACGCCGAAAAAATCGGTTTTTAATTTTTTTAACTGCGGCGCACCAAATTGAAGGACATTACTTCTCTTGCGTTCAGATTAGCTAAATGCTGCTTTATTATGTAGCGTGGACGACACGCAGCTATGTACATAGTCGCTGAGCGGTCGCGCTACCGTACTGTCGTGCAATAAGTACTTTTATTTCATAGAGGATTTTCTGTAAGCGAGGAAATATGGAAAGCGCGGCGAGTATCGAATCCGCAAGGAAAGAAGCTAATTTAGGAAAGAAAAAGTTGATTTGTAAGCCAGCTTGCTGCAAAAAATCGAAGAAACTAATACTTACGTAAAACATAACATTTTTTGTTTCTTTTTGTGCTTCATTTTATATTTTTGATTTAAGCAATGTATAAAAAATATGCAACGAAGTAAGCAAACAAAATTATATTTAAATAACTAAACAAAGAAGCAATTTTGTTACGACTTTACCACATTTACGGAAAAAGGGCACATAAACCACTTGTTTAAAACTTATAAATAGACACATATCATTTTTAAATCATGACTTCTGTATTCAGAACATGGTAACTACATCCTTAAAAAAATTGATTTAATTGCATTACTTTTTATTAAGTTATAGGTACTATAATGAAAACTTTGAAATCGATTTTCTTGAAATAGCATTTTGGCGAATGTGCCCTTTTTCCATCAAATGCCTCAATTATGAATGTACATTTTTCTTTGTTAAAGAAGTTACAGAAGAACTTTATTTAATTTTTTATGTAGAATTTAATTCGTATATCTGAAAGATCGAAGAACCATAACGGGTAATTATCATTTTTCGTGATCTAAACGGATCTTAAGACAAGAATATAAAGTTTCATTGAAATCCATTTTGCCGTTTAAACGTTAATCGTGTTAACAAATACATGAGATATTTAAAAAAAAGCTCTTTTCTAAATGGTCAAAACGTGATCAGGAGGTCTTAAAACGTGATTTCCGTAACAAAAATTTTTCCAAATTTTTTTTTCATTACAAAAGTATTATGCATATGTCAGAAAGTGAAAAGTGGATCTCGAGGCACTTGTGAAGTCGCGTACGGCCGCGTGTCGCTTGGTTTCAAGAGCGAGAGAGAAAGACACACATTCGTTTTCTCTCTCGTCTTCCCGACGTTGTCCGAAGCGCCGAGCTCACGGACACGCAGCTCCGGCGTAGTGTGCATGCGTGGTGGGGGAAATTCTCGAGCGCTCCCGCTGTTACAGACCAGTTATGGGATAGACTTATCACGCAATGTAATTTTTTGTCACACGCTCGGGGATCTCACGAGCCGCCTTATCATTTTTCATGTCAAACGTAACCCTAACCCTAACCCAACATTAGCGAATTAGTCTAAAAGAAGATTACAATGTTACAAGTGGTAGGAATTCAAAGTAGGTACATCTTAATCGAAATCATTTAAAATCTAAAGCTGTCTGAATGTTACGACTAATTTCAAGAAACATGTTGCATAATGCGATTCACTAATAGATTTTCGCAGAAACGTGATTTTTTCACAGTACATATGCTTAACTAAAATAAAGGGAAAAGTGTAAATTACTCGATTACTACTTCGATAATTCTTGGAAGATATATTATTAGAGTGAATGTGATAAATGTCAAACAGTTCTACAGCTGTTTCTTCTTCGTTATGGTTAAAGAAGACGTGCATATTTTTTATTACAATCCTACTAACAGACTCGAAATGCCGACTCGAAACTAAAGATGGTAAAAATTTCTATTATCGGCGCTTTCGTTGAAAAATTAATATGATAGTTGTTTCTAAGGAAAGGGTAAGAAAATAACTACGCATGTCTCGTAATTGTACGAAAGTAATCAGCATTTATGTACAATTTACAAGCATTTTGGACATGTACGGACCGTCGAGTTCGTAGCCCATTTTTCTGTAGTAGTTCCGTGTCCCGACACCTGAAAGTAACATTACAAAGATTCTCAGATATGTATCACACTAAAAGAATTTATTTTCCACCTTACCTGATATAACAGAAATCTTATGAGATCCATGTTCCTCCTTCGCTATCCGCTCAGCTTCTTCCATCAGCAACATTCCAAAGCCTTGATGCTGAAACTTTGTAGGATCTCGCGCGTTCACAGGGACTACACTACCATACACGTGTAGCTCGCGTACGATCGAGCATTTATCATTCAACTCTGGCCTGCAAAGTACAAAATCGATTAACATAATTGCGATTTCTTGATCATGTCTCAGTAATCAATATTGTACCTGAAGGTCTCACTAGAACACTTCCTCAGTCGGAGTAAACCAACCAGGATATCCTGTGTAGGATCTTCGTACGACAAGAATGTTTCCCATCCACCGTTCGCAACGTAATCACGACGTATTAGTTCCACTTCATAGGGTTTTACTTTATGGTGTATCTCCTGAATGCCTACTTCTCGAGTTCTTACGTCGCGACAATCAGTTCCCAAATCCCTCATTCTTGCCAATGCCAATTCGCGCAGATTTCCGTGCTCGACGCCCGAACTGTATAATTAAGAACGATTAAAAACACGATAAAATGTTAACCGAAGAAAAGCGAGTATTCGCTCTGGTTATAGTTACCTGACTAGAGGCATAGGTATATCTCTTTGCACGCGATACACACGTGTCCAAGGAGGTATCAGAGCCAAAATCCGAGCTATAAGATCCACTAAAACGCTCGGTGGATAGCTTTTGTACCTGCCAGTCTTCCACAATTCGTACAAACCTGTGCCGCGTATAACTAACGTTGGATAAATTTTCAGACCGTCCGCTCTGAAGGCAGGGTTTTCAAAGAACTCCTACAGACGCGTTAGTCTTCGATTAAAATTAAAAGAAGCAGGAATACCAGATACCCAAATTGAACTGCGACTTACAATGAATTGATTCACATCCCTCTCTATGTCCACGTTTGGTAAATCCGGCATCATATGCGCTATTACTTTAAAACCAGCATCCTTTGATAACTGAAAACTCTCGCACACTGCGCGCACTGTGTGCCCCCTATTAGTGTCTCGTGCTATGTCTTCGTAAACAGATTGCACGCCGATCTCCAATCGAGTACACCTGAAACGATTCTTCTTTTTAAACGACGAACGACGGATATAAAAAAATTCCTTTTCACAAAATATCCCGAAGTCCACGTACCCGTAGCGCAACATATCGGAAAGATGCTTCTTAAGGCAATAATCTGGTCTCGTTTCTATGGTGATCCCGATGCATTTCGTCCGACTTCGTTCAGAATATTTCACCGCTTCGTCGACATTGCTGCTGACATGGCCAGACAACGCGTCGTGCAGATTTCGAATGAAATAATCTCTGTAATCCTCCGGCAATGACATGAAAGTACCTCCCATGACGATAAATTCAATTTTATCTACGTTGTGTCCCAATTGTTTCAGCTATAAATGATTATCCTCGCTATTAAGGCGAATTTAAGCTATACGCCGATGAGAAATAACTCGTAGATCGTACTTGTTCGACACGGTGCCTCGTCTGTAGAAATGGATTATATCTCGCACGAATAGCCCTCATAGACGTAGGCTCGTATCCAGTATAAGATTGTGTCGAGTACTCAAAGTCCGAGTCAGGCCCGCCGGGGCAATAAACGCAAATGTTTCCAGTCATATTAATGTGAGGGCATCTGTGAGGTTTGCACATTACAGCCACGACAGCTATCTGTAAGGACCAAATTATCCGCAGAATGTAGTCTTCGGTTTTTCTACTTATTAGCTTGCATCAAAATATGAACGTGTTAAGGTACTAACTCCACTGGCGGTTCTGATAGGCTTCGCCTTCAACTTTGGTACCAATATCCTTCGCGCGTCGGCAGGCACAGCTGCAATGATATCGACTAGTCTAGGCGATGCTTCCAGGCCGTACTTGGAAGAAATTCGAGTTTTCAGCTTGTTTAAATCTACATCTCTGTTTTCGTGGTGCGCTTTCAGTAGTTCCTGTATGACCTCGCCGATTGTCATAACCATACGTTCCTCTTTGCTTTCTTCGAATACTACGAATAAATGAGACACGAGTGTCAGACGTTTAAGGAATTATGCTTAAGTAAATGATACGTGGAATTGTATTTTCAACAAAATGTTAGTGTAAATTAAATACCTTTTCTATTCTTCGTCATGGTGAGAGTTTAAAGATAACCTCACAGGATTCTGTTGTATATCAAATATAGTTTCAATTGCTAAGTAGATGGTTTAGTATGGAAAATACATTTTATTACGGGTACCGTAGTTCATTATGCAACCATTTTTAACAACAATATCGTCCATTCACTGTTTCGAAAAGTGTTTCGAGTATTAAAAACTTAGGTTATGAAACGAGAAACAGTATTTCGCTTTATTTTGGTACACCGCCATCTATCGGAAGAGACCAGAAGTTTCGAAGAAATTTCATTCTAAAACAGTGTCGTATGAGTGATTCTACAGACTTTACTAGGTTATAGCTCTGTTCCAAGTGAAGGTAGAAGAAAATTATACAGGAAAATTTTGTACTGTTTAACACGCTCTACACTTCCTTCGCGCCACTTTTCCCGCAAATGCTTTGATGCACTTGTAAATTGCAATTGCACCTCTTTTTCAAATGGAATCATACCAAATTTTTACATGAGTTCATTCCTCGAGTTATTCTGCGTATAAAAGATATGAGGTGAGATCATCGAAAAGTCAATAGTTTACGAGATACACTAAGCACTCGTTATAAGCCCGTTGCTACCATGCGCTGTACGCCCAGCGACTATCTGCCGGCGTGCAATCTGTTTTACCTCGCAACAATTGTGTTCAACGCTTTTACTCCTCTGTCGTAAATATCGTAGTTACTTATGTTTATTCAAAACATTGAGAAACAGTAGCGGGTGTGTATGAAATCACGAAAGCGTGCCTTGGTATTATAACATCATTTTATTAGATTTAAATTGAAATCGGTTATAAATTATGGTGATGAGTTTGAATACTAGGACTAGGACAAATGGTTCTCGCTGCTCTGCTTTGTATACTCAATTTCATATTGCATATAGTTGGTGAAGGGGTAAACGCCATCGTTTGGAAAATTCCCTCTGTCTCACAAATCACGCGTACTAAAGCTCCCTCGCTTTCTCTCTCTCTCTCTCTCTCTCTAAACCTTATTCTCTCTCTCATAAATACACGCACACACACGCCTCTCTCTTCTTCATTCCTCCTCTATCTCAACAATCTTCATTTTCTATAACACAATCGCGACAACGCCTGTTCAACTACGTCGAGGCGATACCAAGTTCAAGTAATTTCAGCCGAAAGATCCATTAATCACTGCTCCAACGATCCCCCGACACGCGCGACGACTGCGCACCCGCGCCGCGCAGCAAGTGCTCGTTCGAACGAGACGGCGCGGGAAAGTTCTCGTTCCACCACGATCTTGGAAGCTACTTGGACCTGGCACCCCACGCGAGCGGATAATGTAACAGACGAGAAAACGAATGGACCGACGCCTCGCGGACAGTAATTCGATACTTTTCCAGTCGAAAGACACAATCAAAGATATCCAGGGCGGCTCTCTCAGTTCGCCAAGTTGCCAGCAACTCTTTAACACCAGTACCGAAATACCTGTCCGCGACGCGACGCCCTTAGTAGTTCCCCCGGAAGTTGACCGTGCCGATCACCTCGGGGGATCGATCCGCAGTCCCTCGCGGATGCATGGGGCTCGTCGATCAAAATTGGCGCGCTTCGATTGAAATCGTCCCGGCTATAGAACGGTCGCGGCGCCGCAGATCGGTAAGCGAACACGGTTCCACACTACTTATGCAATTTACCTGCCCCACGATGCACTCAATGACACTGACATTCCCAATGTTTCGCGCTCCTTTGGCATGCTGGTACATTAAGACGCTATTCTACTTAATCGGCCGAGGAATTAAAATATTTTCACAGATTTCTTCCCAATAGCTTAATCGCTTAATAAATACCAAAAAGATTTATTCCATTATAAGTTGTATTCACTGAGAAGAAATCTTTGAAATTAGCTTAACTTTTCGACCGATCAAAGTAGAATCACCCCTTAAATATACGTTATTTATCACTCGGAGAAGATAAGAGTTTCACATCGCAAGAATTGAAAATATTTCTAATAATCAGGACAATAAAGCTGACAATAGTTGCATCGTGAAGCGTGTAATTAACAATGCTCACGGATCGGTATCAAGAGAAACAAGTGTTTCGTTGTCGGAGTCGTGATCGCTTATCGACCGGGCGCCGTCAAAGTGGCAGTGGTTACAGCGATAGATCTCGAGTCGATTGTCACGACTGTACGAGCTGAGAGCTTGGCGCGCCCCTCGAGACGGCTTCGCCGCGAGTGACGTTCCAGCTATACTTATTATAGTAATTGAGACTAACGAACCGTTCTCCTCCTCGAGATCTCGGGGTCGATCCCCTGCTTATCGATCGAGCCTCGCCTCGGAGATCGCTTCCAGTTCCGTTCGAATTCCAGCGCGACCCGCGGCGCGCTACTTCGGGCCGAGCTGCGATCGATATATCGAAATAACGGAGCGCGGCACCCGCTTGAATCGGAACGGGCTTTCGATTTACAAGTTGCGTCTGCTATCTAGCTTACTCGGAGCGGATCTGTCGGGAAGAATCGTTGATAAGCTTTTCCAAGATTCTCCCCGCTCTCTCTCTCTCTCTTTCTCTCAATTATCGTGGCCTTAAGCCGCGCTTCCACTTGCGCAACGCTCGCCAAGGAGCGCGCTGGAAGCTGCATTTAAACGTGCCGAACACCTGGGACCTCGTTTATAAGAGCTTCGAGCGCGTCCCGCGACGAGCGCTCGAGACGCGTGAACCCGACCTTTGGCGCCAGATTCGAAATAAATATGGGAAATAAGAACGGGTGCTGTACAGAGGGTGCTCGTACGCCTCAAATTGCCCAGAATGTTTGCTGTAAACGAACGAGGCGAGAAAAAAGTATCGATGGTTGCGTTAACGATTTACAAATTTCTAGAACAGTCAGCGAAGCCATCTGTCTACGCCTCCGATCCGCCTTCCCGGATCGAACGCCGCGCGCTGTCGATAATTTTTCCCGCGACTCTTAGCACGAGCTCCAGGAAGAACTATGTTACAATAAATCTTTTCCGATCAACAGCTCCTCTATCCCTCCTTTCATTCATTTCTCCCCATTCCATAACGGTTACAATAAATTATCAAGCGAACATCTCACGTATGCAACAGCGCGTTTAGTCGCTAATAAATGTTTATGGCCGGGCACAATCTGAGCCTGTCGAGGGCGTTTCGAATTTATATATTTATTTACACACGAGGTGAAGTCAAGCATATGTTCGGAGCGAGTCCCCCTCCCCGAAACATACTTAATCGCCGAGTAATTTGGTACATGCAAGGGGTCCTTAATGTTCCTATCTACCGATTAATTTCTCACAGCTGTCTTTCCATTGGCCGCAAGATCAGATTGTGCTCGACAGAATGGTAACATTTGCTTTGAGCAAAAGGCTGTCAGCGTCCCCGATATTTGAACGAGCCTCGCCGCCCGGGAATTTTCGAAAGTCTCGAAATTCGAAGCTGCACAAAGAGCGTCGAGGGGAATCGACTGTGCTCGAAGTAAATCGGTAACATTCGCGTGTCCGTGCTCCTCTGCCGGGACCTCCTTCGATCCTCAACGGGCGTCGAATCGATCGCTCGATCTCGATCTCGCTCTCGGCGCGTAAAATCAAACAACTCGCTGGTCATGTTGGTTAAATCGTGATTTATTTACAAATTAAATAAGCCGAGAGACCGCGCGCGCGCCCGATGGCGTCTGTGAGCCGCGAACGAAGGATTCTTAGACGAAGGTTTTGCGGTGGAAGTGGTATATCGATATCGCGAGAGATAAGAGGAGATTATTCTCCTTCCCCGATGCGCTGATCGATCGCCGACAATTGTCGCCGCTGATTTCGCGCTGGTTTCTGGTTGGAGATGAGCGAAGCTTCGCGTCGGAATCGAGGATCGAAACGCTGGATCGCGCCACGCCGAGCACACACGCACACGCACGCGTCGAAATGACGAGGGTGGGGGAACGGGGGGATGGGCTTATAAGGGACGATAAGGGACGATAACAATGATAACAGGGTTCTCGGTGCTTCTTCTCGCGCCCTCTCGGCACCAGTGCTTTCGATTACGATCGATCCAGCTCTGCGGATACCCTTGAATTTTCCTATCACACCATCGAGAGAGAGCTCCGTTCCAGAGCATTCGTTCTCTAAATGTTCCCCGAATTTTCCTAATTAGTCTAAGTTAACCAGAGGGGAACCGATTCGTGGTTACTCGCCGAGTACGTCGCGACGCGCTCGAGTCTCTTTTCTGGGAAGAGGAACGACAGGTGGTACCACAGAGGACGACTGGTCTTTTCTTTCTGGAAACGAGACTGTCCCCGTGCAACGGCCCCTTCGACAAACAGTTACGGTTCTTAGCAATGCCTCTAGAAAAATGAAAAACGCGCTGAAGGAGCCGATGCACGTTTCCCGAGCGCGCGACGCGTCCCGGCGACCATTTGGCGTGGTTCCCCCGTGCGTGAGTCCGCTCGACTCACCGCGTCAGAATTATTTAGCCTATGAAGTTCCGCGCGAAGGCGATGGGACTCGGAAGCAGCGGCCGCTGGAGATCACGATGCACCCCCGGTTTCTCTCTTTCTCGACACGATTCGCAGCGAAGAAAGCGACCTCGAGCAGCCTCTGCTCCCCGAAGAGTTGCCACCGCCTCGGCGAACCCTTCGAATTTCGCAAGCACCCGGTGCCCCGTCGAAACACGACCGCGATCGTTCCAAGGATCAATTTGTTCGAGAAGGATCTCGGCAATCGCGATCGTCCCGAATCCTCGAATCCTCTTTCGACGAGAAAAAGAAACAGACCTCGCAACGAGAAGAAATCGGCCAGCGAAGAAGCATCGTTTTAGTTGCGGGGAAGAAGATCGGTTATAGCGAGGATCGCGGAAGTCGAGTGACTGGCAACCACGAAAGGATAGAACGAAAGAGCCGTAGTACATGGAACGATGGAAAAGAAACGGGGACGGGCCTGGAAAAGAAAAGAAGGTAAGAAAATCGGTCAGAGCGATGAGTAGGATGATTTCGCGACGATGGACGATGGTGGTGGTCGACAACGACGATGACAACGACGATGCTGACGATGACAATATTAATAATAATACAATATAATATAATAATAATATTAATAATAATGATAATAATAAACCTTACAGTTATACCAATGACGATTATTCAACGATTTATCGGTAAAATCAAAGGTGCGATAACGGTAGATAACGATATACTTCTTTCTTTTTTTTTCCCATTTTTTTCCGTCTAAACAGGGGCGGGCGGGGTGGGTGGGTGGGTTTTTTTTTTATGTGTGTAGCGGGGGGCAGTAGTATACGCTACTGGGATAACAGGTATAATACTATCAGTTAATTAATATCATCTCGTATGTAATAATAGTAACAGGGTAATTCTGTTAGTGCTTAATATATGTATACATATGTGTATGTATATGTATGTATATTTGATACGATCGGTATATACAATAATAGATCGGCGGAGCCTGAATGTCGCGCGGATATTGGCGAACGCGGGGGGGTGACGATGACGCGATGATGCGCGATGATGATAAATGATGATGATGATCGAAGATGCGAGTTACGCGTTTAATCACGATTTCATATGTGAGCGGGGGTTGGGGGTGTGGGTAGAAGGGGGGGGGGGTGGGATGGAAATAAATCGTGCAGCGTATCGGTGTGCTCTGCTCGTTAGTATGCATGTGTATATATAATTATATACACGCATATATATACACGCAGACAGGTATATACACACGCCTGGATATATATATATATATACATACATACACACTGATATATGTATATACATGTACGGGTAAATATACATATATATAACCATATTTAGAGTTATATATTAACTTCTTTTTTCTCATCCTCCTCGTCTCCTTTAGCACATTCTACAATTCGATTATTAGACGTAATTTCATTCGGTTTACGGTAGGTACTAATTGGGGATCCACGGCGGCATTGATTAGTGGAACACTTTTTGGCATTTTTATTTTTGTTAGTCCCGCGGTACTCACTTCCCTCCCCTCTCTCTCTCTTTCTCTGGATTAATTCCAAGTCTTCCCTTTCCCTTCGCATGCAAGAAACGCACCCCCTTTTCTCTCATCACGCATTCTCTCTTTTTTCTTTTCTTTTGCCATTCATCCTTTATTTTCTTGTCTCACGGTGCCTGTCTTCCTACCTGTCGTATATCGCGTGTTTGTGCGTGAGGTTTAATTCTTCTCGCGTGTCTTATCTGTGCTGCCGTTGCTGCTCGATGAATCCTTCCGTATCGTTCCTCTACCTCTACCTTGTCAAACCTCGAGGGGGCGATGGGAATTCTTCCAGAAGACAGGGCGTTTTAGGTAGAACAGTGTGAATGGAATAAGAGTGGATGATCTGGTATTTTAAAATTGTATTTATGTCAGTAGTCGGTTTTCTTGTTAGTTTAGAATTATCCCTTCGTTGACTCTTTGGGTGTGAAATACCCATAAACTGATTTTGACGCTCTGAAACTTTTATATGCAAAATAAATAACTTTTTTTTTCAAAGCCGACTTATAAACTACTTTCTCTCTCAAAATATTATATCCGAACATCAACTCTGTAGATTTTTAGCTTTTAATATTGAAATTTGTAAAAGTTACAATTTTTTTACGATTTTCTTCGGTTTCTCTCGAAATTTGGTAATCTAGAATTATTTTACAAAAACTCTGATAAAATTTTAATAAAAAAATTATTGGTATACATTCTAGAGACCTTGAAATTGGCCCATGATTTTTTTCATAATAATTGGATTCTCAAAGTTGATCGAAAAAACAGGTGTGTCAACGAAGGGTTAAGCAGCTACTTCACACTTTTTTCTAATTATATCTGTCGCTCCTCGTTGGAGATATTATTGTACGTAAAGTTAACGTTCTACTTCAGGATAGAAATTCCCACCGATTCCTAATCAACTTTCCATCGAGATCGCGAGAGCTTCGTCGTTTGCCGCGCTCTCAGCCTCCATGAGAAAATTTCTTAAGTCTCTCTCGATCTCCCTTTGTCGTTTCCCCTCGTCTCCCTCAATCCATTTCACCCCCTTGCTTCTCCCCCACCCCCGTTAGTGTGTACGCGTGCTGCGCGCAAGCGTACGCATTCGCATCCTTCGAATTCGACTTGGCACAAACAACAGAGTCTTCGTAAAAAAGGCACTATTTTCGTAAAGCGAAACAGTCGCGTGTTTACTTCATTTTCTCGCCCGATTCCCTCCCTCGTCTCTTCACTCCAGCTGGTCCAACGAATCGAACTGTTCCAGTCCTAGTCGAAGATTTTTCCACAGTTCCTTCACCGAAACGAGTTAAAAAGGGAGCCAGATCAATGGACCGAGGTTCCAGCCTCCGCATTTTCAAATCTATCACGCGACTCTACGATCTTTCGAACCAAGGGCCAAAGACCAAGCCTCCCTCCCTCTCCCCCTTTGGATTCTCCACTGTCGCCCCAAATTTTCCTCCCAAAGCCTACAACCTCCCCCGTCGGCCGAATCTGTTCGCGCTCGCGAAGAAGAAGCCAGAGCTAGAAAAACGTGAAAAATATCGTCGGTAGAGAGTTTTGGCTGTGTCAGATACCACCGCGAGGCCTCGCTGACGAGCCTCCCGTCCCTCGATCCCCTCGCCTATCGATCTCGGACACGAAGGGACCCACGGTGTCGCTCGGATCACATCAACATGTATAAAAAACGTTGTCAGTCTTATTTCGTGTTTCGGTGCAAAAAGCGTGTGTAGAAGGTCGAGAAAGATTACGAGTTTTCGGTATGAAACGCGAAAGCGATTGCATCCCGCCTAGTGATAGATAATACGAGCTATCGTCCATTAATTACACCAAACCGACGCGTCGACGAGCGTCAAACACGCCTCCGCGTCGAGAAATCTGATTTTCGATGTTGATCGGCGATCGAAAAGCAATTGTTGCGCTATTTCCACTTCGAATGTTCTTGTGTGATTTCGGTAGACGAGTAATTATTGTAGACACTCTTTAAGTGGGAATTTTAATTATTTGTCACCGATGACTTCAAGCACTTTTGTTTTTCGTTCATTAATATTTCTGTTTCCGTTCAACCGCGAAAGGTATTTTTCTTTCGCACCGCAGATATTTATCTGATGATTTGCGAGAGGATTCTATTTATTTATTTAGATCGCAGGTGCGCAAGAATTGCTTTTAATCGCCGCTCGATTCCTTCGAAAGAACTCCTCCAGCCGTCCTACATTCCATCGGTGGAAACGGTGATTTGTAAACGTATAAAAATGTTGGAAACGGTGTGTATAGAGTGTATACAATACGAGTATCAAAATTTTGAGAAGACATCTACGCGATTCGAAACGGGTGTGAGTTAGCCGATGCCCCGTTCCCTTTCTACGCCGTTTAAGGAGACGGTATCGAAGGCGAAAGAAAAGCAGGAAAAGTCGATCGATCGACACCTTCGACACGATTCTGCTTCCTCTGATACGGTCGTTCTACAAACGACAAGCGGGGAAAGCAGCGCCGTTCACCGCGTCGACATCTTCGTCGATCGACAGACAGAGAACGAAGGAGGAGCTTCGTCGATCTTCCCTCGGCTTGCAGGAAGATCTACGAGGGAAAGATAAATCTCTCCACGGAACCGCGAAGAAAACTGCTGTTCCACTTTCCTCTTAGCGCGCTCCGGTGTTCCTCGCGGCCACGAAATACCCCGAAATCCAAGGAAGAAACTAATCGCGTCCCCCGAAAGGTCTCCGCGAGAAAGTTCAGCGCGAGGAGGTCGAGGAAAAACGGAAGTGGAGTTTCCCTGCGCGCGGGAAAGAAGAAAAGCCATGTAGGTGGAGGAGGAAGAAAAAAAAAAGAACTACGCCTGTTGGGTGAACAGCGACGGTGAACGACTTTCGAACGCGTTAATCCTCTCCTTCTCTTCTTCCTAACCGGTGCGCGCTGCTCTCCTTTCTCTCTTGCACTCTCTCTTTCTCCCCAGCTTTCTCGCCGAGCCTCGTTCCCCGTCCACTTCTTCCCAGCATTCTCCCGCACTCTCTTCCAAGCGTTCACTGTCCGCTCCTCTTCCGCCTCCTTTCCAACGCTCGAATAGAGAAAAAGAAAGCGATACGAACGAACCGATCAGTCACAGACACGGGCACAGCCAAATCTTCGCCTATAAAACGCCTTTGATCAACCCCCTTCCCATGCGCGCTCTGATATCTCGCTACCGCAGTCCCTTCTTCCGGCGACAGCCCCCTTAAATCCTACCGTTGGCAAGCAACCCTCCTCCGAACCCACCCCCGACCACGCTCCTACCGAACCCACTTGAACACTTGGTGGATATTGCGTTGTGCGTGCGCCGGACGAGTCCCGTCGCGCGTCCTTCGAGAAACGTCAGTAAATAATCGCTCGATCCGCAGGAGCCATCTTCTGCCCCCGCGCTGTCTCCCGAGCCCCGAGTTCTCTTAGAAAAGGGCGCAAAGGGAGGCGCGAGGAACGTTCAAAGGCGAACAGTCGCGCGATCTGACGGGGATATGCAAGGTTCTTGACGCGCGACGGTTTCCCCGAGCTTCTTCAAGGATCCCGAAGAAAGAAGAGTCGTCCGGTTGGTCGCACAGAATCGTCGCGTTGCCCGTCGGCCGACTAAAACCGCGCGAAACAGCCCCCCGTCGCGATCGCGGCTGATCAGAGATCGCGGGTGAAGTTTGCTTAACGAGCGAGAATCGAAGATCGGAAATTGCACTTCCGTTGCCACTCGTGTCTGAGTTCTGCGACGAAAGATTGACTCGAGCCACCCGCAAACTCTGCTCAGCCCTGATCGCGACCGTCTGTTTATTCCCTACTGTAACGAACACTGGCTTTCCTCTTGTGATTTCTGAGTATGTGTACGCGCGTGTTTGTGTGTGTTCTCTGTGTGTGACTCTGGAGAGGAAAGGATTACGCTTCACGTTTCTCCAATTGCTCCCTGATTTTCCTGGAACTTAACAGTGTCGCAGGGGGAAATTTTGGTAACCGTGACGGTAATTAGAAAGTGTACGTGTGTCTGTGTGTGTGTTACATTCCTGAAAGAAGAGAAACAAAGAGAAAAGAAAAGAACATCGCGTGCCTCCTCGTTCAGTCCGTGATTCACATGTACATGCGATAGTTACTAATAGAAATAATAATTAAAAAATATTAATAATAATGATAATAATTATTATAGTTATATATATATATAATATTTGTATATATATATAATTTCTATGTACACAAGGTAGCCAATGAATTATTACACCGCTCGTGAAAGGTCCGTTTGGATCCCCATTCGTAACGTGTCGAGCTCCTATAGAAAAAGAAAACATCACATAGATACGTCAGAGACCAGCGACAAGTTCTAAACCCGGCGTCCGAATCTCGAACTCCCCCCGGTGGTCGCAGCTCCTCGAGCCCTCGATTAGATACACCGCTCGCCAGCGACTCTGCTCGACAATTAAACCCTACTAACCTCCCCCGTCTCCTCCTCTTCGCCCTCCCCCAGTCATCACTATCTACAACCACCCTCTCCCCGAATCACACGCCTCGCGCCGCACCTCCCCGATCGACGCTCACCTATTTTTACAGTCGAACAATCCGCCGTTCCTCTCCTAAAAGACTCGCGCCCTCGGCATACCGCACGGCCTACGCGCTCGGCCGTCGCCGCCTCCAAAAATCCCCTCGGTTTATCATACACATCGTCGATAATAAAAAGTACTAACGTGTAATAGTAGTGTGGTAATGAAATAGCAGCAGTTCACCTTACCATCTAGGGGCGAATATCATTAAAACGTAGCAATAGTTCCGCGCGTACGCGTTAATAAAAAGGTAAAAAGTAAAGGTGTTGGAGATAGTCGCTAAACGATTAATAATGGGCCGTTACGCGTGTCCACCTAAGCCTACGCGATTCTCCGCGGTGTGTATAACCTCCCTACTCTGCCTCCGTTATGTAAGAAATGGTACGTCGTCCCGTATATAAACGTGTTCGTCTTCTTCCTCTATTTCTTTTTTTGTTTTTGTATCTTTTCAGTCGGTTTCGCGGCGCCCGCGACGCCGCTTCGATTATTCCCCCCCCCCCCCCCAAAAAAAGAAGCACTCCCGCGCGCTCTTAATCTCAACCCCCAACCCCCCCCCCCCCCACTATCTCTTTCACGCGATCCCCCATTCGCTCTGGCTCACTCGCCCACGAAACCCTTTCACTCCCGTCCCCTTTCTCCCCGTTTTCGTATTCTTCTACTTATTATACCCTTCTTGCCGCAAGAAATTAAAAGAAAAGGAGTCCAGCAGCCGCGCGCATGCATCCCTCGTTCTCGCACGTTCATCCCTCGTCCTCGCGCCTGCTCTCGCACTCCGTTAGCTTGTGATATAAAGTCTCTACGTGTAGAATCTTATGTATTAGTTCCTCGCCGAGTTCTCTTCGAGGGCGCGTCCGCGCGCGCCCCTTCGTCGCCAGACTATCGGGAAGGCGACCAAAAGGGGGTGCACTCGATCAACCCCCGACCGCGGATAACCCCTCGCCCCGTCGTCCGGTTCCCTGGCTGTCTGAGGTATGCTAGTCTTGCGAGTTTGCGTGTACGGTCGACAAAAATATTCGCTAATCGTTCGGTAATTAAAATAGTGACGCTCGGGCGGCTGGCGACTGACGGCGGCTCTGAAGCGCGACGCCCACGGAGGCGCCTCCGAGTTACGAGCGCGTGCTCCGCCGGCTTTTTTTGCGAAGAGTCGCGGGGCACCAGCGAGACGTCACGAGCTTCAGCGCCACCGTTCGAATCCCATCCCCCGAGCTGAACGGCTTCAAAGCTGAACCTCTATTCTCCTGGAAAAATAAACTATCGCGGCTCGGGTTTCGTTCGTGACAGTTCTGCGAGCTACGGGGCCTGGCGTCGTCGTTGCAATCTCACGGGACGAGGGGTTAAAGCTCGACGGCGTTCCCGTTAGCGTGGCGAGAGGTCCTCTCTGTGTCCGCCGGCCCGCCGGTCACCGGCCAGGTCGACGACGAAGCGGCAAATGGTCCACCGGACTGGGATCGTCGCAAGGCGGATTCACTTCGGTACACGGTAGTAGCGCAGCACCAGGTAGCCAAGGGTGCGGAATATCACGAGGAACGCCAGGAGAACGGCCGTGTTCGCCCACAGTGGAAGACCGGAGCCCCTGGCGCCGCCCTGGCTCTCCAGGATCGCGGACACCGGTATCGTGGTGGAGTTCCTGCACTCCGAGAACTTGCTTGGCTGCGAGCATCTGTCGTTGGAACAGAGGAGGCCACCGGTTAAACTGGATACCGTCTCAACTCCAGCCGCTCGTTTTTCTAGAAAGCTGGGATACAAGAAGGAAGAATCGACTTCGGGCACCCCCTCTACCCCTCCCACGTCTACTCGTCCTGGACGGCAGAAGTTAACGTCCTAGTTGCACATTATTCGGGGAATGTAGCGACGGCTCGGAACGGCTCGCGAGCATTTTTGTTTGATAATGGTAGTAATGGGTTTGAATAAATGGGGAGTCCAAGTCGATTCTACCTCCACGTTCCCCGCGAACTGTCTCGCCGTTTGCTTCCCTCTTCCTCTAGACTCGGGGGCGTGTTAGGCGGATCAATGTTTGCTGATGCGATTAACGCGTCGCGGTGGGTTATTGGTGGGGGATTTTATCCATAGGGGATCTCGCGATCCTGAGCGCGGCTAGAGACAGCTAAAGATGGCTGGGAAATGAGAATCGAATGATGCACGTTGGACTTTGACGGTGGAAGTTCGTAGATATAATTATCTTAATTAATAATTAAGGGGATGATCGCGGTAGTTCTGAGTCTATTTCTATTCTACTTGCGTCAGGGGTTTAGAAACTGACGTTTCGATCGAGGAAGAGGTGAAGTTTAATGGAACTTCCTCGGCAATTTTGCTAAGGGAGTAGGTGCAATTGGCAGAAAAAGTTTTCCAAGCTGCTATACCACTTAGCGAACCTGGGGAAAGATATTGATCGATATTTAATAGTCTCCACTTACATGATCGGCTCGCCGACGCCGAACTCTAGGATCTGCATGTTCTGATAGGCGTAGTGGACCATGCTCGCGTACCTGGCCCACGCGAGCCACGGCGGGACCGCTGTCGCCAAATAGCCACCTAGTAACTGCGTCGCCAGCGTGTAAAGTGCAGACGCGGTTATGCTCACCTGGAGGTCCAAGCAGCAGGCGCCAACGAAGAATCCCACGCTCTGCAATCACACGAATCAGGATTTTCAACATCCATCACACGGCTAATTTCAATTCTAAAAGAAACCTCGCCTTCCTCGGGCATTTAAGGTAGTTCCTGACCAATTGTGTTAATCAAATTAGAGTTGGGTAATAAATGATAAATACAAAATAGTATCATACTATGAAAATAATAATAATAATTTTAATAATTTTAATAATACGCAAATAGAATATTAAGTTGGTTAACGTAGTGAATTGCAGCAGCAGATCTGACAACGTCGCATTCATTCGGAGCGTCTTTTATAACCAAAATATCAGAGAGAAAAAACGTTCATAGGAATCTGAATCTTGGTTCGCTATTTAAATGTCTAAACATATCGATTGTGTGACGTTGCCACGTTGACTACTCTACGTAGTTTCTAAAAAATTGTAAATGTATTTTTTATGGGCATTTACGAAGAAACCTCGCTGAAATAAATAAATAAATCCATTTCGTGACATTTCCACGTACTTTGGTGGCAATTTTGGTACACTTCTTGAATATAATTTTCCTGTTTCAGCAGAAAAACTCTCTTTTCGACTCTGCCATATGCCACTGTGTTAAAATGCATTAATTTTAATTAACAATTTCTCAACAACTACGTGATAAATCGATTTTAAACTTTGTACAAGGGTTTCTCATATTCCAAATTAGGTTTGAACGTGATTTGAAAGAATTCTTGAATTTAGTAGATTATTCAATAACCGCCTTAATTTCAATTTCCAGCTCTCATTAAGCTGTTTTCTGATGCACAGTGCCTTCGAAGAGCGATATTCTTCCAGCTGCTCGAAGGATACTCGAAGTGGGATCGCGGCTTTACCTCGCGAATGTCACCGGCCGAGAAAGCTCGAGTACTTTAAGGGACGTTTACGCGCACGCGCACGCGTTCCCATTGCTGATGCAGCAGCTTGGGTAACGCCGCTCTGACGCAACTCCGTCAGCGAATTTTCCTTCCTTTTTTCCCCAACAGCGTGAAACGCAAACGTCAAGAATTTCGCGGTTTCCATTTCCCCGCCCTTCACTCCCTCGACGGTGACCACCTACGGTCAACACTAAGTCATTGTAGCATGAAAGGCGGTCGCGATTTACTTTCAAAACCACCTACCTATTGACGGAAATGAGTAACTCTCGCGTTTCGCAATGCGACCGCGCGCCGCCGCGCTCGTGAACGATAGTAACACGATTAGTCGACAGATTTAGTCGATGAATGAATAATTTTTTTTTAACCAGCGATTGAATTTATTTACGTCCGCGTTACGTTTCGCGCTATTCGTTGCGAATCGAGATGGGAATTTGCGTTTCGAGGGAGCGGAGCAATATCGTTCCGGGATCTTAAATTGTTGATGGAAACGATTCGCGTGCGCCAAGCGTAGATTGCACAGCGATGTACGCCAGCCTGCCGATGTTGCACCGCTCCGCGAGAACAGAGGCGGTGTTTCCATAACGCGTGTTCTCGTTTTACGATTCAGCCATAACGCGGGTACTTCCGGCCGAGCGTTTCGAACCGGCGTCGGACAGTAAAACGCGTGTAAAACTGATCGCTCGATGACGCAGTCGGACGTTTGGTCGCGTGGGCGATATTGCAAGAGGTTCTATTTACAAGCTGTCGCTTCTCTATTATTTCATTTCGCGGGGAGGAAGTTTATCGCCCGATTAAACGTTAATGATTGGCCGATCTCGGATTCAATGGCTCCCCGTTTGCTACTAGGCCATGGAGATTCTAACGGTCGCTGGAGCCGCGCTTGGACAGCTCCAGGACAGTGGATTCGCGTGAAAATACGCCTCGCGGTGGAATCTTTACGACTTCCTCCTGCATACGGAGTAATAAAATGAAATAGAACCTCTTTATTTCATTCCGGGGAATGCGCTGCGAATGACAGCCTCGTGATGTCTTTGTCTCCGAAGCGCGAGCTCGTGGAAGTGTCGTGGAGCAGAAAATGCAAGGTGAAAAGGTGAATTCGAAAGTGGATCATCGAAATTTACTGTCTTCCAGGTTATTGGATAACCAAGTTTGAGCTTTTGTCCATCAAGCTGGTGAGTAAACACCGCGGAATGAATAATGTAAATCAACCATTAAATGGTCGCATAACAAGTTAAAAAATAAAGAAACTATCCCTTCTTAAGGGATAGATTGCACCTAGTCGGGCGGCCGAAACGAGGCGAATGTTTGTGAATTTTTTTTTGAAAAAGTGGAAGCATATATTCTTACAAACTGGCGGCTATTTAAAGTTGAAATCTTGATTTTTTTCGCGTGATTTTTGCACGAAAAAATCAGGATTTCAACTTCAAATAGCTGTCATTTTTTTTTAAATTAATATATTGGAAAATTCTCTCCGTCAATCTGAGGATACATTAATATACTAACGAAATCTTTTTTGATTTCAGATAATCTGGTTCCGAATGGCAGTGCTCACCGCAAAACCAAATTTTTAAAAATGCTTCTTGGATGTCGGTGGTTACTTTATTAAAAACGTAAATATTTTTCAACGAAAAAATTCCCAAATGTTCTTTAAATGTTGCTCTTTTAAGCGCGAAAAGTTTCGTAAAAATATCCACTTCCGTTTCTTCAAAAAAAATTCACAAACATTCGCCTCTTTTCGGCCGCCTGACTAGTTATAAGTTAAAGGCACCAGTAGTTGACCATGTATCAGTAGTTGACACTTTTCAGAAAAACATGAAAAATAAGGTATTTAGAAGTTTCGATCTTTTGAAGAAAGTGCAGTTCTCTAACTGTAAAAAATAAGTGCAGTTAAAGAACTGCACTTTATTCAAAAGATCGTCATTCTAAAAACCTTATTTTTCATATTTTTCTGAAAAGTGTCAACTACTGATACATAGTCAACTACTGGTGCCTTTACCTTAACCCCTTAAACTCTATAGCCGTCCAACAAGAGGCTGTAGCAACAGTGGAGCGTTTTAAGTAGATGAATTCCATAATTGGTCAGACGTGATGCTCTAAAAGACCTTTCTGCTCTTCCTCTACCACTTAAGGGTGACTATTCTTCCAGCACTGCACGCGCATTCTAATTCGTCCCGCGAATAATTGTTCCCATGGAAAATAAACCGAGTGCTCCGCGAAGATAGCTAAGCAAAGGGAGGAGCGTCTGCGAGATAAGATGAATGGAACGTACCTGAGCGACGACGGTGTTGAGTAACAGGAACGCCAGCAGGGTGAAGAAAACTGCTGTACTATGGAAGCCCAACATCGGGTAACTAATGGTATGGTAGACTGCAGGCAGTGTAATCGTAAGCGGCAACTCGCCGACCATTTTCGCCAAGTAATAGGCCGAGAGCCGATACGATCCCGACAGCCGCTCTTTGTTGATAACCTCGCGCTCCGGAGGAACTGAAACAGAAATTTGCCTGGCGTTATTTCAGATAAAACCCCTCCAACTCCACGGTGGACACCTTTGAGTAAATAAGAAGATGAAGGAAGACTTGGTAATCTTGGAAATTGGAGTACCTCCTTCAAAAGAGAATTTCTTTTTAACGAAAGACGTTTTCTTTTTAGATACGTGACTTTGAGAAGAAAACATTTTCAGAAGAAAATGTTTCGAGGCTGACGGATAAACAAATTTATCACGAAATCGTCATCTCGATGAAAAGACAGATGCTGAACAATGGAGGACGCTCTGCCGGAGGAGAGCTGGTAAGGGGATGAAGAAATAGAAAGAAACGGAGATGGAGGAGAATCAAAAGGCGATGCTAAAATCTGTTTTACAGCTGCTGTTCTTTCCTGGGCTCGCTTTTAGCGTCTCGCCCAGGCCGTTTCGCTTTCTACGGGGGATAAGTGACGACGATTGTAAAACGCCACCGCCCGTCGGTGTAGCTGCGACTAGGCCGTGGCTATGCCTAAGTTATGCGCCTCCTAAAATAGTCGGCGGAATAGCCTATTAACTTTTCCGTTTTATCGTTTACTGCCCTTTGTTCCCGGCGATTTGTCACCTTTGCCCGGCCGGGGGCGAGGGGGGGAGGGCACGGTTATCTATCGACGTTCCCCTATCCCGCTCGCTCTTTATTGCGTTTTCTTCTTGGAAAACGCGTTCGTTCCTCAATGAAATCGGCGACGGCCCGAGTTCTACTAATTTCCAGATTTTTATGGCGACTATCTCGTTTCTCCCTTTGCCTCTTCGAAGAAATTTTATAACACCGCTCGGAACGATCTGGGTAGCCCCCGTCCGCTTGAATGACTTCATTACGAGCGCCGCCGTGCAATACCCTTGCAGTGGCGTTAGGATATCTCCCAGGACGGTAATCCTCCCGTAACAGATGACGGGTAATTGTCGAGGAATCGAGTGACAAATGATGCGGTTGCTTAAAGGAGCTGGTTCCCGTTGGAATAATTGGAAAGCTGGCTTCTGAACGGCAATTAGAATAGTTGCCAGCCCGACAGAAGGCTCGGTTGCTTCGTCTATCGGGGCCGTTGAACTGGATTATTCGACATCGAAGGAAGAATACCATTGGCAGCCCCGAGGAGAACGTCTAATTTGCGTCATTTTACAGTCTGATTCCCCGTTTGAAATTTGTCACGCTCGTTTTGTCGACAAAAGGGCCTCAATTACGGCGGTGCGCGCGCGCGCCCTCGCCAGTGGGTCACGGCGCGACCTACATACTGACGCGGGCCTCTTGATTGACCGTTCTTCTCCGGTCCTTTGCAAATCTTTGCAATAAAAAAAAACGGGCTTTACTGAATGGCTGATTGAGCGTGTTACGTCGGTAGTCGCTCAATTAGCCAATCTACTCTCATCTGCTTCTGCGCCGTTGCGCAATGCCCGCGGCCCAGGACCACCTGAGAACTTTCCAGCGGGAGCTTTTCAGTCGCGCGCTCCTTCTCTCCGACCGCCCGGGTAAAAGGTTGCTAATTAAAATCGACTGGCCATCGACAGGCGCGTTTCACGTCCAGAGGTCTGCGTTACCCGCGGTTAGAGGAATTTAACGAGCCCTCGACAAGCGGGAAATGAATTTACCGAGGAGGAGCGAGGAGCAATTAGTTCCTTTTAATTGCAATTGATTTTTTAAACGTTTTTCGCAGTGTTCTCTCCTACGTTCGGTATTTTAAGGAAATTGGACGCGCTTTTGCTTTTTTTAGGAGTTTAAACCTTTTTCAGAGGATTCGGAATTGGTTTTGGGTACGTTGGAATGGTTTAGTTGGAGGTTTCGAGTAATGGAGAGAAACGGAGACTCACAACTGGAGAGTGCGCCGAAGTGGGCGAACAGCATCCAATACGTGGTGCTGAAGAACATCCAGCCTTGGATGTCGTGGAGGGCCGCTTCGGTTCTGGGAAGCCTGAGCCACAGCAGTCCAGCCAGCAAGCCGAGGGCTATCGTCTGCAGCCAGTTCAGGCGAGACAGCATCCGTGGCCGTGCCTCTTGAAAGTTTCTTTCTGATAATACCTGCAACCATCGAACAACACAAATTTATCTCCCACTGACATTAAATGGAGAAGAATACAGATCGACCGAGGGTGGATTAGGATAGTAATGCAATTGCACATTTGGAAAGTAAAGCAATCCGAGATTAAGAGCTGCCTTTTCCAGGGCTTCAGTTACGCCAGACTTTACTTTACTCAGTGTGCTTGAATTAGAAGGCGCTCGAAGGTGCCGCAATTGAAAGATGCTCGCTGAGAAAGTCCCCGCGAGAATTAACGAGGGCTGTGCTCGTCATTCTAGTGGAAGACGTCTAATTGATGAAGAGCTGAACCCGACGCGAGATACGTGCGCGTGGCTAATTGCACGCTCATAATGACACGAATGCTGCCCCCGTGGCGCGCGACAATGTCACAGGCCGCAAGGTTGCTGCTCGCTACACCTCTTTGGTGCAGCTCAATTATATCAGCGGCCGTGAGGAAATAGAACGCAAAGTTGCACAATGCTGGTTCCGAAGGCCTCTTTAAATTACAACTATATACGCGGAGCATTTAACCGTGAAGAACGAAGAGGAACTTAACATCGTTAATTGCTCAATCGCCGCGACACCATCGATTCCCGGTCGACCAGCTTTCGGCCTTTGAAAGCAGCTCGACAGCTCTTGGGCAGAAAAAAATCAGGATTATCACCGCGTCGAGGTAAAACTTCTTCGTAACCTTCTTCGATTCTCTCCTTTCTCATAAATTCCCAGTATTATTCCCTTTTCCTTATAATATGTTCGACACGATAAGAGTAGCGAGTTGCTCTGATAAAGTTTAGATACAACATCGTTAAGCTTGAAATTTATCTGCTCCACGATTTCAGCCTGATTCCTTCGTCTCAGACTTTCCTTTGGTATCCAATGGAATCACAAGTGTTACCAAGTAATTAGTAGTACAAATATCCTGATCGTCCAAGTGGTTCTACCAGTTGGAGCAGTTTCATTAGTCCTCGTGGTCCTACTAGTTCTCTGACACTCTCCGTGGCCCTAATCCTCGGCAAATTGCTGCTCCAAGAATCACTAACGATCCCATACTCCGTCGATCTATTAAGCTTCGATCCGAAGGCAACGTCCGCCGTGTTTCCTTAAAGCTTCGCCACTCCTGGGCGAAATGCATCGCTCGTACCGCGAGCCACTCTCCGCGTCGATCCAGCTGAAACGTAGCTAGACGAAGGAGACGAGCAGTTCCGTTGGGTAAAAGTGATGCAAGTGATGCGAGGTGCATTCGTACAAAGAGCGCCAACGCGAACGGGCATACTGGTCGCGGTAATTATCCGGATATGGCGAATCGTGTAAACGCGACCTAGTTCTCCTTTCTGCGCGGTGTCGGCCCTACTCTTTCACGCTGCATTACGCGCGCGTTTTTCTTTCTGCGATTGGGGGTCCGGGCTGTGCATCGACCCTCCCTCTTTCTCCAGCGTAGCGTTTACAGGGTGGCTTGCATCTGATGGAACTTAGCGATAAAACGGAGCAACGACGAATTTTTCAGGGGACAATAAAAGTTTCAAGTGTGCTTGAAAAGTTTGTGGTGGCTTTGAGTAAATTGGGTAGAATGAATTTGGGAAAAGTACTACAATTGCAGAATACAAATGACGGAGGGATATTAAGAGAGTTGGATGAGTTGCGAGGAGCTGTCGACGAGAGTAGGATGATATTTTAATTTTGATAAGTTACGGAAACGAAGAGTTGGATATCGAAGGTTGATGAACGCAGGTTTCTTTAAGCGGGATTTTTAATTGTTCATGCGCTAAATGTTCGAGGCGAAGGGATCGCGCCGTTTCGCTCTGGCGGGCGGAGTTGAATTGCTTAATGAAATTTTCAAGCTTGCAGGGAGATCGCTACCCGCGTTAGGGAAATTAAGCGAACGCAGTGGGAACTCGAACGGAGCGTAACACCTCAGACGGAACAAATGCCACCAGTCCGGCACCTTGAACGTTATCTGGAATGCGTTAACGTCTCAGATAAACGTCTCGCGGGGACTAATACGAATTTAATGCGAGCATTAAACTTGAATCCTGATGTCATTTCCATTTTCCCTCGTATTATCTCCGCGGCATACCAGGCCACTCATCTAAATTTTCATATGGCTGTTTGCATGCTCTATTAATCTTGCGTGCAATCGAACTTTTCGATCTCTCCTTCAGACGTTTCTAATACTTTCATATAGTTTGCTGTCGCTCACGGAAATGCGACATGGCGTCCGCACTGCCCTACATAATTTCAACAACGCTTTTCTGCACGGATCTGCGATTCCTCTTCGAGATTCCTGAAATTCTGCTCGAGTCGGAAGAGGAGTCGTGATTTCGGTGCGTAGAGATTTAAAGTGCGAGCACCGTTTCAGACTCAGTGGGGTATTATTTTTCTAATCGAACTCTTGCTTGGAGAGTAGACAAACGCGAAAAGAAACGCTAACATCTCGCGATACTGTATAAATATGGCCCCTGTGTTTATCAGGCAAATATTTTTAGAACGTTCATCATCCCAGCGCTGTAAATCAACCTACAGTCAACAGTTCCTGCGAGGATTCTACTCGGAGCCTTTTCTATAGGGGTTGTTTGAAAAGTTGCAAGGATTTCCGACCAAGTCCTTAGCAACCCTGCTTGACTACAGTGTTTAAAGTGTCTAACCTCTGTAAACACTTTTTCAGAATATCCCTCCTATACTGCATTCCATATGAGAGCATACCGACGCCCCTACCGATTTGCGACCGATCTGCGCAGCTCCCACTACTACCCACAATTTGAACTGCATGCGATTGGTCGTGGTAATTTCCAAGGAATAACTGGTACATCCCAAACGCGGGACCTGACCGTTGTCAACGTAAACAGTGCGCGAAAAATTAACAGAGAGAGTAAGTAGAAGGTCGTGCGACGGAGAGAAACATAGGCGGTTCAGTGGGGAGTCGAGCGTACCAACGCCTCCTGAGGGTCGTGCCTGCGCGAAATCTGTATGCTCTAATGTGGAATGCAGTATAGAAACTTCATCGTCTTCAGCAGTCTAATGATGAAAAAGTATTCCAAGAATGGTACTCACTTTGAACTGGGACCAGAAACTGGTGGGCCACTGCCAGGAAAAGTCCTCGTCCGCGGAGCTGGCACTGCTGCTGGCATGGCTTTGCGTGTCCAACCACAGTGTACGTCCTTCGTCTTCTTTCACTATAAAACACCAACGGAACCAAATGACAGAGAGGCCTCGAGTCGAAAACCATCGCTAGAGAGATTTACAAAGCGAGATACTTGGAGCAGATCCCACCCTAGCAAACAATTTCACCCCTATCGGTCCAGAGATTCGACGTCTCCCTTCCCAAGTCCCCGAGGAATCTCAATTTCAAATGATCCGACGATTCTACGATCCGAGAGACCCAGATAACCCTCGACCTACAAAGTGTCGACACTCGATCTTCGAGTTTTAAGCGGGCGATCCGGAACCACAACAAGCCTGATTCGATCCGAGAGGCTCCGGGCGTGTGTGCACGCGGGGCCAACGAGCACGATGAACCGATTGCACGCTATATCGTACCGTTGTGGCTGATGTGGTGCTCGTGGTAATGGATCAGATGGTCGCAGAGCGGATGCTGGCTGGGATTGTATTCCGGGCGGAGTTCCGGCGGGCAGTCAGGTCCCTGTCTTGAGTTCCTAGCGGCGGCCACTATGCGATCCCGAACCTCCTCTGGCCCCTTTATTTGCTCCACTGAAACAATCAAACGTCCGCCGTCAGCCTCTCCACGGGGAATTCCATAAAACGCTGAGGTCTTTTTAATCGCGCTCGTTGTGGATCGTTGTAAAGTAGGGATATATCCTGGGAATGATTTATGTCGCGTTGCGATTAATAGACTAACGTACTATTTTCAAGTCGGAGGTGTTTAGCGGGATTCGATGCTAATCCTTGAGCGTTTTAATCGAAGCGAGGCTGTTACGCGCTGCTGAGTTGAGCTCTTATGCATTAATGAAATTGAGGGACAGTGGGGAGTACTGTGTGTCGATCGATAGAGTTGGGTTGCCACGTATGAATGAAAAGTTCAGCTTTCGTTGGCGGATGGTGTTTTTGTATCGAAAGGTTTTATTATTGATTCTTCTAGGGGGAGGATACGTTTCGAAGTGTTTAGTTGTCAAGGAGGAGTTAACTGTTAATATTCCAGTTTAGAAAGATTCTTAGACCCGAGGGTACTTAAAATATTTCAATCCAAGTGCCTTCTGGTATAGTGAAACTGAATATCACTCCCAAGGTACACTGCCACACTCTATCGGTTTAATGAATTCAGGAAGGGTCAGTTGGTTTCCGCTGCTTAATAATTTAATGTAGTTCTACTGCACTCACGTATGAAGTCAGCGGGGTTGTAGTGCGGCAGCAGCGTCAGTCCTATCGTGGAGAAAAACCTGCCGATGTTCGCCGTGGAACCGTAGTAAGCCACCTGGCCCCTGCTCAACAGAAGAAGCTTGGTGAAGCTGTGGAACATCCTGGAGCTAGGCTGGTGCACCGTCACCACGATGCTCTTGCCCTCCTGCTCCGCGTATTTCTTCAGTCGTGAGATCAACGCCTGTGCTGAATGCGAGTCCAGCCCGCTGGTTGGTTCCTGAACAGACGAGCGAATCGCATTTAATTAGGGAATCCTAACGAGGAAACGACGACTGAACAAGTGGGAATTTAGAGGGCTGGTTTCTCAATGATAATCTATAGAAAATGTTCAGCAAATTATCGAAGGCTGGGAACTTACGTCGAGCAACATCAGCGACGGATTGGTGAGCAGCTCGCAGGCTATGCTCGTCCTCTTCTTCTCGCCGCCCGAGAGTCCTCGTTTTGTGTAGTCACCGATAACTGCAAATAAAGCACAGGCAACGTATAGCATAAGTAAAAATAAAGGGAATTATATATGCCTGAGGAGGACGTTTTGACAAGATGCCTCAACTCCTTTCACGTTTATCAGTGGGAATAGATATCTACGACCAGTTTCGTCAGCGTACGAGTTACGACCGAGGAAATCGTTAATCAAAATGGCGGCGAGAAGGAAGCCTGGCCACACTGGGAAAGTCAGGACGACCGTTCCTCACCGTTCGCGGTCGTAAATTCTTAAACGTGGGGTTTTCGTTCGCGTGCGTAAACAAATTACGGTGAATTTACCGACGGCGTCGAAGAAAGTGGGACAATTTTGTGTACTGGTCTGGTCGCTGGGATCTCTTGATCCTCGAAGGGAACGGGAATAGAAGATCGTAAAAGATTAGTGGCTTCGGTTACTATCACTACTCAGAAACACAGCTATCCGTAAACTAAAGAGTCAAAAACTATACAAAACAAGTTCTTTTAACTTTTCAATTACGTCAAAGGAAGAAGGATAAGTCCTTCGTTGAAAATTCTAATTCAAGAAACTAATGATCGGCTGCTTTAACGTCACGCGAGACTCGGGCTCTAGAACACCCCATAGATCGCGCGAGGACGGATCGTAGAAGCAGGTCGGTGGGATTGACGGGCTCCGGCGCGATCCATCGATCGCCCGCACGGATCTATACTCACTGGTGTCTTGGCAGGCGGCGAGGTCGAGGACCTCGATGATATGATCCACGCACTGCATCTTCTGGGAGTGCGAGAACGTGTCCGGAAGCCTGAGCCTCGCCTGGTACTGAAACCCACGGAAAAGATCGGCGATTTAATCGGCGAAACGATCCGCGGTGGAGATCGGTATCGCGTGATCTCGTGCGCGCCGCCTGGCCCCGTTTACGCATTAAACAGTAACGTAAGCAAAAGCCCCCCGGCGTGGACGTGCATTTCCGTTTCGCAACGTCCAGGCCACTTTTCGTCTATTATTACCATCTGACACGTACCCCACGGGGGCGGGGATCGTTAAATCCATCGCGATAACAATACTCTCGAAATGGTACGTGCAGTTTTTTCATCGCACCCTCCTCTGCAGCGCGATATTCATTTTGGGCGGTGCCTGGCTATTTGCTGATTTTACTACTTGCAAGGGGAGGACGAGAATTGTTCCACGCGGACTTTGACTAATTGAAGGGAGATGGATTTCACTTTACCAGTGAAGGCGTTTCGCGGTTATTCTAGCCACAGATGGCCATTCGTTTTCGAAGAAGTGAAACTTTAACCCTTTGTTGACACTCTGGGTGTGAACGCTCTGAAATTTTTATATGCGAAATAAATACCTTTTCTTCAAAGCCGACTTACAAACTATTTTCTATCTCAAAATATTATATTCGAACATCAACTCTGTAGATTTTTAGCTTTTAATATTGAAATTTGTAAAAGATACAATTTTTTAAAGATTTTCTTCGCTTTTTCTCGACATGTGGTAATATATAATTATTTTTTACAGAAACTGTGATAAAATTTCAATAAAAATAATATTGGAATACATTCTAGAGACCTTGAAATTTACCCATGATTTTTTTCATAAAAATTTGATTCTTGGGATGAGAATGGCATTGGTTCAAAAATTGCTCTGGGTGTGAGCCACCCAGGTGTGTCAAAGTTGATCGAAAAAAGAGGTGTGTCAACGAAGGGTTAAGATTAAAGTTGGGAATTTCCTGGTCAAGCATTTAGGTATATGCCTATATAATCGATCCATTACCCAGAATGGTCGTAGCGCAGCTGCAAGCATTAAACTTTAACCTACATTTTTGCAAAAATGAGGAACCATCTATGGGTAAAATAAGTACCAAAAGTCTTCATTGACAGAGATATACCACCCCTTATAATTTCACAGTCCTCGATCCTCCCCTTGTCAGAAGCTCTTTCAAATTTCTATTGTTTTTAGAAGCACCAGAAACACTTGCAGTAGTAATATGTAATTTACACTTGCTAATGTAATTCCTTGATCGTTACAGTCGATAAAGTCTTCGCATCGCGAAGAGGTGCCAGCATTGCGCAAGGGCGAGGTGCAGCCAAACGGTGTTCCGAGGCCTGACCCCGGCAATTACACGCGAATCGAAGGGAAAACTAAGGAATTGCGTAAGAAGGCAGGAACTGCAAGTGGCCGTGCGAAAGAGGAAGCTCGAGAGCTCGGTGTAACGAGGGCCACACCTTTGTCGTTCAACGCCACGGATAGGAACGAGCCACCATCGGCCGTCCGCGATTCTGCACGTAGTGCACGCCGGACTTTCCACGGCGGAACGTGTTCACGTGCATTCGATAATTCGGCGGAACGAGCGTGATCCCGTGGAAACGAATGAAAAGACGATGCTGCTTGGAGCTAGCCTTTGTAACGGTTGTAACGAAGTCACCGCAGTGCGCTCGAGAGGGCGTAATTTCGAAAGAAAATATTCTCCTTTTCCTGGCACGAGTTTAACTCCTCCACTGTCGACGATGGCAAGACGTTTTGCAGTTGAACACGGTAACTTGATTCGGCGAGTTTGCAATCAAGGTTTCCCTGGAAACGTTGCAGTATTAAATAGAACCACTTGGCCGCTACGTGGGATTTAATTCTATTTAATTTTATTCGAAGGATGGTTTGTCTATCGTGGACGAACACACGAGAATCAAAATTCGTCAGGGTGATTCAATGTGGAGGATGAATAGAAGAGTAGAGGATGTCGATCCTTGGGTGGGCTATTAAAATTCTACACGCACCGGTGATGATTCCATTTAATTGTTCGTCGAAAGAATGCGTCTATACAAACGACCGATAATAGCATTCGACGCGGTTGGTTAACTAGAATCAATGTAAAACAGGCAATCGAAGAGCCTATTGTTTCCGGCATTCCTAGGCGCCTCTTTGATATTCTGCCTCGCGAGGCCATTAAACAGTTCAGCGAAAGGAAGCCCAGTTTGCGTTCGAATGATCAACGAGAAGACACTATCAAGATCTTCTTTCTTTAAGGAGGTAAAAGAAGTTCATACTGAAAAGGGATCCTTGAACGACTGTCGACTTTTAATACAATACCAGAGAATTTC